>JAMLFY010000001.1:4334688-4981005 GCA_030441495.1 Dalbergia oliveri
TTTGCCAACAGCTTGTTTGCTTTTTGCTTATAGATGATTATGATGCTGATGAAATTCTTACTAAAATGAAAATTTGTCCACAAAAGCAGAAAACTACCATAACACTTTCAAGTTTCAACATCAGCTCTCAAACTTTATAGTTGTTAAGTCTTCTAAAAGCTGCAATGTCACAACATCTGGATTCACAGAATATAAATTAAGAACATTTCTGGAAATTAGCTTAAAGCATTATTTAGCTGCAGTATAGTAGTGTAGTACATGCCTCCCTTTCTCAACCAGCTTGTCAAAAGGTGATGTTTTCCACATTAGAGATGTGGAATGTATTTAAACAAGTGCTTGCTACTCCAAGTAACACAAGGTACCACCCTCTTTATCAAAGCAAATACTTCTTATCTGGGACATAGTATCACAAAATTATCATTGGAGTAGTAAGGTAACCTATCAAAGGGTTGGTAAATTGGATGCTATCACAACCTCATTGATCTAGCAAGGGGACACAAACACAGCCTAGAACATGTTGGGGGAAAACCAATCCCATTTTACTATGTAGAGAATACAACATTAATTCCATTCTTCCCACACTTGCAAATATACTTGAAATTAGCAACAATTCAACATAATTCATCCTAACCAACCTACATTTATGGATGAAAGCAGAGCTAAATCTACCATTAAAAGAGCAAAATTAAATCTTCATCAGTTTAATGGAAGATATACATATAAATAACAAACCCCTCAGCTTTTGACAATATCATAACTCTTAATGAAGTGTCATCATTTTCAATTTCATAGATGTAGTAATAATCAATGGTCACCAATCCATGCATATCAGCACTAAGAAGTATAAAATTAACATCATCAATTGTCATATCCCACAAAGGGAAAAATAAAACGACATAAAAAAATTGTCAAGGGCCAGCATGTATCACCACTCTCTACATAGGCATGTCTCTTGCAGGCAGCAGCACATACAAGGGATACAAGTGCATGAACCAAGCATTATCTTATTCGGTAAAGAGTTGGCTACTTAGATTAATTGACCTCAATGAACTTTATGAAAATACTGCAAAACTAAGCCTTATCCCACTAAGTGGAGTTGATTACATGAATCAAATTATACTATTGCTTTATTATATATCTGAACACCCAATTTTGTCCTAACTCATAAAACAAAAATAAAATTTTGCTAGCATACTTTAGAGTGTTGCTCATTTATAGACTCATGTTGGTATTTATTTTGATGAGTGAAATTGCAAACCGTTTCAAGTCTTGTCTATAGTTCTTTGTTGTGTGTAATTCATATTCAGTGAAGTATTTTGTTATTTCATTTTACCATGATTTTACATTTCTTGTTCATGTGCATAAAAAATGTAACCAAAAAAAAATCCAATCCATTAAAACCCATTGCATTTTGTTTTACAAAAAAAATAATAAAAATAAAATAAAAAAAAGAGGAGGATAGAGGAACTCATTGTGAACTTGAATTTTATTGATCTCCTGCTAAATAAAAGTTGGTCTAATCCAAATTAGGAAATGGGGAGTGGAAGTATAAAAACAAAAAAAAAAAAAGTTAAAAAATGGTGGAGCATGATGGTGTTCCTTCTCCACCGTGTGCAAGGCGTCAAATTTTCTTTCTGTATGAGTTGGACCCTACACGATCAACACCAACAAGAACGAAAGAGAGAGATCTATAAATTCATCATGGCAATTTTTGAAAGATGATTAAAGGAGAGGAGAATTCAAACACCAGAACAAGCTCACTTCAAAAAAGAAGACACTCGTTTTTATCAAATATCAAAGCTATCACAAGAGAATTTAAAACACATCATCAAGAAGAGTTTTCTATTAGGACAATCCCTATAAAAAATAAAGCACTAGGAGTATTTATAGGTATATTTTTTTTTTCTTGAAATACAGCACAAAACCAATAAATAAAATATAAAAAGAGAAAAGCTAGATCGAAGAGGCCGTGGCCTCTCTCACCAACCCCGCCTTCCTTCAATGCCTCCATCATCTTCTTCCCCTTTGCTCTTCATTTCCCCCAGGACCGTCGCCAGTTCCTCTTCCTTCTCTTTCTCATCATCCTCCCTTCACATACCTCATCATCATCATCCTCAACACCACTAAAAATCATCACCACCAACTCAGCCACCATTACCTCCTCCACTCATGCCGAAAACCACCGCCATCCCCTCCGCCACACCACCTCCGCCATAGATCACCGTCGGTGATCCCGCCTCGAATTCACCACGAGGACCAACGCTTCCGCAAACTCGGGACCGCCACAGGACCATCAGCCGCCAGCGCCACCGTGAATCTCGCCGGCTCGCGGCCAGATCTCATCAGGAGGAGCCGCCTTCCGCACGACGACCTCCCCTCGCCCTCGCCTTCAAGCGACGCCTCCGGAACCATTCGCGAAGTCGCCGCGGATCCGCCCACGCCTCGCCGCGCACCCGCCCGCGCACCCGTGCTTCATGACCATGAGCCATCCGTCGCCGCTCCCCTTCTCTCTCTACTTTGGCCGCCACTAACGCCACGCACCACCACCGCACTCAGTCGCGTCGGACCGCCCCTTCCCTGCGGTGCGCCCCTTCCCTTTCCCATTATGCGAGCTCCTCCCTTTCCTTCACTAAGCCTCTAAACCCCAACCCATTCTCTCTATCTCAATTTCAAAAATGAAATCCCTAGATCTTAGATTGGTGTCCGTGTAAAATGTTAAGTTTAGGACCTTTTATTTATTTATTTTTTTTTTGTTTTATTTAATTGCTTCTAGGCTATTTTTTAAATTTTTTGTGCCATTGCCTTTATTGGGTTATTAGGCTTTTATTTGAAGGCTTTATCTTTTGTCAAAACCAAACTCTGGTCCACTTCCTAAATTTTAAAAAATTTGTGTTGGGCTTTTTTTTTAATTTCTTGTTGGGACTTGGTGATTTTATGGAACTTCGTTTGGATTGGAGTTTTATTTCTCTTTCAGTTCTAGAATGTTCAAAAAAAAAACTTTGATCCTTTAGCAAAATAAAAGAAAGAGTTTGTAACATGTTGCGTTGCATTTTGTTTTAAATCAAATTAGGAGAATTAAATAAATTAGTTTAGGTAGTGATTAATTGTTTACTTGATGAATTTTGTGCTAACAACTTTTAAAAATAAAAAACACAAATGCTTTTCCTTAAAAATTTTTTTTTTCAAAATCAATCAACACACAATCATTTTTAACAAAACTACGTGACTTTGAATTCCCCATTGCACCCAAGGATACGTAGGAGTAGTGGTTTATCCCGTCAAGTCAAAATCTAATATTTATAATTTTTGTCTTAATTGTAAATTTTTCATGAGTTTTTTTAGGAGATATTTTATTTCATTTAATTCATTTCTTTAGGAAATATTTTATTTCAAATAAAAGTTAATTTAGCCGACGGCTTGTTAACTCGATATTTTGGACATTAGTTGTAAAACTTGATGTTCCAAATTTTCTTTAAAAATATGTTCTCTTTTATATTTTTTTATTTTATTTTTGAAAAAATATCAAAATAAATTTTTATCTTATTTGTAAATATTTATAATTCATAAGAAATTTTCATTTTCATATATTTAGTTTAAATTTGCTACTTATTTGTGAAATATTGTATTTTGAATAAAAATGTTAATTTAACCTGACGTTTGTTAACATATTTTAACACCTAAGTTGTAGCTTGGTGTTCCTCAATTTATTTTTAAATTTTGTTGTAAATAAAAATATAAAAATGAATATTTTGAAAGGTTATTAATAATTTGCACAAATCAATTAAGGTACCGTTTAAGGACGGGTGTACTAGGGTGCGTAGGATTAAATCCTACCCTTTATGCATAACCGACTCCGAAGCTTAGTCTGGTTTCAAAGACCATTTTTTAATAAAGGGTTTTTCCATGTTTTCCCAATTTAAATAAACTTGGTGGCGACTCAAATTTTTACAGAATTAATTTTTCGCCGTCCCCGGCGATTCAGGCACAGAATGGCGACTCCACTTGGGACTTCTCTGAGAGTCAAGCCTAAATAATTGATTGTGCACATTATTATAACTTCTTTTTAGTTTATTTTATTTTATTTTATTTTATATTTATATTTTATATTTTTATCTTGTTATTTTCTTTTTAGGCTAGAATTTTGTCAGCATTTTTTTATTTCTTTGTGACAACCATAAGGTAGACGACTTTTATTTGTTTTTTTTTAATGAAAACTTTAGGTAGGCGACTATTGTTGGTTTTGTATATTTGTTGTTTGTATTTATTTTAGGTATTTTACCATGGGTAGTTATAGGATTCCAGGTTTGTATGCTCCCTTCACACACAACACTCACACATTTATCACACACGAGTGGGGCCTATACCCGTTTGAAGCAACTTGAGATAGGTAAGAGATTGTGTAGTGGTAGCCATTTTGGATGTACATCCTGTTGGTTATTGCGAAATCTCGTTAGAGTGTGACTTTCGTGAATGTCCTACATCTAGCTTCACCTGCGGGGATAACATTCAAAATGAGCCTTTAACTCTAAGACTGTAGAATCTGATCATAGACCTACCTGGTGAAAGTGTCACAAAATAGAACAACCATAGGACCGTTTTACACCCAATATTTTTCTCAAATAGGACACAAAGGGAGCATACCTTTTCTTTAATTAATTTATTTATTTTATGTACATAAATTCTTTAACATGCAAGTGTTTATTGCCTTTTATATAATAAAAAACTCACTTTTTCTTCGTTGCTACAGGAGGTTTGTTAGAGAACAATATTGAAGTCTTGTTGTGAGTATCTAAAAAATGGAAGCAAACATGAGACCAAACAATCATGAAGAGAAACTGAAAAAGACTTTGCAACTCAAAACCAAGAAACCTAAACAGAAAGCCAGATCCTTAGTCAGCTTTGAAAGCACCGCAACGTCTTTCTCTCACAAGAAAATATGGAAAAATCTTGAGCCTATTAGAAGTGGAAATACAGTAGAGGCAATCACATATTGGCCCAGGATTATGATCCTCCACTCCGATGCTTCACCTTTCAAGATTTTCAGTGGCACCAACCCTTGAAGAATTTGAACGAATCCTGGGGTTACCGCTAGAAGGAGAAAAACCTTACAATTACCAAGGACATTATGCTTCTTTGCACACTATAGCAAATGTCCTAAAGGTAAATGTAAGAAATTTGCATGAAGCCCAGAAATGTAGAAATGGGACAAAGGGATTCACAAGAGATTATTTGGAGAAACATTTGCAGCTTAGCTAAGCCGAAGATTGGGACACTTTTTCATGTGTTGACCCTCACCATTTATGGCACCGTCTTGTTTCCCAATATTGACGGTTTCATAGATCTTGGAGCAATTGATGTGTTCCTTGCTAGAAAGTTTCATGGTCACAATCCTTTCCCCCTCCCAAGATGTCTACCGTTCCTTGGATTTTTGTCATGAGAGGAATGGTAAGAGAATTTTGTGTTGTTTACCAATACTATATGTGTGGGTTACAGCGCATATCTTCCAAAGAAATTACAAGGCATCTTGTCCCCTTGATGATCTAAAAATGCATCGTATCAAGAAGAAAAGTGGGCGAGAATGGGCTGAAGACCTGGTTAAATTGAATGAAAAGGTGATTCGATGGTACCCTTGGTGGGAAGATGGACAGACCTTGATTTACCAGTGCGGAGACTTTCCAAATGTACCCCTTATGGGTACTCGAGGGTGTATAAATTACAATCCAGGATTGGTGTTGCGCCAGCTTGTTACCCCATGATGGACCGCCTCCGAAGAATTACTCCATTTGTCCTTTATTACCTAGATTCCCATGACGTTAGCCTACTACGGAAGGTCCGATTTGCTTGGAACAACATCCGAAAGGAAAAGAATTGGGAGTTAGGAGCTGTGTGGGAAAGAAAATTACCGCCAATGGGTGAAAGTAGGGCTCAAGAGGTCAAGTTGCCATTCAGAATCTTGACAACAATTGTTCCTGACAAGACATCGGCCTTGCATTCTGATGAAAATGAAGAAATCAAAGAAATGAAAGAAAGGTTGGACAAGGCTAAACAAGAAAAGGTACAAGTGGAGTTCGAGTTGAAAAACGCTGATGATTATGCAACTTTAAAGCGAGAAATTGCTGAAGATCAGATTCTAGAAGGGACCGTAAAAGGCTAAAAGTGGGCAGGAGCACATGGTAAAGACCAAAGAATGTTTTGAAGCTGCCAATAAAGAACTAAAGCTTCGAAGGCAAGAACGTGATATGGCAATAATGAAAATCAGCAACTAAAGGAGCTACTTCGAAAGGCCAAGATTGCTGAGAAAGCCGCGCTAGCAGAAAAATGAAGCAACAAATAGAAGAAATGAACAAGGAATATCAAGGGAAGCCGAGGAATTAAATCAACACATGAAAAATGAGATCCTGAAGTATCAGCTCCCTGAGAAGAAAGGAAAAAGTTGCAAATTTGGATCTTGAGGTGCAACACCAAGATCATGTCATTCATGAGTTGAAGATTCGCTTTTCGAACTTAGCAGGGTTGGCTAATGCGGCAATAGAAGACGTTCCAAGACACTTAAAGCTGGCCAAGAAATCATCCTTTTGAAACCCGAATGAAATTAGGCTTTGTTGGCTATTGTAAGGACTTGATTGGGAGAATGAAGCAAATAATCGCGGAAGACGTTGAAGACACATAAAGGCTTTTCTGTTGGGTAGCATTGTTGTCGACATTTATGATGTATTTCCTTTTGAATGGTTGTATGAAAAATGACGATTGTGACAAATGATAAATAAAAGAATGTTTGTTTCTTTGCATTGCGTTGGTCTCATGGCAATAGCTATAACTTAGTACCTTTGAACGAGACGTTCTGGAAACAGTTATCATCAAAGATACTCACGTCAAGACCAGATATATTTGCGCTCTCTAACAAATTGCAATATTTTTATCTTTTCACTAATTCTTTTTTCTCTTCATTCTTAACAATAGGTAAAACTGTGTCACAATTGGGCGCCCAAGGAAGGATAGACCGATTAACTCGTATTCACAATACCAGAGCTTGACTAAGATGGCTGGTGGTAATCATGAACCAGAAATGCTTCTGACCAAGTAAAAGGTTTGAGCATGGAAGTTGATGCAGTGAGAGGGAAATTGAATGAAATGTCAAATAACCAAGCAAAGATGGAAGAAATGATGAGAGCCATGAAGGAGTCACTGGATTTATTAGGAGCTAATCCCGAGACATAGTGACTGCGTCATGAGGGTACAACCAAGCACTGCAATGGTAGCCATACCGGAACATCAAATGTGGCTGTAAATGTCACTCAAGGGGTGAACGAAGGGGATGAAATTTTGAATAACCTTCATGGACAGCCACCACCAACAATGCCATTGGTGATCCCAATTGGGGAAGGCTATCGCCCATTAGAGAACATTCATACGAGAGGCACGGGCATGCTACCCCGTTTGGGAGCCACCTCATGTTGTCATCCAAAAACAACCATTTTCCTCAGAAAATAGCCGTCCAGAGATGAATAAAGACAAATTCAGAGAAGAATGGATGAAGAAGATTCAAGATCAAATTAAAGCCATTCAGGGACCTAACACCTATGGTTATGTGGAAATTGAGCAACTATGTCCTCCTAGATCTGATAGTTCCCAAAGACTTCAAGGTTCCGACTTCTCAAAATATGATGGGAGGCAATCCTTTGTTCCATTTGAAGAGTTACTGTACTAAAATGGCGATATGGTCCAAAGATGAGAAGTTTCTCATTAGCTTTTTCCATGAAAGCTTAAGTGGTCCTCCTTTAGAATGGTATATTCAGTTAGACCATTCTAAAATTTCCTGTTGGAGAGAATTGGTTGATCAATTCATGAGTCAGGACAAATTCAACATGGAAATAGCACCCACCCGTGAGCAATTAAGCACAATGCAAAGGAAGAAGGAGGAGTCATTTAAACAATATGCTCAAAGATGGAGAACTTTAGCGCGGGCAACCGCCACTCATCCCTTCTGAAATGTGTTCGTACTTTTGGGGACCTTAGGATCTCCTTATATTGGAACAATGGCAGGAAGGAGCATACAAGGACTTTTCTGAGCTAGTGACGCAGGTGAAAGAATTGAGAGTTTGGCTAAAGCTGGAAACTTCCTATGAGCAATGAGGACACGAAGAGGATTTCGCCGGGAAAAAAGAGGCGGAAGTAAGTTATGTGCAAGGTCAGCAACCTTTCATTCCAAGATATACCTCGACACGGCCAAGACCCCAAATACCATCCATCTCTCCTTACCCACTATACCAAGTCACTCCAAATGCAAATACAATTCCATACCCCCAACCTCAAGTCAATAACATCCATATACGCCCATACCAACCAGCTCGCCCAACATACACTACAACCCAACCATACATCCTCAGAATCACCCAAATACCACAACACCACGGCCTAATACCCAAAACCAAAGTCGTTCTCGATTCCCAAACTTACCACCTTTCCCGAAACTATCCATCTCAAATGTTTTTTCAACGACTAGTTGATGCTCATCTCGTCTAGGATATCCCGTGCGTCCATTAGAACCACCATACCCAGCTTGGTATAACCCAAACTTAACTTGCAAATATCATATGGACATAGGACATTCCATTGAGGATTGTGAAGGTTTCAGACGGCAGTGAAGAAGCTAATTGCTTGTGGGAGGATTTTCAAGAGGAGTCAACAGAATATTGTCCATAATCCAATTCCAAATCATGAAGGAGGAGGTCGAGTAAATGCTTTGGAGGTAGAAGAACCACTGATCAAGAAAGTTTTGAATCTTCAAACCCCTATGCAGAAAATTTTTATCGCTTGAAGGAGGTGGTTACAATATAACAGGATCCTAACAATGGAGAATGAGAAACATGATGAGGAATCAAGTTGTGCATACCATTGTGGAAGTCTGGCATGATATCGAGGATGTTGGGATTTCAAGGTTCATGTAAGGGATTGCTTAACTTGGGTGTTATACAAGCAAAAAGAAGCGAAATGTCTTTGAGGAGGTGAATGTGATCGAGCGTTTTGTACTTCGAGTGCCTCCGCTTAAGGCACCAAAGCCAGAAAGGTGGTGATCACTGAAAAACCAACACCCTTTGTGTATGAGGACACACATGCCGTACCTTGGAATTATGAGACCAAGGTTGAAATGAAAAGTGACATAGGGGAAACCTCAAAAGCTCAAAGAGGTGAGGAAGTGACCAGTGTCATGGAGGTAAAAGGAATAACAAGAAGTGGAAGGGTGTATGGACCCAAGGAGTTGGAAAAGGGAAATTTGTTGATGAAGGGAACGTTGAAAAAGGTTTAGAGTCGGAAGAAGAAAAGAAGAGGAGGAAGAAGAGTTCCTTAAAATCATGAAACAGAGCGAGTATGATATTTGGAACAATTAAAGAAGACTCCTGAGAATATCTTCTGTCACTAATCTTGTCCTCTGAATCTCATCAAAAGGCAATATTGAAGGTCCTGAAGGAAGCCTATGTCAAGCCCGACACTTCATTGGAGAACATGATAAGTATGGTGGATCCAGTGAAACGTGTCAATATGATCACATTCTTAGATGAAGAAGTGATATCACGGGCTAACCCACAAGCGCTACATATAACCCTCAAATGCAAAGGCCACATAGTGCCTAGAGTCCTTATTGATGGAGGATCAGGGTTAAATGTATTACCACTGTCCACTTTGAAACAACTATCAATGAGTGTGGATGATATATCACCTCAAGTGATGGTTGTAAAAGCTTTTGATGGAGCTACGAAAAACATTCTAGGTGAGGTGGTGTTGCCACTAGAAATTGGGCCAAGCAAATCAGAAGTGTTATTCCAGGTGATGGAGATTGGCTCAGATTATAACATGTTGCTAGGAAGACCGTGGATTAATAATATCAAGCTGTCCCTTCAACCTTGCATCAAAAGGTTAAATATATTGAGAATGGATCGCTATCACAATCCATGGAGAAAGGGACATCATTGTATCCAAACCAGTCTCACTACCATATGTGGAGAATGTGGAGTCAATAGACAATAACTTGTGGCATAGCCTGGAGTTGGTGAAGCCCATATGAATGCAGTGGGTCCATAATGCAGAATGTTAATCAAATAGTGGCTCATATCATGGCTAAGAATGGATACCTACATGGTAAGGGGTTACCACAGTTGCAAGGTATTAGAATACCTATATCGGTCTCAAGAAACCTAATCGATTTGGGTGGGATATAATGCACCGTTAGAAGAGGAAATGGATGCTATGGCCCTCCAACAGGAGAAACATGAAGAAAATAAAGCAGATCCTCACTTGAAGAAGACATTTCCTAGTCCAGCTGAAGTGATTACAGGTGAAAAGTTCATTCCCCTTGCTACGTCTCACCATCAACACCTTGGACATAGAAACAACTGAAGAGAAGCAACAAGATTTATGCTGCCAACAATGATGAAATGATAATCTGGAGCGAACAAGTGATTGATGTTATTGCTGCAAAGTAATCATTTGTGTTGTACAGGAAAGACTATTTATGCTTTTATTTATGCTACTTGAGACATCATAAATAAACTTGTGTGTTTATTCAGCAATTTTCTTATTCGCATTTTTTATATTTCTTGGTATCTTTCATTCTTCTTGTTTCAGTCCTCTATTTGCTTTCTCTTTACCATCATTTTTAGCTCATTAATTTTTATTTTTCTTATTTTATTTTGCATTTTTCCACTATCTATTTTGGCCTTCCAACCCACCACAATTGCTTTCCAGGAATCTAAATGCTATAGAAATTTTGCCTCATGAAAGGGAATTTGAAAACTCGTCAATTGGTTCTCTGTGAATTGATTGTGATAGCCATGAATCTGATGAAGATCAAGAAATTGTTGGGCAATTTTCAGACCTCCTAACATAGAAAGGGATTTGACTTAGACAATGAGGTGATCGAGCTGATTAACATGGGCACTGAAGAAGAGAAAAGGAGCTGAAAATAGTGAAAAATCCAGAACGCTAGAAATGATTGCATTGTTCAAAGAATACCTGGATGTCTTTGCGTGGTCCTACCATGATATGCCGGGGCTTGATCCAGAAATAGCTTCACATAAGATCCTTTATATGCGGGAGCTGAACCGAAAAGCAAAAGTTGAGAAGGATGCGGCCTGAAATGTCATTGAAAATAAAAGAGAGGTGACTAAAGGCTAGGCCGGATTTTTGGAGGTGTCAAGACACACTTACTGGGTGGCTAACATTGTGCCCGTGCCTAAAAAGGATGGAAAAGTTAGAATGTGCGTGGATTATGGGATCTAAACAAAGCTAGCCCAAAGACGATTTTCCACTCCCTCACATTGATGTCCTAGTCGATAGAAGCTGGAAATCACCGCTTTTCATTTATGGATGGGTACTAGGGTATAATCAGATTCCTATGGACGTTCACGACAAAGGAAAAACTACTTTCATAACGCCGGGAACATTCTGCTATACAGTCATGCCATTCGGATTGAAAAATGCTTGGTGCCACCTACCAACGTGCCATGGTTGCATTATTCCATGACATGATGCATAAAGAGATTGAAGTGTATGTGGATGACATGGTCGCCAAGTCTAAAGAGGGAGAAAGTCATGTAACAGTTCTACAAAAGTTGTTCGAAAGGCTCAGAAAAATATAAGCCGGTGAACCCGAATAAATGTGTCTTTGGAGCATCTACAGGGAAATTACTCGGATTCATTGTCAGGAGAGATAAAGGTAGATCAGACAAAGTAAAGGCGATACAGGAGATGCCGCTCCCCGAACCGAAGGAAGTGAGAAGTTTTCTTGGGAGGCTCAACTACATTGCTAGATTCATTGCCAATTTGACTAGCACTTGTGAGCCGATATTCAAGCTGTTACGAAAACATCAACCTGGAGAATGGAATGAAAGTGCCAAGAAGCCTTTGACAAAATAAAGGCTTATTTAGTAAAACCTCCAGCTTTGACCCCACCTATACCAGGTCGTCCTCTAATATTGTACCTCACAGTGTTGCCCACGTCACTTGGGGCAATGTTGGGACAATATGATGAGATGGAAAGAAGGAACAAGCTATTTATTATCTAAGCAAGAAGTTTAATGACCGAATCCCGCTATTTGGCAATTGAGAAGACCTGTTGTGCATTAGCATGGGCCTCTAAAAGGCTAAGGCAATACATGTTATACTACACTACTTGGTTAATCTCTCAATGGATCCATTGAGATACATATTTGATAGTCCCCATGTGTCATTGAGAATGTCAAAGTGGCAAGTGATACTGCGAATTTGATATCAAGTATGACTCAAAAGTCCAAGGGAGGTGCAATTGCTGATCACCTAGCTGAAACCCTTTGGAGGAGACAACCCACCACGGCGAGTTTCCTTAACGAGGTATTAGTGGTGGAAGAAGATGTAGAAGAGGAGAATACATGGAAGATGTACTTTGATGGGGCTTCAACATGAATGGATGTGGAATAGGAGCTGTCGTAGTATCCAAGCTTGGAAAACAGGACCCAGCTCCATCAAATTAGATTTTGAATGTACCAACAACATTGCAGAGTATGAAGCATGTGCAAATGGTTTGCAAGTGGCAATTGACTTGGGAATCAAAGAACTAAAAGTCTTTGGAGATTCGGCACTCATAATCTACCAAGTTAATGGACAATGGCGTACAAAGGATCCCAAATTGGTACCTTATCAAAAGCACTTGTCTCGACTAATTGAGCACTTTGATGATATATCATTTTCTCACTTAACTCGAGATAAGAACCAATATGCGGATGCATGGCAACTTTGGCTGTAATGACTAAATTGGAAGTCCACACCAATGTCCAACCTATCCATGTAGAGGTACAAGATGAACCAGGATATGGTAATGTAGAGGCTGAACCAGACGGTCAACCATGGTATCATGATATCAAGCAATATATTCAAAAGGAAGAATACCCAGCTTGGGCAAATGAGATAAGCAAGACAATCGACGATGGCTATGTCCTTTTTCCTGAATGGGGAAGTCCTTTACAAGAGGAATCATGACACCACTCTCCTTAGATGTGTAGATGCTCATGAAGCTCGAATAATCATGATGAAGTCCATGAAGGAATTTGTGGAACTCATGCCAATGGACACATGATGGCACGCAAAATCCTAAGGAGTGGTTATTCCTGGTCCACCATGGAGAATGACTGTATCAATCATGTTCGAAATGCCACAAATGCCAAATATATGCAGAGGAATCAATGCTCTCCAGTTCCATTACACAACATGGTATCTCCCTGGCCTTTCTCGATGTGGGCATGGATGTGATCGGCTCAATTAATCCCAAGGCATCCAATGGCATCGCTTCATTTTGGTGGCAATAGACTATTTCACTAAGTGGGTGGAACGCTTCATATGCCAGGATTACACAGAAGGTGTTTCTTAGATTCATCAAGAGGGACATTATCTGATATGGAATTTCAAAGAATCATCACAGACAATGCTCCTAATCTCAATGGTGCCGAAGTTTAAATTTTTCAAGAATTTCAAAATTAAGCATCACAACTGAGCTTCTTACAACCTCAGATGAATGGGCGGTTGAGGCCCAATAAGAACATCAAGAAAATTATCGCCAAAATGGTGGTAAATTACAAAGATTGGCATGAGATGCTGCCGTATGCTTTACATGCATATCGTACCAGTATACGCGAGCAGGGATGACTCCCTTCTCACTGGTATATGGAACAGAAGCTGTATCCCCATAGAAGTGGAAATCCCGTCATTAAGGGTTCTAATGGAGGTGAGCTAGAGGAATCTGAATGGGTGAAGACTCGATGTGAAAGTTGAACATGATAGAAGAAAGAAGATTGGCAGCTATTTGTCATGGCCAATTGTACCAAAGTAGGATGGCCAAAGCCTTTAACAAGAAAGTTCGTCCTAGAGATTTTTATTGGAGATTTGTTCTGAAGAAATTCTCCCGAACCAGGAGGACACACGGGAAAATGGGCTCCGAGTTATGAGGGTCCTTACATTGTCAAACAAGCGCTCTAGGTGGGCATTGATTTTGCAAAACATGGATGGACAAGAATTGCCTAAACCAATCAACCCGATGCAATCAAAAGGTTTTATGCTTGAAAAGATGCTAAAGAAAAGAAGGAAAAATACCCGTTAGGTTGAAAACTCAAAGAGCGACCTAAGCAAAAATTAGGGTAAAACAGAAAGAGCTCGTTAGGTTGAAAACTCGAAAGAGCGGCCTAAGCAAAAGTTAGAGCAAAGCATCATCTCAAGCAATCTACACTTGGGCAATTTTTGGTGATAAGTTCATCCTGTGAGCAAAGCAGGCTAGGAATGAAGTTGGAGAAAAGGAAAGAAGGAAAGCTCAAGAACGAAGCAATGGTTATAGCATCCAATTCACTGTGAGAAATCAATTGAATGAGCCACAAAGAACCAAACTGGGCAAAATTTTCATGTCTTTCACAATCCTATCTTTCATGTTTGTGGTTGTCTCTTGCCAAATATTTTGTCATCCAATACACCAAGCAATAAATATGTCCATTCAGTTCAATTCTTCCACTTTCTCTTTGAATGCATGTTTATTTATGATGTCTCAAATAGGATATATTTAAGTTTAAATTATACAACCTAACAATGTTTATAGCAATACATCAATGACTAGCATCACACCAAGAGAATTCAAGCTTTAACTAAGCTTGGCAGAAAAGCAATCATCATCCTTTAAAAGGAAGAAAGAATGAAAGAGGTGGATAAAGTCACAGAAGAAAAGAAAGCTTTATTTGTGCCAGAAAGTCCAGCTCAAGAATTACGAGTTTGATCGGTTAAAGTCTTCCTCGAGGTTTGCTTGATTTGGTAATTAGTTCTTCAAGAATGTGTTGAAAAAACTGAAGTGGGTGATAAATTCATAACTTTTGCATATAACAAAAAAAAGGAACAGTGCAAATCATTGTTTTCAATGCCATTTACTTTTCCAGTTCGGCCTCAGATTGCCACAATTTACTTCCAGTCCTCAGTTCAAATTTACATTTCAGTCTGCCAGACGCCAATTTACCTTCAGTCGGCCTGAGATGCCACTATTTACCTTTCCAGTCGGCCTAGATTGCCACTATTTACCTTTCCAGTCGGCCTCAGATTGCCACCATTTACTTTCCAGTCGCCTAGACCGCCAATTTATTTTCCAGTCGGCCAGATTGCCAAATTTACCTTCCAGCCTAAGATTGCCAATTTATTTTTCAGTCGGCCAGATTACCAATTTACATTTCAGTCGCCCAGACGTCAATCTTTCAGTTCGCCTAGACCACCAATTTATTTTCCAGTCGCTCAGACCGCCACTACTTTTCCAGCGCCTCGATTGCCACCATTTACATTTCAGTCGGCCTCAGATTGCCAATTTACTTTTCCTGCCCATAATTGCCAATTTACATTTCAGTCGGCCAGATTCAATTTATTTCAGTCGCTCAGATTGCCACCAATTTACATTTTCAGTCGCCTCAGATTGCCAATTTATTTTTCAGTCGGCCTCATACCATTATTTTCACCTTGGCTCAGATCCCAATTTACTTTTCAGCGGTTAAATTGCCACCATTTACATTTCATGTCCGCCTAGACGCCAATTTATTTTCCTGTCGCCTCAAATTGCCAATTTACTTTTAAGTCGCCTCAGATTGCCAATTTATTTTTCAGTCGGCCTCAGATTGCCACCATTTACATTCCTGTCGCCTAGACTGCCAAATTTATTTCCAGCGCTTTATATTGCCAATTTATTTTTCCTGTCCCTAATTGCCAATTTACATTTCATGTTCGCCTGGTCCAATGTACTTTCCATGTCCCTAAGATTGCCAAATTTACTTTTCAGCCGCCTAGATTGCCAATTTATTTTTCCTGTTGGCCTCATTGCCAATTTACATTTCATGTCGCCAAATTGCCAATGTACTTTTCATGTTGGCCTCGATTGTCACCATTTATATTTCATGTCGGCCAAGATTACCATTTACTTTTCCAGTTCTGATTGTCATTTACATTTCATGTCGGCCTCATAGTTGCCATCTTTTAATTTCCTTGTTTGTGACCATGTTCTTGGTCACAAGGCTTTTTAAATTCCTGTCACCTTGTCAGTGATTTGTCAGCCCCCATCAACCTTTGAATTTCCTATTAGTTCGTTGGTTTTACATCTTGTCATTTGTGAATTTGTGTCAAATTAGTTAGTGTCTTTTCTTGCATGATTCATACATAGGTGATTTATGAATTGCATTGTTCACATGTGATTTTCTTGAATGTTTAGACTTTTTCAAAGTTAGAATTAGTCTTGCATTTGCATTTCATGCATTTACAAAATCAATGTTCATGTCTTTACTCATTTTATGAAGACAATATAAAACTTAAATTTTTCATATTTTCTTATAGAAATGAGTAGAGGGCAACTGAACACAATTTTGTCCGACCCATAAAACAAAAATAAAATTTTGCTAGCATACTTTAGAGTGTTGCTCATTTATAGACTATGTTGGTAATTTATTTTGATGAGTGAAATTGCAAACCGTTTCAAGTCTTGTCTATAGTTCTTTGTTGTGTGTAATTCAATTCAGTTTATTTTTTTGTTATTTCATTTTACCATGATTTTACATTTCTTGTTCATGTGCATAAAAAATGAATGAAAAAAAAATCCAATCCATTACAGCATTGCATTTTGTTTTACAAAAAAATAATAAAAATAAAATAAAAAAAGAGGAAGGATAGAAGGAGTCACGACTCTTATTGATTCCCTGCCAAAATAAAAGTTGGTCACGGAGGTACGGGGAACTGGAAGTATAAAAACAAAAAAAAAACAGAAAATGGTGAGCATGATGGTGTTCCTTCTACGTGTGCAAGGCGTCAAATTTTCTTTCGTGGATGAAGTGGATCCTACACGATAGGCAACAAGAACGAAAGAGAGAGATCTATAAATTCATCATGGCAATTTTTGAAAAAAAGATGATCGTAGGAGAATTCAAACACCAAGAACAAGCTCACTTCAAAAAGAAGACACCGTTTTTATCACATCAAGAGCTATCAGCAAGAGAATTTAAAACACATCATCAAGAAGAATTTTCACCAGCAACAATCCCACAAATAAATCAGAAAGGAAGAGATCATAGGATATTTTTTTTTCTTCCCATATCAACAAAAACCAATAAAGAAAATATAATAAAAAGAGGGAAAAGGTAAAGAGGCCGTGGCCTCTCCACCACAGCCGCGGCCTCCCTTCAATGCCTCCATCATCCTTTGCTCTTCATTTCCCCCAGAACGTCCCAGTCCTCCCTTCCTTCTCTTCTCATCATCCTCCCTTCAAGCCTCATCATCATCATCCTCAACACCACTAAAAATCATCACCACCAACTCAGCCACCATTACCTCCTCCACTCATGCCGAAAAACCACCGCCATCCCTCCGCCGACACCACCTCCGCCATAGATCACCGTCGTGACCCGCCTCAGGTTCACCACGAGGACCAACGCTTCGCAAGTCGGGACCGCCACAGAACCACGAAGCCGCCAGCCTCAACCGTGAATCTCGCCGAAGCCCCCGAGTCCGGATCAAGTGCCTTGCCTTCCGCACGACGACCTCCCCTCCGCCTCGGCCTTCCAAGCGACGCGCTCTCGGAACCATTCGCGAAGTCGCCGCATCACCGCCCAGGCGCCGCTGCGCAGCCGCGGCACCTGGGCTTCATGACCATGAGCCATCCGTCGCCGCTCCCCTTCTCTCTCTACTTCGGCTCGCCACTAACGCCACGCACCACCACCGCACTGAGTCGCGTGCACGCGCCCTTCTGCGGTGCCGCCCTTCCTTTCCCATTATGTCAGCTTCCTCCCTTTCCTTCACTAAGCCTTTAAACCCGAACCCATTTTCTCTATCTCAATTTCAAAAATGAAATCCCTAGATCTTAGATTGGTGTCCGTGTAAAATGTTAAGTTTAGGACCTTTTATTTATTTATTTTTTTTTTGTTTTATTTAATTGCTTCTAGGCTATTTAAATTTTTTGGGCCATTGCCTTTATTGAAGCCCGATTAGGCTTTTAGAGGCTCTTATCTTTTGTCAAAACCAAACTCTGTCCAGTTTCTTCCTTTTTTTAAAAAAAAAAAAATTTGTGTTGGGCTTTTTTTTTTAATTCTTGTTGGGACTTTTGATTTTATGGAACTCGTTTGATTTGGAGTTTATTTTCTTTCAGTTCAGAAAATGTTCAAAAAAAAAAACTTTGATCCCTTAGGAAATAAAAAAAAAGAGTTTGTAACATGTTGCGTTGCATTTTGTTTTAATCAATTGAGAGAATTAAATAAATTAGTTTAGGTAGTGATTAATTGTTTACTTGATGAATTTTGTGCTAACAACTTTTAAAAATAAAAAACACAAAAATGCTTTTCCTTAAAAAAAATTTTTTTCAAAATCAATCAACACACAATCATTTTTGAGAACTACGTGACTTTGAATTCCCCATTGCACCGGAGGATACGTAGGAGGGCGATTTGATCCCCGTCAAGTCAAAATCTAATATTTATAATTTTTGTCTTAATTGTAAATTTTTCATGAGTTTTTTTTTAGGAGATATTTTATTTCATTTAATTTTCATTTCTTTAGGATATTTTATTTCAAATAAAAAAGTTAATTTAGCCAGACGGCTTGTTAATTCTATATTTTGGACATCTAGTTGTGACTTGATGTTTCAAATTTTCTTTAAAAATATGTTCTCTTTTATATTTTAATTTATTTTATTTTTGTAAAAAATATCAAAATAAATTTTTATCTTATTTGTAAATATTTATAATTCATAAGAAATTGTCATTTCCATATATTTAGTTTAAATTTGTACTTATTTATGAAATATTATATTTTGAATAAAAATGTTAATTTAACCGTGACCGTTTGTTAACACAATATTTTAACACTCAGTGTGACAGCTGGTGTTCCTCAATTTATTTTTAAAGTTTTGTTGTAAATAAAAATATAAAAATGAATATTTTGAAAGGTTATTAATAATTTGCACAAATCAATTAAGGTACCGTTTAAGGACGGGTGTACTGGGTGCGTAGGATTAAATCCTACCCTTCCCTATGCATAACCACTAAAAGCTAAGCTTGTTTCAAAGACCATTTTTTAATAAACGGTTTCCATGTTTTCCCAATTTAATAAACTTGGTGACTCAAATTTTAAAGAATTAATTTTTCGCGTCCCGTCGCAATCCCTTGCGACAATATCATATTTATATTTAAACCATTTACATTTAAATCCCTTCTCGCAGGTTTCTCTATATAGTTTTTTAGGTCTTCCTCTATCACTAGTTATAGGACTATATTTCATTTGATTCACTCTCCTTCTATAGGTTGAACCAAGCAACCTGAAATTCTATCATTTTCTCTATAATAAGCACCACCTTGGCCCAAATTTCTCTCTGATTCACTTGTTTCTAATTCTATTATGTCTAGCTCATAGTTAAGGAAATCAAATATCAAAATTCATCTCTGAGATTGTGATTTTACAACTACTATGAGAACTAATTCCAAATTGTTAACACGAAGAACCAACACAGGATGATATGGTTTCTTTGCTTTGAAAACGTTACAAACATGCATTGTAAGAGCCAACATGAATTACAGCGCCAAATCCGACTCCAGAACTATGATAAAGAAATTCTTGGCAGGACATTATTTTCGAATTCTAAGAAGGAGACATATGCAGAAAAAAATCAAATATGGTTGAAGTTTTACTTCCACAGCGTAGACAGGTCCAATATCTATATATCTTAAATGGACACTTCTCTTTGACAGAGTTCAGCAGCATTATCGAAAGATTATGACCGCCGATATACTTGCTGTATCACTGGTTTGTGCCAATTAAAATGTGACCAAATTGTGACGGCAAGTAGAATTTATTAATAAAAATATAATATAGGGTTAAATATGTTTTTGGATTACTGAATTTTTTTTATTTAGTTTTTGGTTAATATTTAAAACTATTTGATTTTAGTTCTTGTTATGTATAATTATTAGCTTTCAACATTTAACATGGACAATCTAATGATAATAGACTAAAACCAAATAATTTTAGAAATATTTGGACCAAAATTGTAAAAAAAAAAATTGGGAATCAAAACTAAATTTCACTTATTTTTTAAGGACAAGAACATATTTAAACCTGTTACAGAGGAGAGGCAGTCAGGCAGGTTTTCATAATTGATTGATGCATGAGTGTTTTATTGGTCGAACTGATGCATGAGTTGGGTAAAGACAATTGAACCCAACATATAAATATTATTCTTTTGGTCGAAGGTTTACTGGTGTTTTTGTCAGATTGATTTGGGTATTCGTTTTTGGTATTTTGGGCCCTAATTGGTTTGGAGTATTGAACATAATGAAACTGAATGCTTTAATGCTTAATGGTCTTGCCTATTATTTAGCATCATTGGGCCATTTCACTTCAGCCATCACTGCAATTTATTTTGTGGGAAGAGCTAGCTTCCAAACAGATAAAAGGGTTTTTAGACCCAAAAAAAGGATGGGTTCATGACCCAAAAAAAAAAGGGAACGGTCGCTACTCATTACATTAATGATTAGGGACGAAAAAGACATAAAGAAAGATTAGGGTGATCAAGACCCCAAAAATAGATTATAGGGAGATAATGAAATTGCATAGATATTGAGGAATGGAAGGGAGTGCCGTCTTCAACATGCAACATGATTATAGCCAGAAGATTACCAAATCATTTAAAACTGTTCTTTTTTATTAATTTAATAAAACCACAGATAAAATTATCAAAAATAAAACCACAGATAAAGGAACTTTTGTGTACTCATGGAAAAATAATTAACATTGAATATTTATTAAAATTTCCAAGTAACACCGGAGGCAAGATATCTGACCGAGCAAGAAAGGTGAAAAAAAAAGCGGAATCAAATCAAAAGTTTGACAATGAAAGGGAGAAAGGTTGAATTTGAAAGCAACGTGGCGTGATCTAATTGGTGGTTACTGCCCCCGAAAGTTTCGCACGGAAAGCAGGTGAATTTAGCTCCATTGCCACGTAACTCGCCTCAGTTGCACTCGGTTTGAACTTTGAAGGGAACTTATGTTCTGGTGTGAACAATCTTAGTTTTACTACTCTAGTTTAGGAATTCTATTGGTCATAGAGTAATCTTATTATAGTCTCAGGTTTCGTGATAAATTAGTAATATCATGTGTAGGATTTATTATATACTCATATTATATTGAACATCATATCACCTTATATTCATATATGAGTTATATTCTATTTAATAGTAAATAAAATATAAATTATTCAATATGAAAACAAATATCATGAATCTATCATCACTCATTAATGTCAAACTCCATGGTGATCATTCTCTGTGTTCTTGTTTTGACCTTTTTACCAGGCACAACACACTTTTTCCACAAAGAGTAGGATGGCCCCCACTAATTACTGATTCATTAATCATGGCATATAGTAGTAATTTATCTGAGTAATGATTGATTTGAGTAATGATTGATTATATAGGTGCATGTAAGATGTTTATTTAAATTGTGATCAGGCACAGTCGTTCCCACTTTCCATTTTTTTTTAATTATCATATAAAGGGGAGATAAATTGAACAAAAGAAACAAAGAAAATTCCCAAAATGAAACCAATTAATATTCGAAATTTTAAACTTCCAAAATAGAGGAGATTCCGGCTTCCAAATATGTATTTCGCTTTTGTTTTTGTTTTTGGATAATACAAAAACCTTCAAGCTTGAGAACTTGATGAGTGTTGAATGTGCAGCACTGGTGTCAACGGACCCCAAACGCAATTCAAGTATGGCACAATGTGAGGGGAAACCCAGAGGAAAAAAAATATTATTTATTATTTGGAGATTAATTTTGAAAAATTTAATTTTAATATAATATTTTATATGAATATCTAATTAATTGTATTATTATTATTATATCATCAATACGTGCATTTGTTTTTTTGCATACATATCAATAAATGTATTTAACACTCACACTTGTTATCTCAAAATGTTTCATATATAATATTATATAATTTATATAATATGATTCAACTACAATATAAAATTTATTTATAGTGACATTATAATGAAATTAATATCAAATTTTAATACATTTATATTGTTAACAAATTGCAGATCACTAAATAAGAAAACTTTTATACTAATTATTTATCAAAATTAAATACTATTATTGTTTGAGTTTCATTTTGATATATTGATAGTATAATCTAATTAAAATTTTTTATTTATATGATCTTTTAAATAATGATTATGAAGGTAAAACTTTTTCTTTTATCAATAAACTTAAATTTTGAACCACTAAAAGAAATTTATAGTGTTTGAACAACCTTCAAATTGTAAGCATAAAAGCTAATTACACTTATTAATATGTCAATATATAATTAGATAATTTTATATAGTTTTTTTGTATTCTAAATACATCAAAATTAATTTCTAAAATTTAAATCTTTGTTTATATTTTAATATACTTATAATATAATTTTTTTATATAGTTATGTAATCACGTATTATTACATCATCATAATAAATGTGACTCTCAACTATTATTTCACAAAGTGAAAAAAATTTTAATTGGATAATAATAGTATAAAAAAATTAAAATATTTAAATTAAATCCTTTATTTCTTAAATAAGATATTTTGCAAAGATTTTTATATTGCTACTTTGTCACTAACATATTTATTAATAATAAATAATTTCTACTCACCAAAAAAAAAATTCTTATTAATCTTCCTGTGTTTGTCTTTCTTCCCTCCAATCATTTTCCTCTGTTTTTCTCTTTTCGAGTTTTCTTTTTCGTCTTCGTTTTCTCTCTCTCTCTCATTTTCCGGGAAAATCTCTCTCTCTCTCTCACATTACTGCTTGGTGTGTTTGGTCTCTGGTTTCCCGGCGATACAGGAGGAAGTAGAAGAGTAGAAGGAAGAAATTTCTCTGCTTCTACGGAAACTCTTTCTCTTCACTTCACTTCACTTCCCCACAATTTTCCGTGATCAACGCAACCTCTCTCTCTCTCTCTTCACCACCCTCAATAACAATCCTTCATGAAACCCCTCTAACCCTTCTCTTTTTCTCTCTTGTTTCTTCAATCTCACAAAGGTACTCTTCTTCTTCCTCTATTTTTTTTTTTCGCTTATACTTTCATTCATTTTAAAAAAAAAACAAAAATAAAAAAACAAAAAATTTCTCCAATTTTATGGTTTTTAAGTACGTGGGGTGGCTCAAATTTTGTTTTTTTCTTTCAAGTTTTGGTTTTTATGTGCTTGAGCGGTTTAATTGGCGAAAGGGTCTTCCTTTTTTTGGTGCATAAGCTTTTAAGCTGTTGATGAGGAACTGTGTTCTTTGGTTTGGGGGTTGATGATAGTGGTGGTGGTGGAGAATTTGAGAGTGACTTATTTTGTTTTGATTTTGTTTTTCTTCTTCTGGGGTTAATCTGATGAATTTTACTGTGTAATTTTTGGTTTGAGCCTTAAGTTGACTCTGTAGGGTGTACTGTGTAGTCTTGCCCCTGTAGTGCAATGCATCTTCAGCTACTGAATATGCTGTATTTCTTCTTTCTCAAATCTCTCCTGTTGTTTAGTGTTGTGCATTTATGGCTAGTTGGCAACTATGGTGGTAATCTTATGGATAAGTTTGCTACGTAGGTTGGGTTCGGAACTAAGTTGACTTTCTATGGTCTTGTGTCAGTTGGGAAATTATTTGGCTGCTAAATGTTGTAAACTTGTTTACTACTTCACTTTGATCTATGTAATCTTTTCCTTCCTATTATGTGTCCTTGGACAGACAATCTGTTTGGATTCTGTTTAGGTCAAAAGTTCAAAGTTCAAAACTTCATTTTACCTAGTCAAAGTTCTTGAGAACTTGTTTGAAATGATTGAACAGAATGAAAGGTATTGAAACATGTTAAATTTAGAGAACTAAATTTATAGAAAGGGCTGTAGAGTGGGCTTCTTCATTTCAGAATTCTTATTATAGGGAAAGACAAGGAAATTGGATTTCTTGTATGAAATTGTATAGGAAAGTGTTGGTCCACATGTGACCAACTTTAGTAAAACCTTTCCATATCCTTCCCATGCCACCCACTTTTTAGAGCTATACGTCATAAGAGAAAATTGGGATCCAACCAGGGAATAATCTTGCTTGGATAATAATTATTATTCCTTCTATGTTATGCATACCAAACTAGGATTTGACGGCTACTTTCTTCATTATTGGTATCATTCTGTTCAACTTGGTCTATCCAAATGAGAGATAAAACTAAAAGTTGTATTAATCAACAAAATGTTTGGGTATAATTGCTGGTTAATTCAACTTGGTAGATATTGATGGTGGTTGTAAACTTTGCTGCATATGGTGTACAAATGATTGCAGCTTACTCCTCTCTAGGCCCTTTAGGAGAAATAAAGTTATGTAAGATATAGAACTATCATGAGAAAATATCTGTCAGTGTTTGGCAATGTTTCCCACTGTGGCACATTGCTTTTGCAATTGCTGTATAATGTCTTAGAGTAATTGTTCTATCAAGAAATTCTTATTAAGAATTCATACTCTTCCTTTTCTTTCATTTCACCATGTAGCTAGGCAGTGGCTGAAAATGGAGAAGCATTCTGGGGATCCTTTGTCTGCTGATGGTGCTGCAGGTACTTCCTCTTTCTTCATAGTTCATACATGATAGTGATACATACACTCTTGTGTGGATTTTTGGTTTTTTTTTTCCTTATTTTAAATAAAGTTTTCTTGATGATTTTGTAGGTCCGTCTGAGACTTTGTCACTCAATATTCCAAGAAAGGCTGGAAACAGTGTGTGGGGAATACCACGCACAAGTGATGTATTTCATGCTTCAACTGATGTTAGCTTGTTTTCCAGTTCTCTACCTGTTCTTCCACATGAAAAGCGTAAGCTTGAGATGATGTTTCTGATATCACAGACAGGTATCATTCGAAATGATTATTGAGAGCATTTTTTGTTTCTGTTTTGTTGTTGATTTGCAGTAAATTTGACTGATTCTGAACATTATGGTCAAGCTGTTGATGATAACTTGTTAACACTGGATAAAGTTGAGAAAGAGGGTGAGGGAAATGATCCTTTTGAAGATTTTGAAGCCAATGCAATTGGAAATGTACTTCCTGATGATGAAGAGGAGCTTTTAGCTGGGATAATGGATGATTTTGACCTTAGTAGGTTGCCCAGCCAACTGGAGGATTTGGATGATAATGATCTGTTTGGCAGTGGAGGGGGGTTTGAAATGGATTTTGAACCCCAAGAGAGTCTTAGTATTGGTATGCCAAAGATAAGCTTATCAGATGGAATTGCTTCAAATGGTATTGGTCATTATGCAATCCCAAATGGTGTGGGAACAATGGCTGGTGAGCATCCCTATGGAGAGCATCCATCAAGGACATTATTTGTTCGAAATATCAATAGTAATGTTGAGGACTCTGAATTACGAACCCTATTTGAGGTATTGTACATTTACCCAATACTTCAATAGAATTACTATTAAACACTATTTAATGTGTTTGGTAATCATGCCCTTGCTTGTTTAGTTACATACTTTTACTCAATCTATGACTTAAGATCACTAATTGAGGTGTTGAACATTAAGCCAATCCTTCAGTATGTCTATCTTTTAACACAAAAGTTGTTGGTAGTCATGCTCTTGCCTTTTTAGGTACATTCTTACTCAATTGGTTTACTTGGATATTAGTATGTGCTTAACCTTTGAATCTGTTAGGTTCATGAAATTTTGATTGACTAATATTGTCTAATTTTGTCATTAAGCTTGAAACTTAATAAAAGAGAGTAAAATCATTCAGTTTATCAAACAGTTGATGTTTGTTAGCTTTCAATGGTTTTTATGACACATTGCAAAAGTTTTGGAGAGAATAAGGAGGATAAAACTTTGGGGCAGTGTGTGGTCTGTTCTGTGCTTTGCGTATCTGGTTGGATAGAAATATATGCATTAAAAGTGTGTTTCTTTGGCCTTGTATATGTTCTGGATAGGGTTATGTTTGGTGCCTCACTTTGGTGTTCTGGACATTGTTTAGGGGAATTAGGGGAAGAGTAAAGTGATTGCTTTTCTGATATGGTATAGATTGTATAGTTGCTTTCAAAGGTTTGTAAGTTCACTGTTTTCTTTTCTTTTCTCTGTTTTGGAGGATATGCTATTCTTAACTATCTCTTTTGGTCAATTCTGAAATCTCTTTCAATGGGAAAAGGCGTTTTCAAGTAGTTTAGGGTTCTTGCTAGTTTTATAAATTTCTTATTTCCATATGACTTTCTTGTTTTTTTCCTTTTATTTTTCTATAGTTGTTTATGCTTTCTTTTTTATCTTGTTTAATAGCAATATGGGGATATCAGAACTCTGTACACAGCATGCAAGCATAGGGGCTTTGTTATGATATCTTACTATGACATTCGAGCTGCCCGTACTGCGATGCGTGCGTTACAAAACAAGCCCTTGAGACGAAGAAAACTTGATATTCATTTTTCAATTCCTAAGGTATGATTTTATGGCATCCATTAGTGTTTGATTGATTATCTTGCTGTTGCTGATGTGTCATTCATCTTTTTTTCTGCTTGTTTCAGGATAACCCCTCAGAGAAAGATATTAACCAAGGAACTCTTGTAGTGTTCAACTTGGACCCATCAGTATCAAATGACGACCTTCGTCAAATATTTGGAGATTATGGAGAGGTCAAGGAGGTATAAACTTGATTGCTTATATGTTTACCTGTTCATTTAAATGTATTTTCTTTCCTCCGCTTAAATTTTATTTAGTGCATGGAGTGGTTGTAATTTTTCGTATTAAAATTACAGATCAGGGAAACACCACATAAGAGGCACCATAAATTTATTGAATATTATGATGTTAGAGCAGCAGAGGCAGCTCTTAAAGCTTTAAATCGAAGTGATATTGCTGGGAAACGCATAAAACTTGAACCTAGTCGCCCGGTGGAGCACGTAGAAAGTAAGTGGTAATTTATGTCCGGTAAAGATTATCTTCTTTCTTGATCTGGTTTCTTTATTCTCATGTGCATTGTAGAAAAGTAGTATCATGCTTGAAAGTTTTGTGCATCATAGAAAAGTAGTGTCATGCTTGAAAGTTTTGACAGGAGGTGGCCCCAAGAATATTACAAAGATTAATATTTATCCCTTGAGCAGATGTTAAGTTAGTTGCTTGCAGTAGCTAATTAGTTAACTGAAGTTGTTTTGGTGGAGAAAAACTTCGGGTGGCTAACTGACTAGTAAGTGAAAGGTGATAATATTTTTTAAAGTTATCCATCAACTGATCAGTCTTATATTAACTGCTCAAATAAGCTGGCACAAACTCATTTGGATTTAAAAGAAAATTGCCGTATTGAGTATTGACATCCTTTTATCGTTTCTTTTGCATAGAGACTCGGGGCTTTAGTCCTTTCATCGCTTGTACCTGTTTTTATTTTTCTCAGTTTTAGCATTTATCCTTATGTGAATGGCAATTTTGTTTTCTACATAGCCTATAAAAGACTACTATAGTGATGCATTTTTTCTCTTTAGCTTGATGCAACAACTGAGTCAAGAGCTGGAGCAAGATGAAGTGCGGACTTTTAGACATCAAGTAGGTTCACCTGTGGCCAGTTCTCCTCCTGGTAATTAGCTCTTACTGCAGTCTTGTTAACCAAGAGCAACTATTGCTATGTCATTTTAGAAAGGGTATCTTCTACTACAGGCTAACTTATTTGGCAATGTTTTGTCAGGCAACCGGGCACATTTTGGTAGTCCAGTTGAACATAATCCATTAGGTTCTTTCAGCAAGTCCCCTGGTTTGGGTCATGCCAGCCCTATGAATACCAACCATTTGCCTGGATTGGCTGCAATTCTCTCCCCACATGCATCAATCTCTACCAAGATTGCGCCGATGGGAAGGACCCTGGAAGGGCTGCAAATCAGATATTTGCAAACTCTGGATCAACTCAAGGAGCAGCTTTTCAGCATTCCATGTCCTTTCCTGAGCAAAAAGTGAATGCAAGTCCGAGGCCTATATCTACTTTTGGTGAATCAAGTTCAAGTTCATCAAGTATTGGAACACTGTCTGGCCCTCAATTTCTTTGGGGAAGCCCAACTCCTTACTCAGAGCATTCAAACACATCTGCCTGGTCTTCATCTTCTTTGGGGCTTCCGTTTGCATCTGGTAGCCAGAGGCAGGGTTTCCCATATACTAATCATCGCAGTTCTTTTCTTAGCTCGGAGCCCCATCATCATATAGGATCTGCCCCATCTGGCCTTCCTTTTGATAGGCATTTTAACTACTTCCCGGAGTCACCTGACGCTTCTCTCGTGAGCCCGGTTGGATTTGGGAGTTTAAATCACAGTGACAGGAGTTTTATGATGAACATGGGTACTCGTGCATTTGTAGGAGCTGGTGTTGGTCTTTCAGGAAATACTGCTGAAATTGGTTCACCTAATTTCAGAATGATGTCCCTGCCTAGGCATGGTTCATTGTTCCTTGGAAGCACTTCGTATTCTGGACCAGGAGCAACTAACACCGAGGTATTAGCTGAACGTAGTCGAAGTAGGCGACCTGACAACAACGTGAACCAAATTGATAGCAAGAAGCTATACCAACTTGATCTCGACAAAATCATCAGCGGCGAAGATACAAGAACTACTTTAATGATTAAAAACATTCCTAACAAGTGAGAACAATTAAACACATATACTAGTGAAGTGTTTACGATAGTAGCAAATTTGATTAGGGTAGTAATTGATGAATTTCTTGTTGACTTTTGCTCTTTGTGATTGCTTTTAAGGTACACTTCAAAGATGCTGCTTGCTGCAATTGATGAGTATCACCGGGGTACTTACGACTTTATCTACTTGCCAATTGACTTTAAGGTATATGCATCCGAAATATCTTTTTAACCGGGATGATGGATTTCTTCAGCCAGGATGACTTATTTTTTAATGTCTGTTTTTGCTTGCAGAACAAGTGTAATGTGGGTTATGCTTTCATCAATATGGTGTCTCCTTCACACATCATCCCCTTCTATAAGGTTTAAATTCTATTCCCTGCCTGCCTGAGGCCATATTTTTCTGTTACTATATTTAAACTTGTGCATAGTTTTGTGATGGAAGGATTTCTTTAATGTGTCATTGTATCATGTTGAAGGATGTCCATATGGAAATAATTGATTTCTTTTCTTTCAAATTGAAAATTTAAATGCTTGATTAAAAGATTTTTATTGATAGTTTCTAGTAATTTGCAAGTATTTAACTTGTCATGGTTTGGAGAAGTATGTATATTTCCATTTTAAGAAGTCTACCATGGATGTCAATGCAGGCATTTGATGGAAAGAAATGGGAGAAGTTTAACAGCGAAAAAGTTGCCTCACTGGCATATGCAAGAATACAAGGAAAGGCTGCACTTGTGACTCATTTTCAGAACTCAAGCTTAATGAATGAGGATAAGCGTGCCGGCCGATTCTCTTCCATTCAGAGGGCCAAGAGACTGGTGATCAGGTGACTTTTGACTACAGTTAGTTACAATAACTAGCTGACCCCGATACATTGATATTGATCTTAGAACTCTTGCGAACTTAATTATGAAAATGAAAATGAAAAGTTGATTTAGAATTGGATATGATTTATACTTTATACATTGATCAATTAGTTCCATTGTTCTTTTCATTTCAAAGGCTTCTCTGACTATTTCTCTCTGCTTACTGTCTAGGAACATTTCCTATCCAGCAATTTGAACATATGCATTCGTCAACCAGATGGGTCTTACTCAGGTGATTTGTTGGAGAGCCCAAAGGGCAACTCGGATGAGAAGCTAGAATAAAAAGATTAACCATTTTTTAGGCATATAATTTTCCTGGCCACAGTAAATGCGGGTCTAGGAATGCTAACTACTGCATAGGCAATCTTAAGATGTACAAAGCTAATTCATCAGAAAAGATTAAAAAAAAGGTTGGTGTATAACGGGTGAAGGAGCAGCAGAGTTATCAGCTGCATGAGACTCTGAACTGAACATGTCAATATGCAATAATTATCATCAAAGGGAAAGAAGCAGATAGCAGTTTGTTCATGTGTAGAGAGAAACCATTGTTATAGAACCAGCGGAAGAGAATAAGGTGGAGTGTGTGTATTGCTGGATGGCAAATGTCTTCAGCAGCATGCATGCCAGAATGTGCAGGATGACCCCCGTCTGGGATTTGTTATTTTTCCTTCTCCTAATTTATCCTTTGTTGAGGCATCGTCCTTTGTTGCAAATGTGACTGTATATTGAAAAAAAGGGACTATAATGTTTGTCAATGTTGTTTTCATGAAGGAAAAAAAAAGTTTTAGGTATGTACAGATGTACCGTTGCACTTATGTCGAAATATTGTTACTGGACACACTGAATTATTGGGGCTACTTGTTTTATTTCTATTATATGAATGTGTCATCCCCCTCTTTACAAATATTATCATGTCAGATTTTCACGTTTGACACCAGTTTTCTCTTTTTCTTTTTTTTTTCCTTTGGAATAATCATGATACCTTTCTACAGTACCGTGTCTGGTACAATTTCTGCACTACTAATATATAGTTTTGGAAAGCCATAAACAAATGACCAGGATAAGCATAAATCCAATCGGTGTTTCTATTTTTCCTATCAAATTAAGGGTATTTGATTAGGGGTAAAAATATAAAGTAATTTTTCATGGACTTGAATCCTATTCATAAAAAATCTACTCTTATTTTTAATGCCAAATCATATATATCCTAAAAGAGAAGCTAAGCAGTAAGGTTTGTGAGCTACAACAACAACCAATCTTGGTCCTAGCAGGTAGAATTGGCTAATTTGAGGGAAATTGCTTCATAGCTATATTGGTTATTCATCCACACCACAATCCTCACTTTGTGTTATTTAATCCTAGAAAGAGGCCTGCTGGTGAAACCTCTTGGTACAAAAACCCTCCATTAACCAACATCTTAAATGAAAATTCAAAAGCGTAATCTCTTTGAAAAGAGTTGTACCCCGTTCTCACTCAAGCGTCAATTTCTTAATCTTCAATCTCTTACCCTTCCCTCCCAATGGCTGATCTATTTCCCTGGTTCAAGAACAAATGTCTGAATTCAGCTAGAATGCGAGGCATTTCATACTTAGTATTTTTATACCTACCGAGCAATGCCCGGAACCAGTTACTGTTCCAGAAGTAATCATATGTTGGCAACAAAATGTTTTCCAATGATATCGTTAGATTTTCCCTTAAATGCGAGTCAGAGACAAGCCAGTTAGACAGGAGGTAGCACATGCCCTTAAATTGCACGTTGAACTTGTCTACCGTATCCCAGATCAGCGACTCATCATTGTGGCGGTTCTGCAAATTATTCAGCAACTTATTCCACGAGCTTCTTTGGCAGTCTTGAAAAATTTCCAACACTCTTGCTTGGTTAATGCTGATCCAATAGCCGCCCAAAACAACCCTTGTCCTCGGTGTTATCCAAACCCAAAGATCAGAGTGAAAAAGGTAGTGAGACGACATGGAAGGCATATCATCAACGGCTGAAGGCGAATTGGCTTCTTCTTCAGTGATTGCTTGGTTTTGATGAATATCGAGAGCTCTGGCACGCCTAGTTCTCGATCTCCGCGAAGCTGATCGGCTAGTTCTGGTTCGTAGTGAAGAAGCTCTTCTAGTGCTAGATCTGTATCGTAGTGAAGCTGAAGGGAGTGCCGCAAATGAATAGACTGGAGCGATAGCTGCTTGGTTTTGATTACTGCCTAAAGAAGGCATGTCAATAACCGCTTGAGGAGGCTGGCTTTGGCTTCTGTTTGGAGGAGCGTCTAGAGAGGAACGGAGAATAACGAGGAAATAACCGAAACCTATCCCAACGAAAACTAACAACGGCTTGATCTCCATGAGTTGTATTACCAAAAGTCCACAAAAGAAATACATGATATCCAGGAATCCACATTCGATCTGCTTCGACATGCAAAGCGACGTCGCAGCAAAGGCAGCAGAGGAAATGAGGCCATATGCATCTGGTTTCGTCTTCGATTTTCTATCCAAGTAGAAGGAGTAGACAGTGGTGGAGATCAAAACCAAGAGCGCGAAATGAGCTCTGTAGTGGTGGAGAATCCTCAAGTGTTGCCACGCCCTTGGGAACAAGACGGCGAGACAAATGATGGAACTGGACACTATGTAAGCAAAGATCTTGAACAAGCTCCACTTGCCGAATAGATTGTTGAAGGAGGAGCTGAGAGCATAACAGATCAGTCCAGCCACAGTTGAAGCAACTCCTACAAATCTCCGCACCTCTTGCCGAGTCTGTTGGGCCATTTTATTTATTTATTTATTTTGTTTTGTGGAATTGAGTAAGGGTTAATTACAATTTACATGGGAGCGGGAGGCTATAGTGGCCTTTATAACTCAGAATTAGAGGAGTTGCCGATGCCTGTTTCGCAGAAGTTTAGAAGAAGGCTATGGATTAAAGTTTAAAGTACCAGTTTTCATACCATCAGAGATCAAATTCAACACTAAAATTTTATTTTAATCGAGCAACCGAAGTTCGCGGAAATTGGTTTTAATTTTTAAGCCCTCCTCTATTCCACAGGAACAATAAAATAACACAAGCGTTTCTGCTTTCCGATGCGTTGGAGCAATTTCGAGGGAACGGAGATCACTTTCTTTTGTATTAAAAATGTTAAACTCTACAGTGCGTGCAAAGGGAATATCCACTCTATCTTGAACGTAATAATGGTTATTACTATTTTTACTGATTCATCAATTTAATCACAATTGAATACTACTTTTAAATATTATAATAATATTATTCTTTTGTATTTTGAGTGGGACATGATGAGTTGACTAAAAATTTTATTACATAATAATTTATTTATTTATTTATAAATTTATACTTTATCGTTTTAAAATATTTCTCACTTTGAACAAATATAAATATTAAAATGAATAATAAATATATTAGAAATGGAGAAAAATATAAAGAATGAACTAAGATATTCCTATTAAATAAAATATTTTTAGAAAACCAATAATTAGTGAGTGAAATTAATTTGGAGTATTATTGAAAAATAAATAAATAAGTTCTGTATTAAAATGTAAAGTTATCTAAAAGTGAATAGATATTTTAAAATGGAGGGAGCAACATCTTAATCATTAAATTAAACATGATTTATAAAATCCATTCCTTAATCATGTGCTTTGTTGGAAAGCCCGAAAGAGCAATTAATTTGGATGTGAAACTGGAAAGAGATTAACCATTTGTTACTTAGACATATAGGCATGTTGCAATTGCCACTTATTTACTTTAATAAATCTTGATGAATAGATCAAGTAATGGGATAATTAAGATTCAATTATATTACTAATATGGTATTACAATATGATTAGACGTCTATAATTTTATTACATTATCAATATCTTTGATAGGCATTTTAACTACTTCCAGGAGTCACCTGATGCTCTCTCATCATGACCGGATTGGATTTGGGAATTTAAATCACATTGACAGGACTTTTATGATGAACATGGGTACTGTTTATTACATATTTTAACATTTTACGTCGATAATAAATAATCGACGATTTCTTTGAATAGGAGGTGAAATGCTTTAAACCAAGTATTTGTCAATAAACTAAAAGTTCACATGTCAATTTTGCTTTTCAATATTTTCAATTTGCAGAGAAAGTTACCTTGGTTGCAGTATCAAGAAAATAATTGAGCGATAAATGTGTGTGTGAGTGAAGTGAGATGGAATGCGTTATGTGATTTGTGTGTTATGTATCGAATGTTAGCTTGATAGAATGTTAACTGCAGAAAAATTATAGAAAGTAAAGTATTTGATTGACAAATGTAAACAAGGTATAGAAAATGTAAAGGAAATATAATTCAAAAGCAGGAAATGAGATTGAGAACAATTCTCAGAAGACTATTTTAGTCTCGGTGACAATTCTAGAGTGAAGTGAAGTAAAAATTCTCACCTTTTATAAATGTAAGAGCCAGCTATTATGGTAATTAGCTTTAAGATCTTGATCTTGTTTTTTCTTTCTTGGATGTGGTTTACATGTCTTTGACAATTTCTTCTTTCATCATATGCCTTCGTTGACAGTTTAATTTTATATGTTTTCTGACCATTCACACCCTAAACCATTGACAACCATTGTTAATTGTCACTTGACCAATGCATGTCTTTTATTGATTACTATGGCAATCTTCTTAAATCTCCAAAATTTTCAAAGTCCCAAATGACAAACATGGATTTGACTTTGAATTCAAACATGAGAAAATCTTATCATTATTGGCTTGTAATTTTGGATATTCAAGTTTTATTTGAGTGACCACCACCAATTTCAACAAGTCAATTGACAAACTTGAAGCTTTGTCAATTCCTCCTTGCAAATCAAACTTTATGTCTTGATCAACTTTGGCATGTCAAACATCCCTTATGCATTATCATCACCAATAGCATTCATGCTTTGACAATCAAATTTCTTTTATTACGGCCCTCAACTTTCCAAGGTTGGATGACAATTCGTTATTAGTAAAATTTGGTACCAACAGGTACTTGTGCATCTGTAGGAGTTGGTGTTGGTCTTTCAAGCAATACTGCTGAAATTGGTTCACCTAATTTCAGAATGATGTCCCTGCCTAGGCATGGTTCATTGTTCCTTGGAAGCAGTTCTTATTCTGGACGAGGAGCAACTAACACCGAGGGATTAGCTGAACAGGTCGAAGTAGGCAACCTGACAACAACGTGAACCAAATTGATAGCAAGAAGCTGTACCAAATTGATCTCGACAAAATCATCAGCGGCGAAGATACTAGAACTACTTTAATGATTAAAAAGATTCCTAACAAGTGAGAACAATTAAACACATATCCTAGTGAAGTGTTTACGATAGTAGCAAATTTGATTAGGGTAGTAATTGATGAATTTCTTGATGACTTTTGCTCATTGTGATTGCTTTTAAGGTACACTTCAAAGATGCTGCTTGCTGCAATTGATGAGTATCACTGGGTTACTACGACTTTATCTTCTTGCCAATTGACTTTAAGGTATATGCATCCGAAATATCTTTTTAACTGGGATGATGGATTTCTTCAGCCAGGATGACTTATTTCTTAATGTCTGTTTTTGCTTGCAGAACAAGTGTAATGTGGGTTATGCTTTCATCAATATGGTGTCTCCTTCACACGTCATCCCCTTCTATAAGGTTTAAATCTATTCCCTTGCCTGCCTGAGGCCATATTTTTCTGTTACTCTATTTAAAATTTCTTGTGCATAGTTTTGTGATGGAAGGATTTCTTTAATGTGTCATTGTATTACGTGGAAGGATGTCCATATGGAAATAATTGATTTCTTTTCTTTCAAATTGAAATTTAAATGCTTGATTAAAAGATTTTTATTGATAGTTTCTAGTAATTTGCAAGTATTTAACTTGTCATGGTTTGGAGAAGTATGCATATTTCCATTTTAAGAAGTCTACCATGGATGTCTATGCAGGCATTTAATGGAAAGAAGTGGGAGAAGTTTAACAGCGAAAAAGTTGCCTCACTGGCATATGCAAGAATACAAGGAAAGGCTGCACTTTTGACTCGTTTTCAGAACTCAAGCTTAATGAATGAGGATAAGCAGTGCCGGCTGATTCTCTTTCATTCAGAGGGCCAAGAGACTGGTGATCAGGTGACTTTGACAACAGTTAGTTACAATTACTAGCTGACCCCGATACATTGATATTGATCTTAGAACTCTTGCGAACTTAATTATGAAAATGAAAAGTTGATTTAGAATTGGATATGATTTATACTTTATACATTGATCAATTAGTTCATTGTTCTTTTCATTTCAAAGGCTTCTCTGACTATTTCTCTCTGCTTACTATCTAGGAACATTTCCTATCCAGCAATTTGAACATATGCATTCGTCAACCAGATGGGTATTACTCAGGTGATTTGTTGGAGAGCCCAAAGGGCAACTCGGATGAGAAGCTAGAATAAAAAGATTAACCATTTGTTAGGCATATAATTTTCCTGGCCACAGTAAATGCGGGTCTAGGAATGCTAACTACTGCATAGGCAATCTTAGGATGTACAAAGCTAATTCATCAGAAAAGATTAAAAAAAGGGTGGTGTATAAAGGGGGAAGGAGCAGCAGAGTTATCAGCTGCATGAGAGACTGAACTGAACATGTCAATATGCAGTAATTATCATCAAAGGGAAAGAAGAAGAGAGCAGTTTGTTCATGTGTAGAGAGAAACCATTGTTATAGAACCAGCAGAAGAGAATAAGGTGGGGTGTGTGTATTGCTGGATGGTAAATGTCTTCAACATGCATGCATGCCAGAATGTGCAGGATGACCGCCGTCTGGGATTTGTAATTTTTTTCTTCTCCTAATTAATCCTTCGTTGAGGCATCGTCCTTTGTTGCAAATGTGACTGTATATTGTAAAAAAGGGACTATTATGTTTGTCAATGTTGTTTTCATGAAGCCAAAAAAAAAAAAAAATGAATGTATGTACAGATGTACCGTTGCACTTATGTCAGAATATTGTTACTGGACACACTGAATTATTGAGGCTTCTTTGAAAGTACTTATTTTATTTCTATCATATGAATGTGTCATCCTCCTCTTTATAAATATTATCATGTAAGATTTTTAAGTGTGACATAAGTATTTTTTTTTCTTTTTTTCTTTGGAATTATCATGATACCTTTCTACAGTACCGTGTCTGGTACAATTTCTGCACTATTAATATATAGATGTGGAAAGCCATAAACAAGAGACCAGGATAAGCATAAATCTAATTGGTTTTTCTACTTTTGCTATCACATTAAGGGTATGTTTGATTAGGGAATAAAAAGATAAAGTAATTTTTCAACATGAACCTTGTTAAAAAAAAAATTTACTCCTATTTTTATTGTCAAATTATACATATCCTAAAGGGGAAGCTAAATAGTATAATTGGCTATTTTGATCCCAGCCGGTAGAATTGGCTACTTTGAGGAAAATTGCTTCATAGCTATATTGGTTATTCATCCACACTATTATTTAATCCTAGAAAGAGGCCTGGTGAAACCTCTCTGTACAATAACACCATTAACCAACATCTTAAATAAAAATTCAAAAGCGTTGGAATTGTATTCATACAAGAATCTTTTGAAAAGAGTTGTTTCCCGTTCTCACTCAAGCTTCAATTTCTTACCCTTCTCTCCCAATGGCTGATCTATTTCCCTCTTTCCGCAGAACAAATGTCCGAGTCCAGCTAGAATGTCAGGCACTTCATGCTTAATAAAATTATTTTGAGCATGCTTACCAAGAAGTGCCAGGAACCTGTTACTGTGCCTGAAGTAATCATATGTTGGCAACAAAATGTTTTCCCATGATATCTTTAGATTATCCCTCAACTGCTTCTCAGAGACAAGCCAGTTAGACAGGAGGTAACGCATGTCCTTAAATTTCACGCTGAACAAATTGTGCTTGTCTATCATATCCCAGATCAACGACTCATCATTGCGGCTGTTCTGCAATTATCCAGCAACTTATGCCACGAGCTTCTTTGACAGTCTTGAAAGATTTCCAAGACTCTTGTTTGGTTAGTGCGGATCCAATCGCCGCCCAAGACAACCCTTGTCCTTGGTGCTATCCAAACCCCAAGATCAGGGCAGAAAAGGTAGTTGACTAGCGGGGTAATAAATATCAAATATCTAAAATCATCAACTGCTGAATGTGAATTGGCTTCTTCTTCAGTGATTGCTTGGTTTTGATGAATATCGAGAGCTCTGGCACGCCTAGTTCTCGGTCTTCGCGAAGCTGATCGGCTAGTTCTGGTTCGTAGTGAAGAGGCTCTTCTAGTGCTAGATCTGTATCGTAGTGAAGCTGAACGGAGTGCTGCAAATGAATAGACTGGAGCGATAGCTGCTTGGTTTTGATTACTGCCTAAAGAAGGCATGTCAATAACCACTTGAGGAGGCTGGCTTTGGCTTCTGTTTGGAGGAGCGTCTAGATAGGAACGGAGAATAACGAGGAAATAACCGAAACCTATCCCAACGAAAACTAACAACGGCTTGATCTCCATGAGTTGTATTACCAAAAGTCCACAAAAGAAATACATGAGATCCAGGAATCCACAGTCGATCTGCTTCGACATGCAAAGCGACGTCGCAGCAAAGGCAGCAGAGGAAATGAGGGCATATGCATCTGGTTTCGTCTTTGATTTTCTATCCAAGTAGAATGAGTAGACACTGGTGGAGATCAAAACCAAGAACGTGAAGTGAGCTCTGTAGTGGAAAATCCTCAGGTGTTGCCATGCCTTTGGGAACAAGGTGGCGAGACAAATGATGGAACTGGACACGATATACGCACAGATCTTGAACGAGTTCCACTCACCGTATAGACGGTTGAAGGAGGAGCTTAGAGCGTAACAGACAAGTCCAACCACTGTTGAACCAACTCCCATATATCTTCGCACCGCTTTCTGAGCCTCTTGGACCATTTTTTTTTTTGTTTTTTTTTTCGTGGAATTGACTTGATTATTCGAATTTGGTAGGGGAAAGCTAGGGGGCTGACTTTTAAACTAATCACGGTCGCTGCTTCCTCTTTGTTGTTTCGAAGAAGGTCATGCATGGTTGAAAGTTCAAAATACGTACATTTTTTGCAAGAATGCTCTTGCCACTCAATTCTACTTTTCCGTGTAACTCTTTCGCACAGTTGCTACTTGAGTAGTTGTTTGAATATTTGAAAAAGTTTGATATTGAAATGGTAAGATTGTTCTTTTATATGTATTAGTGATTTTATTGGTACCTTTTACAATAATAAATTATTAAATTTTTTTTGTTTGTAAATGGTTTAAGTTGGGATGGTTATTTCTTTCAAACAAAAAAGTGAGTAGACAAATAAAAAAATGAGAAATATTTGAATTCATAAATTTCAAAATAAAATTAAATAGAAATAGGAGATAATAAAAAATAATTATAAAAATGAATCATCTTTATTAATAGTATATATTAATATACTATCATAATATCATTGGTGCAATTTTTAATACCTATATAGATTAATTTCAACATTAAAATTATAATATATTTTAACCGAACCACCGAAGTTGCTTGTTATTTCGCGGAAATTAGCTACGGCATCCTTTTACTGTTTTAGATTTCTGACGCGTTGGAGCAATTTCAAGCAAATGGAGAACGTATTTCTCTTCTTTTCGTATTTTGAGAGGAGCAACGGCTAAGCATTTTGTTATGATAAAAACATTTTTTGTGACAAATCGGTTTATAAAAGAGATTAATTTAATTCATGTTTTTAATTTTTAAAGACTAGTCCCTCCATTTCTTAATAATAGTAGTGGTGTGATACTATGCTATTTTAGTATATTAAAAAATTAATATATCTGATCACAATTGTATCTTGTTTGGACACCCACTTTATTATTATTGAATAAGATGTTGAGTAAAAATAAATAAAAATTATTATTTTATTTAATAATAATAAAATATATATTTAAATGAGATATTCACTTTTACATATAGAATAATATTATTATTTAGGAGAAATTGATTTTCGGTTGGGTAGTTTGTGAGGCCCTCCTCTATTTTACAGGGAAGAGAATACATCGTTTTTAGCTTTTGACGCGTTGGAGTAATCCCGAGCGAAGGGACAACATCATCTTACATTTATATATTTTTTGATTGGGGGCATTTGCTGACTACTTCGTTTTGACAAAACCGTGTAAATGGGCCCGATAGAAATCATTGCAGACTCTTACAAGTGAAAACATAAAAATTGTAAGAGCAAATTTTTTTTTAGACTGTGCTCGATGATAAGGTAAAAATAGGAAAAAAAAATTTCCATAAACTAATTTCATGAATAAAATTATATATAGAATACATCTATGAAAATTCTCCTCCATTTTGATGAGTCTTTTGGTAGTGATTTAAGTGTGTAATGTATCTTGCGATTGGTTTAGCATGTTTCAGAACTTTTTAATTTTAGTATAATTTTTATTTTATTTTTGGGTTTAAGGGCTAAGTTATAAAATGGAGTAGAAGCATTAGGCTTCTGGCACCTCAACGCCAAAGTGGGTGTCTCAACACCTGCAACATGTGCTCTCTGGTGGACTTGGCATCCCAGCACCTAATCCTGGCATCCAAGTGCCCTGGTGTGCCTATTCTGAGTTTTTTTCTTTTAAATACAGAAAGTCAATCTTTTTGGGAGATTCTTAATTAGGTTAGAATAAAGGGAGAAACATTCCCTAACTTTGGGCGGAGGTAAAGGACAACTAGAGAAGGGAGATTGAGGAATCGTCACTCCAATTCTTGGGTGCTCGATGCATTCTCCTCCTATCTTTTCTTTTTTTCTGTCGTGTTTTATTTTTCTGCATGAGTTTGTAGACTCTTTGTTTAGGATCATGATGTAACTAGACATAGATAATATGATTTTGATTTTCTTGCTTGAGACAAGTTTTCATTTCACAAATTGAGTATTTATTATTAATTTCATTCCTTTTTGGACTTAGCCATTCATGAATTGATCTAGGGTTCATGTATAGAATTGAGAAATTCATATATGTTCTTGCTCATGTGATAAACACCATAATCCACCTCAATCTAGGAATAGATGTAGTTAATTGTGTGGTTCGCTTGAAATTTCATTGAAACCTTTGTAAAGCCATTTCTAATTGAGTTTGGTCTAAGCAGGTAAGAGGATTTCATTTAGTTAAAGGAGGGCTAATATACTAAGGAATTGGTTATTAGTCAATTCAGGAAATTTAACTATCAATTGTGGAACTAAAGCTTGATTGAGTAGGAATTCATAGATTCATTGAAAGGTCAAGTGAATTTGGATCCCAACCCTTAAAAGAAAAGGAAAAAGTTCTTAAGTATTTATTTTTGTTTTCATTTATTGTTGATTTATAATTTTTTCAATTTAAGTGATTACTATAATCTAATTAGGAATTGAATTTGCCCAATTGTTGCTTGGCAAACTTAATTATTGTGGAACAATACTTGCATACCATGTTTAATTTACTACTTGAATGATTCGGTGCACTTGCCGATTAATTATCAAGTTTTCATGCCATTGCTGAGGATTGAGTGTTTGTCAACAACATTAATAACTAATAGATTTCTAATTTAGATTGTTTTTATCTTAGTTGTTCTCCTATTTGCTTGCTGTTCATATAAAGAAAAAAGCCTCATTTCTCCTTCCCCTTTATTTTTTTCTTTTTCTTTTTTCATGGATAGCTATTATTTTGAAATTTGTGGGAGTTTTGCTCATCTAGCAACTAAATGCCCAATTCTTTTTCCTTGTGATATTTCTTCAACTATTGAGCATATGACTTCTTCATGTCCTTTTTATGAGGCTGAAACTTGATTGTTATCACTTGATTTTGGTCGCGTATGTGCAACTTATGTGCATCCTATGTGCTTATGCCATATTATGAGCCAAAAGTGCATGATGACATGAAAATGGAACAACAGCTGAAATCATTGAGAAATTAAATGGGACTTTTTTACTAAAAGATATATCAAATGTGAAAATAGAAAATTTGGTTGTGTTTGATGTTTCTATCTCCCAAAAGAAATCAAATGTGCAAAAGTTGATAGCTACTGTTTTCCTTACACAGTGAACAAGAAAACTATTTATATCTATCATTTCTTGTTTGTTATTCTTATGCATGTTTGTGAAAAGTATTTGGTAATCTTGCTATTTGTAAGGAAAATATACATTTTTGATACTTTTGATTAAGGTATATTTCATAAGTCAAGCTAATAACGTCAAAAGAACCCTTCCTAGGAGGCAATTCATGTTTTATTGTCTTTTGCTTTTATGTCTGGTAGTTAGTATTTGTTGAGTTGGCTTTAGTGCCTCCATGTGTTGGAGCTTTGCAAGGGGTGCGTATAGCAACGGCCCCAAAAAAAAATTTTTTTTAACTTGTATTAGAATTTTTTCTCACCCTTCATTATTTCATGTCAACTCACAATAAAGGAGTTTGATAAATAAAGTCACGGCAGCTTCACGGTGGATTTTGGGATTCCCGGTAGTGTTATGCATGCGGTGTGCAACGGCATGGGCTAAGGCGACGGTGATTAAGGAAGCTCCGCGAGCTCGTGGCCCTCTGGTGACCCGATTGTTCATATAGGGTTCACGACGGAGAGAGGTGTCTCTCACGCAGGTGGTTGTTTGCTATCAATGGCATGGTTGTGGCAGACATTGTGGTGAGGATAGCGGCAATATGATGGTCGAAGACAGAGGAGGAAGGACGGTTTCCATTTTTATTGTACTAAATTTAATTTCAAAGTTTCCAAATTGATTGTGGTGTTACTGTTAAGATTATGGGAACTTTATTACTAATTTTTAAGGCTCTTATTTTTTGCAGTGGACAATGCTCTTGATTTGTTTTATTTTACGACCATGGTTGCGGTGGAAAAAAATAAAGGTGATGAGGTTTTGATGGGGAGGATATGGAGAAATGGGTGGTGGTGGCATGGTTGTAGGGAAGAATTGGGTGATGTGAGAGAGATTAGAAGGATAAAATGGGCAAATAATCTGTAAAATATATTTTACAAATAATAAAATATAAATATACATTTAATTAATTTTAATTTTAATCGTTGAATTCAATTTTTAATGAATGAGATTTTACAACCATATAGTCCTAAGCTCATAAATCCTCATTGCAGAAGTCGCCTCGCAACTCATTTGCATTCAGTTAAATAAACATATATATATATATATATATATATATATATATATATATATATATATATATATATATATATATATTTAAAAAAAGTTATTGCAATATCAAAAGTAAATATCAAATTAAAGCCACTTCATTACTATTGAATGTAATAGTAATCACCATTATCTCCACTCATATATCATATCCAATATCCAATAGTAATGGGTGAGTGTCCTAATTAGACATTTGTTTTGAGGGTTGAAATAATGTTACTCTAATTTTTTTTTAATCCTTCTTTGGAGCTGAGTTGATTGATTGATTAAGGGAATTTATGGTCGTGGGAGCGGGCTGCTTTCAGGGTCAGAATTAGAGTTGTTGTTTGCCTATTTCACAGGAGTTTCCAAGAAGGTGAGGTAAATTTTACTACCTAATAACACATCTGATGACACCAATTCAACGTTAAAACTATATCTTGACGAAACTACCTAAGTTACACTATTTCGCAGAAATTGATTTTGGGTAGGGTAGCTTTTGACGCGTTATCCGGAGCGAAGGGATAACATCATCTTTTATTTATGTTTTGATTGGGGCATTTGCTGACTTTTTGGTTTTGCCAAAACCATGTAATTGGACCCGATAGAAATCATTGCACATTCTTACAAATGAGAAAAATAAAAATTGTAGAGCATATTTTTTTTTACACTGTGCTCGATGATAAGGTAAAAATAAAAAAAGGGGGGGGGGGAATTCTATATTGTGTTTGTTAATGTTGTTGTCATGAGGCCATAAAATCCGTGAATGTATGTCAAGATGTACCATTGCACTTATGTCACAGTATTTTTGCTTGAATACTCTGAATTTTTGGGGCTTCTCTAGTACTTGTTTTATTTCTAGGTATTGTATAAATGTGTCATTCTCTTTACAAATACTATCATGTAAGATTCTTAAGTCTGACAAAAATTTTTTCTTTGAAATTATTATATTTCTATAATAAGTTTAATTTTAATATACTAATATTATCATTCAATTAGATATCTCAATTTGAATTATTTTTTAAGTAGTGTAAGTGAGAATCAACCACATTTACTAATGTGATATTATATGATTTGATGACTTTGTAAAACATTTTTGTGTTGTATGTCTAGTACAATTTCTGCCTTATTTGTGTATATATTTGGGTAGTCATAAGTAAAAGACATGAATAAGCAATGGCATTTGTTTCAATTTTTTTAAAAAATATTATGAAACTAAATTTTATATATAACTAAAAATTGATTAAAATTGATTTTTTTTCAGAAACTACTACTTTTAGTTTATAAAAAAAATACTGAAAATTAATTTTTTTTAAGTTTCAATTATTTCTTAAATATTGTCTAAATATATAAAAAATAATAATTTTTTTAGATAAAAAAATAATTATTATTCAAAATAATCACAATCAAACAAACAATGGCACCCTAAAGCTAATTAGTTTTTCAAGTTTTGCCAACACATTAAAAGAGAAGCTAAGTGGTAAGGTTGGCGAGCTACAGCAGCAGCCAATCTTCGTCCTAGTAGTAGGTAGAATTGGCTACTTTGAGGAAAATTGCTACATAGCTACTGGTTCCTCATCCACACCACAATTGACATTTTTTTTTTATTTAATCCTAGACAGAGGCATGGTGAAACCTCTGTCTCTGATCTCACTCAAGTTTTAGCTTATTTCCCTTTTCTGTTAGCTGCTGATCTATTTCCCCGGTTCCGCGAAACAAATGTCCGAGTTCAGCTAGGACTTAGAGGCACTTTATACTCAATATACTTATAAGCCTGCTCGCTGAGAACATTCTGGAACCCGTGGATGAAGTTTTCATATGTTGGCAACAAGATGTTTTCCAATGATGTCTCCATATCATCCCTCAACGGCTTGCGGGAGACAGTCCCCTTACAATGAACGGTGCACTTGTCCTTAAAGTGCATGCTGAGCAGCTCGAGGGTGTCTTTCAGCTCCACCACTGACTCATTGCTAGTGTCCGGTGTAAGGACTAAAAACAAGGACCAATGATAAAAGGGCTGAACCCGTTGATGTTGTATTGATACTGAAGAAAATCAAATTACAGAAGAGAGTTCAACTGAACAATAAACAGACCGATATCCTTTTGAGTATTTTTGGTATACTGAAATAAAAGACAGAATTAAGGGAAATTAAGAAGAACGAATTGTTGATAACAATGCCAAAGCAGACTCCACTCCAATGGCTTCACACCTATGAAAGAAAGATGATATCAGAAGGGTTCATAGAAGAGAGAGAGGAAGAGCTTTTATGGGGAAGAGGTTACCAAAATATTGCCTAACAGAAATAGTCACGAAACAGAGTATTTGAGGCATTCTTTCTGCTACTTCTCCTTGCTCCCTTGATTGGTGGATCATTTGACCCTTGTCCCCCTTTTTAACTAACTCTGAATGTGTCCCAATGTGCATCAGCCCATCCACGTATTCCTCTTCCTTATCATTTTGCTCATCAGCCATGTCATCCTTATTTTTCTTCCTAACATCCGGCTCCAGAAGCTCCAGCACCTGATTCCACGAGTTACTTTGACACTTGTCAATGATTTCCCGGACTCTTTCACGATGTTTCTGGATCCAACCATCCCTTAAAATGATCCTTGTCCGGCTCATCTCGTCGATCATCATGAAATTGAAAGCAGAAACAACCAGGAAATTGATAATAGAATCCAAGATACTACTTTCCCTCGACATCAGTCGCAGCAGTAGGGTCGGCAGTTGCTGCAGGTTCTTTGATTTGTGTATAATTTGGGAATTAGAGGAATTAAAGAGAATAGGAGAAGATAAAGAAAATAGCCAAGAGAGATAAGGCAATTTACTAACAATTTACTTCTATAATTTACAAACGACACTACCCCTATTTATGCTAGAATTATCTTCCATCATTCATCTCCATCACCCGCTCCAGCAGCAGCTACCGCTTTAGCATCAGTGCGGCTGCAACTGCAGCAGCCCTTGCCGCAGCCGTATCCGCTGTTGCCGCGGTTGCCGTTGCTCTCGCAGCGGCGGCGATGACTGTTGCAGTAACTTCTGCAGCTGCTGCTGCCACAGCTGAGGCGGTAGGTGCCACAGCCGCGGTGGCAGCTGCGGCAGCGGCAGTGCCAGCCATGGCAACCACTCCAAACACTTCAAACGCAGCCTCGGCGGGGGCAGCTGCCATGGCATCGCCACCGGTCGCAGCACCCGTCGCAGATGCTCCAGGCTCGGCGGTCGCTCAAGCTGCGAGATCTCAAGAGCAGTAAAGTTCGCGTCGAAGTTTTGAATACTGCTTTCTGGTGGCAATGGCCTGACATCAAGAGAACTAGCACGGTTAGATATGGATTGTGGTGAATCTATGTCAATAGTCGCATAATAATTATCTGGGCTTCCAAGGGACTCTGCTGAATCATCTAAATAAGAACGGAAATTAATGAGGAAATAACTGACACCCATTCCGACCAAACCTAACAACGGCTTAATCTCCATGAGCTGTGTTATGAGAACTCCACAGAAGAAAAACATCAGATCCATGAATCCGCAGTCGATGCTCTTTGACATGCAAAGTGACATAGTAGCAAAGGCAGCAAAGGAAATGATGCCATATGCATCTGGTTTCGTCTTTGATTTTCTATCCAAGTAGAACGAGTAGACGGTGGTGGAGGTCAAAACCAAGAACGCAAAGTGAGCTCTGTAGTGGAAAATCGGCTGGTGTTGCCATGCCTTTGGGAACAAGATGGCGAGACAAATGATGGAACTGGACACGATATACGCACAGATCTTGAACGAGTTCCACTCACCGTATAGACGGTTGAAGGAGGAGCTCAGAGCGTAACTGACAAGTCCAATCACTGTTGAAGTAACAGCCACATATCTTCGCACATCTCCTTGACTCAGTTGCACCATTTTCAATTTTTTTTCTTCTTTCTTTTGGAGAGCTGAGTTGATTGGTTCAGTGTGGGAGCCGGCAGCTAGGGGCCTGCCTTTTAAACTAATCAGAGTTGCTGCTGTCCTGCCTATTTCGCAGAAGTTTCCATGGAATTGATGAGTAAGGGTTACATGGAAGCAAGCAGCTATATGTAAAGGCCAATTCATATTCCAGTTTCGCTGAAGCTTCGAAGACATTAATAAATGGGTTACAATTTTAGGAGATTTTTTTTGTTCTTTGTTTACAGCTTTAAAGGGTGGACACCCGACATTTTCTCAGAACTCAGGGAGAAATGTGGAGAGAAAACAGCGAAGCAGAAAGCTTACCTACTAGAAATGCTGCCATCCATAGTTTTAAAACTCGACTTGGTGATCGATCCGTCCAAGTATTGGTTAGTGAATCACTGTTTAACAGTTGCTTATTGGTTGACAGGACATATTTAAATAAATATATAAAAATACATTTAAATTCAAATATATACAATAAAATAACATAAATAATTAACTAATTGAAAATTTATATATGTATATGATTAATAATTTATAATTAATTTAAATTATAAAATATTTTTACTCAACACTTTTATACATCTGAAATTAAATGGAGACAAGCCCATTATTCCTTATTAGTTTGTTTACATTCAAAATAATATAAAACAAAAATTAAATGAATGTTTGGGCGTTGTGGCAGAATAAAAATACAATCCCATTATGCCTGTTTCTCGTTGTTTGATTTTTCATTGGGCTTGATTTTTCAAAGCCAAGCTTTTGACCCAAACCATATGTAAAACAGAACCAAAACTCCGAAACCAAATTCATTCTTCTCTCCCATTCAAAAGCATCAGCGCCGCACAACATGCTGAACTTAATGTTGCTCTCACCCTCTCAAACTCCTTTCTTGTTTCTTCTTCTATTCTTCCTCAAGGCCTTTCCTCTTCCTTCTTTTTTTTTTTTGTCAAGTCCAGGTCTTGCTATCTCGGTCTCTCACTTTCTAGGTTGTTGATTTTTCTTTCTCACCCTCCTCATAGCGACCACCAAAGCGGATCTAAAGACAGCAGCAACAGAAGACAACTGAAGCAGATCTGAAAACAACCAAAGTGGATCTGGAAGGGTGGCAACCAACGGCTCGCATGGCTATTTTTTTTTTTTTTGGTTGAAGCGTGTAAGGGCGAGTCACGGTTTTCCAAATCAAGTTAGACCGGTTTGTGCCAGTTCTCTGCAAGTCTGAATGTGCTCTCGGGCTCCTACCGTTCGGCTGGTCTGCCGAGGTCTCTAAGTTTTAAACTATGCTGCCATCTCTACATATAATTTAGACAGTATCACGTGGAGATGCTTTTTTTAAAAAAAAAAATTATTGGCAAGGTGCGAAACTCTTTTACAACCAAATCCCATAATTAAAGAGTTGATTATTAGTTAGTTAGGACTTAGGCATGTAAATCGATCATTACCTTTATTGTAAAGGATGTGAATCAAAGAAATAATCAATTTCTTTAAATTTTTGGAGTTAAAGAACTAGACTTGAATATAATTTTAATATTACCTGTGAGAGATTTTTTATTTTTGGGTTAAATACATTTTATTTCCTTAAATTTTAGGTTATATTTAGTTTATACTCTGATTTTTCAAAATGTGCATCAAGATATTCTAAACTTTTTTGACTGTGCAAAAAACTCTACTTTTCAAACAGTATAAAACTTTAAGTCATAACAGGATGTCAAATTACATAAATAAAAAATCAGAAGTTAATTGCACATAAAATTCATAGACAAAGTATCAGGTTATACAAATTAGAACATCAGGAGGTTAAACGCACATAAATCTTACCTTCATTAGTTGCTAAAATTATACTGAAATGTTTTGCAATTTGAAAAGTTCAGGTGTCGCGATACACATTTTGAAATATCAAGATGTAAATTATACATAATCTAAAAGTTTAAGGGATAAAATACATTTAACCCTTTATTTTCGTGATAGAAGAACTCATATAGCTCTAAAAATTTCACACTTAGCCTAGTTTTCACATTAAATCAAATAAGAGTATGTCAATTAGATATCCACAAATTGTACAATTGCAAATATAGATAGTGAAATGTCATTTTAATATCTCAAAAGTATGTATCCATTGAGACATCCATTTTATTACTATTGAATGCAATGATGATCTTCATTTATCTCATTTATCCATCATATCTAGTGATAATAAAATAGGTGTTGTAATAGATACCCATTTTTACCTAGTTAAAATAACATAGCTCATTTTTTTGGTAAATAAATAGCATAGCTCATATGAATAACCACCCACACTTTTGTATAAATTGCCAAATTGGCTTTGGGTAGTGTCCAAAGCCGTCCGTATAGGGCGTGCACAGTGATTTTGCTGTTCGACTCGTTGGGGCAATTGCGAGGGAAGGGACAAGATCATGTTATGTGTTTTAAGAGTTACGTTACTTATATTCACTATACATGTGACAAGATCCTGACTTACATCATCCTATTTATCATTGAATGAGGTGTGAATCTATTTAGTAATTCATATATAATCTAATGATCGATGAAATATGAGTTGAAACAATGTTCATATGAGTATAAATAATAATTTTTATATTTTAAGTGAGGGCAATGATTGACTATTGTCATTTTTTTGTTTCGACCAAGCCCGATAAATATGCCTGGTCGGCAACGTTGCAAACTTGCATACCTTACAAAAAAGTTCAAATTTATTTGAGGAAAATTCTTTTGATACCTACAAGAGACTTGAGGATATTAATATCTATGGTCAATAAGCGGTTATTATTATTTTTTATCTTTTAGGATATTTATCATTACACATAGTGATTAGTTTCTTCACATACTTTAAGAATATTTAAAGGAGGGGGCAGCCATTACGAATTTTAAAATTGTTTATGTTCCAATATGAGAATCAAACTATTGATATTCTGTTAAGAAATAATAGGCCCCTTACCACTTCACATTGATCCAATAGTTACGTCTAATTAATATAATTAATATTATATAATAAAGTAATTTAGTCAAATTTTAAGGATGTTTTGTATTATTTACTTTTTTTCTTTTTGTTTTTTGAAAAGTACCTATTTATGCCCTTATGTTATATATCTATTATATATAATATATAATTAATTAAGATTTGGCTCCTATAAAGTGATATAATTGATAAAGTGTAAAAGTGAAATGTTAATCACTCTTGGATTAATAATTTTCGTTATGTGTGCACCATGTATTAATTTTACTAAATAATTCAAGAATGATTAACTCATTATTTCTATACTTTACAAATTTGGTAGAGGATCAAATCCAATTAACCCCAAATTTGGGATTAATTAGAGACTCAGATAAAAATCTTCTCGAAGCATGTTTGGGGTGGTGGCAGGAATCACACCCATCGCCTCAAGCAGATCTCTGTATCTATATAAATACATTAAAACGTTTTAATTTATATATATAATTATAAATATCAGTTTTTTATATTATTCTGTTTTATTAATTTCTTAATATAATAAATCTTACAAAATTTGTATTGCTATTATTATTTAATTTATTATAATTCTTTTTCCTTTGCAATTGTTGGAAGATTCCGGTAGAGAACTACATGAATGGAGATAAATGAAAATAAGCCCCAAGACAAGGGATAAAATTGGGGCTAACAATGTGGATCTTTCAATTCTATTCTATAGTTCGCGAATGATACCTTGATTTTTGCACCTGCAGACAGGGAGTGTTTGACAAACTACAAAAGACTCTTTTCCTTGTTCTCTACCGTATTTTGTCTGAATATCAACTACAATAAATCTGCCATATCACTTTTGGTTGTTCGGATATTTGGGCTGCGGATATGCAAGGCTTGTTACGTTGCAATGTTGTTCAACTGCCTATCTTATATCTTGGTATCCCACTTGGTGCTAATTTACTGTCTAGAGCTGGACGTCTGGTCCTGATAAATCTGTTCTAAATGGCTTGCCTCTCTATTACCTAAGTATTTTCAAGATACCCAAATTGGTAGCTGTAAAAATTATTAGCCTACAACAACGTTTTTTTTTTCTATAGTTCTTCTTTTTCAAGGGAAGGCATTCCCCTAATTTCTTGGGATGTTATACAGCGACCTAAAGATTTGGGGGTCTGGGTGTTGGAGCTGTGGTAATACAGAATGCTACACTTCGGTTTAAATGGTGGTGGTGGCTCTCTGATGGCTTATCCCCATTGTGGAAGAGAGTGGTCTGTTCTAACCATAACTTTGCTCTTAATGCAAGATCACATACTATTACTTTTACTAACCAAAATAGCATCTGGGGACAAATTACCAATTTCAACAGTTTTGGTAATGAAATTCTGAATATTGCTCTGAATGGTCTAAGAAATAAAGTAGGGAATGGTTCGTCAACCAGGTTCTGGTATGACATTTAGGTTGGAGATGTCTAACTGAAAGACAGGCATTCTAGATTATTTTAAATTTCAACTTAGAAAGAGGCCAATATGTCTGAGATGGGTATCTGGAGTGAAGGGTATGGAGGTGGAATTTTGTATGGTGAAGTTCCATGTTTGCTTAGGAAGAGCTCTTGTTATCTCACCTTCTTCTAGCCATAAACTAGAATTGTTAGAGGGAATAGGAGATGACTGTTTGTGGGGTTATTCTACCTCTAGCATTTTTTCTGTTTCTTCTTTTTTCTCTACAGGTATTCTAAGGAGTTAATTGCAGGATCATTTGAATGGCTTGCTGGAAGTAAAGCGTGCCTTGCACCGACCGTGCTAAACTGTTGATGCGGTTTATTCTTCAGGGCCACCTTAACACAAAGGATAGGCTTTATAGACTAAATTGCATTGCTTCCCTGTTTCTAAAGTAATTTGTCCCTCTGTGTTCTTCAATGACTGAAACTATTCACATCTCTTCTTCTCATGCTCAGTGTCTTCTTCTATATGGTACAAGTACTTAGAATTGTGGAAGCTACCCTCATGCTTTCCATCTGATCCTAATTGCTTTTATGAAGCTTGGTGTGGTAGCCCATTCAAGGGGTTTGATAACAAACTGTGGGTATCCCTTTTCTATGTTGTATGTTGGACTATATAGTGGCTATGAAATAGGTATTTTTGAAAATCATACACTTAACTGGGAAACATAAACTCAAAATATTTTGGTCAGATTGGGTTATTGAACCAAAGGATGGTGTGAGAGCTTGGCACCCTTAACCCTATGCTGCATGAGTGGATTAAGACTCCAAGACTATCATGTGCAGTAACTAGACATACTTGTGGGCTATGTTCCGTGCTTCTTATAGGATTATATTAGTAACCTTAATGTCGAAGGGTTGGTGATGGAGTGATTATGTGCTTGTACCCACAAGCTTTGTATTGTTTTTGTCTTCTTTGTGGGATAGTTTTAATGGCGGTATTTGTTTTTACTTCTTTTTATTTTAGATATGTTTGTCTTTGTTATACTATATATACCTTGTTCCTTTTTGTTTGCTCACCGCTATCCTAGATAAAAAAAAAAAGAAAGGGAAAATTCCTGCTCCCACCACCATAAGCAAGTGCCATTCTTATCAAAGTTACAATTAAAGGTGTGTTTGGCTAAGTAGTCAAAGGACTGGAATGAGAATTTTTATGGACAAATATTATGCGAAATTTTACACATAAAATTTATTAAAAAATTTATCCTTCAACTAAACAAATCTTAAATAAAAATATTTTCCTAAAAAATGTTCTTACAAATATTCTCAAATCGGTCTCTCAACGGTGCTTGCCCGAATCCCTCACTATTTACTCGCTTCAAAGAAATTTTCCCTAGTGGAGTGGCAAGTAGACAAAAGCGCGTCATGTGAGACCATGTATATATATATATATATATATACACCAATAATATTGTGCTCTCTCTTTTCACTATGACTACTATCATCGGGTATATCCTCTCCCAGCTGTATAATACTATGTTTCAATTGAATATTGGAAAAGAAAAAGGTGTAATTTTTGTTTTGGCTGACTATTTTGTTTTGACACAAAACCCTGTCAATGGATTAATTTTTGTGGTGAGTCAAGATTAGTGTTTTTTTTCTTCCATAAACTAATATGTTCTATAAATATATTTTTAGAGACTAACTTATTCACTGAAAAGACCAATTTAATCCACATGTTTAATTCTTAAAGGCCACTTTAAATTTTTTTTTCTCTGCAAAGACAAATTTATCCTGTAATATTTTGAATAGTTTGGTTCTTTTCTTTTATTTTTAGAAAGGTAATTATCTATACCTATTTATACTGTAATGTGTTATTTATGATTAAATATATTTTTAGTTATTAAAAATGGGTGAATTTTGGTTTTAGTGCAAAAATTTCTAAACTTGCTTGATTTTAGTGTGCCCAAACAAAAAGAAGACCTAAACCAAATTTATTATATACATTTTAGGATCAAAAACATATTTTAAGCCTGTTATTTATTACACATGAGAGAGGGTAACTTGGTCGGCGACAATTTAGATACGAACCAGTTTGTTACCACCACACTGATATCTTAATTAATGAGTTTCACTTTTGATACATTTTCCTATCATTTAATCAAATCATCCTATAGTCTATTTGTATGATATTGTAAGTAGTGAGTATGAGTACGTGTGACTCAACTACTTTTACAATATATGATTAACATTATATATAAAATTATTCATGTGTCTCAATACACCATGTTAAATTTTTTCAAAAGATCAATTTCATAACATCTGTCAGAGTTGATCCTTGTCATCCTCTTTTTTTAATAAAAATAGTTAAAATTTCAATACAAAGAAAAAATGAGTTTATCCATGCTTAATTGATTAATTATTAATCTAGAATCTAATTTTGATGGAGTGAATTCATGCCAGTAACCACTTGATGGAGTGAATCTAATTAAACTCGTCTTTGTAAGCGCGGAAGCGAAGTCAAGTTCACACTTGTTATCTTTAGTTATAGTCATTTATTCCGTTTTATATTAGAGAATCCATCATTTTAGCTTTATAAATATATATTATAAAACATAAAATTATGTGTCATTTTTAAATGAGTATGTGAATTAATTATATTAATTAATTTTTTAATCTTAACCATTAATATATAATTATATGGCCTAGATTTACTTCTTTCACCCTCATAGTAAATCAATCCTCTCATATGCCTATATGTATACTCCAGAAGCAATAAAGGTGGAGTGCATGCTGGATCGTGCAAGATGACCCCGTCTGGGATCTGTTAACTATTTGTTTTTTTTCACAGTCCTTTGTTGAGGCGTTGTGGTCTGTTGCAGATTTGCCTTAATGAGTACATTTAGCCAAAAAATGGAACCCCTTTTGTTTGTCAATGTTTTAGTGGTGAAGCCATAAAACATGTGAATATCTACAATGATTTTAAATTGTAGCTGCCATTGCGATGCGAAAAAATTGAGAAAAAATACTATCAAAATGGCTGCAATTACCACTGCAAAGCGGCGCGGGCAACAGCTTAAAAGCATTTGCATAGATATGAATAAGTTTCTTTCCATTGCTCTTTAGTCATAAATATATTGATACTCTATACTCTGCAATATTGGAGCATCTTTTATTTCTATTATATGAATTATTTGAATGTGACGTGCTCCCTACAAATATTAGCATGGCAGATTTCTGCCTGACATTTTTTTTCTTTGGAATTATCGTAACATTCATAAGATACCTTTCTACAATTTTCTGAGAATTAAAAACACATGATCGAGCAAATAAGGCATGCATAATTGTACCTTAAATTCCCAAATCCAGATGGTCTATTAAATACATTTTTCAACACAGATTCTAACAGTAACTTAAAATTCTGATGCATGTTGATGAGTAATACCCAGCAAGATTTGGATTATTTGCATTTAAGCAAAGGTCTTATGCTAGAGTTGACCCTCAACTCAGTTCACAGTACAGTCACAATTAAAGAATTCAAATTCAGAGGTTTCTCTGTGCTAAGCTCACAGCAGAAATGAAAGGATGTTGTGGTAATGTAAAAACCAAAACGCTGTAGTTGAGAATCCACCCTTTATCCTTTGATCAATTGTCTTCATATTTGAAGGGCAGTAGCAATAGACCCTGCAAGACTCAACACTTCAAAAGGAGCTTTATTTGCTATAGCTTTGACAGTAAGTGGGCAAGAATCAGTGATCCAGAAGTATGCAAATGCATTCTCCAATGTTCCTGTGAATCAAACCAAATCAAATGGCAATAACATCAAAACACATATGGAAGCATATGAATATAGCATGTGAAATTGTGCCAGGGACTAACCATCTTTATGAGTGAATCTCTCCCATGATTGGTTAGGGAACACGCCATGAGTGACATAAGCACTCACCTTTGCTGCACCATTGGCTGCTAAAACTTTCTAAGAGAACCAACAGGAAGAAAAAATAAATAATAGAAATGTTAAAGTTCCAACTTATGTAGGGTTCTAATATAGAGATTAGGAGTTGCTTCTGCCTTGTAGAGTCTGTTTGGTTTTAAAAAAAAATTATGTTCATTTCTTATTGTTTTTGCTATTTTCTTAAAAAATATTGAGAACAAAATGGAAACAAGGCAATGGTTTTGTAATTAAAGTTAAAAACAAAAATATAGAAATAAAAATAGAAAACACGTTCTGAAACCAAACAGGCCTTTAGTTTGCAAGTTCATCACCAATCTCCAAACATAGAAATTCAATGGAAAATAATAATAACTCAGAAGCAAAATATATATATAAATGGAACTAAAATAATATATTCTGATGCAAACATTAGACTCGCCACTGAGTAGATAACAAATTGCTATCCTTGAATCATAAATGAGAATCACCAAATTTAGAAAGATTGAGAGCATGCAAAAGCGAAAAATCTATTTTGATAAAATAAACATCTTTGATTCATAAATTTAGTAACCAACCTGGCATTCAATCAGGGTGCTTCCAGACTGGACCAAATCATCAACAATTACTACATGACGACCAGTGACATTGCCTTCCTTGAGACGAACTATCCTCTGATCACCTTCACGAACCTTTGCACATACAACCTGCCACTTCAAAATTTCAGATACTCTATTCAGAAATAAATTACAAATTAAATTAATAGATACTTAGAGACCCACCAGTGAAAAATTTTCAAACTGCTTGTGGAATCGCTTCCAAGCACCATCATCTGGAAATGCTATAACTACCTGAAATAACAATCAGACATTCAGGCTATAAAAAATATGAGAATAGAAAGCTGTGCAATTGCCCGTGACATAGAAAACATCACAAGTTTGGTCTTAAGACAAAGGCAATGTGATTTTGAAATAAAGCAGAGTACTCACATTATCAGCATCAGGAAGCTGACGCAGACGTTGCTTTAAGAGAGGAATACCAGTCTCAAACAAAGGCAAAACCTCATCTCCAAAATAAAACCTCTCCTGCATAATTTAAATCATAAGTAATCAGGGAAAAAAATTATGGTATACAGATACAACATCAAGTACATATGAAAGCAATGAAGAAAGACAAGATGATATGATGCCTCAAAAACACATAATACAAGTTCTCTATAAGAGAAAGGAGTATATAAATGAATGAGTGCAATAGTTGCAAACATGTTCAAAAGTATAATAGCTAAATGCATATCACTATGTTATGGCTTCAAAACTGAATATCAAAAGGTGCAGAACACAGATTTGGCATTAAGGTAGAATATCCATAATCATCTGAAGAGAAAAACACTTAAGCAGAAATATTATTCATAAGTTCTACTTTTGCATCCATCTAAGTCATCTATTCTACTGGATGGCACCTTTATTCATTCTTCCGAGAGTGCATCCTGTACTTCAATTGAGAAAAGTTGTTTAACACAGCAAAACAGAAGTGCAATATAAGCATGCGCCCATCATGCATAACCCAAGCACAGAGACTATGCAACAAAACTTACGTCAACAATTAAAATATGTTTAATAGAAATCCATAAGAACTTTAATTAGCAGACCACAAGAGTGAAGCTTATAAATTCCTTTTAATGTATCAAGTACACAAACCTGCAAAGCATGAATGTCGTATATGACTAAACTAGTCGGGCCACCTCTTGAAATTGGAATATTTGACAACATCCTTGCAAGGGTGAAGGCAGTTGCTACATCTCCTTCTTCTTCCATTCGCTCAAAGGATCCAGTCGGAAAAAAAGGCAATACCAATGTGAAGGAAGCAACAAATAGACGAGGGAGTGCATATATGACAGAAAGTTGCTCAAAGACGTGTGCTGGAGAGCTGAAAGATGCCAAAAATGCAACATGTTGACCCCGGAGCTCTTCTGCATTATCTATATATAGATTTGGAAAGCCATCAGGAAAAGACCTGGATAAACATAAAACTAATTAGGTTTTTAATTTTTGTAGTAAAAGAAATGAAAACTACATATACATCATGCAGTTGGTAATGGATCCTTTCATGTAAAAAATTCAAGGTCACATGTGTTGATCAGAGAGGTGGGTCCCAGCCTAAATCCCACAAGAGAAATTAATCAATGGTGAAAACCCACGCATGACTAGATCATGTGAAATCTTCACATGAGAGAATCCATTCCCCATGCAGTTTGCTTGTGTTTAGATATGTTGTTTGAGGAGTCAAGATCCGCAGACATTCGAGCATTCAAAGCAAACAAATTAAGGCATGAGAATAATAACATAACTGGTACTAAAGAATGTAACTAAATTGAATGGTAAAGCCAATAATCGTCACAGAATGAGATTTCTAACCAAATTAATCCATGAGGAAACATCAAAACATATATGCACAAACAGATGCAGACAAAATAACTTCTTCTGAGAAATTCGAAAGATAATCAAAACCAGTACTTGGCATTGGCATACATCACAACATCATCATCAATGTTCTCCTCAACTCCATCATTGACAATATAGTCCTCAGTTTCTTTGAGCCCATCTCTCCAATGAGTCTGATTACTGAGGACTATGTCAGAAGAACGAGGATGGAAAGTAAAGGCTAACTACACAATGTTGAGGAGGACAGATTAGGCAAAATATTCATGTTGTTAAGTATGGAGCATAACCAAACGTGGAGCTGGCAAGAAATATAGGGAGGTGGGAATTCAAATGGGGAGAAATGAGAATATAAGAGGGAATAATAAGTGGTGCGAGGCACACATGAATTGAGAGCAAAAAGGGATGGATTTGGGCTACATGTTCTGTGTGTCAGCAGAATTTATCTTTTACTTTCTGCATTTTTCTGTTCTTACAAGAGTTAGTCTCCTCTTATCACATCAGTAAAACTCAATTCCTAATCAGAACCATTGACCATTTCAGGATACTGTCAAAAGGGATGGAATCGATGAATCAAAACTCATCAATCACAAGTCATAACAAGCATGATCACATACATTTTTATGCCTAATTAGCTTGCTCTTCCTGACTTGAAGCCGCGGCATGAAGTTAAGAACAAACAAATGAAACTAACACGTTTCTTTCTTCTACTAAGCTGAAGTCTACAAAATTTCAACAGCTTAAAACCCAAATAAACTTACATCCTATCACAACCAATTTATTTATGGATTTAATTTGAATGCACTGATAGTGAAATTTATTTTTACAATGTCATCTAATCATATCCTCTAGTACGCTGACTTTTGAAGTAGTAGGATGAGTTACAAGTCATTCTGTCCAAAAATATATTCTTTTAACAGAACTTCTCCAAACAAACTAATGAACTCAAAAAATAAAAGAGACCAAGAATTGAAACATTAAAGAGATACACAAAGAAGCAAAGAGAAAGTGATATAGAACACAATTGAAAGAAGCATTGAATGTCAGGGGGAGAGAGAGAGAGGGGTGAACCTCCATTTGATATTCTGGAGAGTGATGTGGTTGGGAGATTGAGAAGCAACCTTGTGGGCAAGGTCATGGCAGTCAAGGGAGTAGAACAGGTTCACTTGCTTCTTCTTTGGACACTTCACCATTGCCATTCTTCTCTCTCTCTCTCTCTCTCTCTTTCTTTGTGTTTCTCAGCTTCGAAAGGAAATGCAAAGCGTGGAGACAAAGCAGAAAGAGAATTTAAAGGGAGGGAAGTCAGCCACACAACACAACAAAACAGAACAGAACAAAAGCGTTTTAGTTGGGTTGAGTTGAGTTTGGTCAGCCCCAAGAGACACGGGAGTACGGGACCAGCGAGGTCAATAAATACCGGGTCGGGTCTGCTTTTGGTCAAAACTGAAAGAAATTCTGCTAGAGTCGGGTAGAGACAGGAATGCAACAAAGCTCTCCCTCCGAGTTCTAAGTTTTAACGCAGCGAGCTCAAATCCGAGCCCTTTAGTTAAGCTAGAACAGTCCCTGCCAACTAATTTATGCACTCCTTCAATGGTCGGGTCTGCTTTTTTCATGTCAAGAAATTGTAGTTGCAATTTCGGTTCCCTGGTGGTCAAGTAAACCCGTTTTAAGGGTTGTATAAGGTAATGAGTTTGATATTCAAACCTCTTTGAAGGGTAAAGTTTATATTTTAATTGAATTCTGAAATTATTTTTGATACGCTACCGGTATGAAATTATTTCAACGTAGCATTAGATCATATAAATAAAAGTGTCTAATTGAACTATCTAATATTTTATAAGTCTTATGAATAAAACGTGTGATTGATGATGATATAAATTGTTTTCACACTAGTAATTTAAAATTAATATTAAAGACTTTTTATATTAAAATCTAATTATTTATTATCATATAAAAAATATAATAAATCTTGTATCTATTATTTGAAATTTAAAATGTAATACAAATAAGATAATTTTTTTTTAATAATTCTAATAAAATCAATTCTATTTAAAATTAATTCTGCAAACATAAAACCAAACACACCTTAAAATTCTTGTAGCACTGATTTTCTAAATGCACTATATCTTTGATAGAGATCTTGTTTGAAAAAGAGAATTTCAAATCATTTGAAGCTAACTAATTGCTGGTCAAAGTCTATTATATCATGTCACGTGACATGAGACATGCCACAGTTGCAATTGGGAATGCGCAAGCGTGCAACATGCAACAAACAGGTACAAAAACAAGGTACCTCTTCTTTGGTCGGTCGGAAAACCTTACATAGATAGTTTTCTTTTTGGGGTCAGAACCGTTTTTTTGTCGTGACCTTACATACATATTTAGAAACATGCATTGTCACTCATCTAGTTGGGTTTTGTAGCCTAAGCCTATGTTGTCATTCAAGCAAAAGGAAAATCCATTATCTTTTCTTTCTGCCCAATGTTTCTCTTTTTTTTTAGTTTAATTTTTTATGTGAAAAATAGATTAAAATTGAGAATGGACTCAAGACAAACCTTTAATTTATTTATAGGACATCTAAGATTTTTAAATCATTTTTAAATTTTATAAAAGTTTATATATACTTATTAATCTAACATTTCTATAAAATATAAATGTATCTGTATTTTTTAGTTATTAATAACCAATTTTTCACTAGCTGTCCCACTAACTTAAAATAATAAAAAATACCAATATCTTTCTAACAATAAATGTATCGATTAAATTACATTTGTAACTCAAATTATTCTGTGAAAACTCTTAGTTAATTCAATAGTTAAATTGATAAAATTCAGTATCTATAATGAGTAATTTAAAGAAGTAATATGCAAGACTACTTTTATAATAAGTAGATATTCACTCTAAATCCAAATACATATTTAGTGGTTTAGATCACTGTGACTACAAGATTAAAATTAATGGTTAACTTTAAGGTAACTATACTAGTTCATGTTTTAATGCTAGAATTTAGCCTTAATTGTTTTTCCCCTCAAAATTTTTGTTCAAGATCCACTACTGTTTGCACTAGCGGGGATCAGACGCCCAAAGGCCGTAATAAAACATAAAAGTGCAATTTTCAGTTTACGTCATCATTAATATGTGTACCTTAAGGTCATATATCATGATATGAAACTTTAAGAGTAAAAGAAAATATTTACTGTTATTTTTTTTTATATAATATATTCTGTTTTATTTATTAATTGATATATTAATTTTATGTGTTGTTATTGTCTTTTATTCTCTTTATATTTTTAATGTAGTAACTGATATGTCAATTAATAAATAAAATAAAATTATTTTTTTAATTTTAAAATCACCCAACTATTTCTCTCATAATATACTGTTACTTAAATGCATGTTTAAGATTTTGTTTGTTGTAAAAAAAATTATTTCCTTGAATTACTACAAAAATTTCTAGGAGGTAGAAAAACTACTAAAAGCCTAAAGCTCACATTAATTTCGTAACTGAACTTGAATGTCAAATGTGATTAATTTTGGCACACAGGTAGTAATTATTTCCTATATTTGCTCCACCAATTTCACTGGGAAGAAACATGCGAGGATGGCTTCAGAGATTACCCTTGGGCCAAAGGATTTGGCACGAAGGCAGACTGCAACATATGAAGAAAGATGTGGTTACGACCAAAAAAATTAAAGAAAGATGAGGTAAGGCAATTCACTTCACAGTCCAGCTAGGAATATGCGTTCATATAGTGATAGATCCAAAAAAATATAGATAATGGGACAAAATAATACATATGCATAATAAGAAATTTCATACAACTTTTACTTCACGATCCTTAAATAATTGTCCAATCCAAAAATTTCTTTTTCTAAAAATAGTTATCCATTTCAAAAGTTTAAGTAGCATTAATTATTTCTTTTCAATAATACTCTTATTAATTATTATTGAAGGATAAGAGAGATGTAGTGAAGGAGGGAAGAGAAAGTTAGGTTATTAAAAAAAATAAGAGTAATTCAACACATTACTTTTAACTTTTTCTAACTATGATGTTTTCCTAATCATTTTCTTAATTTCATTGCGCATTTAAAATTAGATAATTATTCAAAGACAAAGGAAGCATCAAAATGACGTAGCATATAAGTTGATTTTTAAACGGTTAATTGAGTTGTATATACCACTTTTTTCAATAGCAGAGAAGATCAAGCCAACCAAGGATGGTGATGAGCAAATAATAGTATCCAAAGTACAAAAAAGAAAAAAGAAAAGTACATAACAAAGAAACAATGCAAAAGAAAAAAAAATGGCTCACAAAAATCCAAATACAAAACAAACACCACACAAAAGGCACAAGCATGAGTACACGATCACTAACCCCTTTAGCATTACCATCAAGGCCAGGGAAAAAGGCCACAAGCATAATGAAACACCCAAGTTAGTGACATGAAACTTAGATGTGTGTATCCTGGACCGCAAGTTGCTACTCATACCATAAGACTGATCGGTTTATATGTAACATAAGCGTCATAAAAACTAAACTATTCCACTCCATCATGAAAGCCACGATTGTAGGAATTGAGGGTCAAATGAGAACTTCTACACCAACCTGAGCCATTTATATTGGAAGCCATAGGTGCCAAACCCTCACGTGATCCAAATTCTAGGAGAAATTGAGTATCAAATGAGAAGTTCTCACACCAACCTTCAATCCAATATCCCAACCTCACCAAAATATCATGAGTTTCCATATTCCAAAATATCTTGAAATAATCATCTAGTTTTCTACCCACCAAATTGTCCAACAAACAACATACATTAGCGATAATCATATTTTCTTATCAAAATCTCTAAAAAGAGCACCACTTCACGCTTCATGGGAAGAAGAGGTGGTCAGGAGTTTATGTAACTGATGAGCACAGTGGACAACTCATATCAAACATAAGAATGCAATTTAATTTATAGAGTCAATTCTTCCTTTGGGTTTAGACAGCCTTAAGAATAAACCACATTAGGTTTGCACAGTGCAAGACCCCTTCACATCTTTCCAGCTTGTCATTCAGAGGAACATGATGCTAACTCCTTAAACACCTACAAAGAGAAAGAAGAAATCAAGAATTTTTCAATTAAATAAAACTCATTGCCATTCCAAATTCCATCTCCAAACCCCATTATTCTAGTAACCCATTTGAGATACTTTTGCCTCTTGCTGGGTTGAAATTAAATAGAAAATAATATGTGAAACCAATCTTGTAAGCCCACTTCACCAACCCAATTGTCATACCAGAACCAATAAAGTGTCATCCCTACTCTTACAGGTGATCCAGGAATTGCTTGTTGCCGTGATTCGAAATTCGCTTGGTCAATGGATAATGGGGTAACTCAAATGGAAAATGATGTTACTTCCAGAACTTTGGGGTATTCTGGTTGGAATGCAAACGGCATGGACCTTGGGCTGGAGGAAAATCATAATTGACTCTAATGCAAACAAGCTTGGATCTTATCAAGGGGGAAGCTTCATCCTTTAATCATGCTACACTCCTTTCTCGTATAGCAGCACACCATCACAACAAGGATATTAGAATTCATCATATTCCACGGAAGCCAACAAAGCTCTGATAGCTTGGCAAGACTTCATAGAGAACATTTATCACAACATCACCTGGAATACACCACCACCATCTCTTAATGTAATTTTAATTTCTGATGTATTAGGGGCTCCCATACCCCGAACTATGAGTTAGTCTCGTTGTGTTTTTGGGCTAGGCCCTCTTGCTGACCAAAAAAAAAAAAAGTGTCATCCCTACTTTTCTCCTTGTCCCCCTTTGACCAATATTCACAGTCTCATCCCAAAGCTATTGAAATTCAAAATCTGTTCCCAAATGCTATGATGATTGACACTTGCATAATCATGTATTTTCAAATTAGGGGAAATACCATTTTATTCAATCCAACAACGATTCTTATTTTCTGTCAAAAACTTTGGCAATCAAATTCCAAATGCTACATCGGGGTTGGAAGCAATCAAATGAGTGGATGATGGGAACATTATTGCAGTCACCAATTGGAGAGAAGACCATAGAAGCTGGAAGTCAGAATAGAAGAAGCCATAACATTAGTGGGAATATAGCTCTCCCTCCACACATGCAATCAGGTTAAGAATTAGCTTTGCTTCCATTAACAACTTGGCTTTGCTTCCACGTTGTTTTAACCTTAAAAAAAGGCCTCGTCTATGATTAAAATAGCAAGAATAGTTGAAAAAAATAATGCTTAATCATTACAACATGAGTGTGCATCAGTTAGCTACGGTAGAGATTAGGAGCACAGGAATATTGCCATTTTACATGCATGTGATGTGTCGATGACTATATCCAAGTCTAATCCTAGATTTGGAATTCTTCTAACTCTGGGAGCTTGACCCTGAAGTATTGGGATATGGTTTAACCACGTGGACTTAAAAGCCCCCTTAACCCTTTATATTGCGCAAACTTCATTATCTTGCATATTACAAACGTTGCACACTTTCGTGCTCATTGCAACCATTTCCATTGTTTCTCTCACTAATTGCTGTAACTTCATAGCTTTGCTCATTTGTGAAATTAGTGCAACGCAAGAAATTCAGGTTCTTCCTCTAACCCTTCATAAACCTATCTTCGACATTTTACTACAATAATGTTTTGCTTATTAAAAAGAAGGTTTAGTACATGAGACTCTCTGGTGGAGTCTGGGTAGAGTATGTACACAAATTAAGCCTTATCCCTCATAGAGGGATTATATTGTTTTTATATCTGTACCTGTAATCACTAAATTACACGATAATAACCTTATCATTACACCATAATTTACCCTCTATAATATTATAACTACTTTATATATTGGCTTGATCTTGCACTAAGGAGCAATAATTTTTCCTTTTTATTATTATTATTATCTAAATTATTAGTATTTCTTGTTGCTCAAGAGAAGATCATGCCGACAAGTGGCAAAGTAGCAAAGGGGAACAATGATTTGGTGAAGATTGAGTCGCAGAAGAAGCAGAACAGGGTTTGCAATAATGAGAGAAGTGCTCCAACGGTGAAGGCTAAAACCATTGATGAGCTTCACTCATTGCAGAAGAAGAAATCTGCACCTACCACTCCTAAGGGAAATCAGGTTTCCTTCTTCACTGAGGATGAACGCCATAAACAGCAACTCCAATCCATCAGGTATGTATACATCTACATAAGATCATGTTGTCACATTGGGAGGTGATGCTAGAGTTATTACTTTTTCATGACAAAAGTTTCTTATGCAATTTAAACCTTGTGTCAACTTATTAACTTCATTTTATTAATTAATTGAACAGACATTAATGTACAATGGTCTAATAGATGAGCAATTCTTGATTAAACAGTGTTTATTGTAAACATTTTATTTCCTATTTAATATTTATAAAGTAATAAGACGACTTTTACTCAGGTTTGCTACTTTTTAATTCATTACTACATAAGTTCAATATTGAATAAAGTACCTTCAAAAGAAGTAATAGGCAATTGCTAATGAAAAAGGAGAAAAAAAGCAATAGGCAATGGCTAATAAAAAATGTGTTATAATCAACACGGAGTAGAGTCTATCAGCGTTGAATGTTGGGCCATTACCAAACGATACGGGTGCAGATATGCTCTGAATAAGTGCCTTGTTTTTAAAATTTGCGTAATCTGTTCAAATGAGCTAATTAGGAAAATTAGAATAAAAATAATCGATTTTTTTTAGAAATAGACAGAGTTGCTTGGTTATCTCTACACATCTACTTTTTTTTATTTTTTTAGACTTATCTAAATACACCCATATATATATATTGCCATATTGTTTGAAAAAGAAATCTCATTTGTACCAAAAAATAAAAAAGCAATCTAATTTAGGGTGTGTTTATTTGAGTTTTTTTAATAACAAACTGATTATTTTAAACGTAAAAAATCATCTTTCATAAAATTTATTTATATCAGCTTCTATTTAAAAGAGAAAAATAAATTATTTCAATTATTTTTTTTATTTTTAAGTAAAAATTGATATAAATAACTTTTATAAAAAGTGATTTTTAAAAATCACTTTTCTATTAAAAACTTAAAAAACAAATACAGGCTTATTGATGCGAGGCTTTCACTTTTGAGTTGTGTATTTATGGTTCTCTCGCTACCTAATGTGAAACTCATTCAGGTTCTTATATTGTTTTTTTTTCATTGACATATTCATTATGCGCCGGTGATAAAAAAATAGTTTGACTTGACAAATACACTACCAAATTTTCTGGAGATAATTATGGGAAGAAAGGAAAACGTGGAAAGTGCTTAAAGAAAAAATCTCGTGCAAAAATACAATTTTAATTGAGTAATCATTTAGGCACATCATCTATAATAAAGCGAGTAATATCTATAAACAAACAAATGAGTGTATATTTAAAAAAGTAAATGTATAGTAAAAAAAAAGTTATAAATGTGATTACATCTTTTTATAAGTGTATCTATATTAAATTACGAGATTAAATGCAGTTAATAAATAGTAGATAAACTCCTTAAGTATTTAATTAGTTGGTGGTTTGATTTTTTATGAGTGTGTATATAAAGATTTTAATTAGAGGTGAAAGTTCATGTCTATTAACCCTACGTTTTGAGGGGAATAGTCACTGATGAATATGAATTAAGAAAACTACATTGTTAAAATTGTACCTATACAAAAATATTTTATATTGAAGTTTATTGCTCATCTATTCCTCTTATTAGTTTATTGTTTTTTAAATTTATTCATTTTTTAAAATTTCTCCTATTGCTTTTGTTTAATTTTTCCCTCCAAATATGTATTTTTCTTCATATTAATGGACCAATTAATCACATTTAACTTCTTTTTTTTTTTCTTCAAATAGTGCATCTTTGGCGTCCCTAACAAGAGAAACTGGACCAAAGGTGGTGAAGGGAGATCCAGCAAAAAGGCTTGAAGCCCCAAGGGTTGCTCATGTATCGGACCACCACCGCGTCACAACACCCACCATTGCTGTCAGTGACAGTGCCCTCAAGTTCACCCATGTCCTCTACAATCTCTCCCCTGCAGGTTCTTTTTACTCTTTTTCATTTATTTTTAAAGTTACCATATCCAAAATTTATTACACTTCAGCTAATTTTTTTACGTAGTTAACTTGATTCAAGTTAAATCAATCTCTTATGAGTATAAATTCTGTAAATACTAAGCTCGTGACAGGCTTGTTGGATAATAATATATATAAAATTATAGGTTCAAATCTCATTATCTTTAAAATTCTGATGTACTAAAAGTAAATTTTGTTGATACTAATCTTTTTGAAAGTTTATCTTATATTCCTATAAAATTTAAAGGCTCTGATATTTTTTAGACATTTGTGACATATATTTCATTAATATAAATTATAAAATCTATAATCAAACCATAGTACTCTTTTGTCATTTGTGACACGTATTTCACCAACATAAATTATTAAGATTTATAAAATTTATAATCGAACCACAATGATTGAATATGAAAGATACCGGTACCAAGGGTTTCAAAAGCAATCCCATTTTTTCTATTCGATCGTGTGACTTAAATTTGAGATATAATTTACAAATTTAACTGTCAATTTTTTTAATAAATTAATTGTGAATTCCTTTATTATAGTATATGTGTATTTTATTAGTTTATTGTTAAAAAAGTGACATAAAAATAACTAATAAAATTAGTAGTTTCTTTATAATATATACTTTATCAACGTTTCATAAAATAAAATGTACCAGCCGTCCACGTTTGTTATTTATCCACCTAAGCTCATTCATTTGACCCAGCTAAGCTTCTTATGTTACAAGTCTCCTGGTTTATTATGTTATGTCATATGAATCTCGGTTTTATGGTTTATAATTCACAATTGGATGTTAAAGATAGGGTTGAATCATTTTGTACATCTGATGTACGAAAATGAGTCAGCATTATATTAGCCCCACCTGTCATGTAATAATATACGTAAGGAAACAAGAATGATATTACGTAGAAAATTGTTGATACGTATAAATCCCACAATCATTTTATGATTTTATCATCACTATTTGTTGTAATTTTTATTATTTCGTTATCTTTCCAACTAGTTTTTCTCCAAAAAAATCAAGCACGAGACACATATTACTCTTTTTTTTTTTCAATAAACGTCTTACTCTAATTTAATAATTATTTGTATAATCTGAGTTGATTTCATTAAGTAAGGCTTTATGGCCGACAAGATAGTCACGAATTTATTAGGTGATAAACATAAAGTCTTCTTACCACTTACATGGCTTACCTGATCAAATCTTATGAATATAAGAATATAATTATATTAGGAGTATTTTTTAGTTGCTTTGTTAATGGGATCAACCTAGTGAGAGGAGTGGAACAATTGACATTTATTTATATTTTTAATAACATATATATAAAAAAATAAAGTACAACATGAACTATCAAATAATTTTTAAATTATATGCAATTTTATAAATTTACGTACTTAATGAAAATTTCAGTCATCAATTAGACTAATAGAATAATGTTTATACAGGAAAAAAAAAACTTTTGAAGTAACTAATGCATAACCTTCTCTTAAAATTGAATTTAAGATTCTAAGTCAATTTCATTTTTTTTTTCATGTTTTAGAAAAACCCGTGAGAGAGCAATTTCAATTCTAAAAATATTGAAATTGGAATTGAAAATGAAAATTTACAGTGTGATTTCAATTTTGATGTAAGTGAATTCTTATTATTTTTGTGTAGTATGATGTTACTAACTTCTTAGTATAGTAAGAAGCTTTGTCAAATAATTGCCTCCTGTGAACATGATTTGCCTTGTGTAGTTGATAAAATAAATACAATAATAATATGTATTAAGATCATTAATGTGATATTTGAGATTTGGATTTGGTCTAGAACTTTATGAGCAGGCGATAAAGTATGAGAAAGGATCATTCATGACTTCGACTGGGGCATTGGCTACCCTTTCTGGGCCAAGACGGGCCGGTCTCCTAGAGACAAACGTGTGGTCAAGGATGATATTACTGAGAATGAGCTTTGGTGGGGAAAGTAAGCATTTTAATTTCACCATATATATAATAATTTATTTTTGGTCAGACGATATATGTTATAATGTTATCATACCCTTTCTACTACACTATTATTTATATATGTGTGCCTTATAATTTGTTTTATTTCTTTTCTTTTGCTTTTAATTTGTTTTCAGTTCTATGTAACGTAATGCTAAAAAATGTTGTGCTATATATGAAGGGGTTCCCCTAACATTGAGATGGACGAGCACAGTTTCATGGTGAATAGAGAAAGAGCCGTTGATTACTTGAACTCTTTGGACAAGGTCATTTCTCCTTTAATTTCTTTCTTACTATCTTGCCTAGCTATTTCTCTTATGTGCTAAACATGTAGAAAATATTGAATTGGCATAGCTAGATTTGAGAACTAGATAATAAACTTTTAATTACACTTGTGCCTTCCTAAATTTTAAAATATCTGAAAGAGAGACCTCCCTGAACTTGTTGGTGTATCTCATTTTCGTAAGATTGGTGACTAGGGGATGGAATCTATACTATTTCCAAACATTGCCTAATCCACTTGGGATATATATAGCAAAATTAATGTTATCCATACATACACATTCACGTAAACATTTTTTTTTTTAATGTTTATACTGTCTCAACTTTCTCAATGCAGTTGGTATTACTAAAATTTTTGCTAACATATAGATTTTAATTTAGCTACTAGATGTAAGAGAAGCCAGATGATAAAGTGATGTGCAACAAAAGAATAAAATATGTCTTATCTGACACTTCTATCAGAAAATTATTATTCAGGGCATATGCTTAATTTTCACGAGATATAGCAGGCTACTATGTGATGAGTTTGATTAGCTCCATTGAAAAAAGAGAGAATAATTACTTAACACATTACTTTATTCTTGTATAATTTCATTTTTTTCCTTTTGTACTTACCATTTGTTTCTATTACGACACTTCATGTGAAGTTGAACGTGACAAAGTCATGTGTACATTTTAATCATTGATTGAGTTATTTTAATAAAGTAATTCAATCATTTGACAATGTTATTTACAAAATTCCTGATTTCCAGGTCTTCGTTAATGACCAATTCTTGAACTGGGATCCAGAGAACAGAATCAAAGTCAGGATTGTCTCTGCCAGAGCTTACCATTCTTTGTTCATGCACAACATGTAAGTTCAAGTAAGAGATCAATTTAGAGTCACACCAACACTATTTTGTTTCACTCTTCATTCCTTTCATAGAAAGGTATAAGCCCCACCACATATCAATGCACATTCAGTTTAGGAAATACTTAAGTTCCTTAAAAAAAGAATTTTATGAAGTTGCAAAATGTGCATCAATTAATTTAGAAAATTAATAATTAAACAATCAGAATTTTATTGTCAGAACTTTTGCTAGAATAATCTGTCATTATTCATTATTTTAAGGTTAATGGTTTAGACATAAATATTATGATCTATGATAGAGGACTGTTATAGCGTCTGATTCATGTAATCAATTCCACCAAGTGGGACGAGACTTGGTTATAGCTGTCGTGTGCAACCTTTAACTATTGGATAGATGGATAGTTTCTACTCTTACAATTATGTTGACAAATAACGTTTATGTAAACATTATAATTTCACTCCTGAAGGTGCATCCGACCCACACCTGAAGAGCTTGAGAATTTTGGGACACCAGACTTCACAATTTACAATGCTGGACAGTTCCCATGCAACCGTTACACTCACTACATGACATCATCAACTAGCATAGACCTTAACCTTGCTAGGAAGGAGATGGTAATCCTTGGCACACAGTATGCTGGAGAAATGAAGAAGGGTCTCTTCAGTGTCATGCATTATCTCATGCCTAAGCGCCAAATCCTCTCTTTGCACTCTGGCTGCAATATGGGAAAAGCTGGGGATGTTGCTCTCTTCTTTGGACTCTCAGGTGCATACAGTTTCAATGCATCTCAAAAGGGTCTTTCTGAATGTTTCTTTTAGCTATAGTTGAGTGCTTGTTATAAGAGTAATCGGCCAAATTTCTCATTTAAAAACACATGTGACATCAGATTAATTATTTAAAGAATTTAGGTATCAATTTAACCCTTCAATGTTTAAAATTTACATCAATTAATTTCTTCAGTATATATTTGGACATCAGTTTAGTCGGTAAATTGATTTGATATTTTAGTTATGTTAGGAAGAACTAAATCGATGTCCAAAATCTTTGAAAGACTAATTTGATGTTCTACGTATCATTGGATGATCAATTTAAGCATTTACTCTTTATTATAAACTATGCTTAGGCATGGATTTGAGTTATGGCTTCTTAGTTAGACTTCATTTTGCTGAACCAATGGATCCTTTTTCCTTCTGTTATTGTTATATTATTATCTATGTTAGGTACTGGAAAGACCACTCTTTCCACAGATCATAATAGGTATTTAATTGGAGATGATGAACATTGTTGGAGTGAGAATGGTGTGTCCAACATTGAAGGTGGTTGCTATGCCAAATGCATTGATCTCTCCAGGGAGAAAGAACCTGATATCTGGAATGCAATCAAGTTTGGAACAGGTGTTAAATTTGAGACAACTATAACATTTTTTTTACTAATAAAAGAATATTGAACTCTACTTAAACGAAATATATTGATATATTTTATTATTCTTTACTTGGATTTCAGTCTTGGAGAACGTGGTGTTTGATGAGCATTTTAGAGATGTTGATTATGCTGACAAATCAGTTACAGGTAAGTTATGACTTGGATTGTGTCAATTAAAATATGTGCTTAGTAGCTGACAAGTGACAACAAAAGGGACTTGGTTGTGCTTAGCAAAAAAATAAAGGGTATGAGTTGTGACTTGGTCATACCATTGAATCCTTCATTCTATCAGTTTGTATAATAAGGTCAACTTTTACAAAGAAACTAGGTTGCTTAGATAAACTATATTATTATGTAGGAAGGGATAAGGATGGAACTGAATGAAGAGTATAATATTACATGAAATAATGCACATCATTTCATGTAATTTGAATGTTGTTTAGATATTCATCAATAAAGTTGACTAAATTTATAAGAATTTATTTATACTAAACAAGGGACCTTGCTCACTAGTAATATTAATTGTTCTTTGCAGAAAACACACGTGCAGCTTATCCAATTGAGTACATTCCAAATGCGAAGTTACCATGTGTTGGTCCTCACCCAAAGAATGTCATACTTTTGGCATGTGATGCATTTGGGGTGCTCCCACCAGTGAGTAAGCTAAGCCTGGCACAGACAATGTATCACTTCATCAGTGGATACACTGCTTTGGTAATTTCTGAGTAACTTACTACATTCTTATACACTCTTAGTTAGTTCGGAAAATATCAAATGGGGCTACCTCAACTGAAGTGGGTTGAGTTTTGGGCAAACTTTACCTGTAAGGTTAAGGGTTTGAATCTTAGAAAACTCTTTGAAAAGGTACCATTTCCAGTAGTTGAATCCTGAGGGTTTAGGCTTCCTGCCTAACCTTTTATTTCATAAAAAAAAAATAGTTAGAAAAATGTTAAATAGTTAGAATATTTAATCAGAAATTAAGTGTGGAATGATGTGATGTGCCGTAATTGGTGATATATGAATGAATAAGTAGGGTTTTATATCACTACATTTCATCTGATAATTACTATGATTTCTATCATAAATTCTAGCTATATTATTCTAGCCTTGTAACATTGTTGTCTTGCTAATATTGCTTCCTCTTTAACTCACAAATTCTTTTTTTGTATGATAACTAAAGGTAGCTGGCACAGAAGAGGGAATAAAGGAGCCACAGGCAACATTTTCAGCTTGTTTTGGTGCAGCATTTATAATGTTTCACCCTACAAGGTATGCAGCCATGCTTGCTGAAAAGATGCAGAAACATGGTGCTACTGGATGGCTTGTAAACACTGGTTGGTCCGGTGGAAGGTATGCTTTTGGTTGTGATCGCATTAAAATAGAATTTGATTAGGAAAAGGTTATTTGTACATAGATTTTATACATCTCTTTGGACATCTGGGGATCTCCGTGTGATGTCTGAATAACTAGAGATTTTAATTATGTTTCCGGTAAATAAGGTAAATGTGATAAGATAATTGATAATGAACGTATAAGAAACTCCTTTTGCCATATTTATCACTTATTTATCTGAAATCCACGATTATTAACACATAGTTCCTCCTATTTTCTTACAAATAGATTCACCATTTATATAACTGAAATCCCTATGTATATATACATAATTCTACATCTGTCGAAATAAAGTGTCCACCATCACTATGTGTAAACAATAATACTCTTCTGTTCACGAGAGGAAATCTAAAACTAAATTTGTTCTTTTTATCAAACTGCAGCTATGGTCATGGAAGTCGTATTAAACTACCCTACACAAGAAAAATCATTGATGCTATTCACTCTGGAAGCCTCTTGAATGCAAAGTACAAGAAGACTGAGATTTTTGGGCTTGAGATCCCTACTGAAGTGGAGGGAGTCCCCTCAGAAATTCTGGACCCTGTCAACACTGTTAGTTGTCCTAAAAATCTCAACCTTTTTTTAGAAAAATGTTATTCATACTAATGTTGTATATACACCGTTATATGGGCCCTACTTGAACCATCCACATCTCATCCAATGGTGGATGAGATATGAGTTGACACAATGTCCATGTAACATGAGTACATATGACAACTCTTTTTATCACAGCAAGTGTTTTTCAATTTCCAAAGTCTTTTTTAACATTGCATATTTTGTTCCATTGCAGTGGTCAGACAAAAATAGGCATAAGGAGGCACTATTGAAGCTGGCTGGACAGTTCAAGAACAACTTTGAGACCTTCACCAATCACAAGATTGGCACTAACAACAAGCTGACAGAAGAGATTCTTGCAGCTGGTCCAATCTTTTGATGCTTAGGAGACTGAGGCACTGCTAAGCTAGGTGACTGAAATCATTAGAGTATCAAAGAATAAGTCCTGGCTAGACCCCTTTTTCAGTGTAAAAGCTCTAGATTTCAAAGTTTGCTAATGAAAACTCAAGCTCTATTCTTTTTATTTATTTATTTGACATTAACTCAAATTCTATTCTTTACCTTAATTAATTGCCTTGTATCATTTTCTGCAGTGCAAATGGCATATCCCCGCATTCAAATAAACCTACTAATGAAATTATAAAGGGAAGAAGAAAAGAGTAATTCCATTGGGCAAACTAGCTTTCAACCTATACAATCACTTTCATAGGGAAAGAAACTAGAGTTGAATTAATGGAAAATGCCCTTCCAAGTGTGTGTTTGTTTTAGCATTGGGAGAGTTAAGTCATAATTTAGAATATGCAAACCGCTTCAACTTAATTTATAACCTATTTATTTCAGGAATTACACACTTTCGAGATCCAAATGAAAAAGTATGTTTCTATATGGGTTGGTCAAATGTACGTTAATCGATCCCACAAGATAAAATAAATCACCTATTAACATATTTGACAAAATTACATTCGATTACATTTCTAACAATTTTTCTTAGCTTAAAATCATGATTTGAGCATAAATGAAGAAAGTTATGTTCATGTTAAACCAAATCATAATTTATAAACTATAAACCAAACACACCTCCAAATTGGCTTTATCTAAGGCATTAACTGTACATTTAAAATTGACTTTTAAAAATGCATTGTTATGTTAACTAATTAAATAATCTAATGCGTATACCTCAAAGTTTATAATATAACAATACTTGTATAATATGCCCTAAAGAAAAAACCTGTATAATAACTTATGAATATGTAAAAATCCAATTAGCTTCTAATTTTCTTGGCACTTGCCATTTTCATTTTATTATTCAAATTGCACCCCTCTCTTCAGGAAATTCAAATCACTTACCATTTTTGTTCTATTACTATTATTTGCATAATGTTATTTCAAAATAATGTATGAAACTCTTGAGAAAATGTAATGAAATTGAAGTGAATGAAATAAAATAGAAAGTATTATCTTCATATATGGATTAACAAGGCACAAGATATTATATTATACTTAAAACATTATTCTCTAACAAACAAATAATTCCAAAAATTTAACTAAAAATTTGGTAAATAATATTTTTATTAATTATATAATCATAATTTAAAGAGTGAACCTCACACAACAGTAAGGTGAAGTTACGGATTAAATCCTAAAATCAGTCTCTCTAAAATGAGGATAAACTTACATCTACTTTCTCAAGTTCCACTAGGTTGGAGCCTTGTGTACTATGCCCCCCTTTTATGTATTTGTAAATTTAAAAACAAAGGGATGTTCATGGAATAAGTTCCCAAGCTTGATGCATGATGTCATCGTCTGTGAAGGGACGCCAAGACCACATCTCACAGAAGCTTTGCAGTTCTTCTGATGGCACCTTGAGATCTAAAGCTGAAACTATCTTTTCCTGCAACAATAAAAGGTAGATTTTAAGGGGCTCTCCATTTACTATGAATTATTGTAAAATCATAGAGCTCATTTACCTGCATTAAATAATCTTGCTTGGCCATACCATATATGATAGCCATTAGGGAAGCTAAATGTGTGACATCAGCATTTTTCTTTTCTTCAGTAGTTGTGACATCAGTAATTTGAGTGTGTAACAAAGCAGCATTTTCGTCCTGAAAGAAAATGTAATTGCCATTCTTAAGTGAGCTACAATTCCATAGTTTCCATTATCACAATTATATACATAACATCTAAATGATGCATGAATTTAGTGAAAGAGGAGAACGGCCTTAAGTTAACATGAGTGTCATCCCAGAGTTATTATGTCTAGCTTTTCACTTTCTTTGTGGGAGTTAAGGGTGGAGGCTCTGCAGAAAGGGGGAAAGGGATAATAAACTCTATATAACTGACCTTATTCATAAAAGTTTCTGACAAGTTTGACATAACTCTAGGGGTATATTTGCTTGAGGGTAAAGATGAAGGTAAAAAGTACGTAGATAAACTTTGTAATTTTACATGTTAAGTTAATCCATATAAATTTTACTCCATTTTTACCTTTAACCATACATATCCTAGATCAGTACTTCAATTTGAATGAGGGTGTGTTTGGTTTATAATTGCAACTTTTTTTAACTTCTACTCAAACCAAGGTTCAGGGCTAAAAATAATGTTGAAATGTAATTCAATATGACTTTGCCAAATATGTTAAGATGAGTTGAAGTTTAGTTTGCATCCTTCAAACCCTTTGGACTCATCTAACACCAAGGTAGCATTTGTTTACTGTATTGGGACAAGAAATACAGGGACAGAGATACAAATACAAGGACAATAAAGACAGTGGAGACGAAGATATAAATAATAAATATGTATAGGAGTATTATTAGAAGACAAAAATATTAAATTTTTATCTTCGTATCTGTCTCCACTGTTCCCACATTTTGCAAGTACAGAAATTTTGTATATTTCTGTCCAAAAGAAAATTTTTCTATCCTCTGTTTCTCTCACCACCAAACAGATTTGTGTCTCCAGGATATTTTTGTCCGGAGACAATAAACAAATGCTACCCAAAAGACACACACTAAGTATCTGAGAGTAATTAAATATTGCAAGGATCTTGAGAATATATTAAAGAACAAAGGATATGGATCATATGGTACAACAAAGATTATATGTGGATATAAATCCTCCCACAAAAAAAAATTACCGAATCATTATAGGTCGCCTGCTGATTCAATTCAACTCTAAAATCTTGATCTGAGGAAGCCATTAAGTTTCCATGTGCACTTTGTACGGCACTTGTCACATCACCCAATATACCTTCAAGCTCATTAAGTATTACCTTGGCTGCAAGCCAAGCTCAACTAGTTATCGTCAAATTAAGACAAGGAAGACTAGATCACTTAGAGGATTGTGACATTAAGCTGCTATCCCAAGAATACATACAACACACAACTCAATAATTCCCCGAACTAACGCCTTGTTCTTCTTGCCCCACAGCAAGAAGGGGTTTGATTTTATCAGCAAGGAATTTTATACTAACGATAGTCACTTCACTAAACACATCTTTAGGAAAGGAAGCCCATTACTAATTAAGTAATGCAGGTTGAAAAGCAATAAATTAAGCTGCCAGTTCATGTATTACAAAAATACTGAAGTAAGCCAAAGTGAAAATTGGAGACGAGATAAATAAAGAGCCAATGGTCAAAATGGTTAAATAAAAGTAACAGTTCTCCTTCTCAAATACTCAGACCAGGAACACACACACACACACACAAAACAAAGACTTGTGTTAACATAGAAATCTGGCTAGAGAAGTGATCAATCATATAAAAAAAGAATCCATACCTTTGCTTATATGGTTAAGAAGTCCACGTTTGCATGAGTACACTTCCATATCCAGTTTTGCCATATTGAAACCGTGACATAGTCAGCACAAAGAAATAGCAATACAATAGAAGTAAATAGAATTTAAAATGAGAACCAATAGCAAGATTTTTATAATGTTTCACGCTGATGTCTGATATCCACCAAACAAAAGGCACATGTGTCCAATTCTTGTGACTTCAATCGGAATTTGCCAATAGTAGTTACAGTAGAAATTTGGTGAACTGATTAAAAAGGGGAATTAGAGGGAAGCTGACAAGAAATGAGACTGGAGAAATATAAAGGAGCACAAATTACAAGCAAGCAATGTCAACCCAACTGAACTGATCATGAAGATATTGCTCTGCCAAATCTTATCACAAGCATGAAAAGCTAGTAGGATTATTAATTAGAACAAAATTTGTGAACAGAATTTAGAGTAATTTTAAAAAACCTGCACAATTTTGTGAAAATATGAAATATGCAGTACGCACAACTTTGTAAAAAATATGAAATAATAGTAGCATTGCAGAATTCAATATTAACTTAAAAAGTGCACACAGAAAGAAATCCTGTTTCATTTGTGTTTAATAAAAAAGATTCATGAATTGTTAGTAGTATTGCAGAAAACTCATTTGTTTACATCAAAAATATATCTGACAAAATTCAGAAGGTTAAAAAGGAGTTGTACTTTGAAGATCCTTTGGGGGCAAATGATTTTGCAAATATTTGTAAGTAACAGTGCAAGCTCTCATTGAGACTCTGGCATACCCAGACCTTGGAATGGCACAACCTACTCTACCATAAACTTTTAACTACAAAAAACCAAGAGCAGTACTTACAATTGGTTACATTCTGGACACTGTCATTAGGGTTCCTACATCCAGAATTAATATAGGATTTCACTCTATTAGTTCCATTAGCTTCAATTATCTTGCTGATTAATGTAGAATTTGTATCTATCTGTGGCCTCCAATAAACTCTGCACGATAAAAGAGAAAAGTTATAACAACAGCAGAGTAGTAAGTAATATTATATTTTACACCCTAACTACTAACAGGTGGTAAACATAATTGTGAAAAACTACCAAGTGCTTGCTGAAATCCAGACAGCAGCCTGCTTCCTGCATTTCCCAACTCATCAATCTTTGTAATCCTATCATAGGGTAGCTGTTGAGAAACATAAATTTGCATAGATATATTTCTCACTGAAAAATAAAAAATAAAAATATGCTATTGTAGCACTAATTCCAAAAGAAAAGAGAAGAGGGGGGGGGGGAAGATATTAGGGCAGTGTCTCACATCATAAGAATTTACAAACACAGGTACCCATGAAAAGTTTTCCATGATGCATTCTATCCATTACTAACTATCCAACAGTTTTAAGGTTTTTTCCCACTACCCCGCCATTTGCCAATTCTCACTCCACCTCCGCAGCCCTGGGGACTAGGGATTACTTAAAGCTATTGCATATTCAGAACTGATTATCTTGAAGTAAGCTAGTGGTAGGGATTATGTAGTTTGTAGGAGGTCTTAGAATCAAACATTCTATTGAGCAAGGAGGCAATAAAAATAAAACTCTCCTTATTATTTATTGAATAACTTTACACTTTATACACTAGAGTACACTAACACTTGTGTTTTCACTCACTTTGAACACACACTTGCTTCTCACAAGCACTTTCTCACTCTCACTCTTTTGAGCTCTCCACTCAAGCACCTCACCTTGTGCACACTTACACAAATACTCCTCTAGCCTATTTATAGGCTTTCAAGGTTGGTTACTTTACTGACCACACAATAACTAAAAACTTCTAGCTCCTTATTTACTCTAGACACTTCTGTATCGCTAATTAAAAATTCTAGCAACTTGCCTATAGTTCTAGTAGCTTCCATCTAGATTTATCTAGTGCTGATTTTCATTTCTCCCCCTCAGCACTAGATTTTCTTTGCATTCCAAGTTGTTTTTGGAACTCAGAAAATTTGATGTTGCATAATTCTTTTGTGAGGCATCTTGCAGGCTCCTCTCTTTCCATGATCACTGCAACACCTTCATGCTGTCTTTATATCACAAAAAGAGTCAAGAACTAGGTGGGGAATCATCCTTAAGCTTGTTGTTCATCTTGATTGCGAAAAGAATCCAAACTCCCAACTCCAAAGCAACAATAACTCTTGCTTAAAATATCTTGTACCCAAACAAAATTCTCTCGATTAATTTATCTTATTACACGTCTTAGACATGGATTTGATTTATTGATCTGCAGCTTGCTCAGGAACTCCAGGAAATACTATCATTCTTGTAAGATAGCATTCATGAGAAGGGGAAGAATAATTCCCATTATGGCAAGAAGCTTCTCAATTTTGAAAGGTCACACAAGGCAAGCACACAAATTAATTCACTCGACAAACAAATAAAACTACCACATATTTACCAACGGGCACCTATAAAAAAAAATGCTAAAAAAGTAGTAAACTTAGCAGTTACCCTGTCATGAAATCTCTGAATTTGAGGAAAATTTCTTCCTCCAGGTGAGAAACTGGTTTATCTTCCCCACTTCCCATTCTGCATTACATATGAAAAGAGTGGAAGTTAACAACATAGCGTCCAATCCATACTATAAGGAGAGGGACCTTAGCAGATCACCACATAGAAACTATCATTCTTGCCACTACTCTAGGCTAACAGATTTTGAAAAAATGGCTTCCGCACGAAGCTCATGTATTAGTTCAGACAATTTTAAACCCAACAAAACTATTTTGAACCTTAGTCCAAACGGATGCTATAAGGAAATGATTGGTAAACCCTAAAAATTAGTGGGGAAAAACTATCAAAGAACAATTTTTCATGCAATAATGATTAATGAGATAAGGTTTTCATTTCAACCTTGTTTGGCGTGCCAAAGAATGAGGATCAACTTTTAAAATGGTGGTGTAACGGAACTTTGAAAAATTGATCATGTGTGCATCTGGAACCTGATTAACTCTAGGCATGTTACCACACTACGCTATGTTAGGTATTCACCTAAAATTTCCAGGGAGACATATTTTGCAGGACCGAAAAAATTCAAGAGGCAAACACTAAGCTCCCTAAAAATAGAAATGTTTTACAAAGTCATCCAATCATGTAATGTCATCAGGATATATGGTTGACTCTCGTCTCACTACTTCAAATGTCATGCAAATGAGAGGTTCTACTTGAATGATAATGTAGAAAACTTTTACAGTATGAGTGTATCAGAATTAAACTCTTAATTAATTATGTTATAACATAATTAACATAATTAAAAGGGCAAATTATATTGACCTCTCTTAAATTTAGTGAAATTTACCACAGCCCCTCTCTATTTATAAAGTTTGCTCTGAAATCAGTTTGTGAAATCATTACATCAACATTCTTCAGTTTATAAAATCATTACAATGCCCCTCCGTTGCACATTGAACAATATATTCAAGGGATGCCAATGTCACTGGACAAATAGAGAGGAGCCAGGATGAATTTCATCAAACCTCAAGAAAACCAGGGTAATTTGCTCTTAAAACAATACAACATGATAAAGACAAATTTAAGAAGCAAACTTCCTAATGAAGCTAGACCACGAATGGTGGTGTAGGTGTAGCAAACAAACCACAATGGTGGGTCAAGAGGAACAGTACTATGATGATACCAAGAGAATGAAAAGATCGATACCTATAAAATTTTAACATTCAGACCGGGTCCTAAATCAATCTGATAGCATTCTAACAAAGAGGAAATGAAGAATGAATCAATCTGATAACTTGAAAAAGTGACAACAAAGAGAAGAAAGTTTCAGAAACCTTTGCAGTTTGCAGAGCTGCGGCCGACCACCTCCAGTAGCGATGGCGGTGGCTGCTCCGACGGAGGATGGCGCGACTAACGGTGGGTTCCGGAGCTGACAACGTCGCGGACGGCGGCGGTGACGATGGTGGTCCCTCTCTCACGGTGCACAACTTCTCTGTGTCGAGGGAACAAGACGAAAGCAAGGGGCGGGGCGCTTGGGCTTCAACGAATCGCGGAACGACGTCGCAGCCCATCTTTCTTTCTTTCTTTCTTTTTTTCTTTTCTCTGTTTTTTTTTTCTTGAGTAAAACTTAAACTAGGTTTTTTTTTTACGGGCAAACTTAAACTAGGTTTGATACTACGAAAAAAAAAAAAAAAACTCGGTTTGATACCGAAAGATGAAAAATGATTCATCGTTCTACTCTGTCACATTACAGATACTGCTAAATACTAAATGCAATAAGTTTTAATTGCCTTCTAAGATTTTGAGACGTGAATTTATTATACTTTTTTAGTGTCATTTAGCATATAGGAAGATTCAGAGGAGAATGTGTTGTAAGATATATCATTACTTTCAAAATATTTGTATTCTAATGAGTTTTATTATATCCTGCTATTAATCTTTCTACAAATCCTTTTAATACAAAAATAAGTAAAAAAATAAATGCAATCAATATCTTAAAGACTTAAAAAATGAATATCACATACTTTATTTAATATTTAGGAAAAATTGTAGGTATATTTAGTAGGAAGATTTGTAATTAGGATCTAATTAGAATATACTAATAGTGTAAAGAAGTTTTACACATTTATCTAATCATATAATGACACATTATTAAATATGATTACTTTCAACCCCACTTGAAAGTCATACAAAAAGAAATATGATTTGATAACAATGTAAAACTCTTTTAAACTATGAGTGCATCAAAATTAAACTCTTATAATTATATGCTTGAAATATCAATTACATATATTTAAGCCTCAATGATATATATTATAACATTTCAATCCAAATAAAAAAAAAGATCAATTACATATACTTTAGTCTCTTAAATATTTATATTATAATACTTAGTCCAAATATTTGTATTATAACACTTTAATACAAGGAAGCAAGTTCAAATTTCCTTTGTTTTCTTGAGATGAGATAAATACATATTCCCTTATAAGTGTTTTATAAATCCTGAAAATTTTTCTTACCTTTAACTAAGACGACATTCTCATTCTAAATTTTATTTATCAAAAAGTGCTAGATGAACAAATATTTATAAGACTAAATTATATGCATTGAACTTTTGATAATCAAAGTGTTATAATTCCACATCTCTTAATGCAAGTTTTTATAATTCCAAATCTTTTGCAAATATTTCATTTGCCAAGTATAGATTTACTCTTCTTTTTGCTTTTCCTTTATTATTCGTTTCATAAACAAAACGACGTCGTTTGACCTCAGTTTTAAAGGACAGGCCAGAGTGTGCAATGCAGCAATTAAAGGCACAGATAGACCTGCGTCCAGTGGATTGGATCACTATAAGAAAATTTCTGCAAATCTAATAATAATCTAATGATAAAAACATTCAAAAGTTAAATGAAAAATAAAATAAAAAGTGTGCATAAAATAAAAGGAGGTTCCGTGGCCGTGCCCAGATCCCTTTCTTTTCTCGGTTCCCAATCACTCACTCATTCGATCAATCATACGTTGTAAGTTCTTTCTCAATTCCCCTTTTTTTCTCCATTTTCGTTATTTCAATTCCTTCAGCTCTTTTTTTTTCTCATAATTTTCTGAAACGATTGGAAATTCGGGGAACAATCTTATCAACCACACATAGTTTTTGTTTATTATTTTATTGAGTTTTTTTGAAAAAACAAAATTGATGAATTTTGCACCCAGGAACCCTAATTCCTTGGTTTTTTTTTAGAGGAAAAAGACTGTGTCTTTTTTCATTGGATAAAATTAAAATTTGAATCTTCTTGTTCCAAGGGGTATTGGGTTCTTTCCATTCAGCATCGAGTCTAACCTTGAATTTGATTTTTTTTCCATTGATTGTTGCTGCAAACAGAGCAGAGCAAAAATTCTTCCATTAATTTGCAATTGGTGATTCTGTACTTGTAGTTGAAACCGGCAATGCGGGGCTATGATAATGATAGAGATGTAAGCATCCTCAATTTTAGGGCTTTAAGATTCCCCCATTTATTTCTTTTAATGTTTTCTTTATTGTTATTGTTATTTTTGGTTTAATTTTTGACCTTTTGATTTTTTCTTCCGCTTGTGTTGTTTTAGTTGTGCCGATTTTTTATGCTGTTTTTGGCTCATGATAATTCCCATTTGAAGGAACTACAGGATTATGATGATTACTATGAGGAGGGTGAGGGTCAAGAGTATGAAGAGGAGGGTGAGGAAGAGTATGAAGAGGAAGAGGCAGAAGAACAAAAAGAAGAGCCTCGGAAGCCTACAAAGCAAGAACTTGAGTACCTTGAGTTGAGGCAGAAATTGAAAGAATCAATTAGGAAGAAGATGAAGAAGGAGAGTAGTGGTAGTGGTAGTAGTACTTCCCGTGCGGATTCAATGGATCATAGAAAGAGGAATAAGCTTCCTTATGATAAGTGAGTCTTGCAATGCATCCCCCAATTTTTACACGAGTGCTTTGAGCAAGTCTCAAGCAAATAAAAAAGAAAAAAAAAATCCCATTTTGATTGCAGCTTTGGTTCAAGAATTCAATTTTTTTCCTTTTTGTAAGTTCAATTGAACCTTCTCTCCCTCATACCATTTCCATCCGGGGTATGAAGCATTGATTTGATGAAGTATCTTGTTTATCCTGATTTCTGAAGATTTGTATGAATTGACTGTTTAGGGGAATAGTCTCATTATATTGTTTGATAAAGTTTTTTCTTTTTTGGTAATTTTATTATGTTATTTGCTACATTTTGGAAGTTGTTTCCTGTTAGGAAGCTAGTTGCTTCTTGCTATCATTATGTCTTATCCATGTTTTACCACTTTTCCCTAAATTTGTGTAGATTTTTTCTGGGCATTTTTTCAACCCCCCACCCCCTCAACAACGACAATGGGTTTATTCTTTTAACTGAAGGTCTCTTTCCTGTAATTGTGTGTAATCATTTCTCAGAGTAATAATTTTAAGTTGGGCCTTGCCTTTTTGTTTATTTATTTATTTTGCTTCGTGGGATCTCTGTTAGTTCCTTTGTGGAATTTATGATTTTGGGTCTAGAGGTTATGTTATTTCTTTGCTTTTGTTTGTGTAGGTGATTTTTTTTTATACAGGCTTTGTGCTCCTCATCGATATAGTATTTGTTTGCTTAGCATGTTGCATTGGTAGGTTGAAATATACTGACAGGAATAGTGAAACTATTTTCTCCATCTTTTGTTGCAGTTACGGCTCCTTTTTTGGCCCGTCTCAACCAGTTATTGCACAGAGGGTGATCGAAGAGAGCAAGTCATTCTTAGAAAACCCAAGCTTGGCATCTAAGATTTCTAATCCCCATCAAATTGTATGTATTCACAATCTATGTTTTGATTTCTTTTTAGTCTTTCGTATAATGTTAAGCATGATGTTATTGATCTTGATTTCAAGCTATTATAATTCAGTCTGTAGCACTTTAGCTTTATACATTCCTTTTTTATGCTGTTGTCTGCCCTTATTCCAAGAAATAAGTTTGCATCCCTCCCAAGCTTTTTGGCAAAGTGTTTTTTTTTTTTTGGGATAAAAGAAGAAATTTCATTAACAAGAAAAGAAAAATATTACATAAAGCATAGAGGACCAGAGATCCTCTAAAACAAAAGGATAAACAGAAAAAAAAAAAAAGGACATCAAAAGATTAAATCTTTCCAATCTCTTAGCATATCAAAGATGAAAATCCCTCTAAAGAGATCATGTACCTTACATCGAGTAGACACTAGACATCTAATCCATTCCAAAAAACCTGCTTGTCTGAATGTCTGTCATTAAAGATTCTTGCAAACTTTTCTTTTATACTTCTCTTTACATTGTCCAAGTTGTAGTAATTATGTTGTTTCATGATGCCTTTCGCATCTGTTGGGAATACGTAGCAGTTATGTGTGATGCATTTTTCTCCTTGTAGTATTGTGTGGATGCAGCTTTCTCATAATGATCTTGTTTGCAGAGGAATAACCAGAATAAAGGATCTGACGGGGTTCAAAGTCTATATCTCATAATCCGCCTAAAGTCAGCGAGGTTTTGTACATATCTATGTGAAGCTTTTCATGTAACTTCATAACTTAGCCTCTATGCTCTGAATGATTGTTTTTCCATGTGCATATGCAGGTTAAAGTAAAAGCCCAGAAACTCAAGGATACAAGAGACTACTCCTTTCTTTTATCTGATGATGCAGAGCTTCCAGCTCCTTCAAAAGCGCCCTCAACTCAGAATTTGTCTGTACGAAAGACTGGTACATTGTTGTTGGCTATTGGTTAAAGTGGTGTTGGATTGTGAGGCTTAAAACATATTATTGTAATTGAGGAAACTTATACAGGATTTTTGCTGATGTTGAAGAAGGACGACCAGCTCATCAAGCTCCAGGGAGGAGTAGGCAGCCTTCAGGCAATGGTGGCAAGCTTGTTCCTGGCCGTCATGAGGAACGAAAGCCAGGCTCTGCAGCTAGTCATTTGCCTCCTAAATCAGGACCCAATCATAAATTAAGTTCTACCAGTAAGTCTAGTATGGCATCAGCAGATTCTAGAAAACAGCTTGGTAACAACAGCTGGAATGGACCAGGCCGGCCGGTTGGGCCAAAAGCGCCTCCAAAAGTGTCCAGTGGTACCACAGGGAATAAGTCTTCAACACCTGGTATAAGAAAACCTGTAAACGGTGTCCAGAAACCACTTCCTTCAAAGGTCCATTCATCTGTTCCAAGGCAGAGTGTGGAACAAAGAAAAGACATACGAGAACCAAATAAACCTAAAGTGATACCAAAACAACCAGTGGCATCTTCAAAACCTCAGGTATGGCACTATATACTTGTGAACACACACACATTAATCCATTATGTTATGGATTTTTGCTTTGATCTTGTTCCTATAATATATCTTTAAATTCTTATTGAAAATATACGTTCACTTGCTTTAATTTGCAGATAAATAAGCCAGTAAAACAAAATTCAAGGAATACTGCTTTGCAAGATCATCGCCCCAAGAATAAGGTTGTGCAAAGGCCTTTTGATGATGTGGAGGACGAAATGGATGTCAGTAGAATGATCAGATCAATGTTTAAGTAAGGTTTATCTGTTTTCAATTGATATACAGCTAATCTTGACTTTCATACAGTGTCTCTTTTGTTTTGATTTCGGGGCAAGAAAGAACGTTTCAGTGGAACTATGTTGTTGATTTCTCCCATTACTGATAATTCAGAACTGTTGTTAATCATTTGTTGGATCATTTGCAGTTACAACCCCAACAAATTTGCCGATGATGATGACGATGATAATATGGAGGCAGGCTTTGATGAAATCTTGAGGGAAGAAAAGAGGAGGTATGCTCAATTCAGCTTAGAATTAAGATTTTTTATTTATTACTTCATTACTTGTTCAATATTGCTTTAACTAATTGAAGAGTTGAACCCAATAGTGCAAGGAACCTTTCTTCTCCTCTTTTTCCTATCCAAAAAGTTGGCCAATTTATACACGCCCGCGCGCGCACTCTACAATTGACATTTCTTTACAAGCAGCAATATTTTGGGTTGTTGATATTTTGTGTAATACACATGCAGTGCCATAATTGCTAAAAGGGAGGATGATGAGCAACTTAGGTTAATCGAGGAGGAAGAGGAAAGAGAGCGGAGAAGACGAATGGCAAAGTTTAAGAAGCGCAAGCTCGGGGAGTAGTACTAGTAACATCAACACCAATGTTTTGGCTTCCATCCCATGTCATTGTTTGGTTCAAATGGAACTTCCCTCTTTCCCAGGGATGTTTGGTTATGGGATTAAATTAATCAATTTACAAATGGTAATGATAGAAATCCATTTTGCCACCTTCAATGCGTTCAAGTTTGAATTACTTGGAAAGATATACTGTTGTGTAAAGGCAGTTTCCTTTTTTGGTCAAGGGGATATGGCTTGCGCTACAGGATTTGGGCATTTTCCATGTTGGTTGGCCTATATCATACACCCCAATGGATAGATTGGAAAATGAGATGTTATTGTTCACTCTGCAGGGTCCTCATCTGTTATTTTGTCGTAATTTCTCAAACATTGTGATTTGTATTAGTAGAAGGCATAATTCAGTCTTCTCTGTTGTTAATCTTTGCAATATATTTTGTGAAGACGAAAAACAAATCACCAAAAAGCCTCAAAAGATCGAAGTTTATTCAAGGGTGGCTATTAACACTTAGTTTGGCTTTAGTGGTTCATGGACTGTTTTTATTCAAGTGTGTTTGGATTGTAGCTTGCAAACTGAAATTAGTAACAACTTAATTTTATAGAATTGATTTTGATCAAAAGTGAGTCAGTAGTAACATGATTTATGTTTGGAAAATCCTATATTAAAGTAATGTAAGAAAATGAATATTGTTCGGATAAAGTTAGTTAAAATTACTCTTAGATGTATAATTACTAAAAGGATATAAACTTTATATTATATTACCAAAGAAATGAGTTGCCGATATGAGAAGATATATATACTGTTTTCTTTTTCTTGGTACCCTCACAATTTTTCACGTTCATGGACCCCAACACAAGAAGTTTTTACTTTGGGCAAACTGGGGTTGAGAGGACAAATTCACGTCCAAAGGAGAAAAATAATCCAAACCAAAAGGCTCGGCGTTGTAGACTAGTACACGGGGGGTTGGAGTGAACGTATAACGTGAAAACAAACACCCTAAGTTGTGGGGTTAAGTCTTATAAATCTTAAAAGAACTGGCAGTGTCTTATTTTATAGGGGGCAAACATGGTTCTAGCAAGATTACTTGACGCTTAATTGATGACTTTCAAATATTAGTGATTTTTCTACCCAAAAAATGGAGAAGTTCTTTCCTCCGCCGAGAGGAAGACAATCCTTCCTTTCTCCACCATTCAATTATAATGGGTCTCATATTTTATTCAACTTTTACAAATATTTGTGGTGTAAAAATGCACATGGAGGAAGAAACACATTTCCTCCTGGAGGATACAAGAAAAATCCCAAAAGAGAAAATAGTGGATTTTAGATTAAGGTGGTCTCTTGATTTCGTCTTTTTCCCTCAGATTTATACAACTATAGTGTGAATCTAGACTTGGTCATTAATCATAATGTAGCTTCTTATGATGGAGATATTTTACTAGCCATGTCAAGCCTAGGTGTGTGCTGCAATTAAGGTGGCTCGAAATAGTTTTAAAATAGCCAGAGTTAAGTTTGCTATAGTTTTGAAATTGATCTGAATCAAGCAGTGGTTAGAAGGCTGTGTAAGTGTTGATGTTAATGGTCATCTCTAACAATATTTGATGATGTGCCATCATCATAAGTACAAGAAAAGGCTCGATGGATTCAACCAATCCTTGCGGTGGCTTGTAACTAACTTAAAATTTGTAATCGAATAAGCATTGCCTATAATCATGATCTAATTTTTCCTATTCATATATCTAGCATTACCCATAACAAATCTGCTAGGGTGAAAAAAAATATATATATATATATATATAGCTCACTCCAAGGATTAAAAAGAATATACCCCCATTAATAAAATATAAAGCCATAACTGCAGAGGACAAGTTCAATTCTCCTTTGTAGTATGTACAATTAAATTAACGCGGACCATCCGAAAGATAACGACACCCTAATTCACCTAAACCTGCTATGATAATTCCTCATAAAAAAGGGGAGAAAAAACGAGCAGGGTGTATACAGTTAGTGAGTGTGCTGCCATAATTGATGCAATTGCTTGGATGACAAATCTTGAAAACCACCTGGTCGCTTAAGTTCTTCCACAGCCCTTCTCTCAGAATAATAGAGGTCAGAGTATCCAGGATTTACATACTGTGACATGGATGCCATACCTTGCTGCTGCCCCATTAGGTTATACTGGGTCCTCTCTGGGAGAAACGAGGATCTTGATTCAGCCCCATAATCCCATTGAGATAAGTTACCCTGCTGGTCAGCAGAATGACAAAAACATATATTAAGCCTGGTGACAAAATTATATGACAATAGGCTTAGTGGCATGGAACATGTCAAGGATAATAGCGATTCAAGACTTGGGAATAACCCATCATCACATGGTTAAAAACTGTTGAACGTCTTCCCTTTTTCAGTTGCTGGGTGTAGGGAAATACAGATCAGCAATAAGTAACTTTACATGTCATCTCATAATATGCTTTATGGAAAATGGTCAATGGTCAATAGCATTCAAACAACTATTATTAAATTCAGTTTAATTTTGTTCACAAAAAAAAAAATCAGTTTAATTTTGATGCACTATAAATATAAAGTTTTTGTACAGTGAACCAATTATACATTATCATATATAGGATTTTTAAATTCTGACTTCTTATCATGTAACAATACATAATTAACTGTATAAAAACCATTTCCATTGACAATGTATATCCTATTGAATTACACTATGTTATCAACTTGTAAAGCACCTTTATAGACAAAGACCATTCATCATTCTTCACCACAATAATAATAATAACAACATTTACCTGTTGAATAGAGCTTAAGTTACGTCCACCAGAATACTGAGAAGGTAAAATCTCATCCAAGTTGCTTGAAGGCCTCATATAACCAGGAGATGGATTAGACAGATGGCTTCCTGGACTATAGATGGAAGAGCCAAGATTTCCATAACCATATGTATCTCTGGAGCTAGCAGGAGGCAGTCTACTCATTAGGAATTCATTTCTATTTTGTGAAAGGTTGTAATTCATGTCCACTGGAGATTGAGTATATGGAGAATTGCCTGAAAATGCTTGCTGTGAATTGATGGTTGTCATATATGATTGATTCCAGGGCAGTGAATAATATCCTTCCATGTTAGGCAACTGTTGGAAGTGTACTGAGGATTGCATTGTAAGATCCTGAGGAAGTGCAGATCTTTTGGGTAGAGCAAAGGCTCCTCGTTCCATGACCTGCATTATTCAATATCTATCAAGATTCAAGAATATCAATAAAAGTAATTATTACGCCTGCCAAATTTATCATTTACTTAGTTGAGGTCCCTGACCCAACGGCGTCTTTCAAGCCTCAAGTAAATGAAAGCAATGCAATATCCTTCAACATTAACTACAATGGAGTTTGTACTCATTAATGTTTCATGTATACGTTAATATAGTATATTAAGTTAAACAAGGTTTTAAGGTTGAAATCATCGAATAATGGTTATTGTATCAAGAATTTTCACTGTCAGAATGAACTCAGGAGCTAGAAATCCCAAATCATGAGTTGTATCATGATTCAGATGGCACATCAATACATCGTAAAACTCCTCACAATCTCAAAAATTCCTGCTCCACCAAGGGCAGCTGCTCCCCAAGTTCTACTAAGTTAGCCTAGGCAAAATTACAATAGGGTCACAAAGAATTAATGAGCAAATAAGAATAGTAGCATATTCCCTACATACCTCAGATATTGAGTTGGCAGAATTGTTTATGTACGATACTGCATTACTGTATTCTAAAGGCTGTGATTGTGACCTGAGGAAAGCCAACACATCACCAGGTATTGAATTTGATTCAGCTTGCTGCATCAAGATAAATAGAAGCAAAACTCAATTGTATAGCATAAAAGTTTAGAATACAAACATCAATAACCGAGTTTTATCTCATTAAATGGGATCAGCTACATGGATTAGACAACATCGTAATGTTCTATCATACACCATATCTTAATTAGTGTCAAACCCTTAACCTCTACAAGAGTAAAATAATGCCAGAGAAAAATACTAAATCCACTGCAAAACTGAAACCAAACAATAATTTCATACACAACAATATTTCCAAATGCATAATCAAATCATACATCGTATATTTGCAAAATATAACCTGCATATCAAAAAACCAGGATAACCTAGTAAGTACAATACATGCATATATCAGCTTAAACATTAAAAAAAACTGTGTTTCAGAAGATTGTAACAAATAGTGCATGTCATACTGAGATGAAGCAGCAGCATTTCATCAGAAATTTGTTTCTATATATATCATACGGAAAAGGGATTAATATTCAATGGTATTCAGTTCAATAACGTAACAAAGGAAGCTCAGCAGATGGAGAACTTTGGAGAAAATATCAGATTGAGACAATATGGTGTTGGGTATTTCAAAACAAATTCAATCAAGGTCAAAAGAGGTGAATATGAACATGAAGCCATCTCCACAGGCAGGCCCACATGTGACAGAGACTAAATACCAAAATTATAGGTCTCTTCCGAACCTAGCATGCATAGATGGCACAGGTTACAAGCACAGAAAATTATAATAGCCTTAGGAAATTATTAACATGAAGAAGTGAAAATTCAACCTATCAGCTGAAATTTTCAGCAACTTTTGCAGTCATGGAAAATGAAAGAAATAATATAGCTAGAAGATAAAGAGCAAAGAATCTTGCACCACAAAACCAACAAAACATGAATCCAGACCAGCCAGCAGAGCTACTACATTCACAAAAAATGGGCCATGCTTTACAATGAAGGGAGTCTAGCAATATCAATAAAAACCAAGCAAAAGAACTCAAGTTTGAAGGGCTATACCGTCACCATTTCTCTTGGGAAATTAGAATGACTTCCACTCTGCAAGCCTGGGTGCTTCAAAGGAAGTGAATGAGTCACCCAGTGGGATTGTTGCAAACTGGGATCTGATTCAGACGGCACAGTGCTGTATTCAGGCCCAAGAGTTTCCTCGGGAATAATATGCTTCAGAAGCTCTTGCTGAGGAGATGAAAGGAAGTCATCGTTTTTATCATCTTCTGTTCCTCTAAGAACATCAGGTCCAAGCTGTTTATCACCGTGGTATACAGAGCTGATACAGAGAGAAAATAATAAGAAAATGAGTTGCAATAGACAAAGCTAAGGATATCAAGTTGGGAACGGAAGAGAAAATGCCTGTCGTCTGAGAACTGAATTGAAGAACTATCCACAGCTGCAGACTTCTCTTCCAAGCCATTTCTAGATAGATTAGATGCAAGAATCACAGAAGATGCAGTATTACTGCTGCCATTATACGATCCAAAACTCAAATGTGAGCACTTAGCAGCCAATGATTGTAAATGTAAATCATTTGGAAGAACCACTGTAAGCTTATCTTCAGATGATGGGACTTCCAGTTTTGACTCCCTTATACTTAGCCTCTGGAAATCTGAAGCAGCCAATGAAACATCTGCAAAGGCATCACCAAGTACCAATTAAATTATTCGAATGATACATATAGATAGAACAATGACAATACATTACCTGCTCTTAAGAAAAAAATTGGTGAAAACAAAGTAGAAAACTTTATGCAATACGCAGATAGAGAAAATCTCATTTCAGCATAACTTAACCATAAAGAAGACTTCATGCAATGTTTTGCAATAAAGAAGACTTCATGCACTGTTGTGATCACCACTTGTTTTATTATTAGCACAATAAAGTAGGTTATTTTAGATCTGAGACTACGGTTACAATAGTTACCTTCATGGTGCCCATAAGAACTACGTATGTCAGAGGTACAAGTATCCTTTAAGTTAGACTTGGAATGAGATCCTAGTCCAGTGTTGCTGCTCATAACATCATCACTAACAACATCCCCCCATGAAACTTGGGCTGCATTCAAGTCACAGTTCCTGTGCAAACTAACTGCAGTATCACGCAAAGTACTAGGCCCAGATGGTACATGAGCATTTGATGAAACAAATATGTTTGGTGCTTGAGAATTGCCAGTGATTGGTTGTTCATTTACAGGCCACTCGTTATGAAAAACTTGCTGCTTGGAATGATTTTGAGAATGCAGAGATGACTCTGAATTTCCAAATGTAGAAACTCCTGAGGCAGTAAAACAGTCATGTGAAACAGCATTTTGAGATGTTCTACCCATTCTTACAATGTCTGCCATAGAAAGATGTCCTTTGCTCACTCCTGGCAATGGGGTTTGAAGTCCTGGAGAAACTTGGGATAAAACTGATATGGAGTCACTTGTTCCTAATGACGGCCTTCCATTAGCACTAAAAGAATCACTGCATCAAATTATCAACAATTACAAAAGGTGAATATTTAAGACATTTTATTTAGAAAAATAACTACACACTCTGATGCTGGTGATATCAATATGCCATTATAAGACAGGCAAATCAAAAGAATAAAAATTTTCGCCTTCTTATGAATTGGTGAAGCAATAACTCCAATCTACTCCTGAAATATTAGCATTCCATGATTATGAAGTTATGTAAATACAACTAATGCATACATGAAAGCAAATAGAGAAAAAATTGGGATAACTCACATCCAATACCACTGAGTAATAAACAGGATGTGACATTAATACGGAAAATTTTACAAATTGTAGTACTGACACAACATATACAATAAAAAATTCAAAATGATATTTTTTGTGTGTGTGCGTGTATATCCCTGCCTTATTTCTACCTTTGTTATTAAAATGACTTGAGTGTTTAAAACAAGCCCAAAATGTGTTTTTTCTTTCCACAATTTAAATAGCCTCCCCTACGTCAGTGTCCTGCAATGCTGGAGTTGAGTAGGTACAGATGCAAGATGTCAGTGTGCCGTTAGTGTGAAACAAGCTTGGCAGCAGCAGCTGGAAGAACCAATGATTTCATGCTTTATCAAAGACAGTGCCCATGAGGAAAGTTTGTAAATTAGGAAAAATGCTCAGCCATCCATTAAGGCGTCAGTTGTCTCCAACCATCAACATCAAGTTTCCTGCTGATTCGTAATTGGAGTGCTGACCTTCAATGACCAAAATAATAATGGACTTGCGAGTACCGACAATTGCTTTGAATACCCTTTCCAAGACACCAATTTGGACACATCGTAAAGAAAAAAAACAAAACAAAAATCCAAGAGAAGGAGGGAGAGAGAGTAAGAAAATGAACAGTTGGGTATAAAAGAAATCGTCAAATCCATTGCTAAAACTTTCTTAAATCTAAATAATGGAAAACAATAACGGTCTCGTGGAATAAACTGATATAAAGCCACACTACATAAGTCCATTTCACTTGAATTCACATAAGCACCAGAACCATGTTGCATGAAAAAAGAACTCACCCTTTCACACTTTTTCCTACAATATGAGCTGTGGAAGTCGTAACGGAAGTGCCAATAGACCCAACCTCTCCCTTGTTGATAGGTTTAACGTGTTCTGACAGAAGTAACACATGCCACAAGGTAAGGCAAACAATACTAAAAAACCACATCAATATACTAGCTACATGTACCATAAATTGAATGAACGATGATTCCACAATTAGGGAAGATACCGTTATACGTCACATGTGTCAATCCACTTTTAGTAACATTACGATCACTGCCAGTGCTGGCTTTGCCTCCACTGCGGATCAACCCGCCATTACTACCCCTTGCCCTAGAATCCAAGGCCTCCTTCGTCTGAAGTTAAATAAGCAAATAGATTATTTTCATTTCATCCCCATAACAGTGTCCTCCACAACGTCAATGAACAACGTCATATGAGGTATACCTCTTTTCTTCTTTCACGTTTGCTTCTAACCTCATGGAAAGTATCTACAAAGTCATCAATAATCATAATGTCGATACAAAATCATCAACTATCATTGATACCTCAGAATACCGAACAACAAAATAAATAGCCAAATGCATGTAAACAAATCACAAAAGCAAGCAAAACGAACTCATAATTTCGCTATTTTTTCACTCCATCTCTGAAAAAAGAGTAAGAAAACCTTAAAGTTCACGAAACCAGAATAATAATAAACACTAAAACAAATTTAAAAAAAAAAAAAACGAAGTCAACCGATTTGCTCATCTTCACCAAATTTTCTCATCAACCAAACACCAAACAGAAACAAAAACAAAAACGATGTTCCACTTCAACAACCAAAACAAAACAAAACACAGCAAAAACAAAAAAAAAATCAAAACTAAGTCAAAATCAATCTCATTCTCACCGATTTTCTCAGCAACCAAAACACCAAACAGAAAAATCCAAAAAACAGCAAAAAAATAAAAAAAGCGACGTTCCATATCAACAATCGAAAGCGAACGAAAACACAGCAAGTAACAATAAAACCTTGAGCGAGAAGCTTCTCTACGGTGCGGTTAGGGTCCATATCGCATTCCTTGAGCACCGCGTAGATCTCTTGCTCCGAGCAAAAGTTCACGATCTCCTTCACGCTCTGAACCACCTTCTTCGCCGTCGCCGGCACCGTCTCCGAAGCAGCCTCTCCGCCGCCATAACCATCGTGCTTGTCCTCGCTCCCCATTCTCGCGGGAAAAAAAACGAAAATAAAAATTCTCTCGTACTTTCTATCTCGATTTTCCGATCAACCAAACACAACTCAGAAAAAGAAGAGAACCCTTTCTTCTTCTTGTTCTCTCTATAATCTCTCTCTTTTTTTTCTTTCTTTCTTTTAATGTCTTCTCGCGCTTTATATATATCGCGGTGTTTTTTGTTTTTTAGTTTTCTCGCGTGTGGACTGTGATAGAGTGTGTATAGTAATCGCTGGTCGTTGGGATGGGCTAATATCACTGACCGTGACCGTGTTGTGTTGTCACGGCCCATGTATCTCTTGCCACCTATCTGGGAAGCTTTGAAGGGATCCATTTATGTTAAAATTTCACGTAATCCGAAGGTATCTTATTTCACCTCCTTGTATCGCATGCTATGGGAGTATTATTTGAACTCCCAATATATGGCAGTGTGGATACACTTCTATTTATTTTTAGATGAGGTATAGATAAAAATATTATTTATAATTATAGAATATGGAATATTATATCAATTTATATCTCATCTATTATTGAATGGAATGTGGATCCTAATTAGATGTAGTCTCGAAGCAAGGATTCACTAACTTGGTGCTATGTCTGGGTGTTGAACACATTTCGGACACCAATACTACACGACACGTGTTGGACAATGTCTAATTAAAAAAATAATTTTTTAAGCTTATACACAACAGAACACAAAAAAATTAGTTTGATCATTTAAAAATTCTTCAGTTGATCACAAAAAAAGAATTAATTAGATAAAAAAATTATACAAACACGACAAAAAAATTCAACCAAAAAAGATAAAAAAAAATCATACAACAAAATAAAAAAATTATATATATATGTCGTATCCGTATCATGTAATTTTTTAAGTTTTGTATCTAATATCTAATGTTCTACTTCATAGGATATAGTTTATATATCATCCAATAATGGATGGTGTATGAGCGACATTATATCTCATAAGATGAGTATAAATAATACAACTCATATGTGATATCAAACTAAATGGAATCTAAATCCATTCATAGGCTGATGAAAATGTGTTCTCATTATATTGTAAATATAAACTAACATTTCTCTTATTTGAATCAATGTTAACCTAAAAACTTGGTGATGTCTCCGTGTGTCGAACACGTGTCGTACATCGACAATCACACGAATATGTTGGACATGCAACCATACGCGTCCAATTAAAAAAATATTTTGTGAGCTTGAACATGCACCAGACACAAAAAAATTAGTTGGATTTTGAAAATTCTTTGGTTGATAAAAAATAAAAAAGAATAATTAATTAAATAAAAAATTATACAAACACGACAAAAAAATTCAAACCAAAACAAGATAAAAAAAATCATACAACAAAATAAAAAAATTATATATATATGGCATGTTCGTGTTCTGTAATTTTTTTGAATTTAATATGTTTCTATATTATTAATGTTCGTGTAATGCTTCATAGATATTAACATCTTATAAAGGGTAAATTACACTCACATCCCTTAAGGTTTGTGAAAATACAACTTACACCTCTTTGTCCATTACACTCATACCTCTCTCCTTGTCAAATTTTACGTATTTATATTACAATTTCATCATCATTCAGAATATTGTTAATAAACTTAATAGAATGACATTTTTATGATATTAAATGTTTTTAATTAATAAAATTATAAAAATATCCTAAACTCAATAGAGTGAGTATATGTATTTTTTATAATTTTATTAATTAAAAATAGTTAATATCAAAAAATGTCATTCTGTTAAGTTATTTAGTGTTATGTGAATGGAGTGAACTTAATATAAATACTTAAAATTTGACAAGTAAAGGAGATGTGAGTGTTAGGTGGATAAATAGAGATTAAGTTGCATTTTCATAAAACTCATGAGAGGTGAATATAATTTACCCTATTATAAATTACAAGCTTACGTATTGAGGGGATTCGTTCCATGGGGCATTGCTTGTATTGTGTGATGGATTTGCGAGGAAAAGGATATTAGTCACAGACGCGTGAGATTAGTGTGCTTCCTTACAAGAATCGAATTTTGGGAGGGGCTTTTTAATTGTAGTGTGTCTTCTTTTTTCTTTTTTTTTGGTTGGGTAATTGTAGAGTGTGTCATCTAAAAGTCGAGCAATTCTTCCTTACTCGATGGAGGAAGGATTTTCTTCCGCCACCAACTATATACATCACATTTTTTTGAATTTTGTACTTACACATGGGCTCCACATAAATATTTCATGGTCATAAATCATTGTGGAGGAAGAATGGCTTTTCCTCCCGGTGGATACAAGAAATTTTCCTAAAAGTCAGAGGATCGGTAGCGTGAGTAAAATTTTAAGATATTTTCACTTTTCTTTTCTTTTCTTTTTATTTATTTGCGATTGTCACTCATTTTTCTGTAACTAAGGTACTGCTAAAAGTTGTGACCAGATTTCTCGTGGCTTAAAAGCACATAAATGAGACTATTTTATCTAATCATGAGACCCTCTATAAATATATCATCATGATTTAAATTCTAAATTAGATATTTAAGAAGTCCAATTAATAATCAATTGTACTGAGCCCAATCATTCACTTTTCTTATAATTATGAGTGTTTAAAGTCTAAAAGAAAAAAAATTGTGATGCAGTACCCCTGTAACAAACCAAAAAAAAAATTCATACATTATAATATTTAATTTTCATACCCACAATTTTAAAAATCATAATAAAATTTAGATATCAATATAAAACTATTTTACAATGACAAAATATAAAATTAATATCATAAAAATAAGTTAATAATTAATCAGTTACTACTAAGTTATTAAATAATAGTATATGTTAAATATAATAATAAATTACATAATATAATCCCATATTATGATTAAAAAATATAATAAATAGAGTTATATAAAAATAATATAGTAAAAATATATAATAATACATTATACAGAATGATGATATATAATAATATATATTATATAATATAAAAATATTTACATATATATAATAAATTTTTGATGTGATAATAATTAATTATTAAAAACAATTCATTCATGATAAATAATACTAACCAATAAATAATATTTATATAATACATTTATTTTTATTAAAATTGAAATTAATAAAACAATCACTATAAATCAATGTTTTAATTATCATATTTTTAAAAATTTAAATGGAAATGCTTGTTAAAAATTATACTTTATGGATTATGCTTCCAATACTATGTACTCTTACTTGTTATTTGATGCATGTAATGTATTATAAAAACTTATAAGCTTATACATCATAATCACTATTTCATTATTAGATTTTGATATATTACTAAAATAAAATTAGTGATGAAATAAAAAAAATACTCATAAAGTTTATATTACATTGGAAGTACAAAATAAATACTGGTTGATGAATTCCAACTTAATATAATTTTTAAATAATATTAATATATGATACAATATCTTATTTTTTAAAATGTTAGCGCTATGAATATTATTCGATGCCAACTAAAGCTATAACCTGAACAATCGAAAGTTGTGCTTATGTGAATAAGTTGTATCTTTAGCATCCAAATAGTCACAAATTGTATCTTATTTTAATTTTAATATTATTTTTGTCAATATTTTAATATTATTTGTTTTATAAAAGATAGTATTTTGTGTTAATTCAATAAAGTGTATATTTAAATTTTAATTTTGATGTACTAATAATAATATTAAAAAAATTATGTCTCTCATCTTATGCATAGTACAGGTCATATTCTAGTTTAATATATAATTAGTTATCTGCATAAAAATAAATACACTAAAAATAAATCAAAACTAAATTATTAAAGAATTACATAATCCGTAATATAATCTATCTGGAAGTATTGCATCAGGACGTGGCAATCAGACAATGACAGGCCCTACCTTCTGGAAATTGACTTTTGTGTTGGGTGGCTGATAACCTGGGACTCAACTCAATAATCATCTAATTAAATAAAATAATCAGAGGAGTCTTCATTCCAATTATTGTAGGATGTGATGTGAAATCATGAATCTAGTGAAAATGTCCATCTCACTGCATATTATAGGTGTTGACTCCTTTGTTGTATGGTTGTGCAATTTCTAATTGGAGGATAAGAAACTAATGGCCCAATATGTCCATGCACTTTTTGTTTTGGTTGTTCATGCGCAGAAGTAATAACTGAAGACTTCTTTTCTACAAATGACGCATTGCTATTGCATATGTAATATTTAATTTGCCCATAAATATCTTCTTCTTTTTTGGGTGGGGGGGGCTTGGGCTGGATCATAATCCGTGATTTTTTTAGGTTATGATCGTCATGTTTGCACTTTGAAAGTGAAAATAAGCTGGACCAAGGCATTTGGGATGTCTAAGCAAATCTGTATAAGGCACTTGGGCTGAGTGATAAGTCAAGATTGTTGTCTGAGCCCAGTTCAGAATGGGCCTTAAATTGAGAAATTAGGAAGAGAATTCGAGATATAAAGCGTATGAAAAATAATTAAAAAAAAATGCATTTGTAAGTATAACAAAGTCTAGCATTTGATATCTAGTTGAGTTTTTGAAACACTTAGTTAGAGATTAAATTGCAGTGTGTATAGAGATGATATGGTGGCCAAAGATAAAAATCACATTTGAGAGCCATATGTTTCAAAGGTATTAGTAACTATTTTCAATAATAGATACTCTAGGTTAAAAAAAAAACATTGGTGAAGTTTGAACTCTCATACTCATATCTTTATTCTCAATTATCTCTAGAGTTAAATTTAGCAAAGAGAGGGAAGGAAAGGAAAGGTATTAGGAGGCTTTAACTTTTAACATAAAATTGTAATTTAAATAGAGAAAGATGTAAGAAAATCCTCCATAATTATTTTTTAGTTCCCATTTCGAAGGGTTTTAGTGGATATCAATTGGCAAGAACACATCACAAAATCTTTTATTTCCTTTCTTTCATCTATTTTACACTCCCAAATAAAGGGAAAATAAACACTCAAAATCTCTTTGTTCACTTACTATTCCCTCCCTTTTAATGTCTCTTTCATTTCTTTTACCTCCAAAGTCCTATCTCTGAAACAAAACCTCTCTGACTGGCTATCAACAAAGGACTACAAAAATGATAAAAGTATTTTTTTTTCTTAGTTTGGTTCAAAATGAGGTCAAGGCTTCTTTTTCCATTAGAACATAAAAGTATTTTGCAACACATTTCAACTAATTAATTTTACAATTAATTATTATTTTATTTTGGACTTGAACAAAATTAGATAATGATAAAGGTATAACTGTTTTTTCAATAAATATGAATTTTAACATATTTCATATGATACTATTAATTTACTTTTAATATGCAAACATTATAAAAACCTTGCACAAAACCATAGACAAAAATAAACCTTGTACACTCATGCAATTATACATTGACACATCATTAAATTATTTATTTTTTATAATAGATATTAAAAAATCACATTTTATAATATATAATTAATTAATAATATAAAAATTTTATTTGGGTAATAATAATGAAATTAAGCTTTAATATTTTCATTAATTGATTTTTTTCCTTGAAAATTTCTATATAGTTTTGTATATAGGGAAGGTAGTTAAGCAAAAACTTCTCAAAGTATTCGACTCTAAATTAAAATTTGAATCTTTTGTATTGTGGTAAAATTTGTATGGGATTACAATATTACTTGAACTGTGATCAATTACTTAATTTTGAGTTATCATTATTAGATATAAAATCATTCATATACCTAATCCAACAACTTAATCTCTTGGGAGATATAATTTCATGACAAGGTATTAGAGCCTATCCTATGATTGTTATTAGGCCACCCTCCATATGTTCGGTCAATCAAATTTTATGCTCAAAATCCTTGTCCAATCCTAGCTTTTGGAATTAAGTTAGACCGATTCAATTCTAAGATACAGATGTTTTAGAGAAAAGACCTTAGATATTTATATGAATTAAATCAAATATTTTGGATCTGAAGTTGGAAGAGAAAGATAATTTCTTTTGTTTGGACAAATGGCAAACATCACAAGTTTCATTAAAGTGCTTGGAAATGAAAGGGAAATGTTGATGTAAAACATCTAAACATTTTTCAGACAAGTGTCCTAGTCTAAAATGCCAAATATTGAAAGTGGTTATAGGTGTGGTGGTAGAGATTTGCTGGAGGGCTTGATGGGTACAGGCTATCATTCCTTCTTGTCAATTATTAAGTGATACAATCCTCCTACCAATTAGTAGATTTTGGTAGATTTGTAGATATTATCAGGTGCTCTTTCTTTTAAATACTGTTGTCATGAAAATTATCTCTTCCAAGAGCTTAAGTTAATGGGTAGAGACACATGAATGATTTTATAATGTAATAAGTTCCCTCATATAACCTCCTTTTGGTTGGGCTTAGGCGTGAATAGTTTTATTAGAATAGGGATTTGAATCCTTTACCATTTGGTCATAGTAGCTGTGATGCCGTGTCATAAAAGCTTTTTGTAGAGATGGTTTCATGACATAGTATCAGCACCTCTATGATCAAGTGATCTAGAGTTTGATCATTGTTACTCTCATTTCTAATAAAAATAATTAAATTTCAGGACAAGGTAAGATAGGTCTATGCACTGTCCATGCTTTAAGCCAAAAGAGGCATTCGCGTGAAGGGTTTATTAGATATAAAACTATTCACATGTCTCAACACAATATCTTAAACTTTTGAAATAAATGATTTTATGACAATCATTCTTGATAAAGGACACAATAAAGGTTTTTTTTTGTCAATTACATAATGTATGTTAGGTTTAGATTCTTTTCAACCCTAACTCATATTAAGGAGGAGAAGTCTCTATAAACCTCTAATCAATGGTGTATTGAAAAAAATGCAGTTTTACTTTGTGGTGGAAAACAAACACGTTCTAAAAGCTCATGTTACTTGTTTGGATTTTTTTTCCCTCACCATTTGCAATGACCACATACATCTAAATAGAAATTTGAAAATTTATTGCATATTCAACAAGTGTCATGTAGGACTGTACTTGCTTAACTCGTTACATGCTACTTTGCTTCAATTAATGATAATATCTTCACCTAACTTATAAGTGTTTTATTTTTCTTTAAAAAATATTAAAAACATAATTAACAGCATAAATACATAATTTAATAATAGGTCATGCTACTAACCAAACTCAAATGGTCAACTAACGAGCAAAATAAGTAGAATCTTATATGACACTCTTTGAACATGATAATTTCTCCAAAATTTTCCAATGCATCACCCATACGTCTTGAATATTTAGTAATAACAAAAAAACTGCTGGTGATGACACTCACAAAAGTACTTCTAGAGATTCATCATTATTATTATTAAAGAACCGAAAAACAACCGTTAGCTGAATAGTACTTGTATTATTCAAAAGCAGAAGGAAGCAGAAGTCAAAAGCTGCAGGAACTTTTCGGGTTCAAACGGGCAATTCTGGTCAAGTTGCTTGCCCATGGAATTGTCGAGCAGACAAACTCTTCACAAACTCAGACCCAAAAAAAAGTCTTCGCAAATCTTAAATCAATGAATTATTTTACCAATCACACTACTTGACAAAATCTTGAATCACTGTTCACTGACAATTTGATTTCTCTAGTTGAATTTTCTGCTGTCTCACAAAATAATTGTACCAAGCTGTTTTTTCACCAGCAAACATTACTCCATTACATTTTCTATCAATACTTTACCACACATTTTGAACAATTTTCAAGGCTTGAGATTACTACAATTTAAAAAACAAAAATACAGAGAATCGTGGTGTATGAGTTTAATGTATATTTTCAATTAGTGCAACCATATTCATTCACCTTAACATTTTATTTAACAAAAGTAAAAAAAAAAATGATTTTGTTACAAAATAAACACAAGCTAGCGTCCTTTTCACCGTTCGTTCGAAAACAATCATACAAGAGAATTTCTAAATGTTTATCATATATTATTATTACTATTATTATTATTTTAAAATTGAATTTTAAAATTATTATCAAAATTCATTTTATTTAATTTGACTTTTATTACTGCTATTATAAATCAATTTTTAATACTTTTTATTTTATTACTACATTGATCATGATCTTTTTATTTCATATCAAATTTATAGAATATTAAAATTTTAAATTATTGAAATATTATTATGTTTAAATAAAGTTACTTAAAATATAAAAAAAGCTCAAGTCAATTTGCACACGTTTAATAGTTAGAAAAATCAATTTGTCATGTAATTTATTTATTTCTGTCTTTATGTGAAAATATAAATTTTATATATTTCATGAGAATGAGTCAAAAATAAAAATATTTTCATTGATTAAAATCAAATATTACATAAAAATATTATTAGTATTAAGTATGAATTACTCATGACATAACAACATATTATTAGTTTTATTGTGAATGAAAGTGAATAACATTAACATTAAAACGATAACTCATTAAATAGGATATGACAACAGAGAATAAGATACGACAATAGTCTGCCTCTCAAAATTTTTCAGTGTTAGAAAAATATCAATAATTGGGTAAGCGGCAATCCAGAAATAAAGGACTGCTTTTGTCAGAAGAAATGAAGAATCATGCATTCCATCCTTAGAAACTTTGAATCATTTGTTTGACTGCATGCCCAATAAATGCTTGTTGAATATATTCCCTTCCCTATAATCCTGTTACATTTTCATTGCATGCTTTTCTCAGTTCGCTTTTTTAGTGAATAAAGTGAAAAAATTTTGTACACAAACTAGCTGCGTAACTGCTTTTCACCGTTCGTTCGAAACAAAATTATGCAAGGAAGTATCAAAATGCTTATTTCTTTTTTATTATGTAAAATACTTTAATTAGTAGTCATATCCATTCGAACAGGTAAAAAACATACTCGTATCATATAAGAACATGAATTTAATTTTCACTAACTACCAATGTAAGAATTTTGTTGATGGGCAATATCATAAATCTCTTGTAAATGTTCTTTGAGTTTTGGAGGACCGTGATCTAATCTTGATGGGATGAATGCTATTGAATCTACCTAAATTTACAGAGTATAAGAAAGGGACCCCATAAATTGTACTATATCTAATAATATAATGATATTTCATATAAAAGTATGATCCTACCGTTAATTGGAGTTGAAATGCCATTTGCATTCGATTATTAGATAAAGCATAGTAAACTTTGGTGCCATTTGACCATACAAGAACATATGGAAGAAAAGTTACACAAGGCAAAACCAAAATTGATATCCGATCGCTCATCTCTTCATATTTTATCATCATTAATAACCTAGATCTAATTTTTGAATTATTCATAAATACTCTTATAAGTATTTAATAAACTTATGGCATGTCTTAATTTTATGGATTTTTTTATCAACAAAAACTTTATTTAAACAAAAAAGGTTTTGCTAATAAGTGTCCTTAGAGAACTGATTAAGGATACTAAAGAAGGTAAATATTTAAATTTAATGGCGAGTTTCAAATATTGAAAATATAAAATTTTATTTTTTAAGATAAAAGTTTTCTCTTTTAATTCCTTAACTAATGTTCTAAAGGTAACAACTAGAAAAACAAAAGAAAAAGTTTTAAATAAGGGTTTATATAACCAATATCCTAACTTAAAATAAAAAAATTTCATTTGAAAACGAGAATTTTTATGTCTTCAAAGCTAAGACTCACTCAAAGTTTTTAAAAATTATTTTTTTGGGTATCCTTAAACAATGTCCACCGGTGCTTAGGGTACTGATTAACAAAACCCTTTAAATAAAAGACTAAAAGTTGAGACGAGAATCATAGCAACTCCAATGGGTGAAACTTGCATCCCAATTGCAGAGCATGGCTCACCCACTAGGCATGGCTTGGGACTGTCCTCATTGGAACAAAGGAAAAAAGTGGGACGTGTCCAACTGTCCAGGAACAGTCCCAACTTTACTATAGTTCCCTTGTTTTAAATAAAAAAATCATGTGAATTTTGTTTTAGTTGTTAAATAGTTATTTTTTAAATTATTAAATATATATGTGAGATCAAAATTGGGATTGCAATTGAGAGTTTGTATTGGAGAGAAAATCTCACTTTACGTCTTTTTTTTTTTAATGACATATTACTGATGTGTTATATGGTACAACAAAAAATGGGATCCAAGTTGAGACTTCTTATTGGAGTTGCTCTCGAAGTGGTGGGAATGGTAGAAACTTTTACATCATTCTCATTTTCATAGGATTCATACAAATGTCAAAGTTTGTGTGGAAGGATCTGTCTTATTTACGAGACTTCAATTCAAAAGAAATGAAAATAGTCAAAATACTGAATGAAAAGTTGACTCATTTATTGAATGAAGATTCGTGGACTCTTTTATTGAAAATTTATGATAAAGATAAACTAGTGACTAGATTTCGGAAAAACACATGCATTGCATTTTTTTTAAAAAAGTGAGAATTCTACGTAAAAATGAGAGTGACTTTTGTGACCTGACACTATTTGTTACACTTCACAGTTTTTTTTTTTTTGGATTTACATGAATTCTATTTTTCTATTTTCACAACCACAGCCGAAACAACATGATCAAACTGCACATGATTAAAGTGGTCTTTAATTTTTTTTCTTGTCAATTATGTTTTAGTAATAATTATAAAAACATTATCTTACTTTAATTTTAGTTCCTACTTCAAAGATTTGTGAAAGAGACAATGGAAACAAGACAATATTTTCATATATTCTTTAACATAATTTTGAAAACGAAAAATTAATGAAAATAAAGTTACAAACTTACAATTCGGTAATTATTAATTAAAACAAACTAAATAAACAAAAAGAAAACAAATCAAACCCCTCCCCTGAGCTATAACTAACCAATAAAATCATCCACTAGACCAACCACTTTGACATCTTATTGGTGTTGGCATCTTAAATGAGAAATTTACTGTCAGAATTTTGTTTATATTGTCTATTTCCTGTCAGATTATGAGGGCAAGTAGGAAACTGGACCACAGTGCAAAACTTTTCCTACACTTATATATTTTGAACAGTTTGAAATGGGATACAGACACAGAGATATGGAATCAACTTGTGTAGAAATTAAAGTATGTTAGGTTTTAAAAAAATTATTTTTCATTTTTCATTTTCAATTTTTGAGATTTTATAAAAGAAATACTCTCTCCATTCATATTATTAATCACAGCAGAATTGTGGCTAAATATATTATTTTTTCAATGTATCAAAATGACACAATTTTTTACCATGACTAATAATATGAAATAAAGAGAGTAGTAAAAATTGAAAGCTGAATTTTGTAATTTTTACCATTTCCTTCATAAAATTTTATAAACAAAATAATAAAAATCATTTCCTGAGACCAAACACTCCCTAAGGGTAGGTTTGGTTATTGTTTTTATCATTTTCATCACAAAATCCTAAAAATAAAATATAAGAAATGAAAACTAAAACTAAACTCACCCTGATACAGTTAAGTCAGAACTACTGAAAAAGAAACGGATAATGCAGTATCACTTGATTTAATACTTATGAAGCTTATATATCATTTAATGGCAAGGACAACGAAGTCAAATATAAAATTTTTCACTATCTTCAGTCTACAGAAGCATAAAGGGTATAGGAAAAAAAAAAAAAAGAAGGTTTCAAATTAGCAATCATTGTAATGAGGATATAGGCTCCCCATACATCTGTACAACATTAACACCAGCACTCAGTCAGTCACTCCCTCACAATGACACTACCCTCCTCTTTGCAAATTTGGTGTGTCATATCCCTGAATTGGCCACACTGAATAAGATGCTTCATTATCCAAATAGGCTATCTCTCATCTGATTTTATTCTCAGATGCAGCAAAAAAAATTTCTTAAGACAATCTTGGATATATATGGTGTATGGTTGGTTACTGGAATCAAAGCCAATTGTAGATGCAGGTTATGCCATGAGGTTGTCAAAATCCTACTCTTGAGATGTCTCATGCACATTGCTTTCAGTACCCTTCACCTTTTCAGCATCAGATGGACCAGAAATATCCTTCACAGATTCGATTTCCATGCTGGCAGTGCGGCTCTTTCTGTGTCTTCGATCCTGAAAATGCTATCAATCATATGATTAGTTTAAATTTCAGTGTTTTGACAAGCATTGGAAGCTGGCATTTGGCAACATGAAATCACACAGTTGTAAAAACGTGATGAAAGATTCGGAGTCATGCAGTAAAAAACATGTCATATTTAAGGATAAGATAATGAAGGGAACCTCTCTGAATGGATATTCATCGGCTTCAAGCATCCTCACAACCTGACTCATTTTGGGTCGCTTGTCTGAATCAGGATCAACACACCTAAGCGCGACCAAAAGGGCACGCTTCAAAGCGCGCATTGATGGTTTCACTTCAATGCTCGAGTCCACAACTTCCTCAGCCCTCCTTGTCCCAACCATCATCTTGAGCCATTCAACAAGGTTCACCTGTCGCGAGGATAACCAAAATAACATCAGTTATAAGAAAGGCAATGAGGACTTCTTATGGAATGCAAAGCTAGTACAGGCAATCTGGCAACATTCATAAGGATGTAACACCTCATTCACTGGACGTGCATAGTCAACAGGGTCCCTTCCAGTAACAGCTTCCAGCAGGAGAACACCAAAGCTGTAAATGTCACTCTTCTCGTTTAACAAACCAGTATTAGCATATTCCGGTGCCACATAACTGAAATTCAGAACAGAAATTAGTTTTCTGTTTGTGAAATAAAATACAAGAAAACGAGACAATGAAAAAAATGCAGCATACCCAAATGTTCCCATTACTCTAGTGGTAATGTGACTTTCTCCTGATTCCAAAAGTTTGGCCAAACCAAAATCAGAAACCTTTGCGTTGAACTCACTATCAATCAATATATTGCTAGACTTTATATCCCTATGAACCACTTTTGGTTCTATTGCTTCATGTAATAAGCAAGCCTGCCAACAGTCACAATAATATAGGGAGTTTAATCAGTGGGATTAGGTCCAATGTCGAACAGTAAACTTGATAGCCACTTATGCTAGTAATATCTTAAAACCATAGAAAATAGAAAATCTTGGGATTAGGTCCCATGCTCACCAATGGTCCAATGGAGCATACAAGCAGTGAACATATTATTGTGTTGTCCATAATCCTAATGGACTCAAACAAATCGCAAAATATGTGAACATATAAGCTCTAACCTAAGAACATCAACATAAATAAACTCTTTATCACATATATGATATATTTTGATATATACTACGCACAAAATACTGATTGAAAAAATATTAATTTATGGTCAACAAAGCAAGGGATAAAATGAATAGTTTACAATCATGACCATACAGTGATGAGGAATTTAAGACAATAATGATTCATACCAATCATTTGGGCACAAGACAATAATAATGATTTACTGTGGGTTACATTTTATTTTGACGTTGAACTTACGCTTTGGCTGTGCCAAGTATAACTTTCATGCGAGCTTCCCATGTAAGTGTCCCCTGTTGGCTCATAGCTCCATGTAACCATTGTTCTAAATTACCGTTGTTCACATACTCATACACCAGCAACCTGCAAATAAAATGGAAATTAAACACATTACAAAAGGTAAACAAAATATCACCTTAAAAAAAAAAAAACTTCTCTTCAACCTTTTACACAAAATGATTGCAACTATCATAAACCTAAACTTGAACCGTTATCGAATATAGAAGAGACAACGCGCACTTGTGAGAATTATAAGTAAACAAAATTTACCTGTGAACTCCTTCTATGCAATATCCAAGTAAGCGCACAAGATTTTTATGCCTAACATGGCCTATCGCCTCCACTTCAACCCTGAATTCTTTCTCCGCTTGCCCCCTATGAATTCAACACATAATGCAATTAAGGAACAAAATCAAAGGTCATTGTTTAAGAAATAATGTAAACAAGCGCTACATGAGAAAATAAAATAGGGTACCGCACTACCAATGGTATCATAAAGTATGCTTACAAATTGTTAAGAAGTCTCTTCACTGCCACCTCGGATCCATTGATCAGTCTTCCCCTGTAAACGACTCCATATCCACCCTCACCGATCACGTTCTCTGTGGAGAAATGATTGGTTGCAAGTTCCAGATCTCTAAGCATAAACCAGTGCCCCCATCCAAGATGAGAAATCTCTGGCAAACCAACTAGAGGAGAGGCAGTTACCATCCCTCCAGATGACAATGCAGACTGCTTCTTAAAGGTGCCAGAGCTTCCTTCTTCCCCAGACATTGAACTAAATCCTCTCTCGTGATGATAAATCGAGCTGCACTGACTTATATTATCTGGATCACTGGATTTGCTCCTGCCCAAATGAACTAAAAACTTATCTGAATTATTATCGCTCGCCTTGTCATGAACATGAATAGATACACTCTCTGTTTGATCATGACAATTCTGCATCCCAACCTTGTCAACCTTGATTTCCTTCGAGATATTCGGTATTTGAGATAGAGGGTACTTGTCCAGAGATCTCCTTGACTTTCTCCGAAACATCACCCATATAGATAACATACAAAGAATCAGGACTATAAATGCACCAACACCTATCCCAATCAAAACCCACAATCTCAAGCCCAAAATAGACGTCTTCTTCGACAATTTAACCTCTAAAGAGCCCATGATTGGAGGCTACAAGTCAATCAAAATCTTGTCCTCCAAATTCTTCTGATAGTAGAATCAAGACATTCCCACCTGAATGCAAGAATCTAATTAAGAACCCCCTTCACACAATGGTTTGAAAATTGAAACACCCAAATCACCATTCTAATTTACAGACAACAATTCAATTCATGCAATCCCCATAAACAAAATCCAAAATCAGCAGGTCAAGAAATCACCAATTGTAGCCTCATCAAAATTCAAGATAATCTTTCAGCAAAATGAAGGCCAAATGTGGGAAATGAGAATTCAAATACACCAAACCAAAAAAGTAGTGAAATACTTCAAACTTCAAATATATAACAAATCCGAAAGCCCATTTGCATTTATGCCACACACTAAATTCACAAAATTTATTGGGAAAATAATGAAGCCCCTTTCACTTTCCCAAAAACAATTACAATCACAAGCACAAAAATGTAACAAGAAAAAAAAATTAAAGGGAAACATGTGATGTAAAGCATCATTTATAATCCAAGCAAACAAAAAGATAACAGCCAAAATGTGAATTGTCAAAAATATAAAAAAAAAAAAGGCTCAGGAAAACAATGCATTCACCTTTGTTCTGATATATGTCACCCCTTCCTTGATCTTCCACCTTCACCTCCAACAGAAACAAGAAGAACAAAAATAAGAAAGCCTTTTTTTCTGAACGCCAAAGAAACCCAATGAGCATAAAAGGAACAACAACACCAAAAGAAAAAAAAAAAAAAAGGGCCCTTCAAAACCCAGATGCAGAATGGTTTACTAGGGAGGATTGTGTCTTCAAAAGGGTAAAAAATAACTCAGGAAAAAATAGTAAAAATGGGAAGGGAACATAACACCAAAAAAAAAAAGTGATTATTAACGGAAAAAAAAATGATTTTTTGAGAAGAGAAAAGGAAAAGGTGGGGGAAATGGTTGGTCGGGGTAGTACTGTGGATGAAGGGATATGAGGGCAGGACCTGAAACAAGCTGGAAAGGAAGCTTTGGTTTGTAAAATGAAGAAACCAGAGAGAGAGAGAAGCAGTGACGGGAAAGTAAGAAAACGAGGTGAACAGTGGTGGCATTTATAGCTGGTAGCAAAAGAGTGTATTGAATAAGCTAGGAAGAAAGGCGACGCTGATGAGAGAGAAAGAGTTAAGCGGATTGAAGAGTGTGAGAGAGATGGGTCAACCTCAATCCAACAAGGGGAACTTAAATCTAGGCTCGTTCTGAGGTATACTTACTAAACTGTCCTATTTTTTGTGTTAAAAATGGGAAAAAAAAATCTTAAAACATGGCATCACCAATATTTGTCCTTGTTGCACTATATTTTTGCAGTTGACAGTGGAATTTTGGATTTTAGAAATAAAGTTACAGAAAATCTAAAGGTATGTTTGGTTTTCATTTTTAATTTTTAATTTTTTAGTTTTCAGGGGTTTGTAAAGAAAAACTGAAAATGAAAATTGAAAACTAAAATTTGTAGGTCTTTTGGTTTAGCTTTCAATTTCAATTTTCATTTTCAATTTTTAAGATTTTGTAAAAAAAATACTGAAAACTGGAAACTAAACCAAATAGGCCTGTAGTTTTAGAATTTTAGGTATTTCCTTCACAAAATCTAAAAAACTAAATGAAACTGAAACTGAATCTAAATAGGCCCTAATATTTTTTAAATGAAATTTAGAGAAAATGTATTTATTCCCTAAATTATAGGTACTAAAAATGTAATATATTTTTTAAAATTTTTTTAATGTGCACTTTAACTAAAAAAAAGGTTTTCGTGTATTGTCAATAAAAATAATGTCATGACCTTAACATAATCGACACGTGAATTGTGTCCCCATGAAAGCTTTTACTAATGTGATTAGCTAATATGCATAAATAAATTAACTATTTTCAAAATATCTCAAGTTTAACTAAATTTCATAATTCTGAAAATATCTCCAAAATATAAATCCGAATAAGAAACTAGGTCATAACCATAATACGGGCCGAAGCCAAGCATAATTAGATAAGTGACTGAAATTCTAAAAATAACTAAAATGCATGCCTAGATCTTGCCTATACAATTATTTGAGCACTATTAAACTAACATAACCAATAGTAAGCTCCACTTTAAGCGAAACTCACCAAAAGAAGCTCTGGCACTGGGAGGATGTTGTGGTGCACTGAACCTTAGCTATTTTTGAAGGGGAGGAAAGAGAGGGTGAGTTCATCAAAACTCAATAAGTGAGCCTCCACTCACAACCCACATGGGTCAACAACAAATATACATAACATATACATACAATTGATGTAAAACATTTTATAAACAATTACATATAGCTAACTGTATTGAAAATAATAATTTAACTTAATCCATGACAATAACTAGTAGAGAAACAGGAGATATTCTTACATAAATAACTTGATAGTTGAATCTGCCAAATGCTAATATGATAGGTACCTAATTAGGTCCCATAAATGGACACCACACTGGGTTCCTTACTGTGGTGAGCTAATCCTCTAACGACCACTTGGTACCAAGGTTAAATCTTTAGCCGTTAACTCACTTATCCGTTTCTCACTAATTACAATCAAAATAACTTGCAATAAAACCAAATAAATCTGAAAGTTCTAAATTCATATAATTCTAACAACCTGACTTTAGCATAACTAAGGTTCTATAATCATGTTCAAGGATCAAGCTTGTAGATATAGTAATTTCAGAAGCCAACAGAATATATATCTGACAATTTTTATAACCATACTTTGTTTAACACTTTTAATAAGTCATAACTAAGCTTCTAAAATCTTAATAGGAAATCCATAGTCTGAAAACATGTCAATTTTATTGCTATAAACATTACATTGAGGTCTCATAATTTCATAAATTGGGAAAAATATTCTATAACATGTAAGATATCAAATATGGTCTCATGAGCTTTCTAAAATAAGGTTTTCATGATAACTATGAAAAATAATAATTTTTCTAAAAATCCCCATAATTCGTGAAAGCATGTATTTGGCATAAGTCATTATAGAATTTCATAATCAATTTATATAATATTGAAAAAATACTAATAATGACAAAAAATATGGCCATGAGCTTAAATCCACTCGTTGGTATGGGAGTGTGCTTTCACTAACAACTTGACTTTGAGCTGGAATGGTCCTGACAACCAAGCTCAGATTAGATAAAAATGGGAGTATCACAATGTCCTAGAAGAGGGTTAAGCTAGGTCAACTGGAGCTTAGCAAGGCGGGGCTAAGCTCAGCCATCTGAAATTAGAGTTGGGCTAGTGACAATTAGAGCTCTGATAAGAGATGAGCTCTTAGAGGAGGTCAGCTAAAAGGAGGTTGGGCTCATGGAGGCAAAACTTAGCAAAATGAAACTAAGTGTTTCTTACACACACACACCCAATCACATATATTTATACATATATATAATAATAATAAATAATATTAGGGCTATCTACACCTAATAATATTAATGCTATCTATACCTAATAATAATAATAATAATAATAATAAATATTAATGCTATCTACACCTAATAATAATAATGATAAATAATATTAATGCTATCTACACCTAATAATAATAATAATATTAGTGGTATTTACCTAACATATAATAGTAATAATAATAACTCATATATCATTAAATTTCGTATTTGAGATATCACAAATAATATAGTACCTTCTAAGTTATTATGATTCGTGAGATTTGGATAGTTTACACGAGTTTTCAAATTTAAGTTTTATTGCAATCAATATAATTTCAGAAGCAATAAAAAAATACTTTCAAGAAAGTATAAATATTAATTGTATTGACTCAATATTTGAAAATAAAGTGAATTATTTTTTTTAATCAACAATTCACAAAAAACAAAACTCAGCAGAAATATTAAATGTACAAAATGTACGTTTAAAGGGGTTAAAAAATCATGTATATTTTTTTATTTTGGGATTAAAATACATATTATTTTTTACTTTTAATTTATAGCTGGCATGTACATTTATTCTGGCTTTTTTGGGTTTCTTGCAGAACACAAATTCTGGTAGGATACTATTATAAGATTGTTTCCTACTGCAGAATGTGATGGCACCGCAACCTTCGCAGGCTTATGTATTACCAAGGCTGATTCATTTTGCACATGGAATTAAATAAAAAAACAAAAAACAATCCTTCATTCATTAATTAAGGTTGTATTAACCAAATTTGAATATTGGTTCTTGGGATTATGACATATCAACCAATGCAACTGGAACCAAGACAACAGATAATTAAATACAAGGCGGCTGGAGATCATTGTTTTGTAAAATTTACTTGGTTTCCACTAAATTGATTTTGCCAATAGAGCACAACACCATTTTTTTCTTAGTCTATGTCCGTTGAAATTCAGTATATAATACATTGATTGAAGTATAAATCCTCGCTAATCAAAAGATTATGGTCACCCAAAAATATGTATAAATTATGATGGATCGGAGACTATCATGCATTAGATAAGTATACTCCATCATCACACCGAGTATTTAATCACATTTAGAAAAAGTGTGATTAAATTTATTCACCGTACACTTCTAAATATATTTGACCACATATAATAAATATGGCTAAATGTATGCAATGTGGCATAGACAAAGCCATGAACTATATCTATCTATCAGTTGTTCATGAACTAAAATTAAATTAAATTTGTTTCGGTTATTGGTATATAAAGTTCATTAGACCTCAAATAACATAATTATAGTCCAGTCAGCTTATTATATGAATCAAGCTCTCACATAGCTGATATTTTGTATTTACAATATTCGAACCCAAAACCCCATTTAAGGAATCAATGTAAAACATTTGAATCGTCCAAACATTAGTACTGAAAACTATTTCAATAATTTAAAAGTTATATCGATATTAAAAAATGATAAATAAATCATTACTTGTGAATTAAATAGAGTTCATTATATATATCAAAGAATAAGCTCTGGCATGTGGTAATATCTTAGTTGTAAGAGTAAAAAATATATACATAAAAAAATTAATAGTGCAAGTTAGTTTTTATTAATATGTTTTATTATGATTTCTCTTCTTTTAGGATGGATTTCATATATATTAAAGCATAAGCAACCAATGCTTAGTTGTTTTAAGAAGTTTGACAATTGTTTCCCTTAACTAAAATCTTAGGTTTGAGTACTATAGATGAAAAATACAATGCGGTTGAGAAACTTATCTCCATAGTAGAACTTAGTAAGAGCTAGCTAGATTAGTTGCAACCAAACTTTGTATATGGGTAGTCTTGACATATATATACTAATAAGCTTTGAGTAAAATTAGTTAAAACCTAATGGATTTCGAATAGTAATTTAGGCCAAAAAATATATTAAAGCATAAACTTGATTTTGCAGTAATATTTGCTTGGTAAAAGTAAATAATAATAATAATAATAGTGTGATTTAATTTTCATTAATACCTTCTATTGCAAGTTCTCTTCATTTATGAATTATAGATTTATATAAAATAGTGAGCTTTACGGTGTAGTAATATTTCAGATGCAAGGGTCAAACGTACATAATGTGATTTAAACTTTATTGTGTGCCGAGTCAAGTGGTATCCCTGAGCTTATATAATAGTTGGGCAAGTTCCCCTCTATCATAACATCTTTTAGCCCACGAAATATGGAAAGTTCAAAAATGGTTTCCTTGTCAACTTATTAATATTTGATAAAAGCTAAATTAGGCCGCCAAGTTTTTTATCGGTAGATATTATTCTTTATTGATGGATACTATTGTGCTAGAATGTTTGACAATACACTCAAGAAATTTTTTATTCCGACGGTTTGGAGCTGTAATTTTGACAATACAGTTTTTTCGGAGCTCAGAAATATTTGTTTAATAAATAAATGTACCTTTTCTGAGTATAATCATGGCCCCGGTGGCCAGAAAAGTCACCAATGGAGGAAGAAACAGAGCCTTTGATTAGAAGCATAACTTTTGATTAAAGTATGGCCGAGAAAAAACCCTTTCAACCTTCTTTCTCTTTCATAATGATTATTACAAACCGTGAAGATTAATTTCTTAATTATATTTACAATTTTATAGGAACCTAAACCGAGTCTATATATTCACAAAAAAATTGTCTTTGGCTCTTGGCCAATATTTTTTATATATCCTATGTAACTCAGAACTTTTGAACTGAGTGATCAGTTCTTAACTTTTGGATTGCCAACTTTTCACGTCTATGTTACAGAAAAGAGTATTTTACTTTAGGAAAACGGTATACAAATCCCACAAACTTATATCCTTTTACAAGTTAAAGTATGAACTTTAAAATCTTTTAAATTGGTCTTCAAATTTTAACGTATGTCTCAGTAGATCCTTTAACATAAGAATTTGCTAAATTACTAATAGTTATAACAAATGATAAGATTTTTTCATTCAATTATATAAACTATTGATTAATTTATAATATTATTATTCAAATTGTTTATAATTAGCAATTTTCGTTAAAATATATTTTATATTTACTTTTCGTTTGAAATTTTTATCCATTAATTTAGCAACTTAAATTAAAAATAATATTTGAACAAGAAATAAATTAGTCAATGATCTAAATTTAATGTAAAACTAATGGTTAATATGTTTTTATCAATATTGTATGAAGAAATTTTAAACAAAGGGTTAATTGAAATATTAGTCAAAGTTTAGGGAATAATTGAGAAGTTTTAAAGTTTATCGTGGTAATTTGTAAAAGGATAAAAGTCTAGGGTGATTTTATACTTTTTTTCTTTATTTTATATCTATAACATCAATAGGTCTTTTATTTAAAACGAAGCATAAAGTAACATTTTTAATCAATAAATAAATAATATTTGTGATTATGATCAATAGATTACGTGTTGATGATAATAACAAATTTATTGTCTAATTCAATGTTAGATATCAAGTTTAATATGATTTTGCTTAAAATGTTATTTGTAAACTATTATTATTATTTTTATATTACGCCCATAATTTTTGTATATCATCATCGATTAAAGAGCCTAATTTTGAAAAAGACAATCTTTTAGCCTGCATAACTTTAATTGTTAAACATTCGAAACAAGGTTTATATGGGTCACATAATGAGTTTTAGATTCTAATAAGCCAAAACTTAAATTAAAATGAAAAATGTTAGGTGTACTTATTTCACATTATAAATTTATATTGATTTATTCACCTTCTACTATTAAAAATTGTCATAAAATATTTAAAATGAAAAACTTATCATTTCAAAATAGTGGATAATGAATAAGATAATGTGATATCTTAGGTAAACCTAGTTCAAATAATGCAATTCAATTAAAATATTAGTGGCCTTAAAATTCCAAAGATTGCATAAACTTATGGGTATAATTTTCTCATTGTCCTCTACAAGATCGTGTTCTTCACATGCATCATGTGCAAGTCACGTGATTGCCCAACTTTCCTTTTTCCCATGGCCAGTCTAGTCATTTGTGGCCAATAACCAAACATTTGCTTTTGATTCACTGCCCATTAATTAAGACCAGCCATAAACTTCTTTTTCGCTTACTTTTTCCATGGCTAAACCTATTGTCATTATGGGCTATTAAATGTGCTGTATTGTGTGACATTAGATAGTGGATTAATGTCCCCCCTGCTTCCCACAGGACTGACTGAAAAAACTTGTGAGAACATTAAAAAAATGTTTAGGTAACAAGCACATCAACATCCCAATACATCATTTTCATTCTCTTTATATCCAAAACGGATAACATGTTAATAAATATCTGCACATGGACATCCCCTTACATCGTACAGAAATGAGAAATCATTGAATGAAATATTATATAAGATTTTTTTTTTTAAGTTGAAAACATTACATAAGACTGTACTTGTTATATTTGAAGAAGGACAATTCAATTACAATTTAGATTACTAACTTCAAATTTGTTCGAGACTAATATTGCCATGTTAACACAGTACGTGTTCCTTTTTTTGTAAAAGGTGAGGGCCATAATGAGAATTTTAAATTTTAGAGGATTAATTTGTCCCTTATATTAGTTAGGGACAAATTTGAGATTTTAATCTACAATTCGTATCAAAGTTATTAGACTTTACCCTATGGTCGACTTGATAAGGTATGGGTCATGATTTCAATCAATCTGATCACTAGTTGACTGGTTGAACTATATATAATTAAATTAATATATAAAAATATAAATTAATGCAGCAAAGTATGTGATATATATAAATAATGGAACATATTTATCAAAGGAAATGGCTGGTCTAGTGGCAACCAAGGAAGAGAAAATTGATTTGAGGCGATAGAATGAATTACAAGAAACACACCAGGCTGGCTGGTCACATGTTTAAAACCGCTGATGTCAAAAATCGATGGCGAACGGAAAATCGTTAAAACTGGTGAACCACCTGAACTGGAGGCAGTTGACGGTGAACCATTCAAAGAAGAAAAGAAACTGAAGGGTGGAGAGGGTTTCAATCTATATTTTTATTGTTGGAGAAGAAGAAGAAACGTGTAATACCTTAGGTACACGTGTCCTTGGTCAAGTCCAGGACGACCTTAGGTCCCCGAGACCCACCTATATAGTTGGGAAGGCCTCGAATGTAGGAAACCACGTTGCAATGCAGGTTTTGCAGAATTTTGCAGAGCGGACTCACTGAGCGAGCAAACGGGCTAGAAGGCTCGATGCGTACTTGTGTTCGCTGAGCGAGCGAGTACACGAAATACGCAGAAGTCTAAAACGACGAGCTTCACTAAAACACCCCATTTCTCTATAAATACTCAACCCTATTGGCTCCAAACCATGAAACCTTAACCCTAACCGCCAAAGGAACTCTTTTACCTCCTCACTCTCATTTTCCAAGCTTCAAGGTGAGTTTGGTTGACGATTTATGCTTCCTTTCTCTTCTCCCTTTCATGTCCTATGATTTGGGTTGTTGTTATACTTCATTATTGTCAAGTGGGGTATTCCCCAATGTTGTTAGAGTTGTTTTAGAGTTATCTAAATGTGATTAGAGTTTGATCACGAGTCTTATTGTTCTATGACAGTTGTTGGTGCCATTCCAAGCTTCCAAGGTCAAGCTGGTGGAGCCCACATACTCCCTTCAAATAGTGAGTGAGTTCAAACTCATGACCTTATTTGTAGTCATTATAAGTATGTTTTATGCATGATAATTATTAAGCATGAAATTAGAGATGAATATATGTATGGAGATGAATTTACAAGTAGAGATATGATACAAATATAATTTTACAAACATGCCCAAGTTTGAAAAAGTTATAAGTCTCTTAATTTTAGCATAAAAATGTGTTTTAGAAAACCATATAACCATGATTTGGAATGTTGTGTGCCATGAAAGTGTTATATATGTTCAAGAAATGATTTTGGAAAAATATGTATTTTTGCAAGTTTATCAAAAGCCAACAACTGTGTTTTTGTGGATTTAAGATATTACCAAGTTTGCTAAAGTTAGAATTTCCATATTATTTTTTCCAGAGTATCAGTTGATATATTTTGGGAAAATGTTGAACAGAGTATGCTTTAGTTTTTGAAGTATGATTGAGTTTTCATGATTTGAATTCTATTGGTTGAAGTATGACATTGAGTTTTCTAGTTTTTGAAAAAATATGCTTTAGCTAGAAATGCTCCATTTGAACTTATACATGAAATTATGATTTTGAAAAATGCATGGGACCATTTGGCTCTATAAAAGTGTTGTATGATTTAATTCATGATTTGAATTGACTACGAAAATTGGGATTAGCCATGACTGATGAAATGAAGCTTAAGGCTCTATGTTTATTATGGAACTAAGACATATTGAACTTAGAAATATAGAACTCCCTTTTTTATGACTTCAGTTGATTTAGACTAGGAAATTACTGAGAGGAGAAACTGTAAGTTAACGCAGTTGTAACGAATTTCTCCTTTAAAGTACAAATGACCGAAATGCCCTGAGGTCATTTTTCCGAATTAAAGGGCAGTTGCCCGGAAACCCTCAAATGGGTCAACTCAATGTTTAAAGGGGATTATGCTGTTATGAATGATATCCGAGATGAAAATCTCGTTTCTAAACTTTCGGCTCAAAATGACCAAAATACCCTGCTATGTTCTACACGGGTAAAAGGTGCCGTTTGAGCCCAGAATTTTTTCAGGAAGTTTAAAATGATGTTTTTAAGTAATGATTGATGTAAAGTTGAGCCGAAGGTCCCAGTTTTAGCTCAAAATTACCATTTTGCCCTTAGAACATGTACAGTGAGCCTAATGACATAATTAAGCAAACCTAAGCAATATTAGGCTCTAATCGAAGATTAATTTATTTTGATAATTAATCTAGAGTCAAAATAATTTATTAAGGTTAATTAGAACCTAAGATTGCTTAGATAAACTCTAATTGCATTCTTTAATTCAAGATTCCTAGTCATGGAATCTTGAATAGTGTTTTCTCTCTCCAATTCCTTAAATTAAGGAATTGTGCCATACCTCATTTGACCAAAGGAATTATTTTAAATTACTAATCTAGTAAGATTACCCTCCTAATCAAGTCTTGAACCACCTTAATTAACCATTTTCTCACCTAAACACTTGCTTACAAACTCCTAATCAAAAGCCTAATCAAAGACACACCTAAACACACCTTTAAACCACAATTACATGAAACAATTTTCCTCCCCTTTGGCTGATCATGCTGCCGAAAATCCTCCCCCATTTTCCTCACATGTTGATTTATTTTACACACAAAAGAACCATGCTTTGTCCATGCTTCCCACCATACCTTGCCCATGCCTTGCCCATACTCAACACCATGCCTAAGACCATGCCTTGGCCAAGAGATATTTTCCCTTCTCTCCTCTCAAATGGCCGGTTCCTCCTCCCTCCTCAAAGGCCATCCATGAGCTCTCAAATCCTCTATAAATACACTAGCTTGAAAGCTCTTTGAATGCTTACACACTTGAGCAAACTTCCAACTTTCTTTCCAAACACAAAGAGCCCTTTTCCTCTTCTCCTTGGCCGAGTTTTCCAGCAAGATTCCAAGAAGGATTTCTTTCTCTTTTCCTCTCAAGAAACAAAGCTTTCCTTCCTCTCTTCAAGACTTCTCTAGGTAGGGGTGTTGTTTTAATGTTTTTGCTTGTGTTTTTAAGAAAGTTCTAGTTTTCTCTTGGTTTCAAACTCTTTTCCCCTTCCCTTTCTTTTTCGGCCAAGAGGCCCTTTCATAAAGAAAACATGAGCTTGATGATGAGGTTTCAAGATAATGACTTGTTGTTGTCATGTGAGAAACCTCTAAAGCTTGAAACAACTTGGTCTTGGACCATACATGCCTTGATTTCTTCCTTTTTCCTTCATAAAGTTTGTGGTTTTCTTTCCTTTCCTCTTCATGATTTTGGTTTCCTTTGCTTTGGTTTGAACAAAGTTTGCTAAAAATGTAAAGTAGATCACAAAAGTTTTGTTAAGAAAATTAATCACATGATTTCAAAGAGCTCTAAGCTTACCCTTGCCAACCTTAAAGTTGGTCGGCCGTTCTAAGAGTTTTACTCTAGATTGAAGCCCATGAGCAATAAAATAAAGAATATGACTTAGTCCTTGTAGTTTTGTTTAGACAAAGTGTTGAACTTTGAGTCCATTTCCTTAAGCTTGATGATGAAGTTCAAACCTTAAGACTTCTTTTGAAGTCTAGGTGCTAAGAACTCTAAAGCTTGCCTTATGATACATAATGGGTTGAGGTTTATGTTCCTCTAAAAGTCTTGTAAGAGCTCTAGTTAAGATAAAAACAAGTTGCATTCATGTTTAAATTTATGTCTTGCATCTCATGTTTATTTTGATGTCATCACTAATTTCACAAGAATAAATGAATGAACTTGCATTACCATATTTAAATTCCCAAGCTTGCATTTCATGTTTATATTTCAAGTCATCACTTAATCCTTAAAGATAATAATGAAGTTGCATCTCATATTTATTTTATGCTCTCACTTTACTTTCTAATGAAGAGTAAAATAAAGTGCATAGCATGTTTAAGATTATGTTATCACCTAAATACTCTAGAGCTCAAAGACTTGCCCTAAGTATCCTAAAAAGGGAACTCTAGTAAAAAGAAATGGATGAGTTTTAGTATGATTCAATAATGGTTTGATTTTGTAAAATGCATGAATGATTTCAGAAAATGTTGAAAAGTTTTATGAGGTCTCAAGGTGTTTAAATAGTTTGGAATGTGTCAAAAATCATGTTTTCTCAAATTAGGTTCTGGTAATCGATTACCATCCATGTAATCGATTACCAGAAGGTTTTGAAGGACTTTTGGTTTGGTAATCGATTACCAGAGGCAATGTAATCGATTATCACATTCTTCATGCCCAGAACCTGCTCTTGAAACCCTGTAATCGATTACCTGATAGTGTAATTGATTACCCTATGTTCTTTATTTTTCCGAAAGACTTAAACCTAAGTAATCGATTACCATCCTATGTAATCGATTACCCTGTTTTGAACCCAGAATGAATTTAGCTCCTGGTAATTGATTACTAGGAACATGTAATCGATTACCAGAACACCTTTTTGTTCCTGAAAATGTCCCAAGAGAAAACTAGCAACTTATATGCATTTCAACTCAAGAGATTATGTGATTTTATGGGCTTATGATTTCGGTTCTGCCCTCTATGTTTGGCTACTGTATAAATGTTGTTCTAAGGTGTTAAATGTGTAAAATTATGTTTGAGTGAAGCAAGGATCGATTTAGAAAAGTTAGAAAAGAATAAGTAACTTAAAGGGATTAGAGATGAGAATTCTAGAACACCTTAATGCATAAAAATGCAAATCTGTTCTAGCATGATTAATTCAAGGATAAATGACTCATAATTAGTAAGACATGTACAAAATCCCTTCATAAATGATTAGGTGTTGATTTCTAAGTTTAAGGTGATGATAAGAGCTTAAAATGGTTTATAACTTAGAGAACATGCCTAGGAATCCCTCATAATTGGTCTAGGAATTGATTATGGAGCCTTAGGCAAAGACGGATCTTAAAAAGGGTCATGAATGGAGATTCTAGAGCCCCTTAAGCAAATGATATTTTCTGCCCTTTCATGTGCAGTGCTTATGGAATTTTAGTGAGTTCAAATCTTAGAGAAAAGTTAAGTGTTAACCTCTTGAGGGTAATAAAGATGCAAATACAAGTTTAAAGCCCGTAAGGGTCAAAGCATAAGATATTATGAGATAGGTGGCCGAGAGAGCATAATTATGATGATGAACCTCGAGCACACTTATGATGATGTGATTATGTTAGTTCCTTGAGCATGAAACTTTATGTGTATGATTGATATGGTGATATGATGAAATGTTGTATTTAAGATGCATAAGGTTTCGAAATATGAATGAAATTGAGGAATATGCTCATGTGAACTAGAAAGTTATTGAATTGAGAAAGTTCCATGAAAATGATGCATGTGACTGATTATGTGGCATGACTCAAATTTGAGGAAATTCGAGAGTAGCTGTTATGCCGCCGAATTTTCGTCAAATTTGAGGGACATAAGAAAGTTTTTGAGAAAAATGATGTTTAACGGTGATATGCCGAGACGTACTTCTCCTGAGAGAAGGTAAAACCGTGAGGGCATAAGCATTAGCCTGCCAAAGCGGACAAAGTCGCTGGTCTTAACAGTCGATGCGTTTCGAAGAAGGAAAAATATATGATGTTTAAGGTGACACACCGAGACGTACTTCTCCTGCTTGAGGAGAAGGTAAAACCGTGAGGGCATAGACATTAGCCTGCCAAAGCGGACAAAGTCGTGGTCTTAACCAGTCGATGCGTTTCGAAGAAGGAAAAAGTCCCATGATGGGTGATCCTTAGGCCCCCTACCCGTACTCTGGGAGTCGGGATTATGATGATTATGATGAATATGATTATGTTTATGATTCGCTTATCAAGAGGATAAGTAAGAACTAGTGACGACTAGTTAAGGTATGAGCTCATAGCCTAGTTTAAAGGGGTGGTTACTATTATGATTGGTGTCACAAGTATGAAAAAAGGAAAGATGTTCAAGAGAAAGTTACATGCCACTTATATGTTGTTTGATATTTGTTTGATTTACCTAAAGTACTACCATGCATCCATGAACTATTATGTTGCATACATGCATTAAGACTCATTATAAAAGACATGGACCTTGGATAAATATCTTGTGAAAACCTCATAATGAACCTATGCATGCTTAACCTTTTTATAATAAACCCAAGGTTCCTGGGATGTAAACGATGACACTAGGATAGAGGATTTCCCTCCTGAGATTCTTTAGCAAGATTCTCACCCTTCTTCTGTTTCTTTCCGTTACGTCTTCAGACATCAATGGCGTCGTTCGTGATTTTTGTTGACGCACCCGTGTGGAGCTGCACTACGAGCATCACTCCTACCACTTCGAGGGTCGTTGTGCTATACGCATTTTTGCATACATGGGATGCCCGTTGCCTTTCCAGTCTCCAGCTTCAGATTCACTTCGACCTCCCCTTTGGCGACGACATGATTTTTGAGAGGACGCGACCGTGACGGGCAGAACCGCCGTGCCGACCATTGTCCTCAGCTGTGCGTGACCATCCGAATTCGTATCCCTCATATGCCGCTCCGAGAGGACCTGTCCGAGGACTCCCGATCCGTATTCGGAGGATTCCGCCCTTCAGTGCCTTTGGCCAGGGTAGCGAGGACAGTCTCCCAGAGGCCTGTGAGGGGTGTATGTCAGCCGAGAGACGCCCTCGCCGAGGTGGTCAGTCGCTCCGCCGATTCGCATGCCCACGTCCCTTCTTCGATGGGCCACATCCGAGGAGCTTCAGTTCGTAGGCTACATATCTCCGTCCGAGGATTTGCGTCGTCCGTAGGTTTTAGAGGAGGATTGCTTTAGTGGGGAGTATCTTTTGGGGTTGTTTTCATGTATATGTTTTTATGTTTCTTATTTTATGTTGTTGTACTGCAAGCTCTCCCACTAGTATGAGTAAGACTTTAAGTTTCTTTTATATTTCTGTAGTAATGTACTAAACTATGTTAATTAATGTGATGAGAAATGTTTTCATGATGGATGTGTTCTTTTATGCTTATGTTCTGTATGTTTTATGTATTCTTCCGCTTCACGTTGTATATATGTTACGCCCAAAGGCTCGCACATTGTTTTATATGTATCATTTCAAAAAAATTTACCTGTATTTTCTACTAAGTATTTTGTAAATGAATTTAAAGAGAAGTAATAACTAATAATTAATTTTGATACGTCCTAGGCGTATTGGGGTTAAATGTTAGGGTGTTATAGCAGTTATTCCATTAACCTTGGTATACCAAAGCCCGCAGGGGCAAGTTATCCTTATTTTAAATCAGCGCTATGGACGTGATCGCCAGGGTTAAGATCTTAGCTATGTGTTAGCTCCAGAGCTCTTCTAAAAGCTTCAATGAAATATTTTTTGAATGATAACAAAGCCAATTTAAAGAAAATACTTTGAAGAATGGCTAATATTTATCTTGAGTTTTTTAAAGTAGCAAATAGGTTCTATCGTTAGCATAACAAGGCTTATTTAAGCGAGAATAATTTCACTTTACATGTGCAAACATGCTTTATCTCGTTTTAAGAGATATGAACTAAATGAAAGTGATAATTATGTCCAAATACGAGCTTAAAATGTCTAACGATTTGAAGAAAAGTAACCACTACAAGAAACCAAGATTTGGAGCTTCAGAAAGTAGCAATGGACTTAAAAAGTGCACCTGAAATGAAGATATCATTCAAATATTAAAGCCGAAGCGTTCTACTACCTTCAATCATCACACTCGTAATGTTTTGTTCATCAACAAGCTCTAATTGAAGATAAGAAGACCCAAGAATTATCAAGGAAATGATACCGTACATTAGAAAGCTCACTTAGTGATACAATGCGCTCAACAAGAAAAGGAAGGAAATTTTGAAATTCAAATTTGAATTTGAAAAGTCAAAACCCAGTTAGAACTAGCATGTCATCTCTTTTGCCATCATGGTCAGCTACCCCAACTTCTCGAATAAGGAGTTCAGAAATCACGTTCAAAAAGTAAGAGTAGTTTCTGAAGGGAGATTAAAAACTTTAAACTTACAACGACTTCTGTAAAAGCTTTTAAACAGACATACTACTTTTCTAAATTTTTTTCCAAGACACAAATGGATGATTAATATGTGTCACTTGGATATCTGATCAAAGGCAACGATCACAAGGAAGACCATCTATAAATAAAAATGTTGTGTTTTTAAAGACAAAGAAGAGCAGCCACAAAGAGCAAAAACTCTGTGAAAATTTCTCCTTATCTTGTAAAGCTTATTACTTCTTGTAATCATTTTCCTTGATTGTACAAATCTTCTTTCTACATTCCTTCATTGTTCATACGTTCTTCCAAGGATGAATAGGTAGAAATAAGTCATTCAAGTTATCCCAGATTCTTCTTTATATATCTTAAGAAAACTTGAGTGTAGGTTAGTTTGAGTTGCAAACCCAAACACAAACCTTTGTATCATCGATCTAGTAGTGATCGGTGTGAGTTTAGATTGGAAAGGCTAGTCAAAAACTACTTGTAATGTGACAGGTAAAGGTGTTTTACTAGTCACAATTTTGCTTGGAAAGGCTGGTTAAAGACTATTCTTTAGCTTGAAGCTGATTAAAGACTACTTGGTTCAACTTGAAGGTTGGTGAATAACTATTTAGTTTGTGACAGTAGGGATTGTCTATTAGTCACTGGTGAGAGCTTGGGAAGGCTATTGTAAAGACTATCCTTGTTCTTTCTGGTTTGAGAAAGGTTTAGTGAAAGTCAACTATTGTTGAGAATTGGATGTAGGCAAGTTGGTCGAACTAGTATAAAAACTCTTCTGAAGTATCTCTCTTCTCCTTTATCTCTTATTTTATTTATGCTTTTAGTTTATTTACCGTGTCTCTTTTGAAAAGCTTTCCTTAACGTGTTTATTTCTCATTCTTAGTTCAGAAAGTTCGCCTGAAGTCGCTAACATCTTTCCGCTGTAGTTTAAGCTCATTGCTTGATAGTATTACTGTTTAAACTTTCAGAAGCGATATAGGGAAAGAAAAAGCGAAGCACGATTCAACCGCCCTTCTCATGCACTTTCTTACCTACACTATGGACTCATGTTCGCCAAGGACTGAGTACCACCATTTAGTAGGGATAGTCTCTCTTTGTAATGCCTTAAAAAAAATATAATAATAATAAAAAAATATGTATATACATATATATATATATGTGTGTGTGTGTGTGTGTGTGTGGTTTTAATACTTCCATTAAATGATGATTTTATAGATATTTACATGAAATAAATAGAATAATTTTGGTGAATGTTGCATATTTAGTATTTATGCATTTTCCTTCATGTCCCATGTGGGTGATGAGGGATGATTCACTCATTGAGTTTGTTAACTCACCCTTTCCCTTTCTCTCATAATTGCACATACAGGTGTTTTTCCGCCTCAGCTTTGTATATGTAGTTGCTCCTAGTGGTGAGCTTTATTTTGAAGTAAAGCTTAGTTTAGGTTCATGTTAGTATTAGAATGCTCTAGTAGACGTGTAGGTAGGATCCGAACTATGCATTATTTTGAGATATTATATTTATTTTAAGAGATTATGCATTTCCATATATGTTTTCAAGGTTCAAGTATGTATTTTGAAATAAAGGCTATGCCTAGAGATTTATGTAGCGAACTGAAAATATATATATGTTTAGCTTCCAGGAATTTAAATTGATTTTTAGTTTATGATCAAAATTAGAAGATGGAACAATTTACCCTTTTATGAACAATAGATTTGATCAGACGTTTTCAGAGTTATATATTTTAAATACCTCCTGTTTTATGAGTTTAAATATTATGTTTTAAATAGAGAATTGGTTGTTGATTTAGAAGAAAATCATACTTTAAGTATTATATTACGATAAATTATGCATATAGAGAGACTAGCGATTACAAGGCTTACGTGAGGATGAGATTCCTCACGTTTCACGTTCCCAAGTCGGGTCGTGACAAAACAACCATGAAGCTCCTGCGCTATTGTGCTAGCCTCGCACTAGCTACTTCTTGCCCATGATAACTTGACCAAGCCACACATCTCCATGCTCTAATTGGCCTCTTCGCACCAAGAACCAAAGAATGTTGTACTTCATACAAAAGAACATTACACTGCTCATAGTCACGGTTCTGAACTTCTAATGCTTATCTTTGAGTGGGCGCGTTAAGGAAACCATGATAAAGATGTGGGGTTTATTTATTTGGGTGGGGGTATGTTTTGTTTTTTTGGCCCAATTAAATCAAAAGATTTTTTATATAAAATCTTAGTAGGATCATTTTGACAAAAAAGAAGTAGGTCATAACAAAAATAATACTAATAAGTTTTAAGATGATTTTATACAAAAATCGTTACAAGGTTTTTTATTTGTGTTGAGAAAAATTTATAAATAATCATATATATATTATATTTCGGTTCACTGGTCAAACCTCGATTGGATCAGTGAACCTTTGAACTAGTACCTCATCTAGTTTAATGACTAGTCTGGTTTTCTCTTTCTTGGTGGCAACACAAGTGCTTCACCCTCTAAAGCTAGGGGTTTGAATCCTACCATGGAAACTGTTGATCAATTTAAGAATTTCCTTGGTGGTGGTTCTCATCAGTGGTTATCGTCGGTTCATGGCTTGGTTCAAGCAGCCTAGTCGGTTCGCCTTATGTTTGATTGGATTTGACCAATTTAGGTGCAAGATTGGTCAAATAATGAATGAACTGGATTAGTGATCGATTTACCAGTTTTTTTAACTTTTCAGCTTAATTCTATATCTATGATATGTATAACACATATCATTATTTTATATATTTATTATATGAATTTTTTCTTTTTCTATTTTAAAAATAGAAAGTAATATATATTTAAATTGCAGATGAAATGTCATTCTTGAGTAAAATAAACACCATTCTATGAAGTATTCCAAAGGCATATAATAATTTCTCTATATCATAGTCAACACTTATCCACACCTCTCATTAATACTATTTCTCTACACCTCAATTTATATATGCACACACAAGATGCAAAAATACAAATATATATATATATATATATATAAAAGTAATTTTATATTGTTATTTAATACAAATTCAATAAATTGCCATGTGATCTTGGACAGTTGCATGCGCCTAAGTGAAAGAAACATGAAATGACAATTTGTTGGATTCCTATGGGATAAAGTGTATATACTGTTTTCTTTTTATTTTTTTATTTGTTTTTAAATCCTTGATGAAGTGTATAGTTTTATCATGATAATACATTGAAATAATTATCAAAAAGTAATATGTACATACCAATAAGAAAAAATGACAACAAAGGAGAGATAATTTAGTAGTAAAAGATGTAAACTTTTATGATGAACAAAATTATTCCCTTTTTTGGGATAAAAGAAGATATATAATAAACCTATTAATACTCTTTTCGTTAATATTCCATTTACAGACCCCATTAGACCAAAGAAAGGTTCTTAGACACTGAAAGATTTTGACAACTTATCACAAAAAAGTAAAAAAAAAAAGATTTTAACAACCTTAACACATGGTAACCATTAATTTAGGTGTCTACACTATACAATACATAGCTACAAATTTCTCTAGACCAAAACCTAACTATCTTTGTCGGTCAACCCAAGTTGAGAAGCCTATTTCGCTGCTCTCTTTATCTCACCAAAAAAGTCCTTTGCTATAACATGTTAGCATGGACCGAAACCTAACTTTATTTTTTGGCCAACCCAAGTTGAGAAGCCTATTACACTACTCCCCTTAACTCTTCCACAAGTCCTTTGGTATAACTAGTATGACACACCAGGCTGTGATCCCTCTATGCACACAATTAAACAAGGAGTAATAATCACTTCATTTTCTAATAAGTATCCATATTCATTTATGTACACATATATAAAAAATAATTGGATGAACTTAAAACTAGATAAATTTAAGTATATTTTACAACATTACCCATATTTATCTACTTCAACACTCTCGTTCATATTTAATTTATCCACTAAATCTTTTTCTCATAAGGGTATCAAAGGAAAAAAATAAATTAATATTATCTAGAATTCTTAAAAGGACAAATCATAGTAGAAAAATAAAATTTTATAGATAAACACCTATTAAAGAATAAAGCGAGTATTACTTTTTGTATATACCATTTGTGAAACATTGTGCCAACACATTCTCATATGATATTAGATGGGATGTAAGACCTAAATTAAATGGGTGCACACCTGCACCAAACACATAATAAATAAAAATATATCGACCCAATATCCTATAAATATTATGTATAACATTTCTCTTAAATAACCTAATCCCAAAGTACACAACTGTTGTTCAATTATTATTGCTCTGAGGCATCATTCTTACTCATTAGTTATCCGATCTTACTGACTTGACCATCAAAGCAGACTCATTCATTGTCATGCTACTCACCAAGATTTCAAACCAGCTCAATACTTGAATCACATCAAGCAACCGACTTGCAGAACACAAGAATGATTAAATCTCTCTTTTCTTCTTCTTGTTCTTTTTGTTTTTTTTTTCTCCTTTCCATTTTGGGTATAAATTACTAGTCTTCCAACTTGAACCAGGTTGACCCACGATAGAGGTATAGCTCTTTCAATGTTAGTTATTTTCCATACACAAGATTCAAACTCAAACCTTACTTTAAGGGAAACAAAAGTCTAACCACTTGAACCAAATAGATATTAGAATGATAAAATCTTTGACATAATGTTAAACAACTAATTTTCAATAAGAAAAAGATTCTCCATATTCAACAAGTCAAGAAACCATGTAACTAATTTTGATAAAAGTCTTATCTGATTTGTCCTCTTGTTCTCTCAGTCCACTGTCAGCAACCATATAATAAAGAGATATCAGGAGGAGCATAAAAGTACCACATATCATTAGTTCCAAACCCCAAAATCTGAATTGAGCCTTGATAGACTGGCACTTAATTACAAGTCAGGCATCCAGGAACTTGGCAACGAAGATCTGAATATTTGGCGAAGCAACACTTTCTCCCTTTTCCTAGCTTGTTTACCCCATAGCCTCGAAAAACACCTAACTTGAGTGCTTCTCTTCCTTCATCTACAGCTCTTTTCCTCACAGCTGTCAACAAAGCTGCTCCTTGAGGAGGCTCACTGTTTTCAGCATTGCCACTTTCACATTTGACTTTTTCTGCTTCCCTGGCTTTCTCTCCAAGTTGATGCTTGGTTCCGTCTGCGTTGATGCCAGAACAATCATCATGATCACTACTTCCCCACCATTTATTTGAAGTACTTGATAAGCCTTCCGATGGAAACCCATATTTAAATTCATCCATTGTTGACATTCCTTTGTTCAAGCTTGTGTTGAGCGAACTCACAGTACGCCCACTATCAACACTCTTGTTTCCTTGCTGATGTGAATTGTGAAGCACTGCAGCACCTTGTGCTTTGGACCTCTCATCATTTGTTTGCTGTGAGACACTGCGGTCAAACATCAGATAAATAACATAAGCTAGTTATATATAAAGAGTAATCAGACAGGTTGAAAAAAAATTTGTACCCGTTATATATACAGCATGTATGTATTCACTGAATACACTACCAAGTACCAAGTTCAAATGAATCCATGTCAAGAAGACGAAAGTTTTATTTCATGTGTCATATTTGCAATACTTCTTCCGGAAAAACAAGAGAAATCTCAACAACTGATTTGATATCAAAGATCAACACTAAACAATGTTTATGAGGAATGCTGAACATAAGGAAAGCATAACACAATATATATATATAAGCAAAGCAAGAAAGCTCATCACTCATCAGGTACGCAAAGCTTTCCAATCTCTCTGCTTATAAGAAAGCCTCCAAAATAACCAGTATCTGATCAGAGAATCACAAACAGCCAAGAAAACCAACTTTAGCCTGTTAAAGAGGCAACATAAGAGAAAGTGCTCAAAGTCCTGCAAACAAATCTAACATTCACCAATCTGAACACTTGCTCCACAAATGGAATTCTTGAGGAACAACCTAACACACACGTTTGAACTGACAATATTTTCAGCATGCATACAAGTGTTAAGCACAGGTACTTATTCACCTTTAGATTTGAAAATCAGATCACAGTAGGTGTTGTTGGGGGTTAAAATGTGTCACTAGGCTGTGGTATTCCCTGTTAGTTTGGTCTTAAGTATTTAATTGGACAACACTAGATGCAAATGAGGGTCGAAATTAGCAAAATCAATGATGGAACATAATTGTCAGGCAACATGCAAGCCCCATAATAAAAGGACATTAACATAGTCTACTAAAGCAATAGGACCTGTTCAATAAATAAGGATAAACATGGTGTCAACTAAACATACGAAAACCTGAAAATGAATAAACTTCAGGGGACCTTAAAGCTTACCTTTTGTTACTGCCACTTAGCAAGACCATTTTCAGAGACTCTCGGATATTAAAACAACACTTCCAACCCCACCTGCAACACGAAGATTGACAAACAACAAAATTCACATGATGCTTAAAAAATATTAAATTCATGCCAAACTGCAGCATGTGCCACCAATGACGAATCCAGAAAATTTTAACAATGGAGACAAGAATAATTCATTAGCATAAAAATAAGTAGATTGCATTATATTTTATTTTGTCTCATCTAGAATTGATATAGGGTCAAACTAAATAAAATAGTGGACGCAAAAATATAATTATGTATATAATTATTAAAGAAAATTAAAATTTTTGTGGGGGCATAGGCCCCCACCCTTGTTAACCTGGGTCCGTCCCTGCCACCTTACAAAAGCTTGTTGGTGCGTTGTAGCAATGTCTCAAGTGGATAACCTACAAAAAAGGATATGCTGTTAAGCACTCTGTTAAGCTGTTGTAGTGAACAAAAATAACACCATAATGTGTAAAGAAAACAATGAAAAACTATATTGAGAAGAACACTATCTGTTCTGAAGTGATAAACAAACATAATATCACAATCTGTTACATATGTCACGTCGCTACAAGATTCTTCTTGCAAAAAATAAAAAACCGTTCCCCTTGAACAGACACCAATAAAGAACAAAGAAACGAAATCATAGCAATTCATTTTTCTTTCTTTTTCTCTTTAATTTTTCTTAGGTGTGTTTGGTTAAGGGATAAAAATGAGGAGAAAATTTGCACGGACAAGTTCCATGTGTAATTGTATGAACATTTGTCCGGCAAAGTTACTCGTGGTTATTATTTCATTATTCACCACTCCCTAACAAAGAAACAATCTCACCAAAAGATTCATCTAACTCTAAAGATATTTTCTTGGGGCATAAAGCTTTCATTTTTTTCACTTCCTCATTCATAGACTTTCTTCACTGTTATGTTGCTAATGCCAATCACAGTTCTGCTACAATACCCACTTCCCTTTTCTTTTTTTCTTGTTAAGAACCAAAGAACCATTAGCAGGAGCAAAAGACACAAAAATAAAGCTGAATTCTTGAAAACTACATAACAATTACCAATGTAACATGATACCCAAAGAAGATTTTTGTTAAATTATCAATTCAAAAAGATTTTTCTTTTTTGAAAAAAAAAACTCACTTGATGTCAGGAGAACAAAGAGTTAAAAATAAGGGTAAAAAAGAAAACTTTCGAATGACCCAGAAGCATAAAACTTTGTTAAAACCCAATATCTGCAACCCCAATCACGCATGCTCAAGACAAAAAAAAAAAGAAAAAGAAAAATGAAAATTAAAGAAAGTGAGGAATTTTGAACCAAACAGTTGGAAGATTGAAGAGATTTGGAGGGTTACCTCACAGAGTGCTTGAATCGAAACTGCAGGAACAGTTCATTGCACAAGCGTGTGACTTTGTTTTGTTTTCGAGGAATCAACCACTTCAAGTCTCAGCTTCAGCTTTCAAACTTGTAGTTGTGTTTGTTCTGTTTGGTGTGTCAAATGAAGGTAGGCAATTACGATAGTAACCTTCTAGTGTGCGCGTAAAATTTCATAGAAGAATACTGTAAGTAAATAAAGTTCAATTATGAAGAATTTTATTTGTGTTTAATACGGGATAAAAATAGGATAAGATTTTATAGATTGATTCTATGTATGAAATGTATATTTTCATATAATTATATATTTTTATTTGTAAAATTTTTAAGATAATAAATAATTGAATTAGTTATCTTTAATTTTTTAATTTAATAATATATGATTTGATGTATGTATAAATTTATTTTATATTGATTGCACATCAAAGTTAAATGTAAAGTAATAGTGGCAAAATAAATATTATTTTAATGACATTAATTAAAATCATTTTCAGATAAAAGTGAATTTTATATTATATTTTTAAAAGATTATTTTATTCTATTTTTAGTATTAATATGATTGAACAATATTTATCATTTTCATGGGATTAAAATATATAAATATTATTATGAATAAAGTTATATAAATATTATTTTTATGATATTTAAATAGTTCTCGTGTTAATAATAAATTACAAGTAAAAACTCAACAACAAAATATATAAAGCAACTGCACAAAAAATAACTAAATGAAACTTTTAATTAGTAGATATATATCAATAAGAAAAATATATTCATACAATATGTGACGGCAACTAAGTTTTGATATATAAAAACATGAGATTGACAAATAATGGATGAAATTGTTCTTATTCTCCCGTATGCATCCATTATCTACAAATGCTTCAAACAATATTTACCTTTAATACTGAGAAGGATAAAGGGTGCACTTGTTTGAGTTTTTTTCCAATTTAGAATCACTTTTTTTATTTAAAATTTTATTCTTATATTTTTGAATAATTTTTAAAAAATAATTAGTACCTTAAAAAAATAATTTTTTAGTTTTTTTATAAAAATTAAAAAGAATAACTTCTAAATTTTTTTAATTTTTTAATTAAATATAAATTTTAAGTTTCATAATATTTTTTTACAAATCTGAAATAAATGCATCCAAAATCAATAGTTGAAAAATTAAATTTTCACCTTCAATGATCCAATAGTCACAATCCAACAGAGAAACAACAAATCTTTTACTTCGATGCAATTTAAGGTTTGAGGTGATACACCGTTGAAGCAATCAACAATAAAATATCCAAATAAAAGGTCGATGTGTTTCGTGACTAACAAACACACTCTTATCCTCAAGAGAAAAGGATAAATGTGTATAAGATTTTACATTTACATGATTGACGAACAAGGTGTCAATGTTTTATTTTTCTTAAATTATTAATATTCAAAAATTTTCTGAACTCTAATTAATTTATAGTCAGTGTTGGTTAATTATGAGAGTAAAATTATCTTAATCCACCCACAACTCGAACATAAAATCTTGTTATTGGATCATTTGAACTAATCAAATGTTGGTTTTGTTGGTTGATTTATGCATTGAATAAAAAATTCACTTATTTCATACCCACTTATGTAGGTTTTTACTGGTTTTATCTTAAACTTAACACTATTTCAGGAGTTAACCGCCTGTTATTCTCTATCTACTTGTATTGACCGCACAACGCTCCATATCACTGTAGACACGATAGGTATTGATTTGCATAGGCACCTGAACAAACATCTTTTAAATATTATCCGACCAAAATAGGTTGAACTGAATTTCAATCACAGTTTTCAATGGTCGAAGCTTAGCTAAAATTCAATTCAATTATTCATGCAACTGACTTTTCCCATTGGATGGACAATAATTAATCTATTTTTCTGCTTCCATAAAATTAATTGAAACAGTAAATATAAACGCCCAAGTTATGAGCCAAAATGAGCGGTAGTAGCGATATAAGTTATAATCTTAAAAAATGTAATCAAAACCAAAATAGCAAAAAGACAACTTACATAAAAAATGGTTCTAGCAAGTTTAACTATATTTTAGTGCCCTAATGGATAATAATACATTTGCAAAAATTCAATACCATATTCCATCAAATCTAGGCTGCGTTTGGATGGAAATATTTGGGCTAAAATCACCTTTTATGACAAAATAAAATACTTTTCATATATTTGGATACCTTTTAAAAAATAATCATAATATAAAAAAAACCAGTTTTTATTTTTTTTAAGGCTAAAATGAGTGGTTTCTGAAACTCAGTAATATATGAAATTCAAGCTTCATAATTATTTTTTTTAAAAATCAATACAAACGCACCCCTAATCTAATAGTACTATCATATTGCAGCCGCACAGCCACCCTGTTCAGTTTGAAGATGACTATGCAAGTCCCTGCAAACATTCTCCCAAAGGAAACCCACTGAAAGCCTGCAACAGAATACTAGCATTACAAGGTTTGGAAGACCAGTGATACTAACAAAGTGTCAAACAAGATTAAAGATAGTACAAGCCTGAACCATCACTCACATTCACCAAAAGTTTTAGAAGAAATAAATTTTTGAGCATGACAAAACAAACTCCTATCAAAATATCAATTTGAAAATGACATGCAACAATTCTTCAGCTTCTAATCTTTCATCTAAATTAGAATGCTTATATATATATATAATCATTTCATATGAAAACAGGTAACATGTAATAGACTCATTCAAAAATCAATCTACAGCCAATCACCACAACTATACAAGCTACTGCAAAATTCTCCACAAAAGATGAATGAGTAATATGAACAACATATTGAACCTTGAAATGAACCACTAATAAAATAGCACAATCTGTTCAAAGATTGGATCAGAACCATACCACAAAATAAATTAGTCCTCCTCCATCAGAACATCCAGAATGTCAAATATATCTTCTTCAATAGGCTTGTTTGTCCCAGACACTGAAGAGAGTGTTGAGCTGTCAAGGAAACAATATGTAATTGGTTCCACGCAAGTTTGAATTAGACACATGCTGTGTTTAGAGCATGATCTTTGGTTAGGATCAGCGAACTTTCATATGGTAATATTACCCTTTAATAAAAAGGGACAGCCACTAATTACCCAAGATGTGGCTCTTGCAATTATATCATGGAATTGCACACAAAATTTTCCTAACTTTTACTTAATCATATAACTTTAAATTTCTATTGTAAGAAATGTCTAGATGTTTTTCACAAGGCTGATTTGTTGATACAGAAAATTAAGACATCTACTAGCAATGAAGCTTTTCATTTTACACTGATTTTTTACCTTGAGACTCTGCTTATCCTCCAATTTGAGGTACAGTACTATATATGACATGCCATATGCTGATATGTACCAACCTTAGGATAGAAAAGTAGGGTAAAAAAAAGGTTTTGCTAACAAGTGCCCAGGAGCACTTTTTAAGAAACCAAAAATAATTTTTTTTTAAAGTTCTTAATGCTGTTATATGTTGAAAACTTAAAACTTTTATATTATTTTTACTAAAAATCTTTCATTTTAAGATTTTTAAAGATAGTTATTAATTAAAGCACTCGTTAGCAAAAACCCATAAATAAATAACAAAGAAAAGGATATTATATTAACATAAAATTGTCCTCCTCTTCACCTCGGTTGCAGCTGTGGTCTAGCTCTATACTAATTTCGGGGTAACCTGCAGTAGGAGAAATTCATAGCAATTATGACCAGAAACTTGAAACACAAGAGAAGCAACCCATCAGAGACAATAAACCTTTAAGTGATCCTTATCTTCCTTCCGCAGCTTATTTTTGTACCTGAAAGAAATATCAAATGAGAACACTAAATTCAAAAGCCTACAAGAAAATTGCTGAGATATCTCGTGTTTATTGTATATTATTGTGTATAGATTTATTCCCGTACTAGTATTTATTAGGATAGATATGTTACACAATCAGCATCTTAAGATAGGGAAATAGTATAAGACAATAATGACTAGTTGTGGTCTGCTGTGTATATATATTGGAAATTCTCTATATATATATATATATATATATATATATATTAAATCATTAGAAATAATATTCAATTTTCCCATATTTTTACATTTCTTTTCAAGTAAAATTAATTGAAATGATCATTACTACTTTGGACAGATTAGGATAGCATGATATATAGGCAAGATATAAGGTTGCACACTATACAACAAGGTGCATATATAGCAAATAGCAGGTTGTGAGCACAAGAAGAGAAGCATAACAAAAAAAAAAAAAAGATATTGATGGACATTAAGACTACATAAGACAGAACATTTAACAACGTAAATTTAATACATTTTAAACATTAACCATGCCAGGAGAAACATGTTTCTCAAAAAATTAATGAAAATGATGAGTCACTGACTTCTGCACAAATGCAAGAAGGGGTTGGTGCCATGTAAGAGGCATTCTTCTAGTTTCATTGAGAAATCTCACGAAGTGATCCAGTACTGCATCAACGACACGATATGGCATAGCATATTCTTTCTCCAAAAATATCTTTATGAAGTAGCTGCAATTATTATCACAATTAGATGCTATCACATATTGCGGGAAAAGATAAGCAAGTTTATATATGGTGATAAACGCGAACTTGTCACATTAATCATTTTAGCAAACTGCATTTTAAGCTGCCCCATCACTTCTTTTGAATCCTATTTTATTAATAACCCTAAAGTTATATGTAACATTTTTGTAATGTACTAACTACTATATGATATTATTAAAAGACCGGTTACATCCCTTTTTATAACAACTAACAATTGTTGCGGCTGATGCTGCTGTTTTAATTATTATAATGACAAATTACATTGACATATCTGGAGATTTGACAAAGATTACTTCAACTCATTTTTATTTATCCGTACACTAAAGACACAGCATACAATATATAATGAAATTAAAGGAAGAATAATATAATGGTTTTACAAATTTAAAAAATGTTGGTGTAATAATTTCACAATCTTATAGATCTCTTAAGTAAATTTTACATATAAAGATGAGATAAGATGGATTTCACCAAATTCAGCAGGAGTCATTATAGTTTTCCTTTATTATAATTACCATTCTTATATATGTATACGGGTTTTTTTTTCCCTTTCTTTTAGGGGTGGTGAAGAGACATATATATATATATATATATATATATATATATATATATGTGTATACATTTGTAGAAAATGATTAAATTCATAACTTTGTATTCGAGTTTCAAAAGTTCCAATTCATAATTTCAATAGCAACAGGAAAGGCCTACTCATTGATTAAAAAGAATAGAGTTGTGTTACATGCATAATTTATTTGTACAATTTTTATACAACTCCTTTAAATTTATAGGTGGAAAATAACACATTTTATTTTTAAATATGGGTAATACAAAATTCAATGGACGATAGATTAGGTGTAAAAATATTATACAAGTTAAAAGCGGTACAAATATCATTTTTCAGAGAATATTATTTTTCAATAGCTTTGAACAAATTAAATTATGCTTTATTAAACAAATAAATGATTACAAAATCAAATACCTTGTGGTGTCACAATATTCCATCCCCACCAGCTTCAATAGTGCAACACTGCAAACACATTGAGAGGTTTGCCTCAATAAGTTTGTTCTAAATTGCGGTTGCGGTCACGGTTGTAGGCATTACAGCTCCTGCGATGCGGATTGCGACCGTTGCGGCGTGATTTTTTGTTGTTGCACAAAATGCAAAATAAAAAAGTAGAACAATTATAGTACCAAATTTTTCATATTTTTCAAAAACAAATTTTTCATATTTTTCAGAACAATAATACATTGAACAAAAAAAAATCGACCTATATATATACTCTATTCCTTCCTTCATTCAAAAAGAATAAAAAAATTAACAATAAATATCAAATTAAAAAATTACAAATTAAAATAGAAACCATCTTTAAATAAAAAAAAACCATCACCCAAACCCACCCAAAACCAAAAAGAAATAAACAAACAAAAAAAGAAAATGTGAACCCACCCCTCCTAAACCCACCTCCAGCCCAAACCCAAGCTTCCCCACACAAATACCCACTTCTCATATCAAAAATAAAAACATAAAAAAATCCCACCTACCTCCCACTTTCTCGATCATTCCTTGTTTTCTTCCTTCTTTCCAGGGCGTTTGGAAGTCTGAAATTCAATTCTATTAAGGAATTGAATTGAATTCTATTATTAAAAGCAACTTAAGTAAAGAAATTGAAATCTTACAAAACTAAAGAATTGAAATTAGATCCAAAGGATCCGATTTGGTGATTGAATTGACATTAAAAATTGAAATTACCAAATTATTATTCATCAAATAAAACCCACAACACCCAAATCCCCAAATTAGAAGCACATCACTTATGCTGCAAGCCCTTCTCATCGTTGCTTAGAAGGTCTTGTATTATTTTATTCTTGTTATTCTAATGATGAGTTTGTACAGTTATTTTAATTCATGTCTCGTGCGTTGGAATTTGATGTGAGATCGACCCTTAGAATCCTATGTTGTGGCTATGAATTGCATGCATATGTGAGGTTGCACAATTTCATGTTTCAATTGCTGCTATTGTTGGCAGGAAGCTTCACATTATTTTCAACATATTTATTGACATATTTATAAGGAAACGGATATGGTGCCATTGGCCTCACATATTCTTAAGCCATGATTATATGGTTAGCGGATCAAAATAGTTTTCAACAGAAAGAATTTTAATTAATTTTAGACACAAAAGTTCTTGATAAATTTATTTTATCAAGTCATTTGGTTAGATTTTTAATTTATTGTGTTATATTGTCTAATGAATAATTAAAGTTATTATTAAAATGTGATATTTTATTAATAAAAAGTAAAATAGTCAAGATATATAATTCATTTCATTTCAGGTACATTCCAAACAAAGGAATTGAATTCAATTTCACAATTTAAAAGGTTTATTCCAAACACGAGAATTCAATTCAAATCTAAGTGGAATTCAATTCTTAATGGAAATGAATTCAATTCCGTCGCCTAAAACTTTCCAAACGCCTTGTTCATGTTCTGATTCCGAACTTCATCTTCATCTTGTTATGAGAAAAAGAATGCTTAAAGCTTCAATTATTATACCATCCTCAACACAATCTCTGCCATTATTTCATCTTTCTTTTGTATTATTTCCTCATGTCTACACTTCCTTCATCCACACCCTCACATTCCTGTTATTGGCTTCCCTCTCTCCGTTGAATAGTAGCTGCCACCACCCCATGCATCCCCCAAATCTCCACTACTACATGATGATTGAGGTTGTGAAAGAAGAAAGATGCAAGTACAGGACTGATGCTAGATCTTCAAGGGATTTTCAGGTGAGGTGTATTGCGTTGCGGCCGCGACACCATTATGTTGCGGCCGCAACATCGTTATGTTGTGATTTTCCTTATGATTTTGGTTCATAGCGCAATTGCGGTCAATGCGGACCGCAATTTAAATCACTCACATTGCATATAACTCAATTTCTAGTTAATCATTCGAACTTTTAACTTATTGCTCCAAGAAACCAACTCTTAACAACTATATCATACATTGTAGTGAACTCTAAATAAGATACCAAAACACTAGCCAAATTTTATAACTTCGAGACATTATTGGCCATGTTAACATACCTCAAATGAAGTGGAGGAATAGAAACCTTTTCTATAATGCTTCCAACAATGACTGCTTCCCTGAGAGCGCGTGTGTGACTGTCGATGAAAAATATTGTGAAAATCCGCAAGAAAAATTAATGAACATGTTGAGTTGTAGATTTTGTTGAGAGCATATATCATTTGTGTAAACCTATATATATATATATATATATATATTATTTCTGCTCCAATAACTTAATTCAAAATTATGAATATCAACCAAGGGGAATTCCTTTCTAATTTCTTTAAAGAAAATGCTAAACAACCAGAGTTTTTTTTTTTAGAATTTGATATGCAAAATGATGTGTTATGCTTGTTAATCTTTAGATTAATTAGTGAATCATAGAACTTTATTTTATTTAATAATCACTGTGATTTCTGTAAAAAAATTTGTATATATTTTTCTTTAATGATATAAGGAAATGTGTTTGTCATTGTGCAAAATAAAACCTGAACTCAAATTCATATATTTATATACGTAGCTTTGTGCAAAAAGCCTTCACATGCTTTTTAAATTCAGAAATTATGCCGTATTCACATGTGCCAAAAGCTTAAAGAATACTAGTGGCGCGTGACTATCATTTTATATATTTTTTTTATGGAATGAATGCATTTTACTCCTTTGAATTTTAGATCATATGCAATTTATATTTTTGACTTTTTAAAATATATATCGTGACACTTCTAAACTTTTCAAATTGTGTAAAACCCCAAGTATAATTTTGATGACTAATTAAGGTAAGATTTATGTGCAATTGACCCCTGACATTTTTAATTTGTGCAATTCGACACCTTGTTTGTGAATACTATGTGTAATTAATTCCCCTGATTTTTTTTATCATGTGCAACCTGATACCATGCTATGACTTAAAGGTTTAAGGGGTTTGCATAGTTTGAAAAATTTAGGATGTCGTAATACACTATTTGAAAAATTGGGTTTTTTTTGCACTGTTTGAAAAGTTTATAATGTTTTAATGCACGTTTTGAAAAGTCGAGATTTAAATTGCACATGATTTAAAATTAAGGGGGTAAAATACATTTAACCATTTTTTTTAATTTTAGTGTATATTATTGTTTTTTTAGACTAAACTAACGAGAGAGGTGAAAATGTGTTAGCAGTTTGTGATGATTATTAGGTAATTTTAAAGTGGAGTAATGGTGATTTTTGAAAAAAATGTTTTTCTGTAATTTTATAGATGGGTTTTTTCATCCATGGAACTGAAAAAAGGTTTAATAACATCTTGAAGAGATCAAAAAATAATTGCAAAATTAAATTAAATGAATCTCTCTCTCTCTCTCTCTCTCTCTCTCTATATATATATATATATATATCAACAAATAAGAACCTATGATAAAATATCAACAAATGATTAATACATGAAACAATTGTATACCTCACATAGTGGAAGCAAAATTCCCTTAAAGAATGCAGCAGGTGCCTTTTCAAGGGCTTGATATAGAGCAAAATGCAGCTTTTTATTTTTCCTCATATCCTCTCTCACTCTGGGAAGCAAGACAAGCTCGTAGAAGCGTGCTGCCTTTTTTGCACAAACATTAGAAGCAAAAATCGCAGTGGCTTGATGCAAAGCATTTGGTGACCGATTCTCATGTTGAGTTATACACAAGATCTTCTCATTAATCTCCTCCTGAATTTCCAAAAAGAACAAGGTATAATCAAACGTACTATTACATTATATTCAACAAAGCTTCAAGATACAAAATTCTAATATTTAGTCCAAAATTGTTCACTAATATAGAAATAATAAGCATGCTAACATTTTTCACGTTCCTATATATGTTTAGTTAGAGAGTAAAAATGTGGATAAATTTTTCATGAATGAGTTTCATTTATGGAAATTTACATTCTACTTTTTATCTCTTAACCAAACATATCATTTATATGTAAAAAGAGAACCACATTTAAAAGTAATCTCTCGGCCCAATTCCTCAAAGGTGCTAAAAGGAAGAAGAAACAAACCAACCAAAGCGCAAATGTCAATGAGAGAGTTCACTTACTTCATATCTAATAGCGTCTGAACGAGTTTTCATTCTTCTGATGCGAAATTCTGCCTCAATTAGACTATGAATTTTCAGGGTTATAATAAAATTTATAGAATTCGAAAGTATCTTGAATCTTGATGAGCCCCAATTTTTTTTTTTAAAAAAATAAATCAAATGAAATAACAGACTCTATTTAATTAAATCTAAACTGAATCCCTTACCAAAAAAAATCTAAACTGAATCAGAAGAGATCCACATAACAGTATTCAAATCTTGTATTCATCGGTATTTTTTATGTTAAGCTAACTTATAAGTGTTTGAAAATATAAATTTGAATTTTAAAAATGCTGATGCAAAAGATAAACGTACATGATTGTCAAATTGTGTATTGTATTACACACTGATTTTTTGAATTTCGAAATATGGTGGTATTATTTTTTTTCTTTTTGTATTTCAAAAATTATATTATTCACAATTAGATTTGAATCTAGGACCACATTCTTTCTATCCAAACTCATCATCATTAGACCAATTTTAGTTATTTCGACATATAGTAGTATAGCGTAGCAAGTATTGTAAAATATTTTATTATAATATAATAATAATTATATATTATAATGTATTTATATTATAATTTAAACTGAATGCATAAAATACGATAGAAAATGAATAAATATATAAGTTTTCTTTTTTAATGTATAAAAAATAATTTAATTATATAAAGTGTTACGTAAAAAACTGTAACTAATTTAGCAAATGATACAACAGCAAAATATAATGTCAATTAAAAAAACCCAAATATTTTAAAACTCCCCATCTATGGGTATGTTTGATTGGAGGTTAAAAATGAGGATACATAAATAATCACGAGACCTAATATAATTAATAGCTAGTTTGACTATTTAAAGTATCTAACCAGAGGTTTAATTCCTAGTGGTGTGTATAGAGAGGGTTTCATGATTAGAGGTAAAACTCACATCTATGAGCTCTATGTCTCAAAAGGATTAATAATTATTTTGGGCGTGAAAAACCTAGCTTTATAAAAAAAAATGATAAATTTTTCATGAGATATTTATTCATATTACTAAGATAGTAATATGAACTAGAGGTAAAACCCATATATACAAATTATGTGTCTCAAGGGGATTAATTATTACTTTTGGTAGGAAAAACCTTGGCTTCATAAAAAAAGGATACATTTTTCATGAGATATTTACTTATATTACTGAGATAGTATGGAAAGTATAAATTTAGGATATCATATATTGTAAAATATTAACAGCTATATATGCATATAACTAATTGAGGTAAAATGTACAACATGTAAATTGAAAAAATATTTGAAATCATAAAATGTTATGCACAACTAATACTGAAGAACTAGATTTACTTTTTTTTTTAAAAGAATGAATCAAGAATAATACGTGCTATTCTCAAAGGAGGAATATAAGTCACTAGGAATTGTTTAGTGGTGAGAAATTTGGATAATATATATGAGACCCTAAATTCAAACCTCGTTGACACCAATATAATTTTCGAAGAATTGAAAAAAAAAGGAGGAATAACGTAGGACATAAACTTAGAAAGCTTATGTATTCTAGTTTAGTGAAAAAAAGACAGACTAGCAAACATGTGCATTTCATAAAAACTTTTTAAATTTAGTTTTACAAGAATTTGAAAAATATAAATTTAAAACAATCAAAGAGAAAAAAGCATTTAAAGATATAAGAAAGATATGTATAGGCAGGCGAAGATGAGTTGAAGTTTTTTAGCTTACACATTCACTAGGTTGGATTTCTATAATTTTTTTAGATAATAAAATAACCAAAATACATACTCTGACACACTTTCTTTAAGGGTTATTTACCAAATAAAATCCAAAAAATGAAGAAAAAAATCTAAATGAGTCGTTGAAACATTAATTATAAGGAATGATCCGTTTAGACTTTTTTAGGGCTTTTTGTATAAGGTTTCTATGAAAACAAAATGCATATGTTTTCAAAGGAGTTTTCTATGAAAATGCATAGAGACAACTTGTATAAACAATTTCGTTGTTGTGGTCCCCCAAGTTTCACTTTTCACTTTTCAGTTAAGTTGAAAGAGTAAGATCTTGGAGGAATGGCGGAAGAAAACCTCTACCGATTGATGCGTGCACCCACATCGTGGACGTTGATTAGACGATATTTAAATTTATTTAATTAAGTGATCATTTAATCATTTAGTAGTTAATATTATCTATTAGGGTTTAGGAATTAAATTACTTTTGATAATTATATGTTACTAGGATAAATAGTTAATTGCTATTGTTTAATTTATTTCGTTGACTATTATTATGTAGAAAATATTTAGTGAATGCACATTAACCAGTTAAGGTTTATGGATGCTAGCATAATTTTTTTTATATTACCATTGTGGATAATTATAATAAGTTATTAGTAGTTAAAAGATCAATATAAGTTACGGTTTAGGTTCGTTGTTAATAAATAGGGTTTTATGTTAGTATTTAATTTACATAAATATTTCCTAGAATTTAGTTAGAAATTATTTGTTTTATTCATGAGTCAAATCGTATCCTGTGATCTAGGCGTGCAGGACATTGATTGCCTTATCCCCACGTAGAGATTTACTTATGCCAGGCTAGATTCTGAGAGGCATTGCAAATAGGGTTCTGGCAGTTTGATGATTGCGCCCTCTTTGTGCTCTTTTGGAGAGGTGGTGACCGGAAAGTCACATGTTCCACCTTCCATATAGAGAGTGCATGATCATTCTCCAAGATGTCGCAATGCATCTTAGGCTCCACATTGATGGAGGAGCTCCGTAAGCCGGTGCAATGGTGTTTTCCAGAGACATCATGGTCGAGACATCCGGATCACATAAGAGTAGCTTTTGGGCGGTTAGTGTACGAAGCTTCAGATCGATGTACTAGGAACATGAAGCTTCAGACCTTGAAGCCATCTTGGAAGGTCAGTGTATGATTCTTTGTAGTCCACTTATATCCTGGCAATTACTTTTTGTTTGGCAATCCATACCTTCCGGTAATGTTGTCTTCAAACTGAATTGAGAATCTATGGCTTCCTGCAACACTCTAATGGACAATGTTGGATCCGCTTCAACCATGGGGAATATGTAGTGACACATGAGATTACTATCCATCTAGCGGTGTTATTGTAAAGACATAACAAAGGAAAACGTGTGCGGTCCATTATAATTTCAAACTTCCCAAACTTCCCTTTCTGGAGATACATCACGTGTATACTCCAATGATATCCATCGCCAAACTTCATGCATTTACATAGTACTTTGTGTGGCTTAACTCATGAACTTTGTATTGAACAAATCTTTGGATGTTATAATTTTTAACAGTAAATTTTACAACCTCTTTGTCGCGAAACAATTGCCCAACATAAAACTCATTCTACCAATCATCGACACCAGATCCAACAACTATTGTACCACTAAAATATGCTTCATCTCTCGAGCACATTACTGTTAGATTCAATGAGGAATAGTTATTAGGACAGTCTATAGTCAAAGACTAAGATAGAGTCCTGCTTGGTTGACTCGGGTAACATGCTCTGCCTCACTATTAGAGTTTTCTTCTGTGCGCCACGGACCAATGCTTGCATCAATTCCTCCTCATCCTCAGCACCATTGTCATCAACCAAAGCATCAACATCTGCAAGAGGGCCAACTTGAGCTAATGGCTGCACAACTTCAAATGCAAGCTGTCGAAAACTAAGATGTCCGTTAGGATTAGTTGGCTCTTCGAATGTTGAGGACTATTGAGGCATTTCAAAGGTCGAGGAGTGCTCAGACATTTCAAAAGTGGTTGGATCAAATTTCACTACTGGGGTTATGTTCCTGCAAATGATGGCTGGGAGTAGAACCTTCGAACCAAAGTGCCCCTTTGTAGGACCACCAGCACCTCCATGATGTGAACTTGGGGAATCTCATGCTCAAATGAAACATAAGACTCACCTCTGTGTCATTGGTAACTCGAAGTTTCTATATTTGACCATACCTTGTCAAATGCTATCAACAATCTATAGAACTTCTTCTTAATCTCCATGTGTTCTTTACCCAACCGCTCTAGTATTTTGCTCTTCAACTCTGAGAAGCTCATAGATGGATGAACAGCAATATAAGTGGGCTCTTGACTAACAAATGTGTCTCCTTCAAATGTGTTGACAATTTTTCCATAATGTTGAATAAGGATATAAGAAGTTCTCTCAGCCATTATTTTTCCTCACTAATTTAGAGATCTCTCACTATATGAATACTCAACATAGACTAGGCAATTTAAGTTGTAGCTCAGCTGATAGTTGAGAGTTTTTACGGCTAAACTTCATTGTTTTTGTAAAAAGCTTCCACGAAAACCAAATCTACATGATTTTATAGAAACCTTCTATGAAATGAACACAAAACCCCTAAGTAGTGCACACGGTTCATTCTTGGTAATTTTTGTTTGGTTGGTTTATATATGTAATATTTGATTTTTGCTACTTTATTTTGGTAAAAAACCCCTTTCTTTATATTCCCACAGAAAAAACATTTTTTATGTAAAATACTTGAGTTTGAAATTTTACTCAAACTTATATATTAAAATGATGTGACAAATATTTGTTTGATTAGGGATGTGACATGTATGTTAACTCTTAGGTGAGTTAAAATGTCATACTATTTTATATTTTTCGAACAAACATAAACAGTTTCAAGATTTTTTTTAAAAATTTTCTACAGATTTATGGCCATGGGTCACAAAATAGTTAGGATGACATTCTCACTAGCTCTTCCACTAGAATTTTATCTTAGTGGAAATCCATTTTGAGGTGTGTTTCACGCAACAAGAGTCATCACAAAAAAAAAAGTCGGTCTTTACTTTTTGATAATCCAAGATATTCATCGGTGGAAAGCCTTGCTAGATGGTTAGAAACCTAGTTAGTTATTAACTATGCTAAATGTCATGGTTTAATAGAAAAATGGAAAAAGAAAAAGAAAGTCTATTTTATTTAAGACAAGACTATTTCTTCTTTTCCTTTTAAAATCTCAACTGTATAGGTAAGCTATGAGCTTGATATACTAGAAAGAATATTAAAAAAAATTCCTTGAATCTAATTAAATTGTAATGAATAGCAATGATTTTCTTCTCTGTATCCTCTTTCTGCAGTAATATAATAAATAAATGAAAAAACCTCACCCCTAGATTATACATAAACAATACAATGTTGATACAGGTATATGCCATTTCATTTGGTGAAAAGGAAGTCCTTCTGCTTTCATCATTGCTTTGATTTTGGACTATTCATTTGTGATTGCACCTCTCAATCTGTACAGTTTGAAAAGGAAAAGAGAATGAATCATCCATCAGACTCTCCCAAAATTTTCTGACACATAGGAGGCTGATCTCTCCTCAAATTGGAAACTCTTGTAATTCCTACCATCATTTGGAAAGACGCAGAATCAGTGAGGAAAGTTTTTAACAAGTGTTACTTTATTGGCTTAAATACGTGTTTTGTCTCTAAAACCGCACCGAATTTCAGTCATTCAATTTTTTGTTTGGTTTCAATCCGCATTTTTTAAAAATAAACGTAAATGATCATTGAAAAACGTAAAATGTTTTTCATCCTTGGGTCACAGGTAATTTAGGGACTAAATATGCATTTTGGAAAACAGTGGATTGAGACCAATAGAAAAACTTGATAGGGACCAAATTTTGATACATTTTTAGTGATCACAAACATATTCAATCCTATTTTCTTTAAAGCATGCTGCAAAATTAACCTTGATTTATAGTACAGTAAATGCAAGGCTACCTTAGCAATTTAATGATGTCATTCAGATTTATCAGTCTCCCTCTTCCCAGCAAGGATCATAGAAATCTGGAGCCCTCTGCTGAATGCTTGATTGAATAGCAAACGGGTTTGGAATTCTGACACAAATGGGAACCATGACAAAACTGCTACTGGCAGGAAGATTAGCAACCCCATTACATACTCATAAGCTCTGCAGAGCTCTTTCACTGAATCCCACAGTTTAGTAGCTTTCAACAATCCCCTGCATGTTTGTGCAATCTTAAGATTGCACAGAGAGAAGGAACATTAGTTGTCTTGAGTGAATCATGTTGAGGCCTAGAGTTGAGTCCTATTATTTGTACATAATAATGGTTGGCACCTCTTTTGACATGCAGAATCAAGTGAAAAAAAATGGAATTTCAATTATATGTAAGCGGTGAATATGTCTGCTAGATAATGTGGAGAATTGTGTCAATACTTGTGGATTCAGTTGTAAGCAGTGAACCTGGAAGGAGTTCTCATACTCATACATTACGAATTATCTTATCATATTTGTCAGAAACATGAGCAAAATCCTCAATTATTTACAAATCGATCTCTGGATGTCTAAAACTTATGAACATGTAACATTTTCTAAGGCCATAGGATGGTGTAGAATATATAGCAAATTTTCATCAATCTCCCTAAGACAACAATAGCAAGTTGGCAAACAAGTGAAAATGTATTCCTAGTTAGTGCTTTTGAAATACAAACAAGTTTGAACTTACCAGAATAAGGGCCCATCCAGTGGGCATGAAGGCAAGAACAGCAGCAAACAAATCTGATATGGTCAGCCCACATACCACAAATAATACAGTCATGACTGATATGAAGCCAAGGAAGAGGAGTGCCTTGAGAATACGAAATGTGAGCTGAAAGTCGGTGCCAAATTTTCGTCTACCCATGGATACCATCTGATGCAATTATATTTTAGAAATGTCAAACAAGTTTAACAGTACAAGGGCTGTAATAGTCTAACATTTCCTCTTTTTTAATTTGAAACAACAAAGGTTTAATGTCTAAGAGCTATTAAACAATTAGGCTTAAATTGACACAAATAATACTGATTTCATAGGAAGCACTTACATACCTTCAAGACAATAAGAGCTATTACCAAAACTGCCCAAGAAAGTGCATATACCTATAAGGAAAAAATGGATTAGTTAGATGGTGCCATAAAACTAACAACCATTAGTAGGATTTGGAGAACATATAAATGAGTTTCTCTACCAGTATATTTCTGCTATGATGAGCAATATCCAGGTGGTAGACAATTCCATATTGATAAATGAAGAAGCGAAATGAAAGTATTATCTCAAGTAATTTTCCCCTTATGTTTGAGTATTTCAAGTGTTCATTTTCCTCATCCCACCAAGATTCCCAACTTTTATCAGATGGGATACCAATACCACCACGGTTTCCCATCCACCTCTTCCAATCTGTCCAATCATCCACTGTTTTTTGCCAATCAAAACCAGAGGGGTTGAACAAGAATGGAGCAAACAACCAGGAAATAGCCAAAAACCACATTGAGAATGTGATGAACAGATAGAGTGAGCTGCGAATGACTCGCCATAAACTTCATAGACAATCAATAATATGAGTATCTCCAGGCCCTTAACAAAGTGGCTTCTTGAGTACATCCTGTAGTTATCAGCAAACTTTGCATGGAAGACAACAAAACCACGACCGGTTGGTCTATACTTAGAGCCCCCATGTAAGAGAGTTCTTCCATAATAATGAGCTTTTGTTCCAAGCTGGAAAGTAAAGAACACTGAGGCTAACTGCAGCTGCATGATGATAAAATCAACCACAGCGGTGCGAAATCCCTTCTCCAAGCCAATTTCCATAACCATAGGCAGCACCAGCAGTAATCCCAACTGAACAACTGACTGTGTTGCCAAGGCCTCTTCAAGGGCCTTGTTCTGCAGCATGTTTGGACTTTGAAGAATTTCTTTCTCAACTCCACTCAATACCATATATACACGTCCATATAAGAACACATAGACGGTCATAACAGTTATCTGAAAAATTCATAAACATACAAATACAAGCGTTAGCTTAACCGCCATTTACACGAAAATGTAAGGTTTTCTGCTTTCATAATCATTTAATTCTCACTAATATCATATTTAGTATCTAGGTATATCTATGTCTGTATTGCACGTTTTTACATTTCAACGTTTCAATACATAGCCATATAAAGCAGCCCGACTCAAGGCCTAAGTTGATTGTTAGAGATAACCTTAAAATTCTGGAATTTATTTCCATACCTAATACCAGATTAAGCAATGTGATTTTCATAGATGATATGAATTTTGTTCTTGCCTTCACTTTCAAGAAGTCAACACTGTGTTAAATGAGCCTGGATTAATCTACATAGATCATATATATTGATTACAAATAACTGGAGTAAGAGTGTATCTTGATAATAAAGCAGAAGTGCTTGAATTAAGTAGCAGCTTTCACGCAAAACTGCAGATGGAGTTCATTATTCAGATATCTTGCCCATATCCCGTTTCATTTTAACCATTTTGAGTAGTAGACACATCTTCAGCAATAATTATGATTACACATAGTGCAAATCACAGGAAAATCCATTTGCAAGTCATATATTAAGATGATTTCTAGTATATTTCTATTTATTTTCTTATTTATTGTGCAACTAGACGGTGTGACAAAAGCTGTTTCCTATCTTATGTCAAAGAAAACACCATGTAGTCCAGATAATGCAAAGTTCATTATGGTAACGTGCTATTCATAATAGCTATCAACTATCAAGACAGGATCCCAAAGGAGATTTCATCAATTACCATGCTGCTGAAATAGAAACCAACTGTTGTGAAGTAGAACGACAACATTCTGAAGAAGTCAAATCGTCGTCCAAGGCGATAAACATCACGGCTAAGTGTTTGTTCTCCATTTCCATTTGCAACCTTAGCCTCAAACAGTGATATCTGATTCATGCCCACATCACGCCCCTTACCTACTTGTATGTACTCATGGTGTGTGATAAATCCTTGACGCAGAGTTGAATTGAACCCTATGGAGGTTACGTACAATCAGTAAAACATTTCCATCCATTAGATATACATTTTCTACTCAATCTGGAAGGCTAGAAGTACCTGCAAAAATATCCTCACTCAAGTTTATAACTTTTGAAGCTTTACTTATGCCACCTCTTGTTATGTGGAAGATTCTGTCAAATATATCAGGATGACCATAATGAAATCGAACCCTGCAAATTTAAGAATATGGATTACTAAACTGAAGTTGACAACATTGTTTACTGCACAGTGAATAAAAAAATATAGGACTTTGAAGATTCCTCATAAAATTTATTTTCAGGTTATCCAACTTTATCACAAATTATGTATTTTTCATTTTTGTTTCACATAAAGTAACTCAAATGCATAACAAAAGAAGAAAGAAGCTCCACAATCAATAAAAAACACACACCAAAGACAATTGTGGAGCTCACTCCACCATCTCTAATCATTTGAATGGTTAAAAAAAAAGGTAGAGAAAGATTGTGTTAGGTAGTTGACAAGAAATGTACTTTGCCGAATCTTTATGATATTGGCATATGTTGTTGGTAGAGAAGGAAGAAAGAGTGCAAAAATAAAGGATGTGATATCTTCCTTGGATCTTTCTTTTCTTTTCCGCTTCCTTATGGACAAAACATGCAAGCAATATAATGAATGAAAGAAAATGGAAAATCAATGCAAATAATATTCCCTTAGAAGTGGAGCAAACTGAGTATTGGAGTTAGTGATATTCTTTCCGAAGAAAACACACCAAAAAACAGCAAGTGAAGCATTTCTATGCAAAAGATAATCCCTCTTTCAACTCCCAAGTTCAAAGAACACCTTGTACAAGCCAAATACAAGTGGGCACAACTGACATTCCCTCCACCCAAAAGGGAGAAAAAAAAGACTAATAGAAATAGGTAAGTTCAAGTTGCACAGTCATGATAAATGAGTTAAATCTTAAATGCAAGGTTATAGCCATGAACGGCATCTAGGTGTAAATTATGATACGTGTTAAAGCTTCCAACTCGATATCACACACAATTCCTTTATTTTTTTTCTATCTATAAGCATAAAGAAAAATAACTACAAAGGACCAAAAATGACATTAAATAAATCAAATGAAAATAATAGACTATAGATAGAAACTAAAAACCGTTCCTAGACCTTCTGCTACAACTTCAGCTTTTATGATTACTTTCTTAATATGTTATTGGAGCAATTTTAATGATGTGGTTAAGGGCTCATGTCTTGTTACTCTCATTTTGTATGAATTACAGCTACAGCACAAAGTTGTGATGAGTTTGTGCTCCTTTCATGTTTCGAGACTAAAGGGCATTCAAGTGAGGAAGCATGTAAAATAAAACCCTTGCACCAAATGGAAGAATTAACAAAGAAGAAAATGGTGTAAAACATGAAAAAGTGTGAAAATAGGATGAAAATCCCAGAAATCACATAATAACTTACATGTAGTGTCACATTTGAAGGCAGTTCGGGACAAGCAAATTGAGACTAACCTTAAAGGATTTGCCAAGATACGTTGGCCGATGGTCACAAAGCTGGTCTCCTGGTTTGACATAAACCAAGCAAGTGATGAAACACTGCAAAGTGAAAAATAGTAAGCATTGATAACTGGTTCCATTTCACGTTTGACGACAAAAAAAACTTGTATCTTCTTGGTCATGAAACAATTTGCTCAAGTAAAACTTAATAACTAGATGCTGTCTCAAGGCAGACCTTCCAGTGAATATATGCTCCCTTAGACCCAATATGGTGGGTTTCCTTTTCCCACTGTGATCTTTATGGAATTCTGCCAACACATTTCTCATTTTGAAAGCTTCTTCATAGTAATTATCCTTAACCAAAACAAGGTTAAAGTCAGAGCACTGGATTACACAGAAAATGCCACTTAATGAATTCAAGTCCAAAGAAAAATTACCTGATTCATGTCTATGGTCTGCAAGGCTTCACCACGAGTGAATATAATGGCATGATTTTGGTTTTCAGGTTTCCCTTCACCAATATCTGTAGGAGAACCAGGAAGCTTGATGCGATATATTTCCTAGTAATGCAACATAGAACCGTTTGTATTAAAATTTAAGGCTGTTGAAAACCCAAACCAAGTCAACGAAATTGAGCAACCCAATCCAAACTGATTCTTTAGTTTGAAATTGTTTTAAATATTTGGTATGGGTTAAAAACTTGGTTTAGGCTAATTTCAGGCTAAACCCACTCTAACCTGTTCATGATACTGTGCAATTTCATCATATAATTTCGAAGAATATCAATATAGAGTAAAGGCCCCCCTTCAGCTTGTCTCATACACACAGCCATGCATATCATCCTTTTGTTTGTCACCTCAATAATCTTTCACTCTGAAATTATAACACTAGTATTTGTATATGGTCTTTTGTATCTCTGTATTTGTGTCACCTTTAATTTACATACTTCCTGTTGGTTTTTCCATTGTTAGAAAAGTGGTTAACTGCTATTGTGTATATAATAGGTAAATTGTTCTTTTGTATATTTGTTAGCTTACTGTTACAGCTGGATATCTTGTAAAGCAATATTCTCTTTTTAGTAATAATAATAACAATAGCCAATCAATTATATCCCTAAAAGAAGAGCCACACTGAATGCTAGTACCAAAAAGAAGAGGTTCTACATAAACCATTGATTCAGTTACTTATTTCCACTTTAGCAATGACTCATCACATACTTATCAGATTCCACTGTAGGCTTCCCTATAAGGTGAGTGGCTGATGGAAGTTTTGACAGTGTTCCAAACAAGGCTCCAAAAATAACTTCATAATTGTTTTAGTAAATATGTCTGAACCAAAAAGAAAACATCATACTAGAGTGTTTGTGCATACCTCATCATACTTGTCCCCTCCCTTGACAAGAACCGAGTAATAAACTTTCTGTGATTTCCCACCACTCTTAGGCTCTTCCGTTTCATCTATGTAAGCAACACGAAGACCTGGATGGCTGCATGGTATGTTCCGTTTTTTCAATTGAAAATCCCTTTGTTGTTTTATGCAAATACATTTATTCATTTTGGTTATTGACTCACTTTAACATCAGACTGAGAATATTATTATAGCAGCTTTTGTCCCGAGTATTCTTGGATTTTTTCTGAGCACCATACACTTGACAAGAAACAACATAGGTGAACTTTAAATCAGCCAGAGCCTGTGCAGTCTCGAGGAGGCTCTTCTTTTCTCTATCTTGGAAATCCACTGTCCGGTAGCCACCAAATATATCTACAAGAGAAACAATGTATAATTCATTCATAAACAATGGCTTCTGCCATATCTCTGGGTTAGAATTTGAAACACAGCATATAAAATAGAAAACTGACCATTGTCTCCAGCATATTCCAGGAAACATTGAAGAATCAAAGCTTGCCTATAGTACATCATTCCTCTCACTAGCGAATAGCAAATAAAAAAATGTTGAAAAGCAACATTTAAATTGAAATTTATATACAAATCTAGCAATAAAAGTAACATTCACTCTGATCAAGACCTGTTCGATAGAGTGTCTGCCCTCTGCAAGATGCCCACCGACGAATGAGCTCAGCCTCTTCCTCAGCATCTTCAGGTTTAAATTCTTGAATGCGCTCTTGTAAATTAGTCCATTCATCTACAGCGCATTAATGTCAGGTAGTAAAATGAGTTCACATATGTGCTGAAGAGGGCCAAAAATAATATGTAAGAAAATAAATCCAAACTCACCAGGATATATCTTTTGTAGGTAGAATAATATTGATATCCCATCTTCATTTTCCTTTTTGAGTTCTTCATCAGAATATAGAACATCTTCTTTGTAATATGGTGTCAGAACACTGAAGCAAAACACAGATAAGTTTCATATCATGGTAGCATGGGTTTAAAATAAACAATCATCGATATATTTGGGAAAGTCGATAATCTGTAGATATGTGCATGCAGCCACAGTAAAATGGTGTGGCAATTGTTATCAACAATGAAACGGGAATGTTATGAGAAAACATATTTGATTAATAGTTTAGGACATAATCTTTTCTTTTGAGCGAGAACAGAAATTTGAATAAAATGGCTTTTGAAATGACCTATTACAAAAAACAGCAAACTTCATGAGCCTCTATCTAACAACTTAAGCTTTTAGAAGAGCTGGTTCTTGACATAGTATCGAAGTCTCTATGACCAAGTGAACATGAATATAATCCTTGATGCTTCTATTCTTCTAATATAAGGTTGACTTTCAGCATGAGATAGAGTGGACATATATGCATTTGTCCACAATTAAAAAAGGGCTCTTGAGTCAGGAGGCATGTTGAATATAAAACTACTATGAGCCTTTAATAGCTGAAGCTTTTACCAGAGTTGATCCTTGATGTTATTCAATATCCATTGTAGTAAATTAGTCAATCACAATGACTAACCTGAAGGACAACATGTCCCGCACTTTGGGAGCCTTTGGCATATTCATAAATAAGGAGTTTGCAAAGAATGTAATACGCGTGAGCATCCGCACATTTATGGCCGACTCCTTGACTGTTAACAGCAAGTGAAGCCTAATAACCTATAGAGACCAATAAGCAAAAACACAGTTGAAAGAGTAATGCAATGTATTCACTGGAGTGCAGTTGTCAAGATTACCTTCTCCTTCACTGATTTATTGTCTGTGAAAAAGGTGTCAATGTTACAAAACTCTGTTGTTCTGAGGTGCTTGCTGAATTCTGGAGTAAGCAGAACCAAGCCAACATCATAAAGCAGTACTCATTATAAGGTTTGCGTATTCCATTAGGTGTTTGAAACATACAAGTGCCCATCAACCATAACATCCTGTATGATAATTTCTACAATATCCTGCAGAACGTTGACTATCGCTTCAATGACTCAAGTTTGTCATGATCAGATCGCTGCCATTGGTAAAGAAAAAACAGTGTTTATAAGGCCTGAAGGGATCTGTTGAGGAAAAGAGCTACAATTAAAGTTAAGAATTTCTCCAACTTCTCGCTGAGTGATGGCAAGCCACTCATCTTGAATTCCCTGACAAATGTGTGCTGCTCTATGCTATCTTCAACTTTCTTACAGATACGGGTTACAATCCTGTCTCAGTACATGGAAGAGGCCCAATAGTCAAGGGGATTCTGTCAAGCAGAAAATTAAATGGGTAGACAGAAGCATTTCCTCCTTACTGTCTATCAGCATCATCTAGCAGGAGGTTATGAATGATGTCCTTGAGAGTCTCATAGCATTCAACAACTGCTGACGCATGTAGTCATCGCTCTTAATCTTTTTTCATCCTCCCTCTTATAATCTTTTGCCATGTCAAGGGCTATAGGAATCTATCACAAATTGAAGGGATTTATAAAGGTAGCAAAAGATACAGCAATTCAGTTATCATACCTTCCAGCCATTAAGGAGTCACTCAAAAGTCTCAAATCACATACCTTACTGGCAAGCAAGAATGGAGGCCACTGGATGACAGAAACATCACTTGAACTGTATGGGACAGAAGCAAATCTCTATCCCTAGAAAATTTATAGTGAGAATAATCAAAAGCTTGAAATTATGCATCTAACGAAATATGTGTCAGGCAGGCAGAAGTCTGAACCTGTCACTGATCAGGTCTTCCTCTCTCATAGAATTTATAAACTCATTCAGACCTGAGAAAAGTATGCAATATTCTCCTTACATTTGCATCCTACAGAAAATGTTTGCTTCAGCTAGGCATTTAAGACTTTCAATAAATATATGGCATATATGTCATACAATTCCATCATGAACAAGTACTGAATCTTGAAACATTAATGCATTACCTCAATCCTTCTGGATCTTCCAGGCAAAAAGCAATCACTGAAAGCTGATGGTACATCTTCAAATCTGGAGCGAAGCATTCCAAGAGTCCTTATCTAAGAGATGCAAAAAAGAGGACCCCCCTAGATAATTTGTTACTCAGACTATTGAGGTATTGAGCTGGAGATTAGTCAGATTTCCTTTAAATGGTTATTGTCGATTATCTCATTTTCCCAAGTGATATGACTCTCTGAACCATAATACACCAATTCCCCCTCTGGGATCAAAGCCCATTTGTAGCTTAGGGCAGATAACAGTGCATGAAATTTCAATTATTATTTTCTGGAATTTTATCCGCAGAGCACATCCATAGGATTTCTCCTTTGAACATGCATTGACATCAAATTTTTAGAATTATTGAATTTTTAATTATTTTTCAAGTGTTAATTTCCATATATTGCTTAAAAATATTAGGTACTCTCCCTGAAATTTTTTGTGCACATTTCTAACAGCACATTATGTTCCTCAGTTTGATATCTCAATTAATAATTTTGTACTGCTGTTGCTATTATAAAATTTTGTGATATATAATTCATGCTATTTACCATTTTGTAGTATTTTTCATAGTTGTGAGCTTGCCTTCCGAATTATGGATTACTAATGTGGCAATGCTGTCTTTATTGAAAAGTTCAGCCTCCTTTAAGAATATAGTTATTTTCTGCATTGTAATTACCCTTATTAATGATAACTTTATTGTGGTCATAAGCTCTATTTCTTTTGTTGGATATGCTTGATAAAAATCTCCCATTAATGTACAAACTTTTAGCTTTGCCTATGAACATGAGCCAAATTATGAGGAGGTCCTTGCCATTTCTAACATTGATGGTCTGAAGTTTGATTCTTCGAATATTGCAAAATATGATAAGTGGGCTCATTCTAATAGAGTTTGTCTGATGACCATGAAGTTTACACCATCAAAGATAATGTTCCTGTGCTCAGTGGGCAAGAAGTTCAAGAAATTTGATGCCAAAGACTAGATATGATGGTGTGTCTGGTGTTCGTGAGCATGCTATGAAGCTAATTGGTACAACAAGTTTCCATGAAGGTAGAACAGTGAGCCTTCTTATAATGAAAGGAAAGTGGTCCATTGATGCTCATAGTCATTCTTAAAGGAGCAAACTATGAAGAAGGGAGTTGTTATTTCCCATAAAAGTCATGACAAGAAGAAGAAGCATTTTAAGGGAAAGAGTAGCAAGCCTCTGGGAGCATGAAGATGGTGAATCATCAAAGGAGATTCAATGGTAGCAGCTAAATGTTTTAAGTTTAAGAATAGAGAAAAAGCAAGGTATTCATCTAGCTCTCTAAATGTCCCATCTCATACTTGGTGGTTAGTTCTCATTCATATTGCAAAAATCTCAAATGAAGGAGGTGTCATGAATGTCCATATAGGAGTAGTTGCCTTAATTAAGTAGTGGACATGAATTGCTGTTTGTGTACCTTCCATGAGAAGGAATTTGATTTCTGGATGAATGTGGCTACTCTTTCATTTTGATCTGAAATTGTTGGCTATGGTGTTAAATTGAATGGCATGTATATGTTGGATCTATAATTCTTCTATGTTGTGGCATAAGAGGTTGGGACATATATCCCAAGAGGATGGAAAGATTGATCAAGGAGAACATTCTTCATTTCTCATACTTGTATTGATTGTGTGAAAGGGAAGCTCACCCATCTCTAGCCAATTACTCCCATTGCTTTGATTTAATATTTCATCACCTTTATTGATGATTTCTCAAGAGATTGATTTGTTACGTGAGAAATAATGCTTTTAAGAATTTTAAAGGGATTGAAATTTGGCACACAGGTTAAAATCTGATAGAGGTGGTGAATTTTATGGAAGGTATGATGAAACTTGGTCCTTTTGCAAGGTTTTTGCATTGAAACTAGCACTCCACAACAAATGGTGTCTGAAGGCGAAATCATCATGGAGATGGTTAGGTGTATGCTTAGCCATTCAACTCTTCCCTTTCCATGTGCCAAGTAAGAGACTCCATATGAACTTATGACAAAGCATTTCGTGTTTGGGGTTGTAAGGCAGAAGCATTCTAAAGAAGCTTGATCCTAAGACGATTATGGTTTCAGGATATTGTGTGGGCTCTAGAGGCTCTAGATTTTATTGTCCTACTCATACCACAGTCTGAAGTTTTGAAAACTGGTTACAACTCAATGTTACTTAGAGAAGAGCATGTCACTAACCTATAGTCCATGCCCGTGTTGTCACTCATGATGAAGCCAGATGATGATGCTCATCCATGATGATCATGATGTTCAATCAGATATTATTATGCCTCAAGAAGTGTTCCTACATCTATAGACAAAGATTATGTTGTTTATTCACATGAATGCTTTGTTAATCAGTTACTTTTCATGAAGCCAATCCATAGCAATGGCTGGTTGCTAAGGATGAAAAAAGAATGAATTTGGTGGAGTTGCCTGAAGGTTAGTTGCAAATGGGTCTTTAAGACCAAACGTGATCTAAAGAGAGATTACCATGGTGCATCCATTTATGGTTTGAAACAAGCTTCTAGACAGTGGTACTTGAAGTTTGATCATGTTGTAAGCTCTCTTGGCTGATCAGTGCAGAAAATTTGTTATTCTTGTTCTCTATGTTGATGCTTCAAGCAATGAGTTTTCTAAATAGACCAAACAAAGCTTACAACTCATTTTGATATGAAGGAATGCATCTTTTGTTTTGGGCATTGAGAATAGATCTGGTATGGTTTGTCTCAACAAGGATATATTGATAGTAATTCAATATGCAATTGTCAAAAAGAAGCTTTTAATGCCATGTACTGAAATGGCTATGAAGAAAATTCCTTATTCTTCATTGTTAGCCTTATGCAAGTTTGTACACGTCCTGATCTTGCTACTTGGGAGATAGAGTAAAACATTTCTGTACCAAAGACTATATGCTTACATCCATCATCATTCTGATTGGTGGTTGTCCAAATGATCATAAACCAAGCTATCTCTGAGTGTGGCTACATCAACCATGGAAGCTATAGCATGAACGCGTCAAGCAATATGGTTGAAGAACGAGAGTATCTCTATTGACCCAAGAGTCTCTTAATAATAAGAGCTACTTTGAGAGTTTATGTTTGTGAGAGAGATTTTTAAAACTCAGGCATACAAGCTTAAATAACAAAAGGCATAAAAAGCTTTTGTTGATCATGTAACCCATGTTCTTCACCTCATATTTGTGATATTTGAGATATTCAATAATATTGAAAATATGTTTACTATTACAATTATTATTATATGTTTATACATTGTGATGGCATATTGTGGAGACATTTTGCTTGTTATTGTGATAAGATTTATTGAATCTTATATGGCAATGCTTGGGCCATTTTGTTGAAAAGTTCAAACTTTGGCACTATGATATCACAATTCCTTGAATATGACCTTGTAGTTCCATTTTACCTTTTCTGGCTTATTTTGGCAGCCACATATTGTCTGTATATTATGATATTTTGATTTATCTCCAAGTATGTTGGATGTGGACTAGCATAAATCATTTTGTTGTTAAGATTGGGCTAAAATATATTTGAACATATAGCCCCCTTGGGCTTAGCCATAATGGGTATCATTTTATTGTCAGCTGACATTCATAGACTTTTGCAACATAAGATTCTTCCTCCTTCTGGACTCATCCATCCTAATCTCGATTATAGCATTTGTTTATCATTTGTCATATTGAGAATTGAGGACACAATCAACAAAAAAGCAATGCAATTTGTAACACCAATATGAATTTAGCACTACTATGACCACAAGTAAAAAGTCAAATCTTTTGAAAAGAAAACTATGCTAAGGTGACTTTTACGAGATAGCATAGTATTTGTGTAGATCCCACATCAGCTGGTTAATATGGGAAAAGTATCCCTTATAATGGCTTGGGAAATTATTCCACTTGAGCTAGCTTAAAGGGCTAACATAAGTCCACTCCGCTATCACTTCTACTATGATTTAAGAGACTATCTTGCGAGCCCTGATATTGGGTCACATCTGTTTCGTCCTGTAAACTTCAAGCTCAAGATGTACGGGGGGTGTGTTAGGATCCCATAGATGGGTTACATGGGCAGATTATACATCATAATGAGTTGGGTAATCTTTCCCCTTTAGTTAGCTTTTGAGGTTAAGTTAGGTTCATTTTGTTCTCAATTCTAATAACATTAAATACTGCAATTTTTTTTTTTCTTGAGGGGTAAAATAAGAAATCCGCTCAGAAAAGAAGGAAATTACAAAGGTTCAATATATTATACTGCAATAAATTTCCTACTAACCTCACCCAAATGGCTGAAGGCTCCAACAATCCCACCAAATAGAGTGGCATAAATGGCATACCATATTTGAGTATCCATAAAATAAACCTATACATAAATGAAACATATAACAAGGGAATGAATTTAGGCACAGAAATGTGAAAGCCAAAGACATGGAACAAGAAAATTCACTCTGAAATTCCTTTTGCAATGTACTCACCAGGATAATTGGAGCCCATATTGCAATGACAATACAAATGTTGTGAGTCTCTGTAACACTTAAAGAATGTGAGTTGAAGCTAGATATATTGAAAGAATATGTAGTACAGGTAAAGAAAGGCACATAAATGTTACCATTTTCTGGAAAGAACTCATGCCACTGGTAGTTATCTATAGACATTCCCATGATTAATTTTGTGGGTGCAACAAGGGGCAATATCTATCAAAAGACTAATTTAGTAGACTATGGAAACAAATTTAATGGGGTACAATTTAAAATATATTTAATGAGTTTCAAACAAACATAACACAATAATAAAGAAAATACATGAAAGACGATGGAAGAATTCAACTCTTCATACGATGGGGATTGATTCTGCAAAAATTCATTATTGAAGCTCCATATTCTTAATATCATGCTTGTAAAAGTTAAAGAAATTGTGATAGTATTTAGATTGCATTTTTCAAAATTTAGGATTCAAATGTGTTATACATGGTTTTAAAAGATCATTTCTCCTCAATAATGAAATATGACTTTGCTCCACCCACTATAATCATCAGAGGATGCACAAGTACTTACTTGTCACTGTTTAAAGAATGATAACACGAATTATCCGTATGAAATTCTTGGATGACACTGGGTATAACTTTCACCTAGGAGCAGATTCTCATGATACATTTCAAAGGTGTGAGCAAGAAATGAGCTAAAATTTTTGTGGTATTGTATGGGTTGTGTTGTTCTCTAGTGTATCAGAGTACCTCAATTTCAAGGGTTTTTCAAAATTTTTGGAATAAAACTGTCTTTATGGCCTCTCTTTGGAACTCTGCTCATGCTTGTATAGAGGGAGTTTCTGTGTCAGCCATGCAGAGAAATTATACAGCTTACTCTTTGGCTCTCTTTTTCTTATAGTTTCTCTGTATAGGACGATATCAGATCTTTCACCCCAGTTGTATATTTCCTCTTCCCCTTCAAATATAATTTTATCCAGAAAGAAGAAATAAAACATTATACTAATTCTGCATGCAATCTCTCATAACAAAGGATTTTGATTTCCATTTTCTGATAAACAGGTACCGGTGGGTTATTCGTTTGCAGTATGTTTTCAGTCATCTGTCTCAAAAGGTTGGCAAATACTGTAGAGAACTCATTGCAGAACAATTTGAATCGACATTTAGACAGAAAGCGATTTGCTCATTAAAGACTTTAATCATTTATTGTTTTGACATTCAAGGCATTATTTTGCTTGATTAACTACTGTAAGCACAAGTTAATTAGCATTGATATCATGGGTGCCCCTTTATCACTGACTCACTTTAATTGTTTGAATAACCATGGGGGATATGTATTAGCTAATGTAGCTGGGAGAAGGAAATGCATTAAATTATAATTCATCCCATATTGATCCATGTTCATGAGCACATAAAGATAACTTCATGTGAAATGCTATTGAACATCATTCTCTTAACAGAAAGTTAGGATTTTGGCATTCAATTCAATAGCATCAACTATATATATACATGTTCAGTGTCTGCAGCTAACGAACTAAGATACATAACATAATGAATAGCAAAGAAAAAGTGTAAAACAATTCACAGAGATAATACCTCCACATAGTAGCTGAATGCTAGCTTGCTAATTAGCAGCATGATCCAGAAGAGGGTATACCTGCCACAACAAAATGAGGAGGGAGGAAATTTACAACAGAAGCAGCATATATGTGCCTAGGATTCAATGTTCAATCTTTTGTCTGATCCGATAGAAAAAAGGGAAGGAAAAAAAATCTAAAGTTTGACCATTTGTCCCTACAATATGCTGGCCAAAAAGTTCACAAATAATATGGTGAAACTGAAAACTTTAACAGTATGTTGACAGATATATTCTTCACCTTGCCTTCAACAAGGAGAGTGAAGATTTTATAAAACGTATAATAATCTATGTAACGAAAAACAATCAGAATTATAAATTCATGGTCATCCTTCTGACTTTGACATTCTCTGCCGAAGTCCACTTTCCCATCCCCTATATGCCATAAAAAACTGGTAGTAAAAGAAAGGAAATTTATAAGAATTTCTCACTTACTTCAACAATGAAAACATGTTCTCATGCATGCCCCTGCCCACATACAATTTTGGCTGCACCCAAAAAATACTTCAATCAGAAAGAGATGCAATGATCAATATATCAAGCATCTAGATACAGGTATTTCTGTAAAATTAATAAATGCTTGTGTTGCTTACCTGAGCCCACCACATTAAAAGGGTGATGATTCGCATATTTGAACGTTCCAACTTTCTCCGCAGAGGTGGAAGGAAAAATAATATCACAGCCACTATGTTTGGCAACAAATATAGTAAAACAACATAGGTATAAAGTGACTGGTCACCCCAATCCCCGGCCCAACTGGTGAAAAATTTTATAAGCCATGGTGGATTCTGCACAGAGCTAGAATAACAGACTGGTAAAACAACAATCCATACAGCTGCCGCCACAAACTTCAGAAAATACCGTAACAACTGAGTAAATTTCATATTTGTCAATGCATTCCAGGAAAGGATAATATCCATGGTCACTGCAAATTCAAGAAAGATATGAGGAAAAAAGGTTAGTAAATGATAACAGTAACTTCATGTATAGTGCAAAAAGAATAAAGCTATTTTGTTTACCAAGTAACTCAATAACATCCGATGGAAAGTAGAAGCAGCTTTACAGGTAAATCTTTTCGACTATGGGTTAAAATTTGTGAGTAAAGAAGAATAGGAAAGCCAATTGAGGTTTACAAACACAGTAATGGAGATAGAAGGAACCAGGTGGTCGATAGGAAGTGAGCAGTGCTGTTACAGTTAGCACGGAGAAGAGAGGAAATATATAAATCTTGATGATAGAGTGTAATGAGCATGTAGAATCCCTTATACAGTGTAGTAGCAAATTTAGGGCGTCTATAGTTTCTTGGGCGGCAAGAAACTATTTTCCATCTTCCTATTGATCTTTGATAGCCAAGATAGTGATAGAAACTGAGATTTTACTACAGGAAAATGTATGAAACTCCCTGTGGAGCACGCTCCAGTTACAGGTAAAATCAGAAGATCAACACTGGAAAGAGTCTAGGTCGGTCGGAAGAAATCAAGAAAGTAAGAAAAGATGACAATGAGAGACCAGGAAACAGTCTCTGCCCTCCCTCGTGGCCTCAGCTGATTCCTCACAAAATGATAATACAACGAAAAGCTCAGACATACAGGATCAAGTACCTTGCAGAAAATTGAGAAAAGCATATGTGATGAATATACTCATAACATTTCTGAAGACATCCGCATCAAAAAACACTCCAATAGGTCCCAATGTACTCCATGCAATAATAATCATCGCCTGAAAAGTGAAAACAAAGACTTTCATATATGAAATAAAATTTGTGTGGTGAAGTTCCAAGGCTTAAACCACAGATCTATGTATTAAGGTAAATCCAAGTCTTAAAGATCACCTGTAAAGCCAGTATAAAGAATATCCACATTCGATCGAAGCTCCTATACAGATGCAAAAACGTACGAACTTCAACAAAATTGGTTTTGGGCTTCTTCTTCCCAGCTCCAGAGCTGGCTTGGCTAGGGCCCTGCATTGGCATTTGTACTTCAATAAAGTTCTCTAACAAAGTAATGTGTGTGCATCTGACCATCTAAGTGTTAGCAGTAGCATGCAAAACAATTTAATTAGCTGTGAAAAGGAAAATACAAGTAGGCTGATATAACATGCCTGACAGACCTCTAGGAGAAAGGGGAAAGAAGAACAAGAACTAAAAAAGGGGAAATGAAAATACAGTACTGTTTATAATGCATAGTCATGAATTGATTAGCATTTAAATCTTATTTTTGGTTCAATTTGGACATGATTTGTTGTTTTACGAACAATTTAAGCACGTTTTAGATATTCAGAGTATTTTAATGATGAAGATGCCCAATTCTTCTAATTAGATTAAGTTTGAGCACAAGGTAGTGTGGGCTTATGTAATGCCAATTCTTATGTGTTAGTGTATGCCTGCACCTAACAACTTAGCTTTTAGAAGATTTGGTCCTTGACATTTCTGATTTTTAAAAAAAAACTATTCACTCAAACACTGCATCCCAATGCAAATTTCTGACCCAGGTATCATTCATGTCGGCTCCTTGAGAATTGACACTTCATGCTTATAGTTACAGAATTGTTCTTGCTATACCTTTTAGATTCAGTATATCTTTTGGACTAAACAGTATTAGTCAATACAACCATGATTCAACAGAAAAAAAAAACGGAAATTACTATGCACATAGGTAAAAATAATGAAAATATGGCTTTTAACAAATGATAAGGAAATATTTGAACATGTAGAATAAAGTAGGTGATATGCTTGCACAAAAACATACCAAATATTCTTCTTTTTTTTTTTTAAACTACATCTGATACATATGTAGTGAGAAAAGCATTTGAAAGTTGAAATTTCGCACATACAATGGTACAGGAAAAGAGAAAGAGAAAATAGATAGAAAGACAGACGTGATTTGCTGTTTGTATTTCATCTGAATGGCGAAAAAAATCTGCTTTGAGATTCATTGGCCAGCCTAGCTTAAAACACCTGTCAGACCTGGAAAAGCACAGATTTGAGCTTATTGTTATCCCATTGTATACAAATATAGCTTTTAAAACTTTCAGTGTTTTCATCACTCTGCTAAGTAAAATTTCAGTGGAACATTTACCAAAAGTATTCATTAAGATCATCATAATTTCTCCAGTTGGAATGACTCGCCTTGCCTTTGTTGTTTCTCTTTGCTTCCTTTTCACCATACAAAGAAGAGTTTCAGGCATAAATATTTGAAACATGCAGCAAAACTGATACAATTATTGCTGAATCGTACCTTTGTTAAAACATCATATATAGGAGTTATAACTTCCCTGAGAAAATACTCCTCGTCACGTGCTTCTGCTGTGTAGCTGTCCCCACTCACACGATCAACATTGCCATATAAAATCCCATTGACATCATTGCACATCTTTGAAGGGGAAAGCAAACAAGAGGGAAGTATGTCAAATTGTAGATGTTTCAGCATTTCATAAGAAAGAACTGAGGTTTTGGGAGACTTGATCAAAAGCTATATCCAGCTAACAGTCACAATGCCACTTTAAGGTGCAAGAGAAAGATAGTATCTAGTGAGATTTATGGAGGTTGGTTTTGCCTAATTAGACTGACTCTATTTGCTTAATCTGAAAATAAAATATACTTTGCTCTAACCATGAAATAACTTTTTCGTAGTTTAAATGATTTCATTTTCTCTAAGAAGAGTTGTTCAGGATATTAATGATATTGATGAGAAAACAGTCAAAGATGGAAGCAATATAATTACACATGTAATGTCTCGCGGATAGTGATAAGAATGATGGTAAAATGATAGTTTTAAGAATTATCATAAAAAACATTTTGTTTGCATAAGCTTTTTAAAGCATTAGACCATAGGCTTAAGAAGATTTGGTCAGGAGATTAATGATATTGATGAGAAAACAGTCAAAGATGGAAGCAATATAATTACACATGTAATGTCACGTGGTTAGTGATAAGAATGATGGTAAAATGATAGTTTAAGAGTTATCATAAGAAACATTTTGTTTGCATAAGCTTTTTAAAAGCATTAGCCCATAGGCTTAAGATGCTAGACTCACGGGCACACCAGAAGAATGAATGCTATGTCATTAATAATGTTGGACAGAGTGTTAGAGGAAACTTACATGATGGAAAATGTAGCAAAGACATTCAGGCATAAAGCGAATATTTGAAGCTTCTCCCCATATTAGAAGATAAAGTGCAATGTAAATAAGCTGTAACTGTTGTCTGTTAAGATGTTCTGGATACCTATAAAGCATAAAAAAAAATTGCAAACACAAAAATGAATCAAAGTGCTCATTATTGTATAAACATACTATGAAATGCAATTTAAGACAAATATCCTAGGCTTTTATAATCTCAAAGTAAAACACTCAATTACCTAAGATGGGATTTACAGCGCACATACTGACACCATGACTCATAATTTTTGAAAATTATACCACTCAAATTTTCTACAGTCTCCTCATCAAGCTGCAACAAACTTCATATTAGTTTTCAGTATGATAAGTAGAAGGGTAGTACAAGGTTGAAATATAAAACTACCCTGTTCATTAAATATGGAAGAAATTAGAAAGATGGAAGCTGTTTGAGGATACAATACTTCACCTCCAAAGATTCAGGCTTATTCCTTATATCCATATTGGCAAGTAATAATATAAGGTGCTCCCTTTGGTTTGCCACATTTCCTTTCTTTTTACCCCAAAATAGACAAAATGATTAAATCAGAATATCAGATGATTCACCAGAAATGTGCAAGACAAATATATGTAGCAGTATACTTCATTGGAAAATATCAATAAAATATTAAAAATAAAAAAAGGAGGTATAGCTTTTATACTCCATTTGGGCTTAACTAGTCATAACATAGGTAGGATTTGGTTGTATGGATCATAGATTTCAATTTTGCCATTTGGGTTAGGATTTCACTAGTTTTAGATTTCAAATTACTTTAGTATCAAGTTAACATTACTTGCCCCTGCAAAATTACAGTAAAATGTAGTTAGAAATTCTAGCAATGTTACTGGAATTTTCACAATTATACTTCCAAGCAATTTCCGTTTCATTTTCAGCTTCCTTCTTGTTGTGCACTGTACAATGATTGAGAAGCAATGCTTTCAGGTAAATTTCAATTTATCCTTACTAAGCAGTCATTCTTGGTGAGATTAAGGTAACTTCACTTTATAAGCTAGGTCGCCTAACACATAGCAGGTTCAATGAATTCATTTCATTATGCTTTAATAAGAATTGCTCAGATCTTTTCCCATTACCAGATAACATTACAAGTTCTGTCCTTAAGAACACTTTACAAATTTCAATCTAATTTGAAGGTATCATTCCCAGCTTGAAGCAGCCACATTTTTAGTTCTCACTCAACATTCTATTGCTTGTTGACCAGCCTAATCCTAAAGTAAGTCCAATTAAACCTTTAATCCTCCAATTCTTAAACTAATCATGGCTTATTCAAAACCTGATTCCTTTTATCTTAAAAAAAATCTAGTTCTCCTATGAATTCATTTATTGCAACCCAATCATGTATGCATTCTATATTACTTCACCCACCACCATCTGAAAACTAGAACCCAGCTCCTATGGGTTAATACTAATCATTTATCCTATTCTTGCCTACATTTATAACCAAGACAACTTCCAATCAAAGTGAAATAAGGAAATAGAAAGTTAAAAAAAAAAAATTACCTGAAACCCAAAAATTGAGGAAATCCAATCAAGTATATCATTAACTTTTTTAACCCTCTGCGTAGGCAGTGCAGAACCATCTTTGTCAGAGTCAACTGACCTTGTGTGAAATATGGGCATTGGAAGATTGTACACCATACGTATAGCATTATGTGCTGCTTTGATCTATAATTTCAAGAGAAAAAAAAAAAAGTTGAGTTTCAAGGAAATCGTGTCGTTAGCAGAAACAGAACTAACTATGCATGTATCTCTAGACACACAAACCTCAGGGAGTTCCATGATAGCTGGTTTAACACCAACAGCATACAATGGAAGAATGTTATAGTGTTCATATTGTTCCCTTTTATTGTCAACGTCCATAGCATATCTTTTTGTCTGAAAATATAACAGCATCCATAGTCTGTGAGCAAATTATGTTTAGAAGTATTACACAAACTTTAGTCATGGTAACATAATCAAGCAAATCAAACCTTCTCCTCAATTTGTCCAGGTACCATACCCTTCAGCACTTCATACAATACAGTAGCAATCTCAACATTTTTAGCCATCTCCTCACTTCAAAAGCAGTTCAGAAGAAGTAAGACATAGTAAAAATCACATGATTCACACAAAACTTGCAAGCGCAGAAGTTTAAGATTAGGCCTCACGGTTTTTGGGTGAATTCTCCATCCCGGATTCTTGTCTCATAGAAACGTTGGTAGTAGTTCTGCAGCTCCCTAGCATCACTTCTACTGGACGTATGTTCTGTAAGATCCCCTTCCTGCAATCAGGCAATTTTCAAAATGTTTAACATATCAACTATTAGAAGAAACCTGGATTTTAATAGTTTACATGTAAATATGATTTATGACAAAACATTATGGCATCATTTGAACTATAGAGCCAAACCCAATTAGTGGAATGAGGTTTATCAATTGTTAAATATAAAATTATTCATGTGCAACGCTAAAAGTTTAACCTTATAGGTAGAGGCATATGAATTGTTTTATATCTATCAACTGCTAGGGCCTTTCTTTTTAATGGATAGCAATTAAGAAATGACTGCATTTTGTATTCGGCAATGATCAATCGGTAGCTCAACATAATCGTTCTCTAATGTTAATATTTTCCTAATAAAAAGAAGATTTTGTTAAAATAAAAAAGAGTAAACAATACCAAGCTGTAATTAATTGAAAATTATATTTGTATATACTATATACTCGTTTAGTGTGCCCATCAACACAAGGGAGTTATGGGTGGGGAATAAGGGGATTGCAATAGTAAGTGATAATGATGTCACCCAATTGAGGATTCATGAGCAAATAATTGAGTATTTTACGTATATAAATAGGAAATGGGTGACACTATTATCACTTGCAACTACATTTCCCCGATTCTGCAATCATCGTCATGAATTCCCTATGATTTATAGTGTTTCCCCAATGTCGATAGACAGACTAAATGAGTATGTACAAATATCATTTCTCAAATTCATACTTGTGCTATGAATTCACATGATAGCCATCATAACCAGTTCATAGACACCAATGAGAAGTGGGAAAATACCAAACTCAATAACTATAAGAAAAATGACATTTGTACATAGTTTTTTTGGGTGTTTGTCGACATAGAGAAATGTTTGTGTTAATAGGTGAGATTTTAAAGCGAGTGACTGCAATTATAAGTGAAAATGTTGTCATCCTAACTCCTTAGTGATATACGTCAACCCCCTACTCGTTTACAATTGAATCCATATAAAATAAAATCATTATCACTTATCACCACAATCACCCTAATGTCCCACTAATTGAGGTAAAATATTCACTCCTCGTTCAAATTCAATGAGTATGAACAAGCATTATCTTGAAAGAATTGCACAAAGACAGAAAAAATTGAGAAATCCTTACGTGCTTAGGAAACGCCATGTGGATATGCTTCACACCATCAATCGAGTGACACTTAAGCTAAGACCACCTTTAACGTTCGTTTTCAGTTCAAGTGTCACTCATTAATAGGTGTGAAGCATATCCTAGTGATGTTATTTTAGCATGGGGTAATGATATTGACATCAAAAAGTAGGTGTCTATTCACTAACTTTATAACTATTGAATGTGATGGTTCCTTGTTCTTAACATCTATCACATCAATGGTTATAAGGTGTGTCTGAATAGACACCCACTTTGGCTGTGAAAATATCATTACTTTTTAGCATGTGAAAATTTCTCCAGTTGTACCTTTTCAAGTCTGTGCAGCAAGTAGGTCTTGAACTGACGAACACCCCGCCCACTTGACGTGGGATCCATTTTATGAGCGTTCTCAAATGCATGGAAGCGACCTAATAAAAAAAGCAAACAAATAACAAAGCTCATTATTATCACAATATTAATCTTCTGCAAATACGCAAGTTTTAAAAACAACTTTTCATGACATTGAACTTAAAGGTGTTTGCAATCAGAAGAATATGGTTTCAGTATGGTACTTTACCATTATGATATTGATTTGTTTCAGATTATGTTTTTACTAAAATTGGTTCTTTTTTATTACTAAAGTCCTTTTGTTTTGATTTTCTTCTGGATTCTGTTTTGGATTGTGTGGAACTGTCAAAGTCTAGGTTCACAGAAACTGCACAAGACAAAAGCTCTCAATGGAGAAGAAGGAGATCACACAAGGTAGGATTTTTTCGTGAGTAGCAGTAGTTAGAAAATGGCTTTTTATTTTGTTTTTTGCTTTTAATTTTAATGGAAAAAAGATTAATTTCTATGGTGAATAAATTTATATTACTCCCTGTATTCCTTATTAATAATCATTATTAGAAATCAGGTCAATTTGATAGATTATAAAATTAATATATCTAACTATATATATTAACTTTTTAATATGACTCAGTAAAAAGACAAAAACCTACCAAATTATAATGATAAAATATAATTACTCTTGAATTTATTTCATGAAACAATTTTCACCTATTTTTCTAACCTTTCTATTAAACTCACCTCAAATTTCAAAGTTAAATTTTTAAATTTTCAATACATAAAATCCGCTAAAAATTTTAAGAATTTACCTTTTAGGTTAAAAAAACACAATAAGTAATGCTTTTTGAAAAAAATTGTTTTTAATATAAAATAAAATAAGCCAAAAAGTATAATTAAGAGAGGGGGAAAAAAGTTATTTAGGCAAATAAGCAGGTTTCCTACAGCCAAATCCTTATAATTATTTTATTTTCCAGGTGTATGCTGGATGTTCCTTCTCAATTTGGATCAATTTCTTTTTGTATCAGTGGAAATAACAGGGGAACCTCTTCTTTGTTATTTAGGATATCTTATCTAACTCTTTTTCTAATCTCTCTCTTTCTTTTTTTCTTCCCCCACGTAGTTATGTACTTATGTCTTACTTTTCAAAAAGAAAAAGAGATTGTTATCATGTAATAACTTGCAATACAAATATTAGAATTTTAAGGGTAGTGCTCTCTCATTGGTTTGTCATTTTTAATTAGAGTTTATCTCTGGCCCCTACTTTTCCACTGATGTCTTCCGTCATTAAATTAATTCTTCATGTACCGAAAAAAAAATTCTTTTTATTTTTAAAAACAAAAAAGACCTATTGCAAAACAGCCGCAGAGATTCATCTAGTATATACCCTTTAATCCTTCACTTCTATTCTCATGAAACCAGAAACCAGTCCTGATGAATATACACGCACCATATCAATTACAGCACAACACTAAACACCACAAACATGAAGCGGAAAAAACAAAAAAAGAGATAAAAAATACAAAAAACAAAATACCCTTTATTTTAAGAATAAAAAACCATATTGCAAAGCAGCCACTGAAATTCATTTAGTATTATACCCTTTAATAAACTATTCCTGGTGAACGCACCCTCACAACACTATTTTCTATTTGCAAATGATGAAGAACAAAAATGAAAAATACAAAACACTAAAAACAAAGTACAAATATATATATATATATGATCAAAACCCATTGAAAGATACTCACAAAGATATGCAACCCTTGGATTTTCCTCCTCAATCTCAATGGCAGCTCTAAGGACTGGCACAATGAAAGCAAGTGAAGAAGGCACAATCTCACTGTCCACACCACCAGCTTCCTCATTTGCCAGGTCCACATTCCTTGTTGGTGCCCTTGTCATCCTCCTTGATGGAGGCCTTGGCAGACTCTTTGTCCCACTGGTGCTAGCCATGTCCCTAGCACCTTCACCTTCACCACCAACAACAAGGCAATGATTTTTAAGGTTCCTCCCTCAATGTTTTTGTTCTTGTTCTTCTTCACCAAAACACAGAAATTAGCACAAAAGCAATTCTTCTTGGGGTTTGAGTGAAGAATGAGATAAGCTAATAATAAAGTGACCATTATCTTTTTGTACTGTATGTGCGGTGTGTCAAGAAGGAACCAAAAAAGATGGATACTTTGATTGACAGAGTGGTTTTGGAATTGCTCAGATAACAAGACTAATAAAAAAACAGGAAGTCCAAAACATAAAGAAAAAGAAAGGAAACAGTGTGTGTGTTGTGCTGCTGCTGCTGCTGATATCTTTATGTTTTTCTTCTTTGCTTAGTGCTTTTGCTTTTGTGATAAACAAAGAATAATGAAGGCTCTTTCATTCTCTTACACATCGCATAGACTGCTTTATTTTATTGGAGGGAAAAGTTGGTCTTTGTAACTGTTATTGTCCGAATTTGCAGATTCTTATGAGCCAAGCAAGCTACTAGTATACTAAGCTTTGGAATTTGGAGATCCCAATCATCAAATCATGTGTTTTTTTTGTTTATTCGAAAAGGTTTTAAGGATTGGTGTTGTATGGAGTTCTTTAACATGGACCCTCATGAGTTAAGGACCATCTTGATCCTTGTAATTTGACGGGTGAGATCGAATAGTGTATCGATAAACTAATCAACTTTGTGATGCATTGTAGTAATTATTCAATTTCAACTGAGTTTTAAAGTTGTGATTAAATATATTTTTGAAGTGATTGAAATTTATCCGTGTTATCCTGAAACTTTCTAACAAAAGATTTGTGTAATTTTAAAATCACATTGATAATTTTATTTAGTTTTATTCAACCACGTTGCCACTTAAAAGTGCAAGCATTTAGGGTGGATTTTGTGTTGCACCCTCCAAGTTTGGGTGTGCCACACACTTTACAATCTAAACCCATACACCTTTTAGTGGTGGTTCACTTTAATAACTCTTCCAATGAATGCTTGTGTAAAATATTTTAAATTGTAAGCTTTGTAAATAGAATATTTTTAATACGATAGATTTGAACTTAATAAGAGAAAAAAATGATGATAGATCACAAAGACTAAGAAGTTGTTAACAGGTTTGACCTATTTAACTTAAGTTGGCCCGGCCTAAAATCTGTGCATAAAATTTGTAATTTAAAATAGCTTAAATAACTTTTTGGTCCCTAAAAAATGTGCAAAGTTTGATTTTGATCATTGAAAAATATTTCTTTTTATTTCAATCACTAAATTATTTGGTTTTAGTCCCTATTTATAGTGTGTGTTAGCTAAATATTGAGTTGTATAATAGAAAATCACATCATTCAATTATGCATATCAGTTAGTAATGTTATCACAATCATGAGTCAAAATTCTACTATAAAATGAGTTATTAAGTCAAGTAAGATGTGTTATTTGGTTGGTCCAAATGCTTATTGGGTGAAAATTTTGACACATAAAATTAGGAGGATATGTCACATATGATCACTGGCCGCCATAGATGATTAGATGACGTGGTCCTCTATTAGCCAACTCAACATTTAACATAGACATAGGGATTAAAACAAAACAATTTTAAAAATGTTTGGATTGAAACAACAAAACAATATTTTTGAGGGACCAAAACAAAAATACACTTATTTTTTAAGGACCTAAAAGATATTTAAGCCTTTAAAATATTTTAAATTTTTGAAAAATTAAACATATTAATAGAAATGATTAAAAGAGCTATTAAATTAAGGTTTAATTATTTTGCAACTCAATTTTCAATCAAGTCCCTGTAATTTAAAGTTTTTAATTAGGTCCTTATATTATATAAAATTTTTCAATCAAATCTCTACGAATAATAACAATTACAAAGAAAGGAATATTCATAGTATATTCCATCTCTATCTTTATCCATCTCTTTTTACATCATCCATTTTCCATCCCTACCACCCAAACAACCATACCCAACGTACCCAAACCATCAATGAATAAAAAAACACTCAAAAAGCACAACAAATTAAAATAATAATACCCATTATGCATAATGCACAAGAAATCGTCCCAAAAATTGTAATTAAAACCCAAGCAAGAACCAAAAACCAAGAGAATAAACAAAAAAGAAAGATAGGACAGCTTCCTCTAGTCACTGTGAGCCATCCCTTCATCCTGAATGGGTTCCCATTCAAACATCTAAAAAGCTCAATTAAACATGAACTTTCCAAGAACGACAATGATTATAATCAAGAGAACCTAATAAACCCCATTCCTGGGATAAATCAAGACAAAAGGAACAATAGTAGATCCAATAACAATTGAATTCATATCGCAAAACCCTCAACCCAATCCCAACTCTCAAACAACCAACAAACCCTTCCAATTTTCCCAATCTCACTGCACTCAAATTTAGACCTAACACCAACTTGAACCCAACTACAATGAATATCCTTGGAATTAAACACACCCCTCACACATTCCCAAAGAACGCATAAAAAGATGTCGCAAAAAGAACCCACATTATCACAATCTTCCACATTTAAATACTTAAAGGAGCGACACAAAGATGAGAATAAGAAGATCAAATTGGAGGGGATTACGGAAGAATTGGAAGAGGGATTAAGGTCCCAAGCATAGTCATTGATGAGTTGGCAATGTGGAAGGCTTTGGGGTTGAGGGGAGTTCGATTATACAGGGAAATTCACGAGTTATTATGGTTTAAACACAAAGGAATGACTAGGCAGGTAAATGAAGAGTTCCAGTGAAAGCGTCTAGAATAGTTTGAATGAGAAAGAAGCTTCAATGGGGACAAGGCAATCCAAGAGTTATTATAGATGGTGGAACCGTGAAAGTGAAAGTGGCAAGAAAAGCTTCAATGAGGAGGTAATGATGGGGACTATGGCAAATGGTGAAAAGGGTGACTAGAAAAGGTGTCACCCTCCTTTACTATGGTCCCCCATTGCGGTCTTCTTTCTCCATCACACCATCACAAGCCCTTGTCACAGTACGTCATTGAAGCCACCATGCTGTGAGCCCACCAGATCCACTGTTGAGGTTGTCGATCTACCGCCACCGCTTCTTCCTTCTCCGTTGTGTCATAGCCACCAACACACTCTTTTGGCCATCGTTGATTTTTAGCCCACCACCGCTCAGCCCCTTCTCTTTACCTCTTCTGAGAGCTGTTGGAATAATGACCAACATTGAAAATCAAAATGCAAAAAACCCAACAATTGCACAGCCACGACTACATTTTTTAGGTGCCTAGCATTGGTTTCTTTCTATTTATTTTGGTAGACTATACTAAAAGAGTGCATTGATAATTCATGCTATTTTTAGTTGTAGATTTTCATTCTACATACATTGAATGACAGATAAAGGTTTTATGGTAAACCTGACTTCATTAGGTGTATTATAGCATTGTTGAAAATATTTTTGTAATAGTGATTAAAAGGGAATCAAAATTTTATATAATATAAGGGCCTAATTAAAAACTTTTAAACTATAGGAACTTGATTAAAAATTAAGTAAAATTATAGGTACCTCAGAGTAGTTTTAAACCTTAAATTAATACATCATTGATAAGGAATATGAACACTTGTAACTAGTCTAAGCCATTTTTTTGGTTATATTTATATTAGATGGTTTAGAATATGATGAAGTTAATTAGTAAATAGTAAAAACATTATTCCTAATAACGAAAAATAAGTGAAATAATTATGAAATTTAAAAACTACATTTTATATTAAATATCAAACTTATATTTACATTAATTTATTTTGTGTCAAATAAAAAATTAAGTAAATATTGTTTGAAATAGTTTCATCATAACATTTAAATAATGAATAAATTACATATATTAGATAATACATATTAAAATTCAATAAAATTAATTTATATGACTCATGCAAAGCACAAGGTAAAATAACTAGTTATATGTTATAAAATTGACAATGTCATTTTTTGAAAAACAAAATTGACAATGTCATTGTGATTAATAGTAACCTTAATTGCAAGCGAGAGGGAAAAAAATTACAGACGCATCGTTTAAGTATCAAATCTGGCTTCTTAGTTACAACGATAACAACGCATTCAAAATAAGACTTCTGGATATCTTCAAACAACAACAAAATTAGGATTGATCCTAGGAAGTTGTAAAACCAATCCAGCATAAATCACAAATTTCACAGATAAGCGCAAAGACTAAAAGGCCCAAAAGACATTAATCTGTTAATATTTGCCAAGAGTTTATCCATAAATACATGACCAACACACGAGTTAATTAATTTAGTTGTAACAAGAAGCCCAATTTGTCATATTTCAAGGTGTACATTTAACTGCCATTCTTCCCTTATTTAAACACCGCATTCAATCTCAATGAGGCATTGACAAAAATTGAATAACCATACATATGTTCACAATGATGTATTCTACCAATAATCCTTGGGTTGGGATTCTCTTATTGAGCTTAGCACTGGTAGTCTCATGTTATGCCTATGAGGTTTCCTATGATGCCAACGCTCTAATCATCAATGGAGAGAGGCACATTATATTTGCTGGTGCAGTCCATTATCCACGAAGCACGGAGGAGATGTGGCCCGAGATCATTCAAAAGGCCAAAGACGGAGGTCTTGATGCCATTGAATCTTATGTATTCTGGGATCGTCATGAACCTGATCGGCGCAAGTATGATTTTTCAGGAAACTTGGATTTTGTAAAGTTTTTCAAGCTCGTCCAACAGGCTGGTTTGTACGCCATTTTAAGGATTGGTCCTTATGTTTGCGCGGAATGGAACTATGGAGGCTTTCCAGTGTGGTTGCACAATATGCCCGGAATTGAGCTGAGAACTGATAACCCAGTTTACAAGAATGAAATGCAAATTTTCACTACAAAGATCGTGAACATGGCCAAAGAAGCAAAGTTGTTTGCATCACAAGGAGGGCCCATTATCCTTGCCCAGATTGAGAATGAATATGGAGACCTCATGTGGGGTTACGGAGATGCAGGGAAGGCCTATGTCAAATGGAGTGCCCAAATGGCTCTGGCACAAAACATCGGCGTCCCGTGGATCATGTGCCAACAAAATGATGCACCCCAGCCTATCATCAATACTTGCAATGGGTACTACTGTGACCAGTTTAAACCTAATAACCCAAGAGTCCCAAAATGTTCACTGAAAATTGGATCGGGTGGTTCCGAAAATGGGGTGAAAGGGTTCCTCACAGAACCGCTGAGGACTCGGCTTTCTCAGTTGCACGCTTTTTCCAGAATGGCGGAGTACTCAATAATTACTACATGTACCATGGAGGCACCAACTTTGGTCGCACAGCAGGAGGCCCATACATGACAACATCTTATGACTATGACGCACCCATCGATGAGTACGGGAATTTGAATCAACCCAAATGGGGACATCTTAAGCAGCTTCATGAAGCCATAAAACTCGGGAAAAGATCCTCGTTAACGCAACAAGGACTGACAAGGATTTCGGCAAAGACGTCACCCTAACAACGTACGCCAACAATGCAACAGGGCAAAGATTTTGTTTCCTGAGCAATATAAAGAGCCACGAAGACGCAAAAGTTGACTTGCAACAGGATGGGAAGTACTTTGTCCCCGCTTGGTCTGTGACCATTCTTGACGGTTGCAACAAAGAGGTTTTCAACACTGCAAAGGTTAACAGTCAGACTTCGCTAATGGTGAAGAAGAGCACCGATGATGCATCTGCTCCGCTCACTTGGTCATGGGTGCCAGAGACAATGGAAGACACTCTGGAAGGACAGGGCACACTCAAAGCACGCCAGCTTCTAGAGCAGAAGGAGCTAACTTTGGATGCCAGTGACTACTTGTGGTACATGACTAATGTCGATATCAACGACACTTCCATTTGGAAGAATGCAACTCTCCGTGTGGACACAATGGGCCACACACTTCGAGCCTATGTTAACAAAGAGCATGCAGGATACCAATTCAGCGAAACAGGGAGCAATTTCACATATCAGACACACGTTTCTTTGAAGGAGGGAGCAAACATCATAACTCTACTCAGTGCCACTGTTGGGCTTGCACACTACGGCGTACGGTATGATATGATCAAGACTGGTATAGCAGGTGGTCTGGTTCGATTGATTGGAAAGAATAATGCGACCATAGATTTGTCAACTAATCTCTGGTCTTACAAGGTTGGTTTGAATGGTGAGAAAAAACGTCTCTATGATGTGCAACCTCGTGTTGGTGTATCATGGAACATTGGTTCACCTTATCCTACTGGAGCACCCATGACTTGGTATAAGGCGGATTTCAAAGCTCCTTCAGGAACGAACCCTGTGGTGGTGGACTTGCTAGGCTTAGGCAAAGGACATGCTTGGGTGAATGGACACAGCATTGGCCGCTATTGGCCAACTATGATCACTAAAACCAATGGGTGCAGTGACACGTGTGACTACCGTGGAAAATACAAAACGGAAATGTGCAACACCAATTGTGGCAATCCATCACAAAGGTGGTACCATGTGCCAAGGTCATTCTTGAACAAGGACAAGAACACGCTGGTTCTGTTTGAAGAAATAGGTGGGAATCCCATGAACGTTTCATTCCAAACAGTGACAACAGGAACCGTTTGCGCTCATGTTGATGAAGGTGCTCATCTAGAGTTATCATGCCAAGGTGGCCAAATTATCTCCGAAATCCAATTTGCCAGCTTTGGAAGCCCAGAAGGCCGATGTGGTTCTTTCAGCAAAGGCTCTTGGGAAGCTACTAACAGCAAATCTGTGGTGGAAGCAGCATGTGTTGGAAAAGTTACTTGCGGGCTTAAGGTGACGAAAGAGATGTTTGGCTTTAAAGACAATGGTATTGGTGGGGCTAAGCTAGCGGTCCAGGCAACCTGCTAAGTCGCTGTCTTTTTCTAAATTCAAATTCAGTTCATGGAAGATATAATATTGAAAGATATAGGCTCATATTGTATGTGTTATGACCATACACGTTCCAATGTGTCATTGGTAATTCGCAAACAAAAATGTAATCTACACAAATAAATTCTGTTTGGACAATAAACATAATTTTTTATACAACCAGGTACCATAGCAGTTGTGTCGTCACTTTGTCTAAAATAATTCTTCTAACTTGTTCACCACCTTTGAATTCTTTTTTCTTTTCCCCTGAAAAAAGTGAGGAAAATTGATATCGCGTTTCATTGCTAGTTTTTTTTTTCTTTATATTTTGTGGAAAAAATATCACTAAAATTATTAGGAGTTAGTATGCCATGCTATATCGTAGAAAAAAGTCCACCAATATGTAATAAGTTCACTCACCTTTTTTTTAAACTCTTTTCACTCACGTTTTTTTTTCCTCATCCACTTCAATCTGATGATAAGTCGTAATAAAAAAAAATACTCTAATTTTTCCCTTTTCTTCCAATTTTATCATGTGTTTTCATCATGTTTGTTCTTATCTTTCGTTGCTGCATCCTGCTTATAAAAGCATTTCTCAACTTCCAACTCTCATCCGACGCCTTTTACCTTCTCAAAACTCCCTACATATTTGTTTATTATGGTTTTTTTCATTATTATTATGTTCGAGTTCTTATTAAAAAATAAACTTTAATGACTAGAAGATCATAGTTGAACAAATTTAAATTTAATCATTTTTTCTTTAAGCAAATGATTATTTTCTTCTAACCCATCAATTCCAATCAACTTGATCAATTTGGAAAAAAAAATTTCCTTAATTTTTGACCCGTCCGTGAATTATACCAATTCTTGAAAATTGTTTGGTACACACCCAATTCCTAAAATTGAAAAATAAATAAATAAATAAATAAATTCTTTCCTGCCCCATAATATTAAAGTTTAGTCGCTTTCTTTTCGGCAATGGTAGTTAATTGCTGCGGCCATTGTATAAATTGATTAGATCTCTGCTTTGTTAGGATACATATAATATAATACAAGGGAAATTTGTAAATGTTCTTAGAGTAAAACAAAGTATTTGTTTTGTTCTATTTATTAATTGATAAATCAGCTATTGTATTAGAAATACAAAAAAAATAGAAGATAATAATGGTTTATAAAACTTATGTGTCAATTAATAAATGGATTAGAGTGCACCTAAGTATTTATCTATACATAATACTCAAAATTGATAAATCCGTAAAATATTTGAACCTTTTTTCATCATTCTCTCCAAGCAATTGTGTCTTTCTTTCCTTTTTAATCATTGTTGCTCTTTCCACATGTTTTGATCAATTTATGCAAAGAACTATTTCATAATTATATACAAGTGGCGTTTTCTAAATTTATATTCTATTCGGTTTAATTTTACTTTTTAAGATATAAAGCTTAAGATATGAAGTTATCTCGTTTCAAGATATACATGCCTCAGCAAAGATTTACAATCTTACAAAAACGACTTATTATTAAGATACTGATAAGAATAGAAAGTTCATGATTGCTTTGCATATCTAAAAATTTAACAGAAAAAGACTTATTGTTTTGTAAAGAATATAAAAAAAAATTGCATTTGTTTTATGCCTTTAAAAAAAATCAAATTCCACAGCAGCATGATCCCATCTGATCTGGCGCCGACTCATAATTGCACATGCATCCTCTTAATTCCAAGTGATTATTGAACAAAATATATATTCGAATAAACACCGTTGGACAATGGCTACTCAGATACCATAATGCCTCATCTCCGTTGTCAATTTTCTATAAATAACTAATAAACAACAAGTTGGAAATATATATATATATATATATATATATATATATATATATATATATATATATATATCCAAAAAAAATTAAAACACTTCAGACAAAACGAGTTTCAGATGAGATTGAGCCAGCGGAAGCATTATACAAACCACAAATCTTCATTGATGACATGCCCAACGCATCATCCACCATGCGATCATGCCACGTGTCCCTCATGGCTTGATTCAACCGTCGGATGAACCCCGCCTTGTATTTTTCATAATAATGCAAATAACGTGCAACTTCCCTAGGGTCCTTATCCTCCCACCACCAACGATGATGACCCTCACATTCCGGCAAGTCGCCACCACCATCGACGACCCTCTCATGACGAAAACCGGCCAACTCGGCAACGTATTCAGCCATGCCGTCAAGAAGCCTTGGTGGAACCTTTGAGCCGCCATCCCATAGCCACACTCGTGCCATGGCACCTTGGACAGCACCCACTATGGGCAACATGTTATTATAATCTCCACCTTCTAGCAACATAGGACTAATGTCAATTACATAATAGCCCATGGAATTTCTTTCACCATAGTGGTGGTCTCGGATTGCGGTTACAGTTGCGGTTGTGCTAAGATTCTGGGGAGAGAGGCGGAGGGTAACACTCTGAATGTGCTTCTTGTGGTAGGCCTTGTTATTATCATCACTACGAGGGTAAAGGAAGTGTTCCACAAAGGAACTTGTGTTGAGCACTATGCGAGTGGCTTTGTCATTTGAAACATAGGAGAGAGCAAAACGCTTTCCTGCAAGGGAATCCTTGGCATCATTCACTATGGTTATGTCAAAGGTTCTAGAAGCCTCAAAGTTTGCCCATATTGAGATAGCCGCCACTAAAAGAACTAAGAGGATTCGGAGTATGATCTTGTTGTTTGAGATGAAGAATTTGGAATTGTTGCAAGGATCATTGTTATAATCATGATAGGAAGAGGAACAGGTGGCGGAGGTGAAAGTGGTGGTGGTGGTTGAAGAGGTGGAAGTGGTAGAAGAGGAGGGGCTAAAGAGAGGTATGAGGGGTTGAATGAGGGAGTGTTTGTCCTCTTCCATTAATTTGAGAGCAGTGTGGAGAAATTAAATGGAAGATAAATGTAGGCTTGCGAGTAGCTAATGGCAGAAATCATATGGGATAATGGAGTTTTATAGAATTATTGTTTGGATACAAAGTAGAGATGATGCATAAGGAGGGATGTACACCTCATAGTGGGGTAGGGGACCAGTGGAATATGTGGACATGGCATGTGATATTGAACAAATGATATTGATGGGAATCAAATAAGAATGATGACACAACCGCTCCAAATATAATTAAGAGAAAATTAAAGCAAGCTCCCTCCTAGAGATTTAGTGAAATTAAACTTAGTATACATTTATTTATTTTTAAAATTATCATCAAGGTTAAGATTACTAAAATTACTGACATTTCTCGTATATATTAGTTCGTTAATTTCATTATAAAAAAAAATAATATGTGATATATACATAATTATTAATAATGAAATTATAATATTTTAGCGATATTTGACATATATATTAACAATACCTTTTTTCTATCATAAATTATAATTATAAGTTTTTTACATGTTATAAAAATGTATTTTATTCAACTGATATGTTAAATATTATTGAAATATTACATTTTTTCATTAATAATTATGTATATATTCTATGTTATCTTTCTTCCTTAAATTAACAAACTATCAGAGGAGGTCAATGTAATTTTAGTAAATTTAAGGGGAGGTAAGTGATAGTTTTATAAAATAAGGTCCTAAGTATAATTACACTACACTTAAGGAGAGGTGAGTGTAAATTACTTTATAATTAATGGGTATATTCTTGCTTCGATGTGAGTAAGGACTGGGGAATTTCGTAGGCCCTAACTTTGTTAATACCAAAATACAAAAAATAAATAAATAAAAGTGTTAAGGTTTGGATTTTTAGGACTCTGGTTAAAAATTAAAAAAGTAATATTTTTGTTGAAAAGTGTGATTGTTAGTTTATAAAGTGTAAATATTTATAAATGTGTCTATTTAGAAATTCTAAGGCCTCTCAAATTTACAAATATGTGCATTAATTAGTTTAATTAATAATTTAATATATCTTTCCTTTGAATGCATTTTATTTTTGATAAAATATCACGTGTATGGTGGACATTTTACTCTATCCACAACCACAAGGGAGGCAAATTAAGTTATGCATGAATCATATATGGCCTTTTTGCTTATAAGATTTACTTGTTTATTGCTACCATTTTCAGCTAAAATTATTGGGCTCAAACTCGTTCACAATATAATTAAATAATATCAATGTGTGATAATGAACACTAAAATAAATCTGATAGAATTAAATTTCCAATCAACATAGCACATAAGTAGCGCTTTCTCTAAATTTCATGGGAATTGCCCTTATAAAAACAACGTCAATGTTAACTAATTAATAAAAAGAGGGAAAAAAAACCCTTCATGTTATTTATATTGATGCTTTTGCCCTCCCCAAATTCTTTCACTCACTAGGTGTGTCAAGTTTCGAACAAAGAAACATGGGGTCATTATAGCAACCTCTTTCGAGGTCTATTGAAATAACATTTACCCCGTTTAAATTTTAAAATTTCACTCACCTCCCTTCAATCCAAACGAGCTAAACACCGTTAATGACCCATGTGAAATGAAATATTTGCCCCCTAATATTTAAAAAAAACATTAACCCATTCTTTCCCCAATTTCTCACTCACCCACTGAAACTAAATGAAACCCTCACTGTTGTTTTCTTTCTCCACTACAAGAAAATTGCCATATACCACGGCGGTCTTTAGCTACACATATACAAATTGTAAGTATAGATAATATATAGCCACAAATATATAGTACCATCACTATAAGTTTTAGGGACAAATATTAATATTGTGGGTATTGGACATCTATACCTACACTTATATTTTATTGTCACTATAAATTTTTTTACTATGGGTATAAGTAGCATATACCTACACTCATAATTTCCTGTCACTATAAATTTTTTTTCCTGGGTATAGAGAATATATACCCACACTCATATTTTGGTGTCACTATAAATTTTTTTTACTATGGTTATAAAAGATTTATACCTACACTTATTCTACTATCACTATAGTTTTTTAATTTTTGAGATATAATTTTTCTTTCCTATGACCGCAAAAACTCCCTAACTTTTATTTTCCCTCCTTTCTTTACCCTTTTCCCCTGACTCCATCAACAGGTCCTCCACCACTCCTTTTCAACCTACATCAACACAACCCCACCATCATAAACTCACTATCCCTCACAACCCCCTCCACCAAACCAGCACAGCCACCTCTCAAGCACATCGCTCCAACCCGTCATCATCGCGAGGCTCCACTGGAAAGGCCAGGGTGGCCACGAGGCTCCACGGAAGACCACAACCACAGCCACGGCCAGCCACAGCCGCGAGCGGCTCCACTGCGGAAGCCACGCCGTCACGCGGCGGCCAACGCCTTCAGGCTCTCTCGCGCCACGGACGAACCCCTTCAGGCTTTGCTTTGCCGCCGCCATGCACCGCCTACAAATCCGGATCGGATCTAGGTCAGGCATCACGCACGCGGAGAGCTGAGTCGCGCCCTCCTCCTTCGCGGTTCCTCTCCCTCCCACTCGCGCGCGGTGATTTGTCATTAGCGAATCGGGAAGCGAAACCTGAAAGCACGGCGGATCCTCCATCCTTCGCGCTCATCTTCGCCGTTGTCATCCCGCATGGGAACATTTCAGTTCGAGTCAGATTCGGCGAAGGCCAAAAACTCTCTCGCTACTCCAAGCCCTAGGCTACGCTGAGTGATGCCCTCGTTCGTATATCTCGAATTGCCGATAGGTAAGTTCCTCCTTCGATGTTGCAATATTCGAGTTTTTCATTTTTTGGTTTGATTGGTTGTTCGAATCGATGTTTTGATTCTTCAATTGCAGCTGTGTAGGGTTTTGGATTTAGGTTTTTGTTTTTGAATTGTTTGGAATTTTTGGAATTTGAATTTTGGTGCAGATGAATCATCGAAGGAAGCGGTAATGCAAGCGAGTCCTTTGTATGTTGCTGCCTCTTGACTTGTCTTGTAAGGTTTCTCTGCTTGGATTGAACAACTCTTTATTTTTTCGCTAATTTTGATATTGATATGCATGATGCAATGGTTTGTGACTGCGTTTTTTATAATGGGATGATTTAGTGAGGTTAGTTAGTTATGGATTTCATGGTTTTGATGTTTGTTGAATTGCGAGTTTTGCATTTCTTCTTCTAGCTGGTTCATTGATTTTTGACATGTGCGAGAGATGTATGGGTGAAATTCACTTCATGCTTCAGCTTCTTGTGTTAGTTGTGGTGATTGTGAACTTTTGCGTGCAACAATGAATCCTAGTGATTATATGATAAATTTGCAATTTGGTTCCAGTATCGGCTTTTGCTAGTTTAAGAGTTGAGGCTGAATGGTGAGACAATGATTTGACATTTTGAGTGTGGATATGATTAATGGGAGTGATTGTGTGCCATGCTTCAGTGGTTGTTCAAGTCGTAATTAGTACTAGTTAGACTTATATAGTGATATAGCATTTGGAACTGTGATGGATGTGGGCTTTGTTGGACTTACTTTTGTAGAGTGACAATTCCCTAATAGCAATAATAGTTCTGATTTTGATGTTTTTCACTTATTTAATCTCTCTCTTTTTTGCCTCTTCCTGGTCAATTGAATCTCTATAGAAGGATGCAGTGATCAAGGTGAAGAAAATTGCCCCTGTTTTATTATAATTTTTAATACAATTCCATAATTTTCTTTGCCTTGCACTTGTCTCCTTTGTAGCCTTGATTCATTTCCTAAATATGCTGATTAATCTTTCTGTAATTGTTATTTGTACATAGAAAAATATTTTGGGTTCTATTAGCTTCAGAGGAGTTTTGGAGCTTACTAAAAGTGCATTGCTAGCAGCTCTGGAAGGTAATATATGTATGTATTTTTTTTCCTATCTGGTAGATTTTTTAAGGTTGCCCTTAATTTTCTTTTTGCATTTGTCTGTCCGTTTTCATGATAATTCGATTTTACACGTCGCTTTTGCTTTCACTATAATTCTTCTTCTTATTTTGCTTTGGCGTTCTCTCTTTTTCTAACAATGATTGCTTCAAGAGTTTCACATCCTAAGGTGTTCAAAGATTGAGTCCTTGCCAGTTGATAGGCTACCTTCCTCTCTTTCATTCCTAGAATCCAAGATTGTCCTCTCCTGGAAGCAAGGTACAAGAATAGGATAGGGAAACATTTGTCTAAGGTTTCTCACATCCCTACCATAAGAATAAATAAAGCGGTCATAATCTAAACTTTCAAATGGAAAGGAATGAACAAAAGGGAAGGTAAGGGCTTCAATTATGTTGAATAATATGACAAAAACCAGAAAATTCTCGTAACTTTGCCAAATTGTGTTGTCCTGAATTCAAGTTCTTTGCAAATTTCTCTTTTGGTTTGCTGGCTACCTCTTTGTTCTGCATGTCTATGTTACTATTCAGAATTCCTTCTTTCTCCATGCTCTCATGTATTTATAGCTTCTTTAGCCTTTAGTTTCTGTTTCATTTTTCAATTCTCAACACCTTAAAACTAACAAGTGTATAATATATGATGTCTCAACAGTTTGTTTCGTTATTGGTGATTAATTCTTGGTCAAATTTAGCAGCTTGTTGGCCAAATTATTAGTAATTAGGGTTACTTGGAAAAATTATGTATAACTGGCTTTCTGGGTGAAGCTGATCCTGGGCTTAGTTGGATTGGCAAAGCATGTTGACACAGCATGTGTGAAAACTTTCTGCATTATATTGTTGAATTGCTCTAATTATCTTTATTGCTATTGTAAATAGCCTCACCATATGCTAGTTGTGGCAATGAATTATGTTACATTATATGTGCATATGTTATTTTTGCTTTTTTATGAACTTAATTTTTGCTATTTTTTCTAGGAATGTGTCTATGTCACTAAATGGTATATAGGAGGAGTAAAGTGATTTTTGGTTCAAATGGATCAGTATGAAATTCTAGAATAGATTGGCAAAGGTTCCTTTGGTTCTGCTCTTCTTGTTAGGCACAAGCATGAAAAGAAAAAGTGAGTATCATTCCAATCTCTTTGTTCAATTGTGATTTGAGAAATTAAGACATCATACTTAAGAGTTGTTAGTCCTCAAAGAGGTTGTGATTATGTATATATATTTAGGCTTTGTGATATTTGAGTATTCCGTTCATTAAACTTTTTTGAGAATTAAACTTTTCACACCTATGATTCTCTCCTTCCAAAATAATTAAAGAGCAATAGGAAATAGCTAAATGATATAAAAGCAACTCAAATCCATGAGGATGTCTCAGTAGTCCTCAACCTTGATGTAGCTGGCTTGTTTTTCCTGACTGAAGAATTATGTTGCTTCCTACATAATTTGATTAAGATATATGTCAACCGTTGGTTGCTATTCTTTTATATTCTTTTGTTGTCCAAGAGTTACTCAGCTATTGATATGATCATCTGTTTTTGTTCATGAACTATGCAATATGGTTTTTTTTTACCTTATTCTAAACATTACAACTAAACATTAAAACACACATATGCACAAGAACAGTAACAAAACCAACCTATCCTAAAATTTTCATTAAGTTTGATATTAGGTTTGTTAAATACATATACTAATATTAATGCTTCATTGTAATTCACAGGTGATAACTAGAAGCGAAGGTGCTCATCTTTGCTAATATTGTTAATGATTCATGCTTATTATGTTTTGGAATTGTATTTTGTATTCACCATATTTATTTTATGGAAGCATAACATATGTATTTCTTTAGATTGATATGATTCACTTTCTTTGTAATATTGATACCTATTGTTTTAAGACTTATTTTACTTTTAATACACGTGGAGTTTTTTTTATATGATTGTTATTCTTATGTATATAAATTTAATTAAATACATAAATTGAATTCCAAATTTTAATTTTTTGTACCCACAAAAAAAATTATTATAAGTTATACCTCAGAAAATATAAAATCAATAAAAGTTACCCATGAAAAAGTTTATATCCACAGAAAATTAAAATCTAATAAAAGTGTGGCTATAAGCTATACCTACGAAAAAAGATCTGCTCTAAAATATATAGTGACAGAATAGTTTCCGTGGGTAATTACCAAGTGATTGTTTGTGACGGTTTTTAGTTCTGTCACTAAAACCTATAGTGACAAAATTTAATCCGTAGGTATAAGTTAAGCATTTCTGACGTTATTGGGTTTCGTCACTATATTTTATACCGATGGCAAAAAAACCGTGGGTAAAGGCATATTAAATATGACGGAATTGGATGTCCGTGGGTATAGGTTTTTGAGGCCTATACCCACAGTTTTTATGCTTTTACCTAGGTTTTTGCCGTGGGTATATGACAATTTTCTTGTAGTGCTCCTACCTACCATCACCTTGTTTATTGTTTCTAATATCAGAAAATATATGTCTTTAGGAAGGTCAAGTCTAAGCTATGAAAGTGTTGGATAAAGCTAACTTAAACAAATAATGTATCCCAAAAGGAGAAAATAAATTATAAATTTATAATAAATTTTGTGCATAAATATTTTTATATGCTGATATTTAGTTATTATTTGAATTTGATATTTATGATTTTATGAAATCTAATATTAAGTTTGTGATATCACAATTGATTTTTTCAAAAACTTTGAAAATATTATCTTATCAAATCTATTAGATATAATATGTTTATAAGTACCGTTGATATTTATATTTGTATCGGCATTATACATTATATATTTTTGTTGGAATTACAAAAGATAAAATATACTATATTTTCCTTTTATTATGCATGTTGTTATAAAATAATTTTCATATAATTTCAAAGAGTGTCGATTTAAATACAAATAAATTGATACTCAAAGATTTTGACAATATTTGAAAATTAACCAAAATTATGAATATTATGATTTGGAAAACATTTTCTATTTATTGATAAATTATAATATTATTTGAATATATTAGATACTATATATTTATATTTAATATGTATTATGAATATGATTTGTTACGTATTATTTCAATAGAGAATTATTAGATATTATTTAATAAGAAGTTATTAATGATTAAAATTATGTATGAAATTTATTGATCATGTGAATTTTTATTTTTTATTAAAAAATAGAGTTTTATTTCAGTGATTTTATCATCATTTCAAATCCAAATTGTTAAGCATCAAAACCTCCAAGTTGTTACTAAAGTTTAGGCACGGTCATAGCTAGTGTTATTGGTTCGTTCAAAAAAGAAAAAAAAAACAAGAAAATTTAATTGTTCAAATACTCAAAGGTAATATGCATATATTTTAACTAACTTTTAAATCCTTTATATTGTTGAAACGTGAGTGTGTTTGTGCGGCGTGTGTGGGACGCAGAATGCGTTGCATGTTGGGTGGTATGTTTGTCCTAATATATCATAATACCCATAAATATTTTTTTTTCTAAGAACCATAATCATCTAATAATTTTTTCCTAGAGAGAAAAATGATTTCTCTCAACCTTCTCCGATTGATTTCTTTCGTACGTAAATGCTCTCATCCATATTCTTATATAGGTTTTATTTCTGGTAAGCTATTATGATATAGTTTTCTCTTCTTATTTAATTCCCAATCATTCCTGATTCTTGTTTATAATTTTATCACAGTTAAAAATGCCATTTCATTTCTCCAGTATCATGTAGTAGTCAAGCACTCTCTCCAACAAACGGTGAGTGGATAGTTGCTTATGGCTATATATATTTTAGCCATTAAAAGTATTTTATAAATTGATCATCATCAATATTATCATGAAAATCATATTTTGGAAAACTCATAAGACTATTATTTGTTGCATGATTGGCAGAAGGTGTCAATCAACAATTATATTAAAAATATAGAGAAAATAAGAGATAATAATGCTATAAAATTTATGTGTCAATTAATAAATAGATCAGATTAAATATTTCTCTTATTTTCAATATACCTAAGTATTTCGCATAAAATAACGCGACTGATCAAGATTAAAGTTATTTTATTGCCATATAATCACATAAAAAGATAACAAACTGAATTTGAATTTAGAAAAAGACAGCGACTTAGCAGGTTGCCTGGACCGCTAGCTTAGCCCCACCAATACCATTGTCTTTAAAGCCAAACATCTCTTTCGTCACCTTAAGCCCGCAAGTAACTTTTCCAACACATGCTGCTTCCACCACAGATTTGCTGTTAGTAGCTTCCCAAGAGCCTTTGCTGAAAGAACCACATCGGCCTTCTGGGCTTCCAAAGCTGGCAAATTGGATTTCGGAGATAATTTGGCCACCTTGGCATGATAACTCTAGATGAGCACCTTCATCAACATGAGCGCAAACGGTTCCTGTTGTCACTGTTTGGAATGAAACGTTCATGGGATTCCCACCTATTTCTTCAAACAGAACCAGCGTGTTCTTGTCCTTGTTCAAGAATGACCTTGGCACATGGTACCACCTTTGTGATGGATTGCCACAATTGGTGTTGCACATTTCCGTTTTGTATTTTCCACGGTAGTCACACGTGTCACTGCACCCATTGGTTTTAGTGATCATAGTTGGCCAATAGCGGCCAATGCTGTGTCCATTCACCCAAGCATGTCCTTTGCCTAAGCCTAGCAAGTCCACCACCACAGGGTTCGTTCCTGAAGGAGCTTTGAAATCCGCCTTATACCAAGTCATGGGTGCTCCAGTAGGATAAGGTGAACCAATGTTCCATGATACACCAACACGAGGTTGCACATCATAGAGACGTTTTTTCTCACCATTCAAACCAACCTTGTAAGACCAGAGATTAGTTGACAAATCTATGGTCGCATTATTCTTCCAATCAATCGAACCAGACCACCTGCTATACCAGTCTTGATCATATCATACCGTACGCCGTAGTGTGCAAGCCCAACAGTGGCACTGAGTAGAGTTATGATGTTTGCTCCCTCCTTCAAAGAAACGTGTGTCTGATATGTGAAATTGCTCCCTGTTTCGCTGAATTGGTATCCTGCATGCTCTTTGTTAACATAGGCTCGAAGTGTGTGGCCCATTGTGTCCACACGGAGAGTTGCATTCTTCCAAATGGAAGTGTCGTTGATATCGACATTAGTCATGTACCACAAGTAGTCACTGGCATCCAAAGTTAGCTCCTTCTGCTCTAGAAGCTGGCGTGCTTTGAGTGTGCCCTGTCCTTCCAGAGTGTCTTCCATTGTCTCTGGCACCCATGACCAAGTGAGCGGAGCAGATGCATCATCGGTGCTCTTCTTCACCATTAGCGAAGTCTGACTGTTAACCTTTGCAGTGTTGAAAACCTCTTTGTTGCAACCGTCAAGAATGGTCACAGACCAAGCGGGGACAAAGTACTTCCCATCCTGTTGCAAGTCAACTTTTGCGTCTTCGTGGCTCTTTATATTGCTCAGGAAACAAAATCTTTGCCCTGTTGCATTGTTGGCGTACGTTGTTAGGGTGACGTCTTTGCCGAAATCCTTGTCAGTCCTTGTTGCATTAACGAGGATCTTTTCCCGAGTTTTATGGCTTCATGAAGCTGCTTAAGATGTCCCCATTTGGGTTGATTCAAATTCCCGTACTCATCGATGGGTGCGTCATAGTCATAAGATGTTGTCATGTATGGGCCTCCTGCTGTGCGACCAAAGTTGGTGCCTCCATGGTACATGTAGTAATTATTGAGTACTCCGCCATTCTGGAAAAAGCGTGCAACTGAGAAAGCCGAGTCCTCAGCGGTTCTATGGGGAACCCTTTCACCCCATTTTCGGAACCACCCGATCCAATTTTCAGTGAACATTTTGGGACTCTTGGGGTTATTGGGTTTAAACTGGTCACAGTAGTACCCATTGCAAGTATTGATGATAGGCTGGGGTGCATCATTTTGTTGGCACATGATCCACGGGACGCCGATGTTTTGTGCCAGAGCCATTTGTGCACTCCATTTGACATAGGCCTTCCCTGCATCTCCGTAACCCCACATGAGGTCTCCATATTCATTCTCAATCTGGGCAAGGATAATGGGCCCTCCTTGTGATGCAAACAACTTTGCTTCTTTGGCCATGTTCACGATCTTTGTAGTGAAAATTTGCATTTCATTCTTGTAAACTGGGTTATCAGTTCTCAGCTCAATTCCGGGCATATTGTGCAACCACACTGGAAAGCCTCCATAGTTCCATTCCGCGCAAACATAAGGACCAATCCTTAAAATGGCGTACAAACCAGCCTGTTGGACGAGCTTGAAAAACTTTACAAAATCCAAGTTTCCTGAAAAATCATACTTGCGCCGATCAGGTTCATGACGATCCCAGAATACATAAGATTCAATGGCATCAAGACCTCCGTCTTTGGCCTTTTGAATGATCTCGGGCCACATCTCCTCCGTGCTTCGTGGATAATGGACTGCACCAGCAAATATAATGCGCCTCTCTCCGTTGATGATTAGAGCGTTGGCATCATAGGAAACCTCATAGGCATAACATGAGACTACCAGTGCTAAGCTCAATAAGAGAATCCCAACCCAAGGATTATTGGTAGAATACATCATTGTGAACATATGTATGGTTATTCAATTTTTGTCAATGCCTCATTGAGATTGAATGCGGTGTTTAAATAAGGGAAGAATGGCAGTTAAATGTACACCTTGAAATATGACAAATTGGGCTTCTTGTTATAACTAAATTAATTAACTCGTGTGTTGGTCATGTATTTATGGATAAACTCTTGGCAAATATTAACAGATTAATGTCTTTTGGGCCTTTTAGTCTTTGTGCTTATCTGTGAAATTTGTGATCTATGCTGGATTGGTTTTACAACTTCCTAGGATCAATCCTAATTTTGTTGTTGTTTGAAGATATCCAGAAGTCTTATTTTGAATGCGTTGTTATCGTTGTAACTAAGAAGCCAGATTTGATACTTAAACGATGCGTCTATAATTTTTTTCCCTCCCGCTTGCAATTAAGGTTACTATTAATCACAATGACATTGTCAATTTTGTTTTTCAAAAAATGACATCGTCAATTTTATAACATATAACTAGTTATTTTACCTTGTGCTTTGCATGAGTCGTATAAATTAATTTTATTGAATTTTAATATGTATTATCTAATATATGTAATTTATTCATTATTTAAATGTTATGATGAAACTATTTCAAACAATATTTACTTAATTTTTTATTTGACACAAAATAAATTAATGTAAATATAAGTTTGATATTTTAAAGTAATATAAAATATAGTTTTTAAATTTCATAATTATTTCAATTATATTTTGTTATTAGAAATAATGTTTTTACTATTTACTAATTAACTTCATCATATCATATCATCATATTCTAAACCTTCTAATATAAATATAACAAAAAAAATGGCTTAGACTATTTACAAGTGTTCATATTCCTTATCAATGATGTATTAATTTAAGGTTTAACTACTCTCATGTACCTATTATTTTACTTAATTTTTAATCAGGTCTCTATAGTCTAAAAGTTTTTAATTAGGCCCCTATATTATACAAAATTTTTCATTTGGTTCCTGTCGTTAATCACCATTACAAAAATATTTCCAACAATGATATAATGCACCTAATGAAGTCAGGTTCACCATAAAACTTTTATCTGCAATTCAATATATATAGAATGAAAATCTATAACTAAAAATAGCATGAACTATCAATGCACTCTTTTAGTATAGTCTACCAAAAATAAGTAGAAAGAAACCAAAGCCAAGCACCTAAAAAAATGTAGTCGTGGCTATGCAATTGTTTGGGTTTTTTGCATTTTGATTTTCAATGTTGGTCATTATTCCAACAGCTCTCAAAAGAGGTAAAGAGAAGGGGTTGAGTGGTGGTGGGCTAGAAATCAATGATCGCCAAAAGAGTGTGTTGGTGTTTATGACCAACGGAAGAAGCGGCGGCGCGCAGATTGACAACCTCAACGGCGGATCTAGTGGGCTCATAGCATGGTGGCTTCAATGATGTCCTGTAGGGGCTTGTGATGGTGTGGTGGAGACGGAAGCCTATGATGAGGGTGCATAGCAAAGGAAGGTGGCACCTTTTCTAGTTACCCTTTTCACCATTTGCCATAGCCCTCACCATTACCTCCCCATTGAAGCTTTTCTTGCCACTTTCACTTTCACAATTCCACCATCTATAATAACCCTTGGATTGCCTTGTCCATTGAAGCTTCTTTCCCATTCAAACTATTCTAAACGCTTTCACTGGAACTCTTCATTTTACCTTGCCCCAAGTCATTCCTTAATGTTTAAACCATAATACCTTGTGAATTTCTGTTGTATAATCGGACTCCCCCTCAACCCCAAAGCCTCCCACATTGCTAGCTCATCAATGACTATGCTTGGAGCCCAATCCCTCTTCCAATTCTTCTGTAATCCCTTCCAATTTGGTCTTCCTATTCTCACCTTTGTGTCGCTCCTTTAAGTATTTAAATGTGGAAGATTGTGATGATGTGCGTTGTTTTTGCGACATCTTTTTATGCCTTTTTTGGGAATGTGTGAGGGATGTGTTTAATTCCAAGGATATTCATTGCAATTGGGTTCAAGTTGGTGTTAGGTCTAAATTTGAGTGCGGTGAGATTGGGAAAATTGGAAGGGTTTATTGGTTGTTTGAGAGTTGGGTTTGGGTTAGGGGTTTTACGATGTGAATTCGATTGTTATTGGATCTACTATTGTTCCTTTTGTCTTGATTTATCCTAAGAATGGGGTTTATTGGGTTCAGTTCTCTTGATTATAATTATTGTTGTTCTTGGAAAGTTCATGTTTAATTGAGTTTTCAGATGTTTGAATGGGAACCCCATTCAATATGAAGGGATGGCTCACGGTGACCAGAGAAGCTGTCCTATCTTTCTTTTGTTTATTCTCTTGGTTTTTGGTTCTTGCTTGGGTTTTGATTACAATTTTTGGGATGATTTCTTGTGTATTATGCGTAATGGGTATTATTATTTTAATTTGTTGTGCTTTTTGAGTTTTTGTGATTCAGTGATGGTTTGGGTAGGTTGGGTATGGTTGTTTGGGTGGTGGGGATGAAAGATGGATGATGTAAAACGACAGAGAAAGATGGAGATGAAATATACTATGAATATTCCTTTCTTTGTAACTGTTATTACTCGTAGGACTTAATTGAAAAATTTTATACAATCTAGGGAACTAATTAAAAACTTTTACATTATAGGGACTTGATTGAAAATTGAATGAAACTATATGGACCTGAAAAATAATTAAACCTTAATTTAATAGCTTTTTTAATCATTTCTATTAATATGTTTAATTTTTCAAAAATTTAAAATGTTTTAAAGGCTTAAATATCTTTTAGGTCCCTAAAAAATAAGTGTATTTTTGTTTTGGTCCCTAAAAAATATTGTTTTATTGTTTCAATCCAAACATTTTTAAAATTGTTTTGTTTTAATCCTTATGTCTATGTTAAATGTTGAGTTGGCTAATAGAGGACCACATCATCTAATCATACATGGCATTTACTGATCATATATGACATATCCTAATTTTATGTGTGAAAATCTTCACCCAATAAGCATTTGGATCAACCTAATAACACATCTTACCTGACATAATAACTCATTTTATAGTAGAATTTTGACTCATATGATTGTAATAACATTACTAACTGATATGTATAATTGAATGATGTGATTTTCTATTATACAACTCAATATTTAGCTAAGACACACTATTAGCAGGGGCTAAAGTAACAAATGATGATGAAAAATTGTAACAAAAAAAATGATGATGAATTATAATAAAAGTAACAAATGCTGAGCTTTTTTTTAAAAAAAATATTTTAAAATATTTTTATAATTATAAAATAATATTAAATTTATTTAATATATTTATCATATTTATATTTGATTTATTTAATTAGTCCATAAAATCCACGGATACTACACTAGTAATATATAATAGTAGGATAGATAGTGGTTCGTAAATTTTTTCCGATCTTTTCACATTGACAAATAGATAAAATTATTGGTTATTAATAGTTCTATACAATAAATAAAGTTAAGATTTGACCATTTAATAAATGGATCACCCCATCCAGCCCGTTTAAGTGTTGTCCATTGCAGACCGGGCTAAATAGGACGGGCTCGCCACACACCCATTGGCTGGCTTACATTGTATTGATTCTGATGATTGTAAGCTCGGGCTTTCTGTAAAGTACCACTAAATGAATCACCTCACTCTCCCAACGTGGTTGATGATGGTGTTTTACTTTCCACTGAGGTCTTGCTACATCGTCTCCATATATAGATGAATCATTCAACAGTTACTTAATATAGATATAGAATACCATTAAAATATGTTGTCAAAACCAACAGGTATAGTTCTTTATCAATTAATCTATTCCGTTTTGGCATGTAGGCGCAAAACTATATTTGACTTCTTCACTAGAATTAACATGAGAACATCTCTTTATGTTAACGCACTTTTGTGGCAAATTCAGTCATGATTATCGGAAATGCCATTGCCAAGACAAGATTTCGAATTTGCAAGGCATTATTGGATTGATTTTACTCCATTTGTTTTGTTGCTATCAATTAATTGTAACAAGAGTGTGCATCTTTTACAAAGAAAAACTTCTCGAGAAAAAAATGAAAAATAAAAAAATGTTCAAAACACTAGAAAGGATAAAAAAGAAAAGTATATATGCATATAAATCTGTAATTAATTAATGATGTCCATCATATAATTGCTATATATTTCTCTACAAATTAAAAGTGTCTCTACTTTCTAGAATGTATGTCATGTTGATGGTCTTCTACCTATATAGCCGAAGTTATTGTGGTGAGAGAAGCAAAATCTAACTCTCATTCATGTTAAAGACATTATTGCTTTTTCCAAAATTGCCACTGCCCAAATAATAAAGCAAATTTCTGCATAGCTATTTGATGTGGAAGCTGCAGCAGAGGCAGAGGGGTCGGTAGGAACAGGTACTGCACCAAAAACATTTGCTCCGCTTGTGTTTGTTGTGTTTAGGATTGATGAACTAGTACTGCAATTTTATTAGGCACCAAAAATATTAGCCAAATTGTGGCAAAAATGCAAAAGAAAGAAACAAAATGTGGTTAAAGATGGTCACCTGGTTGATGGATATAGACATGTCCCAACACCTGGAAATTATCAACAAATTAACGAGTCTCATTATTTGAAAATCAAACGAAAATGTTAAAACATTACCAGGAAAAAAAAGAAAGAAAATGTTAAAATAAAACACTTTGAATAAAGAGATCAAATGAGGAGAAAAATTGAATTTTACAATGATATATATACATCTATTAATGACTATGTTATAGATAATGGTGTTTCCATAATAATTAATGACTAAGAAATGGATAAAAAGAACACTTCTCTTTAATAAAACAAAACCTTCTAAACAACCATTTTTTAATAGATAATAGAAAAAAAAAATAGGGTAATGCTACTTATACAATCTAAATCATGTATTGTGTTAGACCACCATTTGAATCATTGTTTTAAAAAGGCTCGGAGCCGGTTAAAGGGAAACCGGTGAACCGGTCATGAAGGTCAGCCACTGCTGATTCGTTCGCATCAAAGGATAATCGGTTTGGCTGCGGTTTTGGATAAAAGGATGACTGGCCGGTGAGGCAAGGGAGGAGGTAAAGTTTTTTTTTTTTTTTTGCTTTTTTCCCTTTTTTGCTTTTTTTGCTTTGTTTTTGCTAAATAATGTTTTTTCTTAAACCTTTAAAAAAATTCTAATATGACATATAAAAAATACAATAACTTTATTTATATTGTCATGAATTGTGAGTTTATGATGTAAAACTTTGTGTGTTTGCTTGTGTAATTATGTTTTAAACTTGTCAATTGTGATTCATAATTGTGAAGTGTGAACAATATTTAGGAATTTATGTTATTTATTTATGTTTTTGTATTTGGATCCTTTAAAGGGTATCAACTGATTAATTAGTTATCATTTTATTATATTTAATTTAAATTTTTATATATTTTTACATATTTTTTGTATAAATTTGGTTAAAGGCAGATACAAGGTTAACCAGTGACCAACCTAAAGAGTCGAATAAAAAGTTTAAAACTATGATTTGAATTCATTTGTCCTTATCTAATCTAATTATTTATACACTTTAGTTGCTTTTTTGGAAAAAAAATAATTGTGATTATAATTTATAAGCAACCCTTTAGATATTGACAAGATATAGAGGCTTTTGAGACAGGGCTTCCAATAAAGTAGAAAAAAGGAAAAAAGCTTGACTTCTGCATCACTCAGGTGGCAACTTTGTAGTTACTACATATCCCCAATGCACTTTCAAAGTCTATTCAAAGATGCAGTAATAAAAGCCTTTCTTTCTTTCTTTTTTCTATTGTCTGTGCAGAAAGGAACCCAAGAATCCTCCCAAGGGATACGTCTGATTTCCAATCAAAGGCCACTCTCTGTATGTGATTAGTACTAGTTTTCTGGGATTGCACATTTGGATTTGTGCTTTTTATTTTATTTTTTAATCTATAAGATCAATTTTAATATACTTTTAATATGAATTGTTTTATCTTATTAACCAATCATCTTATATGATTTGAGTTAATTATGATAAAAGTTAATCCGTTTATTGTGTATTTGGATGCAGGTTTGGTGCATTCAAAACCAATTCTACGACCCAAAATAGATGCTATCATTATGTTATTTTATTGTGTTGTTAATTTGTAATGATTAAAATCAATTCTTATTTCTAGAATTGCCATTTATTCTAAAAAGTGAAAAATTATTAGAATTACTATTAGAGAAATTATAAAAAATAAATTATTTTATTTTAAAATCAATTATAACTATATCAATTATAGAGAATCAATTCTACCTGGAATCAATTTATATAACTATGTAAAAATATTTTTTACTACCAATATGTGAAAATCAAATTCTTATTTTATATTAAAATTTGTACATGAGTTGAACATATAATTTTTACCTAAATTCTTCTAAGATCACTAATGTAAAATTTGTAATAGCAGGAGTCTTACTTGGATTAGTGCTAATGATCACAGCAGTTCCACCAAAATTGCAGCTATTTGGAACAGGATTCTTTTGATAATACTTATTGAATGCATAAGAAGCATGGTCACGGACAGTGTTTGGATTGTAACAGCTACCACCAGGTTGAATTCCAGAACAATCAGTTCCACCATAGCCACAAGCATAGTCCAGTGCAATTTGTAAGGCTCTCAGTGAGGCACTTGGGCTTGCAATGCACCAACTTGCACCTGATGACACTGTGGAAGAATTTGATGATGTGGTTGGAGTAGTAACTGGGAGTGTGGAGGGTGGGGGGTATGTTTCTGGATTGGAATTAGGATTCAGGATTGGAGACGTTGAAATGGTTGGAGTGGTGCTGGGAAATAGATTTGGAATTGTTGTTATTGGAGTGGTAATATCCTTTTGTGTGGTGGAAATAGGGACATTGAATTCTAATTGTGTCATTTCTTGTCTTATTACATTCACATGCCTAGGTGCTTCTTCCTTCATTGTCCTACTTGAACCTGTTCTTGAAATGACAAAGGAAATATGGATTACTTTGTTCTTTTTCATCTTTCTGATATAAAGCATGTGAAGAGAAATGAATTTGAAATTGAATTTAAGCTTTTTCTTTATTAGAGGATAAAAGGGCTAGCTGGATTCAACTTTTTACTATGACATTAAATCTGACATGAGGAAAAAATTGCTCTGCTAGTTATTTGAATAGTAGGAAATTTTTACATAATTGCATTCAAATTAATTATTAGGCCCTTTAATGCTCTGCATTTTTTTTCCCTCCAAAGCCAATAGCTTATCACAGTGCATTTTAGATAGGACACCACAGACATGTGGGGTATCCTATGCATAGAGATTAGAGACCTCATTTATGAGTCAAAAAAAGTTTGGGGCCCTTGTATTTTTTCAAGAAACGGTGGAACACGCGGAGGATTGGAGGCAATTTCTCTATGTGAAACCGCCAAAGAGATGAGCAAGAAAAGGACTAGCTAAAGTTTCTGTATGCAATACCTCTATAGTTGGTTGAAAATTTCAGTCAAGCAGGCCAAATAAAATAAGAAAAATATTATTTATATTCATTATGTGTAATATTGTGTCGATTCTCATTTATAATTGAATGAGGTGTGAGTAATAGTTGAATGAGATCATTATTCAAATGGTGGATGAAATATGGCATAATATCAACGCAATAAATACGAATAACACAACTTATAAAATAATTAACCAAACAATGGAAAAAACAACATTTTGAACGAGGATTATTTCTATTATTGCTCATAAAAATAATTCATGTACAAAATAAGGTGGTCATTTTGTAAACTATATTCCAACTCAATATAGGGACAAATAAACATGAAAAAGAGAATTGTACCCAATTGGTCCATCGGGTATATTATATCGATACTAGTTGGAAAAATAAATAAACAAAATGGAAGAGAATAAAGCAATTGTGATGCAAAACTTCAGTGCAGAAAATGCAATTTTATGGTTACAGAATCAAAACATATGCAAGCGGTCCAAAGAATCTTATCCGGTGCTTAAATGAAGAGAATATATGCACAAGTTAGAGAATGCATAAAGGGAAGTAATTTATAACAGAAGAAAACAAGAGAAGAAAAAAAAAAAAACAAAGATAGTGAGAACTGAGAAACATTGTTATTCTTAAATCAGAAGCAACCCAACTACCAGGATAAAGAAGTGAAGGAGCTAAATCAACAAACGAGAAGAAGGACAAAAAAAAACAAGAAATAGACCAAAAAAGAGAAAGGAAAATTACCACAACAGAGGAACTGAACCAGCACAAGAAGTATTACAAAGTAATTTATTACAACCCTTTGATTCCTTTCCATCTTCAATCTTCTGCTATGCTTCTTCTTCTTCTGTTGCTTTGGCACTTCCTCCTTCCCTTTGTTGTTTCTTCTTCAATGTGGTTCCCAAATTATACTAGTTCTTCCCTTAAAACAACTAGAGAGAAAGGAAGATATCATATACAAGAGATAGTGAAATGATATTTTGGAGAAAAAGAAAAGGGCAAGGTGTTTTGTGGACTAAAATCATGCTATATAATAAATATATATATACTTGTAGACTATGTGAAGTGCTGTGAGACAAAGAGGAGGATTTGTGAAAGGGGACATGGTGTGTAAGAGGGTGCAACCAAGAGAAGAAGGAGCAAAAAGGAGGGAAAAAAAAGTGATGAAGAAGATTGGAAAACAATGTAAAGAAGGAATTGTTTTGGAATTAAGGTTCAATATGTTGGATGGTTAGTGATGATTGTAATGATGGTGCTCATGTGTGATTTGCCTTTTTCTTTCCTATACAGTATAACATGGCTTTCCCTGTCTTATAGGACTCATTAATTATGCTTCATTCTTCTTCTCACTTTTTTCTTTTCTTTCTTTATTAATGCCAGCATATAAAACTCAAAATACAAAATGCCTTTTTTTTATTCCAATTCTTTGTTAGTGTCTTTAAGAAATTTACTGACAAAACCTATTAGTAAGAATTTTTTTTAATGAATGCATTTACGACACGAGTTAAGAAATTTTAACTAAAAGGACAGTAAATATTTTTTGAGTTTTTAACTTATCAAATTATACTTTTTTTTATTTAACACATCTTATTTTTAATTTCTTAATTGTCATTTTATTAAGTACACTAACTAGAAAAACTTTAAAAGAAAAACAATCATTCAACCAAATTATCTTTTATTAAAGTATTCAAAAGATTATTATCAATTCATTAATCTTTTCTTTCACTTATTTGTATTAAAAGTAAAATTAAAAAGAAATTTTATTAGTTTTCTCAAGAGACATAAAAGAATTGACAAAACCACTTGTGATAAAAAGTGACGGATCGATAAAAATAATAGAAAGAGAGCTATCGTGGTTGATAAGTAACCCATAATATATATATATATATATATATATATATATATATATATATATATGTGTATGTATGCATATACATTTTTGTGGTGGAATAGATTTAAAATATACTCATCATTGCATTTGTCTTTAATTATGTAAAAATTTAAAATGCAAGTGGCGTTTTCACAAATGGGATGAGAAAGAAACATGTCTATACCCATCTACTTTATTGTGGGTGTTTCTTGTTCTTCATTCTCTTATATTATTATCATCTTCCTACATATTTTATGTTTATACATCAAGAGACAATAAGTCTCCCTGTTTATTGTTTGTACTTGAGACAATTTTCGTTTTTAAACAAGGTCTGATATGGGGCCTTTTTCCCATTATAAAATTAAAAAAATATATTATTTATGGATTCCCCTTTTTGAGATTAATTTCCGTAAAATAACAAGGTATATTGTGCATCTTGCTAAAGGGCACCATAACATCCGTCCCCACATTATTTGCTATTGGCCTTTCAATTTCAAGATAAGTTATGTGCATCTCATGGACGGAGAATTAATGTTATGCACCTTGTATATCTTGGTGTGTGATAAACCTTTGTTTGACACCACTTTTAACCACATTTAGAAAAGCTAAATATACTGTTATTTACTGACATTAAAAAAAGTGGTTAAACAAAAATGTATCACACACCCAAACTAACAATGTGCAATGCAGAATTTTCCCTAATGTATGTCCTTTTTAGCTAAGCCTAGTGTATACCATTTTAAAAATGTCATATTTTTTAACATATAGATTTAGGAATTTTGAAAATAATTCAGAATCAAAATACCTTTATCTTAACCACCCCAACTTAAATAAATATAGCTTCATACCTAGAAGGACTTTCCAAGACTATTTGCAACTTTAATTTACATTCTTTTAGTATATGATAGGCCAAAAGTCTCTTTGATTGTAACAAATGTACAGGACCTAGTAAGGAAGGATCAAACTAATTTACTTATTAGTAAACATATGTTTCTTGGTTGGTGGAAATGGAATGATCATAAATGAAGGTTAAATTCGTAAAGATGTAACTTCAGCAACATAATTATACCCGGAAAAACAGAAAAAAAAAATAATACAAAAAAAGAGCAAGTAACTAATCGAACCCCATGTTATCACATTTAACAAGTAACATCCCAAGACTCAACGCTAATATAGAACCCACAAATGCTTTGCTTTTTATTGCCATAATAATTTGCAGAAATAATAGCTACTCGTGTGGGTGGACCACCTCAGCAAATGTGCATATGGTTAGAAACCGAATTGTTTCGAGTTACTGAAAGCTCACCACTAAGTTAACCATGCAAAAATCTTTTCCTAATCTTCACTTTAGACCAAAGTTTGAAAGATGCCTATGGGAATAATATATAATCATAGGCTCCTCCTAGTTCTTAATGAAGGCACTTCTTGAACTTGGCTTCATATAATTTATACTAATGTTAGTGAAATTGGTGAGAAAGAAAGCTACAATTATTGGAGGCCATTTTCTTGAATCCTTAGTAGCGAACAAAACCCGGGATTTCACTGAGAAATTTGTGCGTCTTTATCTTTGAAAACAGGGAACAACTTTTCTGGCTTTTCCCCTCCCACCTATATGGCCTAACAAAAGTACATGCATGTGGCATTTAGCAACTTGTCTAGGCATCATTGTGAGCATATATGTGAATCTAACTACCATGGTTTAAGAAAATGAAAGGTGAACTTTATGAGTGCTATTAGACCATAGGGAATTCAAAATTTGATATCAACCTTTTTGGTGAAATTTAGATAAAGTAAGTTTCCATGTTTCATCAATGTCAAAAAATATTCCCAACCATTTTGAAAATTTTCGAGAGCGATTATATATCGCTTAATTAATAAGATCATCACTTTATTAATAAGATCCTCATATTAGTCAGTGAATTCAAAACTAGATATAAACCTAAGTAATAAGCCATAAAAAATAAATTTTTTAATGGAAATGAGAAATAAAAAAGGTTTTGGACTTCAAAGAATGAGCTCAAATTGTATAACATGGGTTTTAATTTTAATTTATATATATATATAAATATTAAAGGAACATGATAGTTAAACCTATATATATATATATATATATATATATATATATATTTGTTCCTTTAACTTTTAATTATATAATATGAATTAACTCTATATATAAAATTATAAATGAAGTTCATTCATAGAAAATTTACCCTCATTTTTAGTCACTAACCAAACATACTCTTAAAAGATTTCAATTCAAAATCTTTAAATTAAATTTCAACGTTGTTCTATTTGTTCCCAAACTTATTTCAGATTCTAATAAAATTTTATTCATTTAAGTAAAATTAATAATATGGCTAAAAACAAAAGATGTGAATTGCTTCTATGTGGCTTTTTTTTTTTTCACTGCTAGTTGGTTCTATGTGTTTAATGATGAAAAGTTTTAAATTTGAAAAACTTACGCAAATAAATCACAACTAATTAAAACCCTTGACAGTAACAAAGAATAGAAATTGCATAATTAATTTATATAATTTTAATCATAAGTTCATAACGTGTGACTTAATTACCTATACCCCTTAAGAAATTACTTGCTCCTTTTTTTTTTTTTGGTCGAAAAATTACTTGCTTTTTGTCGTACCTCAAGAAAATTACTCAGGTTTTTTTGGGTCGTATACTCGAAGTTGTTCCCACTTAGTAAAAACTTTTTATTGGGCTTTCCGTCACGTCATTGTTAACAATTTCCAATATCTATTTTCAAGCCATTAGAATTGATCTAGTATTGAGAGATTTGGACAGTATATATAAAGCCATAGGTTCAAATTTATTACGATCAATATAATTTTTGAAGTATCAAGAAAATTTTCAATATCTTCAAATATTTCTTTTATTAACGTGGTGCCCTAAGCCCAATAAAAGAAACAGATCTACTAACTACAATCCAGGACTGAGATAAGCCCATTTGCTATTTGTTATTTACAAATTGTTGAATATGTCCACTTGAGGCACGGGTCAAATGGTGGAGTTGTCTGCCAATGTAGAAGTGCACCCGGGCTCAAACCACTCAGCAAAGTTGGCAGTGGCCATTGTCGGAACCCAAACCCCCCACCCTAAAACAAGTCCAAAAAAATGGTTGTATATGTTTAGGACCAAAAACCTATTGTTGAATATGTTCTGACAAAAAAAAAATATAGTTGAATGTGTAAAATGTGAACAATGTTCACTTAAAATAAAGAATTGATTTAAAGCTTCATATGGATCTAATGATGGAGAATAATGGAATTGGAGTAATAATACTTGGTTAGGTATTAAGTTCACTTTCATACAATTTTGATTGTTATTTGAAAATATGTATATATGTGTGAATATCCAACAAATCTGGGAGGGAGACGACGAGTACTGACAGCGGACTTCAAGTCAAGCTTGCAATGTTACATCTTTTTGTAAATTAAGGTTTGAATGGTAAATTTCACATTTTCGTGAAGCCACTTGTTCTAAAAGTTTAAGCTATTAGGTTGTGAACCCTCACGCGAATGTGTTTTAGTTTGAAGCGTGGATAATGCATATGCAGGACTCTCTTATCCTAAAATTTAATTATTTTTTTATTGAGAAGTTGGAGCAATAAAGATTAACTTTAAATCATTTTATCATAAATGCTTTAATCCTATGTCATAAAATCATACGTCCCAAAAGCTGAAGCTACTGAGTTATAACACATTAATAGTTTTATATCTAATACACATGGAACCAAGAGTAAATTAGCCTTTTTGAATTACATAATCAAAAGAAAGAAATGAAAAAACCTGTTGGAGCAGGTCTTCATATTGGAACATTGAATGCACCTTTTTTGATTGGTACATTGTAAGTATCACCCTAACTATCTAGTAAACTGGACTGTTGTTTATTTTTCTTTAACTTCCTACTGATATAGATGGTTGTGTTTGAATCATCTTAAAAAATATATTTTTAACTTAAATTTATTTAGGAGAGCTTACTTTTTTAAGAAAAAAATATTTTACATTTTAATAGATAATTTGAGAAGCGTTTTTAATTATTAAAAGTACTTATAATGAGTTTATTTGAATAAATAAAAAACTATATTTTATAACCAAATTATGTGAAAGAGGAAATATGTGTTGATAACTTAAGAACCAAATAAGTTTACTCATCTATGTTTCTAAGATTTTACAATTTAAGGTTTCTCTGATTAATATTTTTTTCGATACAAAAGACGCTTCAGCACTATCAGTAGAGAGGCAAGCAATTCATTAAAAATAAACAAGCAACAGTAGCGGTACAAATAGAGCAACAGGACTAGAACAAAATACACAATTAGTAGCTGTGATAAACAAAGCCAAGAAAGACTATATGACATACAATCGAAATAACCAAAAGCTAGCAAGATCCAAAAAAAATCCATAGCTCCCCCAAACAATCCTCACTTCATCCCTTTCGGTACTGCCATCAAGGATGAGGGAAGGGATTATCACATATCTTTTAAGGTTTCCACCTTCTTATTAGAGGTAAATTGGCTATGAAGGTCGCTGGATCAAAGGGAAAGTTTGTACACCAGCCTTTCGTCTAATATGCTAGTCTCATCCTTATAGAGTTAAAAATATCATCCCAATTCAGCTCAAAAGCTTCAAACCCAATCCTGTTTCTTACCCACTAGATAGTCCAGCAAACAATATATAATAGTGAGACCTATAGTTTTTTTTTTTTTATCAAAATCTTTGAAGGGCGTCCCACACCAAGCATAAAAAAATTTAGAGGGGAATGCTGGAAAGCAAATTGACAATTTCCACAGTTTAAGGCATTTAGATCATCACAATATAGAGACTGGACATTGGAAAAGGAGATGTTCCAAAGTTTCAAGTTCCTTTTAGCATAGTGGACAGGATAAGTCAGGTGATGAAATGCAATTTAATTTAGACAGCTTTACTCTGGTGTTAATTAAGGCGACCTTGTAAGATAAACCACATCAGTAGTTCTGCATGAGGTAGAGCAAGAACTTTCCAAGCTTTGGTTCCAATACTCCAGTTTGAAGAAAATGAATCTGTTTTCTATAAAAACTTGCAAAGAAAAGGAAGAGACAGAAAAAAAAACCAAAAGAAGAAATTTTCCAAGTACACTCATCACACACACCCTCAATAAAATTGTTCTAGTTTATGGCTAGAAAAAGGTTTGTAAGTTGTTTCTCTTCCTAGGCAAATAGAGGTCTATGCCATGTCAAGCTCCATTTCCAGATCATGCCTTCTCAGTATCCCATATCTACAATGAAATCGTTTTGTTGTAAAGATACTGAGAACAATCTTGGGAATCCTTCTTTGAGGCACACATCACTAGCCCAAGGATCACGCCAGAATTTAGTACAGGAACCGTCACCCAGGCCACCTTTCTTTTCAGTCTATTCTAGACAATTCTTTTAATTTCATCTCGAAAGCTTTCAAAGCTAGAAATTTGGCCCCATAAGCTTCCTTTACCCAAACCCAAAGCAGAATTAATCAAAGAATGGGGAATGTTATGATTAGAACATACAATCTTCTTCCCCAGTGGCGTAGTTCCACTGGAAAATCTCCACCACCATTTAAATAGAAGTGCTGCATTCTAGATAATGAGATCCCTTACTCCTAGCCCACCCAATTTCTTGGGTCTCTGAATAACTTCTTAGGGAATTAATGAGATTCCTTTTTTACCAGTATTTCTAGACCAAAAAAATCTCCCTTGTAGACTAACAATCTTAGCCTCAACAGATTTCGACATTTTGAATATGCTTAGGAAATACATAAGCAAACAATTCAAGATTGATTTAATCAACACCAGCCACCCAGCTCTAGATGGAAGATTTAATTTGCTTTCCACAAAGCCAGTCTTTTTCAACTTTCTCAATAACTAGCCTCCATGTTTCAAACCTGTTTGGGTTCGCACCAAGTGGAATACCAAGGTAAGTTATAGGGAGTTTTACCACAGAGCAATCAAGTAAATTCCTCACTCTCTAGATCTAATCCTCTGAATATCCAAATGAAACCATGACAAATTTTCTGTAGTTAATTTTCATACCCGAGACCACAGAAAAGAAAAGAAAATAAGAAGCCTTTTATAATTTCTCATGCATTCTAGATCAGCCGGCGTACAAATCAAAGTATCAACCATAAATTGTAGGTGGGATAGTTCCATGATTTGATTTCCAATGCAAAGGCTTTGAATTTTGCCCAATGATTTGGCTTTCAAGACCATTCTGTTAAATACTTCAATAACCAACAAAAATAAGAATGGAGATATAGGGTCCCCTTATCGGAACCCTCTATGTAATTCAAACGTTTATGTTGGGGAGCCATTAATAAGAATAGACATGGAGGCTGAAGTAACACACCACATCACCCACCGCCTCCGGGCTAATCCAAACCCCATTTTTTCAAGTACCTCTTCAAGGAAATCTCATATATGCCTTTTGAAAATCAAGCTTTAATAAGGTAGCTTTCACTTTTGCTTCTTTCAACCACCACATTGCTACATTTACAATCGAGGCTCCATTAAGGATTTGTCTTCCATACACAAAGGCTAGCTGTGTCTCCCCAAGTGTTGGCATGACAGTTTTCATTCTCTATGCCAGAATCTTAGAGGTGATTTTATAAATATATCCCACCATATTGATTGGGCGAAAATCTTTTATTTCTTCAATGCCCTCCACCTTAGGACTCAAAGCAACCCAAGTTTTATTAATTTCCTTGGGATAGGCACCCGTATCAAAGAAGTTGTAGATTAGAGCACATACTTCCCCTTCCATCTCATCCTAAATTTTTTTGGCAAAGTTCATGTTGAAACCATCATATCCTTGTGCCCTGTGAGTGTTGCAGTTCTCAACAGAAAATTGAATTTCCTCCAAAGTTGGCCTTCTTTCTAATTGCAAGGCTCGATCCTCAGAAATTGTAGGAAGGAGATCTGGTGGTAGACGGATCTATGGGGCATCAATCTGTTTACACAAAGACTTGTAGAATTGAAGGATTTCTTCCTTGATGATTCTTGGGTTCCTCACCAATATGTTGCAAATCCTTAGTTGATCACTTCTTTTCATGTGTTTCCTTCCCACAGCAACAGCATAATAATACTCAAGTGTTTCTATCCCCCAATTTGAGACTCTTCTCCGGGATAATTGCCTCCAATACAACTCTTTTCTCTCATGCTAAATTTTCAGTTGTGAATCAACTGCAGCCAATGTAGCCAATTCCACCTTGTTTGAACAACATATATCTAATTTCTTTTGCGTTTCCAACTGTGCTTTCTCAAATCTGCTTATCTTCTCATCAATATTCCCAAACGTCTCTTTGTTCCATTTTCTAAGCGGCCTTTGTATTCTTTGCAATTTCTCCTGTATTGTTATCCGATCCAAGGATTTCCATTCCTGCTTAACAAAGCGTACAAACCTCCGATGTGTGAACCAGGCATCTAGGCTCTTGAATGGTTTCGGATTGCTCTGTTGTTTCCTTATTTCCAAGCAAATAGGAGAGTGGTCAGAGACTGAGTTTGGTAATGCCAGGAGCTTCATATCTGGGAACTTCATGAACCAGTCAGGTTCAACCATTATTACTCTATCCAATCTGCTTCTGGAGTTTTTCCTAGCCCAGGTGTATTTACGCCCAATCAGCAGTACATCAATAACGTTCATCTCATGTGACCATTCTTTCAACTCCAATATGCTACCCATACAACTATTACCTCCGGTTCTTTCTTCCATCTTCAACACTTCATTCAAATCCCCCATAACAATAATGGGATGTGAGATGGGGTTTTTTAGTATCAATAATTCACCCTATAGGTCTCTTCTTCCCTGTCTTTCATTAGGGGCATATACTTGAATTGCCAATCCATCTATTCCAGTCCTAATCTCTGAATGAACCAGGAAAAATTTGCTACAGGCAAAGCTCAATCCTCCACTGCTCTGAATTGCGGTGTATGGGCCGAAGATACATCAACCCCACTTCACCATTTGCGGATTTTTTGAGCTCTGTCACACTGCTATGTTTCGTTTCAACCAATCCAATCAGAGAAGCATTCCGGATAGCAATTAGCTTTTTGATAGCAGAATCCTTTTCTTTCCCCCAATTCCTCTAACATTGCAACACATGATTCTCATGACTACAGGAAGCCCCTCCAATCTAACCTGAAAGCAGAAAAATACTCAAGACGTGTTTTTTCTCGGCCTTCCTCTCTTTCTCTTCTTGATTGTCCCTTCGGGATTTGCCCCGCCATTCTTCAAGAATTGCAGCGTTGCATTTTCACTTGCAATCTGAAAACCCATTTCCTTGCAGAGACCAATGGCACCTTCAAAATCACCTTCATCATCATGATAAGCACCTGTTGTGCGCTCTCTTGTTCAGCATCCGCATTTGCGCTTTCTGCGGGCATCATGCTTTTCCAAATGGGTTGCAATTACCTGGTTTAGTGATTCACCATCACTTCTGTGTTTCCTATCGTTTATTCACAGCCCATCATACTTCACTTTCAGGGCCGAATCCAGGTGGGAATTCCGGATCCAAAGATCCCATGCTGTAGTTGCTACCCATGTCTTCCATCATTAATCTCTCAAGGCGAAATGGGTCCTCAACTCTAGCTCTTGTTGGACTTGGGTGGCTTGCAATGTAATGAATTCACGAAAATTGGGCTTTTCATTCTCTCACTTGGGTTTCCAATTTCACAATCAGGCCCAATAACTTCATCATTCATAGGTATAGGGCTCCATAGTTTCATGTAGCTAGTTCCACTTCGTGGGAGAAAAAAAAAAGGTTTAACTATTTTTGTCGTCCTTGTTTACAATGAATGATTTAGTATTTGAGTTTATTATTTCTTAAATTTTAGTACATCGGTTTAAAAATAACTGTTAAAAAGTCAATGTAGCCACCTACATTGTTTTATTGATTTTTTTTTACGGTTACTTCTAGACGGATATAGTAACCTAATAACTTTTAGCAATCATATTATATTTTTGACTACTTATATTAATTGCACGTTTACTGTCGATGTTTATTAGACGTGTCCAGGGGTATGCAACTGCCCCATGATGATTATTAGTGCACTCGATGTATCTAGCACCATATCAAGATTAAGGTGAGGAGAAAATTTTGTATAAGTTTTTTTTTTTTGGGTACAAAGTACAATATGAGTATAAGTTTAATATCTTATATTTAAGTATATTCCCAATAAAAGTGGATTTTATTAGCCTTATTCAAGGTTCACTCATCCATTTATGGGTCCCACTAGCTTTATTGTAAATATGTCTAAGAATGACTTGCTATAATTATCCTTTTAGCTTTGTCCAAGTTCGTGTCTAATAAGAGGCAGAAATTAATGTTTGAGTATCAAGACTTTGGACTTAGATGCCGGTGTTGACTTATGTTCTCTTGCGCATGTAAGAGAGCAATGGAAGAATCCAAGAGATCAAGGACATGGTGCTTTTATTATTTGTAGACTAATACTATAAGATGGAAGGGATTGACTGCAAAACAATTGAGAGGTTTGAATTTTAACGATGAAAGAAACACAGTCAGTGTGTTAGAGTACATTTTTCTCAGAATGCCGAGCATACTCAGAATCAAGATGGGGATATGAGTTAAAGTAATACCTATATCTGATTTTTATGAATGATTTTATAAATGTGTTAAAGTACCTACCTCTTAATATATAAGTAGATTGTTGTGCTTAGGGTTTATACCCGTGGCAAATCTGAGATTCTAGAGGAAGATAGTACCCGACATTTCTGTTTTTGTGTTGTGGTTGGGATTATTTTTTTTATTAGGCTCCTGTATTGAGTTTTTTGTTTTTTCATTGTATTGTTGAACATTTAATATTTTAATTGAAGTTCCTTTCATTTTAAGAAGAGATGGTATAAAAATTAATCTCATTGAAGCGTGTGCGTTGTGATACATTATATGTCCAACATTAGATTACATGATTGTTCTTTTGTTTTCTCTGTTTTTTTTTTTTTTGGTATTTCAGAAATTAAACTTCTCACCATTAGACCAATCCCAATGGCTTATCACATGATTTTTCTACCTATTACTAGAAGTTAACTATTCTTAATTATTACCAATGATATTTAAGAAGAGTTTGTGGGAGCGTTGCCACTCCCATTCATCTATCACCACTCTCACTCATTCAACTTTTGTTTAGTTTAAATATAATGTCCTTTTATTCTCTTTGATAGTTAAAATATTATTTAATTTGAATAAACCTCACTGTTATTAACTTTTTAAAATATTTTTCAATATGCTATTACATTTGTTTGTGATTTTTTTTTTACTTTGTAAAAAATTTTAATTTTTACTCATTCTTTAATATTCCATATTAAATTTACTTTGTAAGACTCTAGGGTGTAAGTGGGTTTTTGGGTCTTCCATCACTTCGTTTTCTTTTGGACTTCCTCGTAGCGGAACTTGCAATGGGAGAGATGCATTTAGCATGAATGTTGAGCTCTTTCTGGGCCCATTATTTGAGTGACCCACTAATTCAGCATGGGCTCTTCTAAGCATGGGGACCTTAGACACATGGAAGAGAGAGTAAAAGTGGATATTGAGCTAGTGTAGCCTTGGGTGAAGTGTTTGGGTTTAAAGAGTTCCACATCTAGAATCTCTCCAACAAGTGCGACAAGCAAGAAGGCACATGGTGATTGAGAATCAGGAACTTTTTCAATAAGCATTTTTCTATATTTTTTCTATATATATATATATAAAATTATAGCCGATAATCTAACGCTAAGTTTGACACGCTTCTATATTCTATATTAGAAACTAATAACAAGGACAAGGCTTAACAATGTTAAACCTTAAGCTAGTGGACTTGACCCTGACATGGTGGTGGGCATGGTATCCGATAAGCTAACACTAAGTTTGACACGCTTCTATATTCTATAGTAGAAACTGATAATAAGGACAAAGCGTAATAAAGGATGTCGAACCTCAAGCTAGTGGCCTTGACCCTGATATGGTGGTGGGCATGGTATCGCCAAGGTGCAGTAGTTGTTGTGGCAGACCCAGAGACAGTTCTACTGAATCAAGGGTGCAGCCCAGTGAACGCAACCAACTCGCGCAACTTCTTTGCCAACATCAATAGGATGTTTTCAGACATGAGAGCAGAGATTAGCAATCAGAGCAAGTACTTTGGCACCGCACAGAGAGACGTAGGAGATCAAACAACGGTGTATGCTTTGTTTCAGTGCAGGAACTACCTCTCCAAAAAGGATTGTCTTGCTTGCTTCGACAGTGCCACAACCCAAATCCGAAACTGTTCCGATGCCAGTGGTGCCAGAGTACACTATGAAGGGTGCTTCCTCAGGTATATCTATACTGTGGGATTGCATAATTCATTCACTCACATAAAATCAATCAGTATTCATTCTTCTTTTTACGCTCTTACTCTCTTTACATAAAATATTTCACTTGCTTAGATTGCGGTAACATAATATCAACCCAGGCTGCAAAACAGGGACAAATGTACTCACAAAGTATCGGGGCTAATGCCCCACAAAAATTTTATAATTTGTTTAAAAGTATATTATATATTTTCTCTCATTATTTATCAAATCTCGTCCCACTTAATATAAAAAATTATATAAAACCTATTCATATGTATATATACTATTTTACGCACATAAATATTCTGGGTTCGTTACTGGCTATAAATTGCGTTTGTGACTTTCACAACATATATTGCGATTTATGTGGAGTAAAATTTGGGTATTTACAATTGGTACCTGGATGCAAGCTGTTGCAGTCTGATGCAGATGTTACGACCCTGATAGGCTGATACATGTACATTACATCTAATGAATTGTGCAAAGTCAGAGGTTACAATTATTTTATTTTTGCAACGAGTTATAATTGTTTGGGACGCAAGTGATGCAAAAATGAAATAATTGCGTGTTTGACAATATACTATGTACATGTTTGAATTAGAGTGCAAATTATACTTTTCTATAAAGTTGAACTTGACTAAACTCTTGGTTGCGCAAGCCTTATCCTCTTTCCTCTCGCCGAGAGACCATCTTTGATTTGCATATTGGTGATTATATTTACTTTCATAGTCAGTCTTCGATCCTGCTCGTACTCAAAAATTTTTGAACATGACATACTTTCATCTATCATTGAATAGAGTATATATCCCATCTAATAGTTAATAAGAATGTGTTGTTCATAATTTATAAGTTCAAATAATGTTATTCGCTCCTTTAATTATGTTAGTTGTGATGCCAATCGTGTGGGCCACACTTGTAAAGGCAACTTTTTTTAGCCCAGAGTCCATTTGGGTTGAGGAAGCTTCCGTTTTTTTAAATTATATTTTGGCCTACCCAACTCAATAAAATTTGGGCCCAATTTTTCATACACGATAGTTTGGTGTAATTCACTTCAACTCTAATTTGTTTATAAAATTTACTCAAAAGATTTTTTAATTTATAAAATTATTATATTGACCTTCTTAAAAATTACACTTGTCTCTCCTCTATAATAGTAGATTTATGGAAAGACAGTATTAATTGGACAAATAAAATACTGCATGCTAAATTTCATCCAACTTGGACAAATCCGTTCACTAGGTTTTTTTTTTTTTTTAAGGAAAAAAAGAACTTTTGGTTGACTTTGATGTTTGCTTGGTTTCAAAATGTACTAAGGTACGAGACAAATGTATATTTCTTCCCTGAGACCGCGGTAGTAAGCAATGACGGCGTATCATGTGGGAACAAGACTGCAAATGATGCCACTGTTTTTGATGCAACTACAAAACAAGCACTGATAGATCTCCGAACGGCAACACCGAAAATCAAAGGCTTTTATGCAGCTGCAAAGACACAAGAGGGAGGAGGGGTTGCAATTTATGCATTTGCACAATGTGTTGAAACTGCCACTGAGAGCAGTTGTTTGGATTGCTTGACAGTTGGATCCATAAACTTGCAGAGTTGCTTTCTCAATACTGATGGTACGCTTCCCAGCACAGATGGTACGGCATTTGATGCAGGATGCTTCATGAGATATTCGCAGACACCCTTCTTCCCTGTTAACCAGACCATTGATCTCACTCTATATTTAAATCCAGGTACATATAAATGAATTTACACTAATTCTATCCATTGATAATATAAATTTTTTATATTTATTTATTAAATTTAAATAAATATAGATGTTAAGAAAGGTGATAAATAATATGATAATAAAATATTTTTATATAAAATAATGATGTATGCACTAATATACTTTAATGATCATTAATTATGGAGCATATCAAATGGTTGAAAATGAACGGTTACACTAATGGTAATTAATTACTCAGGGGTACTATTGGAATAAAAAAAATCTACTTTATTGGAATGTGAAAATGATATATATTTTAAAAGATGATTTTGTTGAAGTGAATAGATATTCTGAAAGGAATGAAGTATATAATTATTCAATCATGTATTGTTATAACAATCACAAGTTTAAAAAGTCATTTAAATAAATAATTTTAATTGAATGATAGTAATGTAAAAGTGTTTTATACAACCATTACATAAAAACCAAACATTATACAGAATTTGGAAAAATAATACTCCACCTCTTTCACTCCATTTGTCCATTTTTTTCATTTTTTATTACAAAATAGCTGTCCGTTTATTGTATCAAGAACCATTAATAATTTTTTTTTCAACACTATCCCTAATGTAATTAATTGTGTTATGTTTTCCAACAATATTATAATCATGTAATTAATATTTCAATAGAGATAATATGGTCTACATATATAATTTTTTACCATTATTATGATATATAATATATTTATTATTTTCTTAATCTGCATGATCTTTTTTTTATTTTTATAAAGATAGAGCGAAGGGAGAGAGTAAATAACAGGAATTTTTCTCTCACACCTTTTGCTAGACTTTTGGGTCAAAATGATGCGATCTTATTTTTAATCATCGGATGAATTGATAACTTTCACTCCTTTAACTTATCTAATTATTTTTATTGAATTTTGGCAAACTGACAAAAAGTTCTAGCTATTATATTGTAGCATTACTCATAAAATTTATTAGAATTTTTTATTTAAATATGTTTTTGTCCCTATAACTACAAGCAGTTTATTTGTTTCGATCCCTTTATTTTTAGTTTTTGGCTTTTTAATCCTTCATTATTGTAGTTTTGGTCCCTACCGTTAGTTTGTACTGTAAAGCAGCGATATTTATAAAGATCAAGAAAGATTTTGAAAATATTTATAAGGACAAAAATTAAAATTTTAAATATTCATAATAAGATTAAATGTATGTTCTAGACAATTTATAAGGACCTAAATATATAATGTAAGAATAAAAAATATAATATTAAAAAAAATGGACCAAAAACTAAATGATCTATGTTTACATGACCAAAAATATATTTAAGTCATATTTTGTTATCATTAATTTTGGCTGAATGCATGTCGCATATTTAGATGAGGAATTTTGTTTACATGTGCACACTTTTTGTAAGATTTATCGGATCCATATCAAGAATATAGAACACCAATTAAATAGGAATATAGAACAATAATTATACGTACCTTGTTAGTCCATAACATTGGAGAACATCATCTGTGAATAATCATGTTGCAAGTGAAGCACACACTTATATGCATCAAGTACAGGAGATCTCGCTCCATTCCTTTGTCCTTAGCGAGGCCACATCAATGGAACAGGAAGCTAGCCATCAAGAGTGCCAAGGTTACGTTGGAGTGGGGATCCTGCCCATCGTATGAATTTATAATAATCTAGTTTTGTCTATCAAAGACCTAGGTCGTAATGGCCCTCTACATCACAATATAATCTAGTATACTCATTATTAGGCCCAAGTCTAATAATATATGGTGGCTTCCAAAACTCACAATGGATTACATATTAACTTCATAAACTTATAGGAAGTATCAGCCCCATTCATTCAATCCGTTTTAATTATAAAATTAATTAAAATCTCACCACCAATCAGTTGGAAGCTCAAATCACCGGAAAACTAACACTTTTCATTCCAACATATAATAGAATAGGAACATGTTTTGTGAATATTTAGTATGTAAACGCCACATAGGTATCCTATATATATTGATGTGGCAGTATTAGATATTAAGGAAGTACTGGAGAACACATATATTAAAATAAAATGGATGCACATTTAATAACATAAGAGATATATATTTGCTATCATCAAAAAATAATTGCCTAAGAGTTTAAGGGGGCTTATTAAATCAATGTGATAATTAGACATCATTTGGGCAATATTAAGGATTAATATGCAACGTTTATTAGCCAAGCCAATGAATTGTTGTAGTGGGCATGTCCCATGAAGAGTAAGTTGTTGTAATGGACGGGTTCCATGTAAAAGGAAGTTGTTGTTGCATGTTAATTAGTGTGCAGTTTGCTGCCACATTTTGTGAGTTATGAGAATGAAGTAGTTTTGGGTTTTTGGGAGAGCTTATGTGTCAATTAGAGAAAATGACAGTGATTGCTTGCTAACTATAGTGACCACATTTTAGGCCAATTAGCTGTGGAAGTTATACCCTAGCCATGGAGCCTCCAGCTCTCCGTGGAGTCTAGCCCTGTGGAGTTTGGCTCAACTGTGAGTGGTTAATTACTAAGCACTTGGGGTAGTTTTATTCTAGACTAACATGTGTTGAAGGGAAAAACCGTCTTCATGATTATAAAAGGGCCTCAATAGAGTCTAAAAAGGGATTCCGATCAACACACAAATCTTTACATTTTATCTTTTAGTTTTCTTCTCTTTTTTCCTTTCGTTTTAGTTTAGTTTAGATGTAGTTCATCTCCTTCATATCTTATTGTGATGCTTTGATGTCGAAGTGTTATAATTACTTCTTGTTCATCAATAAAATCTCTTTTCACATATTGCTTTTGTTTAAAACTTGTTCTTCAAAGTAGTTGGAGAACCCATAACCAAGGGTTAGATTCCCTCCTTGGTGCAATTGCCTGCACTTTGGGATCAAAACGTGAGTTTGCATTCTTAGCTTTGTTTATTCTAATAGACTTAGCCGAACCCACAAAATTCACGACAACAATATTATATTTGGCGTTCAATCTAAAAATTATTGAATTCAACATAGATCTCTTTCGAAATTGATAGCAACCTTTTCTCTCTATTGTAGGAGGTTCAAGCAAGAAGTGGCTCATTGTAGGTGGTGGTGCTGGAGGTGTAGGTCTTGTTATGATTCTTCTTGCATTATTTGTTTGGTACAGACGATCCAAACAACTCAAGAGGATTACCGGAGGTAAAACAACTTGGAAAATTTCTAATGTGCGGTGTTTCTAATTTACTTATTACATTATACCGATTGATCCATATAGCTGAATTCATCTAGTGGGATAAGGATTAGGTTGTTGTTCTTGTTGTTTGCATAGTTAACTTTGTTTTTTTTTTTGTATAAATGTTTGCATAAATAATAAACTTATGAATTTCTATCCTCATTTATTTAATAAGAAACTCAAATTTAATCTTTTAATTTGCAGGTGATATATTGGGAGCAACTGACTTGAAGGGTCCAGTTAGTTGCAAATATAATGATTTGAAAGATGCAACAAAAAATTTCAGTGAAGAAAATAAACTAGGACAAGGGGGATTTAGCAACGTATACAAGGTAAACTTAAGTTGCTATTCGAAAATATTTCAATTGCAGTAATGTGATGTCAAGGGCAGAACTAGAAATTTTAAAGGAGGGGAGCCAATCTAATTTACCTATATAATGTAAAATAAAATTAAAATTAATCATCATATAAAAACATATATATAATATATAAAACCACTAATAAATTAATAGTCATTCACATATATTTAAGATTAACATAAACATATATATATATATATATATATATATATATATATATATATATATATGGGAGCGACTCATATGAAATTGAGAGATAAAATGTCATGTGATATTTTTAAATAAACATCTAATGATTAATTACTATTAATTAAATTCCAATCATAATAATCCATGTATAATTATATAGCTCAAATTTAATCCTCCCACTCTCATAATAAATCACCTCTCACTCACACACACACATATATAAATGGGTTAGGATCAAGTATATTGATGTAATTTTAAGCAAAGTTACACCACTTATAACTTTCAATGAAATAATTTTTTTGTAACTTTAAGCAAAATTATACCACTTATAACTTTTAATGAAATCATTTTTTTATCGATCCAACCATTTAATTACAATTACCTATTATAAAGACCATATGTGTCAAATTTCATAAAAATTGAACATCAATAGCAATGAAATCATGTAGCTCTTATTTTTGTTCATTTTAAGTATATATATGATGTTGATTTTGATGTATATAAAAACTATGCTAAATAATTTTAGATTAGTTTGAAATTTTACAGACTTGATCTATATGATGAGCCTTTAATCTAATAGTTAGTTTTGTAAAAATTTACATAAATAAAATGTTATTCAATGGTATAATATTTACTTAAAATTATGCTGGTGTAACTTAATATAACCCATATATAATATTACAGTAAAAGTAAAAACTTTAGAGGGGACCATGGCAACCCCCGGTCCCCCTTGGTTCCGTCTCAACGTGATATGAACGTAAATTTTCTTGATATCGTTACGGAAGGAATCACGTATTAATAACTACATATATTAATTGAATTTTTCCTAAATTTGGCATATGTCGGGAAACATACGGGGAATCATGTATTAATAATTAGAAATTTTAGTTATTTAACGGGTAAATCTAGTAATTTGCATATATTGTTAGCGACCTTATTATTGGAGATTTTAATTATCTAACAAGTGAATCTGAAAAAAGTTTTATGTCGATTATTACTTATCTTACCATACAAAGATCGAGAACACCTTCAAGGGAATTTGAGGAGGGAATGCAAGGTTTCTATGTTTGATTCATGGATAGAGAAAGTATTTTAAAGAAAGTTTGATTTCCAAGAATGAAAATACCCCATTTTCATTCACACCCCATTATGAAAATGTTGGATTCGGATTGAAGGAACGCTTTATGAAGTAAAAAAACTAAATTGCTCAAGCTAGACCACTACAGGCCACTGTCGAACAACCATAGGACCGTCATTGGACCTTTGTTGGACCATTACCAGACCACTGCTAAACCACCATCAATTGACATCATTTTGTCATGGGTATTTTTGACAGAAAAATACCGTGTTCCAGAAATACCACTTGGTATTTAGTTTGTATATCAAACATCTCTATATTGAATATTGTCAGGAAAGCTATTTCTATGAATAACTTTGCTCGAATAGGATTCCTAGAAATATAAAAACACTTCGTGAACCAAACGACTCTCATAGTCTGGCTATGGGGTAAAAATTGGATAGAAATGTTCATGGATAAACTTTAAGTGTAAAATTACATATGAAATTTAGCTATAAAAATTTACACCTTATTCTTATCTCCAACCAAACATGTCCTGAGAGTTTGTTTTTAACTTTTCAACTAAGATTTTAAAAATCTATAAAAAAAAGAATTATTATAAGCCATCCATTAAAGATAAAAACAAATCACTTTTATTCCATGATTAAAATTGTTTGACATGTTATTTGACAGGGTACTTTGAAAAATGGAAAAATTGTTGCGGTCAAGAAATTGATTCTAGGTCAATCTAACAAGATGGAAGATAACTTCGAAAGTGAAGTAAAGCTTATAAGAATGTGCATCATCGAAATCTGGTTAGACTTCTTGGTTGTTGCAGTAAAGGTCCAGAGAGAATCCTTGTTTATGAATATATGGCAAAAAATAGCCTTGATAGATTCTTGTTTGGTAACTTTTGTGAAACTCACAATCATATATATATTTCTTCTCTTTTCTCTCTTTTTCACTCATGCCTAAATATATTAACTTTGGAAGCAGGTAATAGAAAAGGCTCCCTCAATTGGAAACAACGTTGTGATATAATTTTGGGCACAGCAAAGGGACTGGCCTATCTACATGAGGAATTCCATGTTTCTATCATACATAGAGATATAAAAACCGGCAATATCCTCTTGGATGATGAACTTCAACCCAAAATTGCTGATTTTGGGTTGGCACGGCTTTTACCGGGGATCAATCTCATCTAAGCACAAGATTTGCAGGAACATTGTAAGTAAACACGAGTAATGCAATTTAATGACTTTAATTTGCTTGTAAACTTTTGTGGGCAAAATTTACCTTCAAGCTATGTATAAATCTTAGAAATGAATATTGTCATTTTTTTTCAGCATAACTCAAGTGAAGTAAGAGATAATATCCTAAATAAGGCCCCACTCATTTTAAAGAGGTTCTGCATGTTTAAATGTTTTAGTTCCATTATTTGGACATGACATGTGTATATAATATATTGTCTTGCCTTGATACATGTGTCTTTTATACTTACCTGTACTCACTTAATTATATTAATTATGTCTCATATTATGTCTACACAAATATCATGCTAAAAAAAAATTCCCATTTGTATTCATTTCTGTCTCCACATAACATGCATGTAAGTAAAAAAAAAATGACATGAATTGTTCTAGTGAATTTTTTTTTAATTATGGAATGAATGTTATGGAATCATCAGGGGGTATACAGCACCTGAATATGCAATCCACGGTCAATTATCAGAAAAAGCTGATACATACAGCTATGGTATTGTAGTCCTCGAAATCATAAGTGGTCAAAAGAGTACAGAAATGAAGGTTGATAACAATGGTCATGAATTCCTTCTTCAACGAGTAAGAATTTCCCCATTACTATATATACCTAATATTTTTTTTCTTCAATATTTTACCGCAAAGCAATTCTATACTGTTAGAAAAGTTGCTAGAATTTTGAATTGAAAATAAAAGTGGCTGTTGTCTGCAATAAAGTGGTCAGACTCACTTACCAAATATGAACTGAAATGCCATGTAATTTCGATAAGCAAATTCATATTAAAACTTAGATCTATTAAAATTTTCTTTCCCATATGACGTTTGTTCTTTGCCTTTTATGTTTTAATCTTTCAATTTAACAGGCATGGAAATTGCATGAGCAAGGCATGGACATGGAGTTGGTGGACAAAAGCTTAGACCCTAATCAATATGATGCAGAAGAGGTGAAGAAAATCACCGGGATTGGTTTGCTTTGCACTCAAGCATCACCTGCAATGAGGCCAACAATGTCTGAAGTAATATTCCTACTTAAAAGCAAGAGCTTACTTGAGCACATGCAACCTACAATGCCTGTCTTTGTTGAGTCAAATTTAAAGGTTCGGGAAGACATCTCTGCCTCAACTGGTTCCTCTACAACTGCATCCAATGCAATAATGTCTAATGCAACTGTCTCCACTTCTATAGTATCAGCTCGATGATTACATAAATGAAAGAGAAGAGTTAGTGGTTTATTTGAATGTTGAACCATAAAGAATGAAATAAAAAACAAAAGCAAAGACTATTTTTGTTAAGTCCTATGTTCTGGATTTTATATAATTTCTTAAACATAAATCCTACAAATAGGAAGCATATATGCTAAAAATGGTGATTGTGGTGTTGTGTACTTAATTAAGTTTTATGTGGTGATTATGAAAGACAGTACTACTTATTTAATGACCTACAAAACCTTCCATTAGAATTTTTGTTAGGGCACGATTTTGGTAATGACAATTTTTTTATCTAATGAGCTGCTCAAGGTGCTGTCATAGTGTTCCTTTTGCTAAGAGCAGCTTTTGTTGTGGTTTCCTTTATTTCTTTTTTGTGCTGTTTTGCTGTGTTTGTGTTGTGTGATTTGTTATCTTGAGGTTGTCATTTTTTCTTTTATGAGTATTGCTTGGTGATCTTCGATGTTCTTGTTGCTACTCCCTTTGGGAGTTTGGCAATCTATAATTATAAAAGAAAAGTAATGGGATAAACTCCCAATTGCTAGAGAGGTATCCAAAAGAAAATAATACAAAAAACCATTTGATACAGTCATAACAAATGAAAAAAAACCATTAGGCTTAGGGATTGATACACAGGATAATTAAATGATTTCGTTATGTGACATTGAGTACCAAAATAAATATGATAGAATTAAATCTATCAATTCACATACAGTGGCGATAATAAACGTGTGTAAAGCCAGAAGAAAAGGAAAACCAAATTTCAACGTACAAAATCCTCTCCAAATGCCAAGGGAAAAACCATGAGACAAACTCCAAAAAGTATTCCATTATATTTAGGATAATTATAAAATATTATTTCCACACTCTCAAACTCAAAAGGTAAATATATAGTGTATACATGTGAAACTATCCTATTCAAATACTACAAGTTTGCACTACCAAAGAGTAATATAGGTTATACATCCAAAATATTCTCGATATGTTACACACTCTACACTTTTCAGGATTTACTCACATTCTATTTTTCTCTCACTGTTAGAAAATAACACACTTTGTGTATCTCTCTCACTTTGGAACTTGTATTGTGTGTTGCTTTTTGTTGTTAACTTCATATGAATGAAGCTCGTTCATTTATAAAGGTAACACTACAAAAAACACATGAGTTACCGATGGATTTAGTGATGGATTTTTTCCATCGATGTTCCTGACGGATTTATAGACGAAAAATGTGAAATTTGAGCAAAGTTTTTTTTTTTTTTGGTTTCAGTCATTATCGATGGATTTTTCCATAGGTAATCTCAGTAAACTTTGCACCAATTGGTGCGAATAGGGCGCACACATTTGAGCTTAGGAGCTTTCATTTTATTTATTTAAAAAATGTTGTTTTCATTTCACATGCTCTCAACGAAGTCCATTCTAGATTGGAAATCAATTTCTGCATATGGCATCAATGTTTTGTTGTCAAAAAAAAAAAAAAATTGGGGGACCCAGTCATATATGCTTATCTTAATATATGATAAGAGATATATGATGTGATTTTTATTTGTTTCATCCTGTTTGGCCTCTCCTATTTCTGTTTTATCATCCTATTTGTTATGGACTCTTGAGGGATATCTACTCTTGTATATAATGTATGAGAGATGTAGGTTATATTTGAGGGATTTTTGATTAATTGATTTTGTTCCAGAACGTTTAATCCAGTTGGAGTATTTCTTTGGTGGAACATATTATTCTTTTGTCTCTTTTAAGGTAAGTAATTGTTTCTTCTCCTTATTTAATTATATTTTTGTTAAGATAGAGACTTATGACTTCTAAGATAAAGTTGTAAGAAATTGGGATTGCATGACTGGGAGAAGGGCATAGAGGTCCTTCTTCGACTTGTTTGCATTGTTTGCTGTGGAGATTAATTGTATATGTGGAGATTGGAGGATATGCATGTTGTGATGTTATAAGGGGTGTGCTCTAGAACGGTTTTAGGATCTTTAAATGTTTGTTTAATTGTATTGTTCAGTTTATTTGACTATATTGATATATGTATATATTGAAATTAGTTTTTTGGGATGTCTTAGTTTCAGGAGGTTCTGTCGAATTTGTTTTTAATTTAAAGAGTGGAATTTTAATTTAAGATGGTGCTATCGAAATTTTGTTAAGTTAAAAGTACAAGCTATTTACTGAAAAGACTTTTACTTTCAGAAGATGATTTGTTAAGAGATATTTGTAATTAAATTTGGTTAAAAGTGCAGCTTCCTTTCTTATAGATAGTTGCTCCCAACTGCTCTGCAGCTTGAACATGTGTAAGTGACAGACAATCCTTGACGTTTTGGCCTGAGATATAAAAGTGGAAGAAATTATGTTCAAGCAACCATTTTCTTCATTAAATTAATTCACTTTTACTTTTTGCAACTTTGTGTGTCTGATATGCATCAAACAAGTTATCCTAATGTTGAACATCATTCTTACCTAATATACTTTATAGGATCTCAATTTATTTACAAAATCAATGTCAAAGGATTACAGAATATATATGTTGTTTGCCAAAACTCATAAGGGCTAATCAATATTGGCATGGCAAGTGGCAACAGTTTAATTACATTCCTTAACCGACTTAGTCGATCGATGTGGCTAGGTGATTAATTTGTCAAAACGTAGGCAGGCTAGATGTTTGCATTTTTGTCATTATTTCTAACACAAAATTGCCATTCTAATGCACGATATTATTATTATTCTTTTTTTTTGTCTTGTTTGGACTCTCAATATTATTTGGAGTTTCTTGGTTCCTGACTAATCAAATATATATATATATATATATATATATATATATATATATATATATATATATATATATATATATGATGAGTATTTTATTATGAAAATGAGATAAGCAAATAAAGACCGTATAACCATATACATATTTTCATTTATAATGCACGGATTCTATACTTGAGAAAATGCAAAACCATTTGAACCTAAGTTGTGTTAGTGAAGATATTAATTGATTGCATGTCCACAACGTTTTTATTTTGTTAGGAAAGTATTATGATTTGAATTTATTGATTTTGTTTTCCTATTCTTGTTAAGTCTTAACTATACAGAAATCGATATATAACTTTTTAAAACATTTTGTATTTAGAGATTTAAGCAATATATATATATATATATATATATACACTGTGGTTCTACTATATAGAGACTATGTGTCGGGATGGTTTAGTCATTATTTTAAACATTTTTTGGGTATATATGTTTGGAGAACTTATTGTTTGTATATATATTTAATTTATGATTTCATATATTTTATAGAGGTTTAATTTTATTTTGTTATAGCATGTCTATGAGTAGCGCTATCAGGAGGCTATGGAGATGAAAATGAAGATGGAGATGGTATCTTTGTGGAAGAAGATGGGCAGGCTCCTCCACATCGCCAACCAATAAGATGATGATGATGATGGCGATGGCGATGATGGCGATGATGATGTGATGATGATGGTGCTAACTTTTCTTGATTTGAGTTCTTGTTTTTTCTTTCTTTGTTATATATTGAACTTTTTATATTTGTCTGGACACTTTTTGACATTTTTATCTATTTTACATTTTGAACTTTAATTTGTTGCGTTTATTATTTATTAGGAATTTTTTTTATCATTTTTCATTATTAAATATATTTATATATTTATAATTAGCTTTAAATAAAAAAATAAACTCTTAAATGATCATGTAACACACAAATTACAGAATATTTATTTAAAAAAATAATTACCGATAGAAAATCCATTGGTAAAATAAAGACAAAAATAAAAAAAAATCTAATGATTACGATGGATTTTTCCATTGGTAATATAAATAAAAATATTAATTTTTAAAATTATGGACGAAAAAATCCGTCAATAAACTAAAAAACAAAAATAAAGAATTATAAAATTCAACAATTATCGACATATTATTCCATCTAAAAATAAAAATTAAATAAATTTAAAAGTCAATAATTACCAACGGATTTTTCCGTTGTTTCATCCTTATGAATTTGCGACAAGTTGTTCAACTCATAAAAAAATCCGTTGGTAATAATATAAACTTCATTGGTAAATCGTCAATAACTTTTATTGATGGATTTTTTCCATCGATAATGATTTTTGACTACGTTATTATTGGTGGCCAAAGTCCCAAAAAATCCATCGGAAATGAAAATTTTCATCAATAATAAAAAAAATCCATGAATAACATTTTTTCTGTAGTGTAAAAAGCAATGTGAAAACATTGCAAATATTTGGTTGAAATTGAAAATTTTCCATAGCTTTCCAACCAATTTCATTGTTGAAAATTTAATGCCTTGTCTTGTGGCTTTTCACCACAAAGGCTAGACCTCACAACTCTCCCCTTAGCCAATGGGAAATAATATTAGAGCAATCATCTAGGATCCATGTTGATTAGCTCAGCACATGTAAAGCTTGTCTCATACTACAACTTTCATCATCATATCAGGAGGTTTTGATCAATGTGAATCTTATCCATCTTGAATTAATTTTCTTCTACTACTTAAAGTAGGCAATGATATTCGACATCAATGCACTTTATCCATGAGTGATACATCACATTCTTACTCAATTCCAAAGCACTTTGATTGTTGCAATGAATAACAAACTTATTCGCTTCATTCCTAATTGTTAAAGGAATCTTTTCAACTAAAGCATTTTTTCCAGCTTTAGTCATTGCAACATATTCTACCTAAGTAGTACTAGACAAGGCAACACACTTTGCAATTTTGATAGCCAAAACACTGCTCCATCTACAAAAGTAAACATGAATACAAAAGTAGATTTCATACCATCCAAATCACCAACCATATCGGTATTTATATAGCCTTCCACTTCATAGTTTCCCAATGGTCTTTACAAAAATTGAAAAAAAAACTTGCTTCCAGCTCAACTGCATGAGCAATATCCAAGCGTGTAGAAATTATAAGAGACATCAAACTCTCTTAGAAGAGTAAGGTATGTTAGCAATAACTTTCCTTTCTTTATCAGGAGTAGGGCAACTCTTTAAGGTGATTGGCTAACAATGTGCTAACTGACTTAGCATTTTTCATGTTGAATGTTTCTAGAACCCGTTTCACATACTTTAATATTTTCTTATTCCTTTCTTCTTGTTCCTCAATTTTTAATATTTTATAATAATACAAATATGTATATTTAAATTTTAAGTCAAATTTAAATCAATTATTTTCTTTTCCCTCTCTCCTTGATCTTTAAAATCACAACAAAATAACTTTAAAAGAAATTTTTTACAAAGATATTATATACAATAACTTATTTAGGTTGAAAGTTGTATAAGAAGGGGGTTGAATCGTGCTTTAACTTCTTTCACTTTCAAAAAACTTTAAATAAAGTCTATCAAGTTTGTACTTGAAGAGCTGAAAACTTTGTTTGTAAGGTTCAGAAAGTAACTTTTTGAACTGAGTTGAAAACTTTGGAAATAACTTAAGATAGATTTTTAAAATGTATAACTATAAATCTCAAAAGTAGAATGTAAAAGAGATAAAAGGAGTAAAGAGATATTGTACAAGAGTTTTTGGGTTCGGCCAAACCTAACTATATTCAGTTCTCAACAACCTGTTAAGTTCCACTAATTTCCTTTCTCAACCCAGAAAGAATAATAGTCTTTGCTTCGCCTTCTTAAGCTAACTCACGTGATCAATAGTTCACTCTACTATCATTTCCAAGTAGTCTTTGACTAGTTTCTCCAAGCTAACCTCACAATGATCACTAACGGATCAAGGTACAATGATTTGCTTAAGGTTGGTTTTCCCCAACAAATGAACACTCAAGTTTTTCTTTAAATGAAATAGTATAAGTTTTGAAAACTTTGAGTGACTTCTTTCTAAACTATTCTTCCTAAGAAGAAGGTATTATCTAATCAAAACTAGAGAAGATTTTAATAGACATAGAACTGATTACAAGATGTAATATGATTTGTAGAAGAAAGAGAAGGATTCACGTTTCAGCATTCTTGTTAGAAGTCTTGCAAAAAGTCTGGAGTTGTAAGCATTTGACATCCTTTTATACTTGATCTTCAAATCAAACCATTGCCCCTTGATTTTGCTTCCTCTTGACAAGTGTAGATATGCTTTTGTGTCTTGGAAAAGCCATCTAGAAGAGTAGCTCAACTTGTGGGACTACATTTTGTAAGCGCAAAGATTCTTGTCAAATAGGTGGTTTTTAAGTAATGCTTCAGAAACAACATAACTTTTTACTTTCTAGCCATGTTTTTTGATCTCTTTCTTCTACAAGCTGTGATGGTTGACCAAGTGAAAAAGTGAGATGTCACTGTCATCCATTTTTGGGTGTTGACTTTAATTTGAATTTTCCCTCTTTTCTGCAAAGTGCACAGTTTTTTATTATTTGTGCTTTTTAATAGGCACTTGTTGTTTTTTACCTTCTCTTTGATCTTCATTTCTTCAATTTGAGCTTGATAGAAATTTTTTTCTTGAGATTGAAGGTTGTATTCACAACTTGCTTTAGAAAAACAATGGATATCTTCATTGATCAGGACTTTCTGAATGTATGACCTATTCTTTGAAGATCTGGACATAGTTTCTAATCTTGGAAATCCTTTATCGCGTATCAAACATGCATGCATGCAATCTCAGAACTCTTTTTCACATAATTGAGATTTTGAATCTCTTTGAATGAGATTATAATTATGTTAAAAAATGCCATTGTGAAAACTTGTCTCTTTGATCAAACTAATTTGTCTACGAGAATGATCCTACAAATGCTATAAAAACTCAAGTGAAATATTAGTCATTTCTTCAAAATATTTTATCAAAATTTGTTCTGTTGTCACTCAAAACCTTAAAGCTTTAGAGCTTTCTAAAAGGTTTTGGAGCTAACAATTGATTATTAAACATATAATTCATTTTATAACAATATATATATTAAAAATTCATTCTCTTTTGCATACTTTTCCTTTTTTTTCAACTTCCTAATAAAGTAATTTCAAAGAAAGAAATTTACAAAATCATTATTTTGAACCTATGCGTCACACAAGATAAATTTGGTTAGCAAATATAATAATTATTATTAAAAATAATTTAATTAATTAATTAGATTAAAAATTACTAAATAACAATAAAATTATTAACTTTTAATTTCTAAATCGGAATCAAATAACTCTAAAAATATTTCATTTAATTTTCTTTTTGTTCCTCATTTTTTAATATTTTATAAGAATACAAATATGTATATTCAATTTTTAAGTCCAATTTAAATAAATCATTTTCTTTTCCCTTCCCTCTTTGTTCTTTAGAATCGCAATAAAATAATTTTAAAGAAAAATTTCACAAAGATATCATGTATAATAACTATTTATTGAACATATAATTTATTTTATAGTGATATGTATATAAAAAATTCATTCTCTTTCACACACGCTTTTTTTTTTTTTTTTTCAACTTTCGGATAAAGAAACTTTCAAAGAAAGAAATTTATAAAACCATTATTTTGAACTCTGTAACGAGATAAATCTCTTTAGCAAATATAATAATTATTACTAAAAATAATTTAATTGATTAATTAGATTAAAAACTACTAAATAATAATAAAATTATCTAATTTTAATTTCTAAATGGGAATTATATAACTCTAAAAATATTTTATTTATTTTCTTCTTGTTTCTCATTTTAATATTTTATATGAATAAGAATATGTATATTCAATTTTTAAGTCAAATTAAAATAAATTATTTTCTTTTTCCCTGTCTCCTTGTTCTTTAGAATTGCAATAAATTAATTTTAAAGAAAAATTTCACAAAAATGTTGTGTAAAATTATTGATTATTAAACATATAATTTATTTTATAATGATATATATATATATATAAATAATTTATTCTCTTTCGCTCACCCTTCCTTCCTTTTTCAACATCCAAATAAAGTAATTTCAAAGAAAGAAATTTCTTAAATCATTATTATTTCAAGTAAAATCTCATGAATTAACTTCATAAAAAAAAAAAATTAGAATAGTACACCATATAACTAAATGTCGTTTGCAAGTTCCACCATCCATTTAAATACCATCACTATATTCCACTGTCCACTTAAATGCTCTCCACTAAGTAGCTTTAAATTGTAATGTTATTTTTTAATTCAATATTTATAATTCTTAAATTAGAAACTTTTCTATTGAAGGGTTCTAAATAATTACCACTTGGCAGAACTTTCTAATTTATACCTTTATTTTTTAGATATTAATAACATATAGATAATAGATATATTAATAATAGATAGACATAGATAATAGAATCAAGGTGTGTTTGGATGTAATTTTGGAGCCTAGAATTTTTTTTTTTTGGTGAAAAAAATCACTTTTCATACATTGAAATAATGTTTTAAAAATAATCAGAATATAAAAAAAAATTAGTTTTCAGTCTTTTTGTGGAAGTTAAAATGAGTAGCTATTGAAACAAATAGTTTTCTTTTTTTAATTATATATAAAATTTAAATTTTATAATTACTTTTTCAAAATGTAAAACAAATGCACCCTTAATTGGAAGAAGAAAAAATCATGCATAATACAATAGAAGCAAAGGCCTAATCTTCTTACCATGTGGTCCGTGTTGACTCCCCTTCATTTGAGTCATGAATCAACCAAGCATACTCATGTCATAGTGAAAAATGCTTAAATATTTTTTCTTAGAGCAAATTATAGAGACCTCCCCTAAAGTACTTCGTAATTGCACTCATTGCATTTTTTATTTCAAAAAATCACTCTCTTCTCTTAATTACTTTAATATCATTATAGTTATACCCTCAGTGTTATTTTTCAGTTTATACTAATGGAAAATCCAATTGAAAGCCAAATTACCCCCATAACAATAACACAACTCTCTCTCTTCTTCTCTTATCTCTCGTCTCCAATCCCCATCCTCCAACCTCCACTCCATCAATTTCCTTTCCATCCATTATGCAAAACAAAATAAGAACCATGCATCAACCAATTAAGATCTAAACCCATTACATCCTAATATTCCAAACCTTGAACTAAAGTTTTGATCCCAAACCCTTACCTCAAACATTGCAATGGTTGGATGGGGAGACCTAAAAGAGGTTGGGCGAAGGAACGGTGGAAGCAAATGATGCCATGGTTGCTAGCACGATGTCATGACCCGACTGGGAACTTGACACACATGAAGAATCTCATCCCCACGTAAGCCTTGTGACCTTTGAGTTCTCTATATGCATAAAATAATATACTTTTCATTCTAAAATCATAGCTTCATCTAAATATTTATTTAAAACTTGATATCTGGAATCATAAAACTAAAATACTTGATATATGAAGTTCTAAAAACATCTTAATCATACTCTGAAAACCCCTTTTTAATCCATGTCGCAAATCATGAAATCATAAACTAATTCATCACATGATATTACTCTTAAATATGAAATCCTTCTTAACCTTTGAAAACTGAATCAAATACATAGCTGATCTATTACATAATCTGATCAAACCAGAAATTTAACTCCAAACTTAAACCTTGGAAACATACAGGGAATTACATAAACTTTTAAAATAACTACTATGTCTCAAAATACATGCATGACTCGATCCCGCCCAAAACTACTAGAGCCCTCTAAGACTAACATAACCTAAACTAAGCCTTATAGCAAATGTAAAGCTCACCAAGGAATCGCTCCGCTACTAAACTGGTGAAGAAACGGATCTGCACTGCAACTACAAAAGGAAGGGAGAAAGGCGAGTCAACGGACTCAGTGAATGAGCTCTCACCCATCACCCACATGGGACAACCAAGAACCATATATAGATATGCATGCACTGGAAAAACATTTTCTATATTTACATAATAAAGCTATTCTGAGACAAAACATGCTCCATACCATAACCTCATTATAAACATTTCTACGTCCATAATCTAACATGAAAACGTTTCAATTGGGTGCGACAACTCATAGATAAATAGTAATCCTAACTATACATATAATAATAATAACAATACCTCCAAAGTTTCCTGGTTATGCATGTCAACCATGGCATACCAAAATTCTCGCTCTATGATCCCTCAAGGATTTAAATCAGACATCTAACTAAGTTTCATGTCGCTCTGTGAGCCCCTAAGAACAACTTAGTACCAAGGCTAATGGTTGTTTTTACAGCCATTAACTCACTCGTTTCTCTATAGCTATCGTCTAAACTAGTTGTCGAAAACCAAAACTAAAGGGTGGATACTTCATCCCTAGCGAACGCGAGCCCTAAATTTTAGTACTCTGAGAGTTTTGGACTCATATAACTCCAACAATCAGACTTTAGCATAACTATGACTATGATAATCATGCCCAATAGATCACCCGCTTGTAGGCATTCAATTCAAGCCCAGAATATGTATCTAGGTTGTATGGAATCATACTGAATTCCTCACCTCTTGAGTACCATAAAACTAAAATTTTCAAGTTCATATCTTAAGCTAACATATTCTCATATACTTGATAACTCTAAAATCATAATTTAAACAATGGGGTTCATAAACATAATAGCTGAATTTCCTTTCTCTAAAACTCTGTTCTATACTCTACTCTAGATTCAAAACTCTTTCATATAAATTTTATAATAAATCAACTTAATGTTTCTATAAAACGATTTTTGAAATTCTAACTCTTAAAGCATGGCAACAACATAAATCTAATGCATATCTGACAACTTTCATAAACCTCTTTAAATCATACATTGTTCTAAAACGTAGCTTGAGATCTTAAAACTCAAAATTGTAGTGACATCAAATCAATTCATAAAAGCAATTTTGACGTCTTGATAAGATACGTATTTTCTTAATAAATCCTTTCTCAAACATATAAAGCATTTTCCATAACACATAACCTAGCAATCATGGTCTCATGGTTTTGTAAAACTCATTCTTTCATGCTATGATCATAAATCATAATTTTTCTAGCTAAACATAATCATGTATAATCATTTTCTATACTTTTTCTTATCTCAAGCTTCATATTCAACAACCATAATGTAAGAACATATTCATAATGATAAAACTAAGGCTATGAGATCAAACTCACTCATCTGGAGGAGAGGGAGGTATGGCGTCAACACCAACGGATCCGTGAGTGGGGATGGCACAACTGCCATAGAGCAACGAAAAACTCTAGATTAATCTCTAACAATCTCTAGATATCTCTAATATAACTCTAACAACATTGGAGAGAACCCCTACTTGACAATAATGGAGAACAATAACAACCCATACTATAGAACATGAAAAGAAGGGAAAAAAGAATCATAAACTAACAACCAAACTCACTTTGAAGCTTGGAGGAGGTGGAATTGATGGAGGATGAGAGTGGAGGGGAGGAAGAGCTCATTGGCAAGGCTAGGGTTAGTTTCTACTTCAAATCGCGAAGGGAGAGGGGTATTTATAGGGGTAGGGTTTCATTTAAATGAAACCCGTTGTTTTGCACTATGCTGACATCGGGTTTGCTAGCAGGCGAGACCTTCGGCCGCACACTCGCTGGAGTGAGAACAGCTCACTACAATGAGTCTCTTCTCAAAATCTATAAGCCTCTAGCTTTTCACCCCTTGGCCCTTCATGCATCTGGGCCTTCCCTACACAAGTGGATCCTGGGACCCTAGGGCCATACGAACTTATCTACTAACATATATACACCAAGTATTACACACGACATGGTGGCATGTTGGAAGGAGCAACAGTGGCAAGGAATCATGGCGTTGCAACTGGGACCAACCTGGGAAACGCTTATGGCAACGGACTAGCAATGTGAAGGTGAAGAAGGACGTGGTGGCTAGCTTGTGCGACTACATAGTGGAAACAAGCAATGTCATTGTTGTTGCCATAGCACTGGCATAGCAGAAGGATATGCAATGACGGGAAGCGTGACATTGCGACTTGGACTAACCTACAATGGACTACGGACATGGATGAGGAGGAAGCGGTGGTGGTTGGAGGCTGGCTTGGTGTGTCTATATGGAGTATGGATAATAATGGAGAGCAAGGAAAATTGATGGAGCGAAGGATGCAGGTGGCTATGGAGAATGAGAGACACCTTGAGAAATGGAGAATAGAGAAGAGAGAGTTGTGTTATTGTTAAAGGGTAATTTTGACATTTCATTTAATTTCTGTCATTATAAACGGAAAAATAATACTAAGAGTGTAATTGATGATTTTAAATTAATAAAGGGAGGTGAATGATTTTTCAAAATCAAGAAGGGAGTAAGTGTAATTACAATGAATCTCAAAGGGTGTCCTTATAATCTACCCTATTTTTTATAAACATGCTTAAATATATTTTTAATATTTAAAAATTAGTTGATTTTTATTATGATCTTAAGAGATATTTATTTCAAGTTCAAGCATTTCAAAAAAACAATTTAGTTTTAGTCTATGTCGTTAGTTTATTTCTATTAAATATCAAATTGATTACTAATGAAATATCATGTCTTTCAATTCTGCATGACAACTAGTGATCTTACCTAATATATCATAATCCTGAGTCAAAATCCTACCATAAAATGTGTTATTGAATTGTGTAAAATAGGTTATTTGGTAAGATTTTTGACACATAAAATCATGTGTCATATAGAATTATTGATTGATGACATGTATTATTGAATAACGTAACCCTTTAATTTATTAACCATAGACTCATGACAAGGACAAAAACTAAATAATTTTAAAAATATATAAATAAAAAATTCAAAAATCAATATAAAAATTACTTGCAACAAAAATATAATTATTTATTTTTTAGAGACCACGACATGTTTAAGGCAGTAACAAATCACTCATCAAACTTCATCCTCTATGGTTTTGCAGTCAATTGCTTCCTCTTTATACTATACAAATATTAAAATAATTTAATAAAAATTAAAATATTTTCCATGTTATCTTGGCCTTTTTCATTCTTCTCGATCACACTGTATCAACGAAAAATTCTTATCTTCTCCTAAAGGAGAGGATTCTCTCATGAAAATTGGACATGACAATGTCATATGAATATTTATACTATGGATTGAGTTATTTTAAATTAGTGAAAAGTAAGATGTATATATAGTAAAAATGTACACATGATAAGGTCTTTATAATGTCCACATGGGAGGATAAGGACATGTTTGGTTTGACTTTTAACTTTTAAAATTTTTAAATTTTATGAAGGAAATACTAAAATTTTTGAAAACTACAAAATTTAATTTTCAGTTTTCAATTTTTTCTTTACAAAATTCTAAAAATTAAAAAACTAAAAATTATAAACTCAAATCAAATATGCACTAATTTTTCCTCCCGGAATAAAGACTCCTCCTCCGCATGTATTTTGCATCACAAAAGTTTGCTTTGAGAAATGTAAATGTAGTAGGCCCATTGAAATAGATGGTGCACATGATAAGTGGCGTGAAAACTGCTCCATATATCAACTATGCTTTGGGTTTTTTTTTTTTTTTTAGAATTTCTATCTCTAAAAGCACTTTTAGGCTAATAATCTTTTCGACGGTTGCTTTTTTCTTTTTTCCCTTTGGTTTCCCTGGTTATCTTAGCAGTAACAAATTTCTTTGAGGCTACGAGATAAATCTCCGTTATAAGATCCTTTTTATACATACCATTATAAATTGAATCTATAATTATATGCTTAAAGAAGTGAATTAACTATCCACTATATTAGGTCGTGTAATTATATTGGTGTTTTTTTCTTAAAATATTTGGACATTGGTTCTAAAAAAGTTTAATACTCATGAAAATACTAGATTAATTTGGTATATGAATCCCGGCATACAGGTATATTATTAATTAAAATCAGAAGTTATCATATTTTATACGCGTTATTATTCAATTTTTAACTAAAAAATTAATTTTTTCAGAGTAAATTCTGAATTGGTCCTTAACAAACAACTATGCTAAACAAAATAAAGTTCTCAGGACAAAAAAATACCTTTCATCATTCCTATTTCCTAATAACTAAAATTGTAGGACAAATTTGTCCCTTCACGATATTTTGATAGGCTTCTTCGTCTCATCTGTGTTTTTACTGGAAATCAATTTGACATTTTTTACAAATTATTAGAGATCAAATTTTTCATATTTTAAACCTAAGAAACTCTCGAGAGGATTAATTGTCCAAACTATTTTTATCGTGACAAAATTGGGTTACCCCTTTTTCAGAAGAAAAAAATTCTGAAACAAGGTACCCTGTATAAGTGTGAGAACCACCATGTCACATCATTCACTATAGTAAGTATGATATTTTTTTTGATAAACATAGTATGATATCGTGAATTGAATTTGTGGCTCTAGTGAATGAATGAATGAATGATGCATATTTGGATGAATGGACCTAGTCAAGTGAGTAGCACCAATTAGATCACATGTCAACGGTGACCGATTCAAAATGGGAAAGGGGGGGCCCTGGCTCTCCACCCACCCCTCTTCGGCTCTTAATTTCCATACACAATCCTCACCATATATATTGAAAATATTGTAATTTTTAACTTATTTTATACGCACTCAGATTTAATGTATATAATCAAAAGGAGAAATTGGGTACCTCTTGTGCACTTCAACCGCAAAATTATAAAAACATCTAAATCGACCTCTTAACATTTTTTGTGTGTAGTTTGGTTATTTTGTTAAGTTTTCATTTATTATTAGCAAAAAATATATGTATTATACTCTCTTAAATTTTAGGTTAGGCGTAATCCAATACCCAAATTTTCACTATTGTTTGTCTCTGTTCTCAACATCTCTTTTACTCCAAAATTTTAAAAACGTGAAAATTGACCTTTTTGTTTAATTAATCGTTAATAGAAATAGTACACATTTAGTAACGTTTTGCATATCAAGTTAAATATTATTTATTAATTTAAGGGATTGTCATATGAAAGATTAAAAATATATAACATTTTGGTTTTTTTTACTGTACTCTAAGGGTACCAATACCATTCTTATTTATGATGATTATGATTGAATCTTTGTTCTTTTATATTTTAATAGTTGAGTTAGTGGAACATATGACATAATTTTAGTCATAAATAAATACAAGGTACTGATATCCTTAATTTTATAACCTTAATTTTATAAAGATATCAAGAATATCTCATATTTTTGTAACTTAGTTAATTTTTAAAATCTTTTTAAATGATTGGGGATCAAGGAAGATGACAAGAATTAGGTACATGTGTGAATAGTATTCCACTTATATCAACACAATTCTTCTCTGATATTAGAAACCAGTAACAAGGACAAAGCATAATAAAGGATGTTGAACCTTAAGCTAGTGGCCTTGACCCTGATATGGCGGTGGGCGTGGTATCATCATCACCATGGTTCAGTTGTTGCAGAGCCGGAGACACTTCTACTGGATCAAGGGTGCAGCCCAATCAACGCAACCAACCCGCGCAATTTCCTTGCCAACATCAATGGGATGTTTTCAGAGCTGAGAGCAGATATTAGCAATCAGAGCAATAATCACTTTGGCACAGCACAGAAAGACGTGGGAGGGACAACAGTGTATGCTTTGTTTCAGTGCAGGAACTACCTCTCCAAAAAGGACTGTCTTGCCTGCTTCGACACCGCCACCACCCAAATCCGCACCTGTTCCGATGCCGGTGGTGCCAGAGTCATCTATGAAGGGTGCTTTCTCAGGTATATATATATATATAAAACAGCTACATCAGTTATGTACAGATTACACAATTCATTCACTTACATAAAATCAATCAGTATCATTCTTCTTTTTTTCTCTCTCTCTATTAATATGAAAATTACAAAATACCCAAATTGATGATTTAAAAATATTTTTTTTGGACAAATTAGTCCTTCAAATTTAAAAGTTGATTTGCCTTGTATTTTAAAATAGGACAAATTGATCTTTTTTTTTTTTTTTTTAACTTTATGAAAAAACTAATGTATTCCCTTCGAAACATGAGGACCAATTTATGACTTTCAAAATCTAAGGGTACGTTTGGATTGATAGTGTTTGATGGAGTTAGTGGATTTTTATTTCTATTATTTGAATTTGCAAATTTGAATGAAATGAGATGATGAAGTCATTTCATCCAATTTCACCACCAACTCTTCTCAATTTTCTTTTCCTAAATTGGGAGAAATGGATAGAACAATAGATACGCAAACAATAGAGTGGATTTATTATTTCACTCTGTCCACTCCAACATTCTATTCTATTTCACTACCCTATCAATTCAAACATATCCTAAAGATTGATTTGTCCACCAATATATTTTAAGGACAATTTAATTATTTATTCTGAAACATCTAACTTGCTTTGATCGCAATAACACAATATCAATCGAGGTTTTATACTGTGTTTGCCACTTTCATGACATATATTGCCAGTTCATGTGGAGTGAAATTTTTGCATAATGATAAAAAAAGAGTATAAATAGAGAAAGAGGGAAAGAGAAGAAGAACGATTTATCACTCTACTTGATTTATCGATACATTCAAATTAAACAAGAACTATGTTCTTATTTGAATGTAGTTGATTTTATTTAGTTTTTATGGTGGATAGTTAGACAAGTGTGGTGGATACTTAGACAAGTATATGGTCAACACATCGCTAGTAGTAAATGATCCCAAAAATAATCTTAAAAATCTTAAGTGCGGGTAACCTGACCAGTTCTTTAGTTGAGACCATGCATGCATATGACCAGTTCGCTGGTCAAAAGGATATGACCCAACGGTCACTGGGCAAAGCAAGCGAACTGGTCTGGGAACCACTCACATGGAAATTCATGAATTTATTCAAAATTTTCACATATGGGAGTCGAATCCCCATCTTGGCAGCATGGCAAGTGCATCTAACCACTAGGCTAAGTTGTGTTGTTGTGTCTTTTTGTCTAAAAAATTATTTATATTACATATTTAATATATTTGTATACAATTATTTAATTAAATTCGATTCACTCCTTAACCAGATAGAATTTAATCAGAGTCAATCAAGGGAGCCTTAAAACTATGAATATAATTACTTGGGACAAGTTGTAATCATTTTTTCCTTTTTGTCAACTCAACTCACACACACCAAGGGGAGGAGAGGTTCTCAAACCATGGGAATCGAACTCCAACCCATGCTATTTCATGATATGCACTCTTGCAGAGGCACTCAAACCACTTAGCTGTTAACTCGTGTGTAGCCTCGAGTCCATTTGGGTTGAGAAACCTTGATGCATGAATAATTTGATAATGGTAGATAATAGAGATAATTGAGAGGATAAAGAGAATAGCCAACAGAGAAAAGACCTTTTACTTAACAATTGACTTCTATGATTTACAAATGACACTACCTTCTATTTATATTAGAATTATCTTTCATTATTACCTCTCCTTCAAATCGACCTTGCCCTCAAAGTTGCTAAGAAAAAAAAAGAAAACACACTTTAATTCCTAATTAAAATAGCTCCTAATTACAGTTAAAAAAACAATTAATCCTAAAATTATTTTTTTATTTTTTTATTCTACTGCACACAAAAATAAAAATTCCTCCTGGATCCTATTGCCTAAAACTAAAGCCTAATTGTTTTCTAATTTTTGATTTGGACTCATTGTTCAACTCCAAATCGAAGACTAGCTTAGAACCCTTGGTCATTTGGGCTGAACGCATTAGTGGAGGCCCACTTATGTCCTCCATGCTTTCGGCTTGGCCAATTGGGGTCATCAGATACACAACCTCAGCTGTTGACCCCTCCTCCTTCCTTATCGGAAACCTTCCTTCCACCAGTACCCTTGGTTGTTTGCCTAGCCACTCCGCCACCAATGCTTGGGAAAGCTTCTCGCCATTCCCTTTTTGCCTTCACTATTGCTGCAACGGCTGCCTCTACCATTCCCTAACCTATGAAGTCAACAGCCGCCATTTACGGCTTTCCCTCATTGCTGTTGGCGACGCCATCGCTAGGCTTCGCCGGCTAGGGACCCGTGGCCGGTCATCGAAAATGAAAGACCTCTACGCCGGTTTGCCGTCATCGTAGCATCAGCCCCGAGCATTGAGAATTCTTCTCGAATCAGGACTCTCGTCGCCTCAGTGTTGAGATTTGGTGGTTCCAGATCTGAAGGCTTCTCAATGCCACCATCCTTTTCTAGTGGTGGTGGTTTTTTGCCACGATCTGCTTCTCCGGCCTCAATCGCTGTGACGCTGCTCAGTTCTGATGGCATCACGCGAACTAGATCTGGTGGTGTTTCGACCACCGTCGACGGCTTCTCCTAGTCCTTTGTGCTGGATGACTTTTCCCCTTCCTTTTCGCGGAGTTGTCCTTGACTCCGCCGCTGATAGCGTGAGAGGTTTCATGGAGGGGATTCAGAAGTTCCGCTTGTAGGTCTAGGTGCTCTTCTTCTGCTAGATCTGTTTCTATGTTTGTTATTTTGTTGCTGTTGATTTGTTGCTCTGAATCCAAACTTGAAGCTAGTACCGTTGCTTCAAATTTCTGATTTGTATTTGTTGAATTTTGAATTGCAATTCTGGATTTCTGAATGGTTGATCTGTAAGTGGTTGCATTTGGAGTTTTGAACTGTTGTTGGAATGTAGTTGTTGAATGCTGATTTGCAATTGCTGAAATGTTGTTGAGTTGTTCTGCATCTGCAAATTTTTCTTCCTATAATTTTGCTGAGTACCATGCTCGAAAGAGAGATTTATGATTTTCATACAAACCTCTCTTCCAATATGCATTTTCAATCCATTCACAAAACAAGGTACCGATATTTTAGGATAATGTATATCGACCTGATGAGTATGAGTCACAAAAGCTAGATAATGCTCTATTACAGTGTCGGTTTGCTCTTTGATTGAGCTCGGCAAACCTCCATAGAAATCGAGTATGGAGATCAATGAAAACACCATTTGATGCGTGAATAATTTGGTAATTGTAGAGATAGAGAATAACTAATAGAGAAGAAGCCTTTTACTTAACAATTGACTTCTATGATTTACAAATGACACTACCCCTATTTATATTAGAATTATCTTCCTTCATTTGATGCGTCAATAATTTGGTAATTGTAGAGAATAGAGAGAACATAGAGAATAGCCAAGAGAAAAGAGGCCTTTTACTTAACAATTGACTTCTATGATTTAATTATTTATACTAGAATTATCTTCCATCAAACCTCAACGGATGGATCCACCTCATAGGGTGGGGGGCTAATGCGCCCACAAATATTTTTAGTAATTATATAAATATATGTATATATATATTTGTTTTTAGTATTTTATTGAGTCTATACTAACTTTAAACGAGACAAAATAACAAAATACATCTCACTTCATTTCTTATTATACGTATATATTATTCTTGCCCTTGTTATTAAAATTTTTTCGGATCCGTCACTTGGAAGCTGCTTTGCACATTTGTAGTCTAGCGTTACTTGATATTTTGGCCAGCCTACCTCAATAAACTTGGACACAGTTTCGCATTAAATGAAATAAAAAGAAACTTTTGGTTGACTTTGATGTGTAATTAGGTACGAGACCAATATTTTTTTCTTCCGTGAGACCGCGGAACCAAGCAATGCCGGCATACTATGTGGGAACAAGACTGCAAACGAAGCCACTGCTTTTGATGCAGCTGGAAAACAAGCGCTGACGTATCTCCAAAATGAAACACCAAAAACCAAAGGCTTTTTTGCTGCTACTAAGACACGATTAGTGGGTGGGGGTGCAATTTATGCAGTTGCACAATGTGTTGAAACTACATATGAGAGCAATTGTTTAAATTGCTTGACAGTTGGATCCACAAACTTACAGAGTTGCTTTCCCAAAACAGATGGTAGTGAATATGATGCAGGATGTTTTATGAGATATTCGCAGACTCCCTTCCTCGCTGATTATAACCAGACCATTGATCTCACACCACCCTCAACACAAGGTATGTACAAAAAGATTTGATTTCTATGGTCTCATTGGGTAAATTTCTTTTATAAAATGATTCAATCATCTATTATCATATCATACATAACAATCGACTCTCTTATCCATTACTTTAAAAGTCATATAAATAAATATTTTAATTAAATGACAGTGTAGTGTGTTACATGACGATTACATCAAAATCAAAAACTGTATATTAAAGACCTTTCTTTTAATTATTGGATGAATTGATAACTTTTTTCACTCCTTTGATTTATCTAACTATCTTTATTGAATTTTGGCAAACTGACAAAAAATTTCTAGCTATTGTAGCATTACTTGTAAAATTTAAGTTTAATTATTCTGCAAGTTATTGTAATTTTATTTAATTTTTAATTAGATCATTATAATTTAAAAATTTTTAATTAAGCCTCTATATTGAATGCCATTTTATTCAACCGGATCCTCAAAGCTAACAACTGCTACAAAAAATATTTTGGTCAATAACATAGTGCACTTGATGAAATTAGATATACTATAGGCCTTATTAATCTAAACCACTCAATATACATAGAATAAATATCAATGACTAAAAATAGTAGAAAGCACCAATTCACCCACATAGTACAACGCATTCTATTTAGACATCCAAAAATGAATGTGGTATTTGACATCACCTTTACCACTATTGGATAACTCTGTCTCCTCCCCACCCCCCCACCCCCTTCCTCCTACCATGCAACCTTCCTCTCCCCATCTCCCCCTAACCACCCCAACTTCCATGGCTTCTTCCTCTGCTTCAATCTCCAAAGCTCATTATCTCAAGCACCAACCGTCACTACACTCGGGCTCCCCAAGAAGAGCTATGGAGGGTACTCCATAGATCTACAATTCATAGCCCCACCACCCCAAACCTCCTCCTTTGTATTGGACACTGGAAGCAGCCTCATTTGGTTCCCATGTTCCCCTTGCTACCTTTGCTCCAATTGAAACTTCCCACACATTGACTCATCAAATATCACAAGGTCCAATTCCAAGAAGTCATCCAATCCAAAATTCAAAGGATGCAAACAGAGGCGGAACCAAGGGGGGCGCACCACCAAATGCAATTGGATTTGAGTTGTCACGGTCACTGAGGTTTCTCTACTTTTCTTCTGGGTTTGGTCTGTTTATTGTGTTGTCTCTGTGATAGTGTGTTGTTGGAATAATTTCAAGCAAGGAAGGCAAATTTGGTGCTATCATCTACTTATGATCACTGCTGTAAATCGGTGGAAATTTATGTTCATTTAATGCATAGGTGGGGATATTGAGTTTTCATCATTTACTACTTTCTGCAATGGCTGTGTTATTGGACCCTCTCTGTTTTGGTCAATACAGGCGGAATTTACACCTTTGGGTACAATGAGTTGGTTGGTTCTTTGTGTTGAGCAAGGAGGCACAATACTCTCTATAAATAATGCCTTGTTTAACTACAAAACCCAAGATCACTTGTGCACCTTATAATGTTGTGCACAATAGAACACTTACTTGACTATCTCACTTCTATTCTCTCTGTACTCACCAACACGCACTCACGAGGTGCACTGTTCACTCAATCACGAGACCACACTTGCACTCACAATTACTTGCTCACTCACACTTGCACACTTACACACGTTGCTGAAGCACACATACTTGCAATAGGATGACACATATTTATAGCTCCCTTTTGTCGGTTCAGCAACAGACTTTGAGTTGCTAGAAAATTCTAGCAAGCTAGCAATTCTAGGTTTGTCTTTATATTTTCTAGATAATTCCATCTAATGTCTAGACTAAGAAAACTCTAGTACCTTCTACATTTAGTGCTGATTTTCACTTTGGGGTCTTAAGTACATGTATAATGAGCTTCTCAGTTTTTGTCAATATAGGAGGTGTTTCTTTTATTATTGTGGTTGGTTGAAGTTTTGCGGATGTATAATGAGCTTCTCAGGTTTTGTCAATACAGAAGGTGTTTCTTTTAGTATTGTGGTTGGTTGAAGTTTTGTGGATTCTTTTGGTTTCTCCGTAGTGGGTATTGAATGATAGAAAGAAGGAATTGATATTGAAAGCATATTGTGAAAGGCAAATTAGCTTGGTAATATAATTTTTTTAGGCGAAGCTAGATATTCACTAGAGGCGTGACTAATTCTTTGTGGCGTAGAGCTCACAAATATTGATTTTGTCTCTAGTCACAGAATCTTCCTCATACACACGGGAACCTCCCAAGAGATGTTTTAGGAGCCTACCTAGCTACCAATTATACAAGACCTCGTGGTCGCTTGGTAATAAAATTTATTAGGTTTGAGAGTATAATTTGTGGTGGCTCCGTTGGATGGTTGGGGGTGAAAGTGGGAAGAGGGAGAGAGGGAGATGGAGATTTTGTATATTACTTTTAGCAATTTAATTGAAAAGTTTTATACAATATAAGACTTTATTATAAAATTTTAAATTATAGAAACCTAATTGAAAATTAAATGAAATTATAGGGACCTGTAAAATAATTAAACCTAAAATTTATTAGAATAGTTTTCATTTTAAATATGTTTTTGGTCCTTATAAATATAGACGATTTTTGTTTTAGTCCCTATCCTTCATTTTTATAATATTATGTTTTTTGTCCATACCATTAATTAATTAATTTGTACTATTAAGTGGTGATAATGATAAGCATCAAAGAAAGATTTTGAAATTATTTATAAGAAAAAATTTCAATATTCATAATAAGGATTAAATGCATGTTCTCAACTATTTATAAGGGCCTAAATATAGAATGTAAGGACCGAAAATATAATATTAGAAAAAAGATAGACCAAAAACTAAATTTTTTTTCCAGAGACATTAAAATCAAAATAACCTATATTTATAGGACCAAAAATATATGTAAGTTATAGTTTTCTTTTGCTAATTTTCGTTAAATGAATGTATATTTAGATAAAGAATTCTGTTTAAAAGTGCATGCATGTACATTTCACACCAACATATAATAGAATAGGAATGTTTTGTGAATATTTAGTATGTAAAGTTGTAAACGCCATATAGATACTATATGGAGGTGAGAGTATTAGATATTAAGGAACTATGGGAGAACTCGTATTAAAATAAAATGGATGTACCTTTAATAGCATAAGAGCTATATTATACTCCCTCTGGTTAAAAATGTCTGTTCAATTTTGAAATTTTATTTTATTTTCTAAATAATTACCCATTTAAAAATTTTAGACTATTTTTATTTTTATTTTCTAGTTATACCATTAATTAGTCGACGAAAGAGAATGAATGGGAAGAAACAATTAAAGAAAAAAAGATGAGTAGTATTAAGAATAATATTATAAAATACATCTAAACTTTGTTAATATTGAGATATTTTCAATCATTTTCTTAATTTTTGTGCACATTTAAAATTGGACTATTCTTTTCAATTAGAGAGGTTATTTATCTAACAATCACAGAAATCAACATATATCTCTTTCGAAATTGATAACAACTTTTTCTCCCTATCGTAGGAGGTTCAAGCAAGAAGTGGTACATTATTGGAGGTGGCGGTGCTGGAGGTGTAGGTCTTGTTATCATCCTTCTTACATTGTTTGTTTGGTATAGACGATTCAAGCAACCCAAGAGGATTAACAGAGGTAAAAAGATTTCGAAAGTTTCTAATGTGGTGTTTGGTGTCCATTTTCTCTTTTAATTAACCATTATAAAGGTCCATCAGTTCATGTGTTTGATATTACCTTTTGAATGGTGCTTCTGTTTCACGTGCATGGGACTTAAATACGAAATTACCCTACTTATATTTTTAAGGAAAAATGCTTTTTTTTCACCGACTAATTGTTTTTAACATTTTTGCACTCTACTTGGGAGGGAGAAAAAAATAGAAAGAGAATGTGTATTCAGACTTAAGAAACATAGTAAACCGTTATTTATGTTCCTCACTTATTTAGTCCTAAAAATTATATTTTTATTCTATAAAGTTTTCAAAACATTTCAATCTTACCTTTTTGGTAGACATAATTCAAATTATTAACAGAAAAAATTGATATAGAGATTAAATTATAATATTAAGAAATCACAATAAAATATAAAATGTTATATTATGATGTTATTATAAGATCATAATAAACATAAAATATCAAGTTTCCATTTATAATTTGAATATTATTCATGTTTTGAAAATATTAGGGACATAAAAACAAAAAACTTTTAAGACCAAATCAAAGTTTTGATAAAAACGGATAAAGGGTTATAAATAAAACTTCACCCATATTTTTCAATCTAAACAATTATTCAAAATTTAATTGGCACCAATTAATGATCGGTTCGCTTGTTCAAATCCCGGAAAGATTAGATGTTGCCGGCTTCTTTTAGTTAGTCTTGGAAGCGTTTTTTTTTTTATTGATTTTGTATATCAATTTTTGCTTCGTTTTGTTTTGGTTTTATGTGTTGTCTCGTTTTCTTCGTTGTGGAGTTGCATTTGAACTCCTGCTTGTACTCCATTGCTTCTTTTTTGAGAGTTAAGCATTTTCAAATTATAAAAAAAATATAAAATTACACATAAAATTAAATCATAAAAAATCTACCCTCATTTTTACTTTATAACCAAACATATACCTTTTTTATTAAATTTTTATTTGCCCATAGTAGGATCCACTTGACTCTAGTTAGATTTGCAGAAGTGCAATAAACTTTCACTATTGGTAGTTTAGACATGTCTTTTTCTTGTATTATACCTGAAAAAATTATGTAAAATAATTTGATACAAATGACGTGAGAATGTCATGATGTCAATTATTTTTTTCACATGGAAAGATCTAAGCCGTTTATCCTCACCAGTTTTTCTTTACTTATTGCTATATGTAATTAGCATCCAACTACTAGGAAATTATTGAAATGTCAGCACTAGATGGTGGAACCTTTTACACACATAGAGAAAAGATGAAGCATTGAGTTTTTAAGTTACAAAACTAGACTTTTCTAAACAAATGTTTTGGTAATTAAAGGTGAGGAAATGTCTAGAAATGTAAAATTCTAGACTAATGTAGTCAGCTAAGCCACCACCATATGAAGCCTATAAATAGTCATTGTGTACCAAGTGATAGCGTGCTCCAAGAATTGAGTGTCAGTAAGAAGCCAAGTGAGTGCGTGAGGTAGGGAGTTAAGTGATCAAACAAGTGAGTTCTCTATTGTGTACTACCAAACAAAGGTGTAGTAAAGATCTTGTGTCATTGTAATTAACGAATTTTATCAACCTGTTCCCTTCCTTGCTCAACAATTATCATGATCTTTCATTCTTTCCTCACTTTTACTTATTGTTTGTTTGCATAAATAATAAACATATGAATATCTGTCTTCAATTATTTATTAAGAAACTCAAATATAATCTTTTAATTTGCAGATAATATATTGGGAGCAACTGAGTTGAAGGGTCCAGTTGATTACAAGTATAATGATTTGAAAGGTGCAACAAAAAATTTCAGTGAAGAAAATAAACTAGGACAAGGGGGCTTTGGCAGTGTATACAAGGTAAACTTTAAGTTGCTTTTCGATATTTGAATTGCGGTAATTTAACGTCAACCTAAATTTTCTTGATATCGTTACGTAAGGAATCACGTGTTAATAACTATAGATATCAATTGAATTTTTCATAAATTTGCTTATGTGGAGATACATGGGAACTCATGTATTAATACTTGGAAATTTTAGTTATTTAATGGGTAAATCCATTCTTAAATAAGTGTTTATTTTAAAAATTTTAATTTTTATAAATAACTGTTTATTTTAAAGTTTAGCCAATATTAATAATTTTTTTCCAACTATACCCCTACTGATGATGATAAGTGGAAAAGAGAGAAAGTAGTGAGGATAATTTAATAAAGTACACTTAAATTATTCTAACTTCAAGATTTTACCAATCAATTTCTTAATCCATGTATGCAATTTAAAATTGTACACTTATTTGAGAATGACAGTAGTAATTCACAAATATATTGCTAGGGACCTTATGATGCTGTTATCTAACGTACAAATGAATGTGGTTAAAAAAAAAAAAGCAAATGCTTGATTATTACTTACCTTACCATATTCACATTTACATGATTCCACATTGTTTGAATGATGTCTAAAAGAACTTTGTTAAAAGAAAAAGTAAAAATAAAAAACACTTCTCATTCGATTGAGATCACCTTCAAATACGAGAATAACAATGAGAGTTTAGTTTTAACTTGTCAACTAAGATTTTAAAAACCTAAAAAAATATTATTATAAGCCACCCATTAAAGATAGAAAGAAATCACTTATATTCCGTGATTAAAATTGTGTTCTGCATGTTATTTGACAGGGTACTCTGAAAAATGGAAAAATTGTTGCAGTCAAAAAATTGATTCTAGGTAAATCCAACAAGATCGAGGAAAACTTTGAAAGTGAAGTAAGACTTATCAGTAATGTGCATCATCGAAATCTAGTTAGACTTCTTGGTTGTTGCAGTAAAGGCCAAGAGAGAATCCTTGTTTATGAATATATGGCAAACAAAAGCCTTGACAGATTCTTGTTTGGTAACTTCTATGAAAATCCAATATAAGCATTTCTTGAATCACCATCATATTTCCTCTCTCATTGTCCTAAATATATTAACTTTGGAAGCAGGCAGCAGAAAAGGCACCCTTAACTGGAAACAACGTTGTGATATAATTTTAGGCATAGCTAGGGGACTAGCCTATCTACATGAGGAATTTCATGTTTCTATCATACATAGAGATATAAAGACTGGCAATATCCTCTTGGATGATGAACTTCAGCCCAAAATTGCTGATTTTGGGTTGGCACGACTTTTGCCAGGGGATCAATCTCATCTAAGCACAAGATTTGCAGGAACACTGTAAGTCAATATGATTTATGCAATTTAATGACTTTAATTTGTTTGTAAACTTTTGCGAGTAACATGTACCTTCAAGCTATGTATAAATCTTAGAAATAAATGTTGTCATGTTTATTTTTTAGTTCCATATATATATATATATATATATATATATATATATAATTTTATCTTCATACACGTGTACTTTGATACTTACCTGTACTCACATAACTATATTAATTATGTCTCATGTTTTGTCTACAAATTAAATATATCATGCCGAAAATTTTCCTTATTTATATTTAAAAAAATTATACTAACCTCTCTTAAAGTATAGTGTAATATACTCAGCACCTCTTTATTTTGCAAAACTATTATTGATTTTTTTTAAAGTTCATTAAAATTACACTGACATTTCTTGTAGATATTGATTTGTTAATATAAATGACAAAAAGATATAGAATGAGACATATACATAATTATTAATAATGAAATTATAATATTTTAACACATTAATTAATATTACATGAAAATGAAACTTATGACTTGTGATAAAAAAGATATTTTAATATATATATATATATATATATATATATATATATATAAAATATTGTCAAAATATCTTAATTTTATTATTTATAATTATGTATATGTTACATATTATCTTTATGTCACTTAAATTAATGAATTAAGGTTTATAAGGGAGGTCAATATAATTTTACAAAATAGAAATATATCAAATGTAATTACTCTAAACCTTAAAGGAGGTGAATGCAAATTATTCTTGTATTTATCTCTGTCTCCACATAACATGTCATGTAATAAAAAAAATGACATGAATTGTTCTTATGAGTATTTGTTTTAATTATGGAATGAATGTTCTGGAATTGTCATTAGGGGGTACACAGCACCTGAATATGCAATTCATGGTCAATTATCAGAGAAAGCTGATACGTACAGTTATGGTATTGTAGTCCTAGAAATCATAAGTGGTCAAAAGAGTACAGAATTGAAGATGGATGACAATGGTTATGAATCCTTCTTCAACGAGTAAGAATTTTCCCATTACTACATATATGTATACCTAGGAATCTTTTCTTCAATATTTTACCACAGGGCAATGCTATATTGTTAGAAAAGTTGCTAGAATTTTCAAGTGAAGACAAAGGTGGTTGTTGCGTGGAATAATGCTTTGACTTCCTCACAAAATATGAATTCGCATGCCATGTTATTTTTTATAAGCAAATTCACACTAAGATTAAGATCTATTAACATTTTCTTTCCCATATGATCCTTTGTTATATGCTTTCTTTTTTCATTTTTTTATAATCCTTCACTTTAATAGGCATGGAAATTGCATGAGCAAGGCATGGACATGGAGTTGGTGGACAAAAGCTTAGACCCTAATGACTATGATGAAGCAGAAGTGAAGAAAATCACAGGAATTGGTTTGCTTTGCACTCAATCATCAGCTGCAAGGAGGCCAACAATGTCTGAAGTAATAGTTCTACTTAAAGACAAGGGCCTACTTGAGCACAAGCAACCTACAATGCCTGTCTTTGTTCAGTCAAATTTAAGGTCTCAAGGAGACATCTCTGCCTCAACTAGTTCTTCTACTGCTGCATCCAATGCAATAGCGTCTAAGGCAACTGTCTCCACTTCTATAGTATCAGGTCGATGATTACATAGGTTCTGAATTTTATATTATAGCTAACTATTACTTAGATATTAAATAGTACAAATAGGAAGTATATATACTAAAAATGGTGATTGTGGTGTTGTGTAGTTGATTAAGTTTTATATGTGGTGATAATGAAAGACAATATACTATTTATTTAGTGTGTTTGTTATGTACCACTAATGGTAAAACAAACACGCGTCACTATAGGAAAAATTATTATTTTCTACTATTCAAATATTGAAAGTGTCAATAAAATTATAATCAATAAGAAAAGTAATTTTAATGTAAATTGATTGTTGAAAATGAATATAGGTTTTTATTGTCATTTAATAATTATCAAGAAAAGTTTATAAGTATTTTTATTGATCAATATATGTCAAAATTACTTTATAATTGATCATATTTTTATTAACATTTAAATTATTAAAAATACTCATTTTTCTTGAATTGCAATCCAATACAATTTCTCAAAAGAAAGTGGGTTTCCCTTTGAATAAATGCCAAAATGGCGTTAGAGAAAATCAAACTTTACTGCGTGTAAATTTTAACAATATTAGAACAATAAATAACTAAATGAAGCACATAGTCATTAAAAGTCCAAGTAATAATTTAAATCATAACCAATTATATTAAAAATAAATAAACGAGGGTATCTTCCAGTTTTTTTTTTTTGGGTCATAAATCATGATATGTATGGTGGTCATGTTTGGGATGATGGAATGTACACTCGGTGCTGCCCTTTTAAAGCTATAGCTTCTTGAAGCATGGTGTGGAGTTTCTGTTGTAGGATATGAGAAAAATTATGGGTGTTTTTATACTTTGTTATTGGATGTGGCTCCTCTAAAGTGCAGTTTGCATAATAGGATAATTTTTTAAAACCTTAGGCCCGATTGGGTGTTTGAAGCAAATCAGATGGAGATAACTTTAGGCTTCTGGCTAAAAAGGTGGTGTCCAGATTTGCCTCTCTCCATAGTACCTCATAACAAATGTAGGGTCAGTGAGGAGTTGGCTCTGTTCAATGAGAAACAAATTACAATGCAGGTAAATGTGTGATGGCTTAATGTTGATTATTTGTAGAATTTGGCCTGTGCTTTGTTATGTTGTAGTTTTTTATTTCTTATGACTGTATCTGATGGTTTTTGTATTATTGTCTTTTAGATATCTCCCTGGCAATTGGAAATTTATATCGTGTTACTTAAATAGTCACTGCCAAAATTGTAGGTTCACAAAAAATTCTAATGGAGGCAGTGGCAGAGCTTCAATAGGAATTTTAGGGGGCATTGGAGCCTATATATATATATATATATATATATATATCTGTGTGTGTATGGAATATTTTAGCTATCCAATCACACATAAATGTTGAGAAAATGACTATTTATGTAAAATCTAATAGTCATAATTTACTGCTCTCTATTATAGCAACTACCATTCTTACTTTAATATTGTTCTTTGCTTTTTGTAAATAAGGTTCAAGTGTAATTTTATTTTTGTATTGAAAAATATATATGCACAAAGATTGTCTATAAAAAATTTCTCTCATTTATACTTTCATACTAAACACATCTTAACATATATATAATGGTACTATTTGTAAGAAACTGATCTTAAATATTTTTATTACATCACAATACATGATTTATTATTTCTTTGAATTAAAAAAATAGATAAATCTCTTACTTGGAGAAATCTTACTTATATTAAATAGAATAACATTTACAATTAAACCTATTTGGTATTTACTACCTAAACAAAATTTATGTGTACATATAGATTTTTTTAAAAAACTTTTTTTTGGGCTGGAGGGGGCATGACCCCCATTGTCTTAATGAAGATCTGCCAATGAATGGGAGGGTTTTGCAGGTCATTAAGTAGGTAATACTATCTTTCATAATCTCCACATAAAACTTCATTAGGTACACAATACCACAATGACCATTTTTCGCATATATGCTTCCTATTTGTACAATTTATATTTAAGAAACTACATAAAATCTAGAACATTGGACTAAACAAGAGCAATTTTTGCTTTTGTTCTTTATTTCTACCTTTATACGGTTCAACATTCAAATAAATCACTAATTTTGTTGCTTCATCTATGGAATCAACGAGTATATATTATTGAAGTGGACCCATTTGCACTAGGCCCTATTGCATTGGATGCAGTTGTAGAGGAACCAGTTGAGGCCGAGATGTCTCTCCAAGCATTTAAATTTGGCTTGTGCTTTGTTATGTTGTAGTTTTTTATTTGTTATGATTGTATCAGATGGTTTTTGTATTAGTGTCTTTTAGATATCTCCTTGGCAATTGGGAGTTTATATCATGTTACTTATATGTAAAAGAGAGTAAATTACACATACCTACCCTAAGATTTGATGAAATTCTCTTACGTCCCTTCTATTTATTCAAATGACACTAACCTTCCTTAGATATGATACATTGTTCATCGTGTAATAAAAAGGACGTCAAAGTAATGATTTTACAAACTTAAGAAAAGGTAATGTAATGATTTCACAAATTAAAAACTTTCTGAATAAGTTTTAGAAATGAAAAGGAGGCAACTGAATTTCACCGATCTTAGGGAGGTAGTGTAATTTATCCTATAAAAAATTGTCATTACCAAAATCATAGGCTCACAAAAACTTCTAATGGAGGGTTTTGTAGGTCATTAAAAAAATATAATCACCATATAAACCACAATGAACATTTTTGGCATATATGATTCCTATTTGTATGATTCATATTTAAAAAACTATATAAAATCTAGAACATGGGACTTAACAAGAGCAATACTTGCTTTTGTTCTTTATTTCTTTCTTTACAATTCAACATTCTAAACCCTAAACCTTAAACCACTAAGGGTTTATTTGGATACCATATCTTCTGACTTTTTCTAACTTTTTAGAAGTCAAAGTCATATTTTACTTTTTGTCTATTTGGCTAAATAGCTTATTACTTCTCTAAAAGTTATTCTTAGTGCTTTTTGAGAAGTTAAAATATCTAATTTCTTAAGAAGTACTTTCTAAAACACTAAAGGTAAGCACTTTTATTATTATATATTTGAATATAAAATAACTTATTCATAAATTACTTTTAAAAAGATATTTCTATATAAAAGCTTAAATAAGCTATTTATCCAAACAGGAGCATAATTCTTTTGCTTCATCAATGTAATCATCGAGCTGATACTATAGACGTGGAGACAGTGGCATTAGACCCTATTGCAATGGATGCAGCTGTAGAGGAACCAGTTGAGGCAGAGATGTCTTCCCAGCATTTAAATTTGACTCAACAAATACAGGCATTGTAGGTTGCATATGCTCAAGTAAGCTCTTGCTTTTCAATAGGACTACTACTTCTGACATTGTTGGTCTCATTGCAGGTGATGCTTGAGTGCAAAGCAAAGCAATCTCTATGATTTTCTTCACTTCTTCTATATCATGGTCATTAGGGTCTAAGCTTTTGTCCACCAACTCCATGTGCATGCTTTGCTCATGCAATTTCCATGCCTGTTAAAGTGAAAGCCCAAAGAATAAAGGTTATGTAATAGAATGCTGGGAAAAAAAAAATCTTTGCTATGTGAAGTGATGGGAAAATTCTTACTCGCTGAAGAAGGTATTCTTGACCATCTTCACCAACTTTTTCAGTACTCTTTTGACCACTTATGATTTCTAGGACTACAATACCATAGCTATAGGTATCAGCCTTCTCTGATAATTGACCATGGATTGCATACTCAGGTGCTGTGTATCCCCTAACAAGTCCATGACATACATTCCACGATTAAAAACAAAGGATAAGGCTCCTTAAAAATGAGCTTGTCTCTGAAGTAAAAAATATAGGCATATATATTTGCCTTTCGATTATTTAGTGGATTCTTATATGATGCAGTTTATTGATTTAAGGTAAAAAAATCATTAACTTTCTCACTTTTAAGAACTTTTTTTCATGTGAAGACAGATAAAAGCACAAAGATAAGCATTGTTCCCTTAATTTGTGGCCCCTATTCAGGACGCTTGTGTTTATCTCTCTCTTTACATTAGTTGTATACAAAGTAAAAACGTAAGAGTATTTATTTCCACAATTTACCATAAAAAGTTTTCGAGCAAGTAATTGCATTCATTTTGACTTACAATGTTCCTGCAAATCTTGTGCTAAGATGAGATTGACTCCCTGGTAAAAGCCTTGCCAACCCAAAATCAGCAATTTTGGGTTGAAGTTCATCATCTAAGAGGATATTGCCAGTCTTTATATCTCTATGTATGATAGAAACATGAAATTCCTCATGTAAATAGGCCAATCCCCTTGCTGTGCCTAAAATTATATCACAACGTTGTTTCCAATTGAGGGAACCCTTTTTGTTACCTGTCTCCAAAATTTATATACTTAAGACATAAGGGGAAAAAAAATAAAGAAGAGGGGAAACATTAATTAAGAAATGCTTATATTGGAGATTGACATATATAATTACCAAATAAGAATCGGTCAAGGCTACTATTTGCCATGTATTCATAAACAAGGATTCTCTCTTGGCCTTTACTGCAACAACCAAGAAGCCTAACAAGATTCCGATGATGCACATTACTTATAAGCTTGACTTCACTTTCAAAATCATCCTCCATCTTGTTGGATTGCCCTAAAATTAGTTTCTTGACTGCAACGGCTTTTCCATTTTAAGAGTACCCTGCTCAAATAGTATAAAGATTACAAAATTTTAACCATGGATAGAAAGCAATTTATTTCTTTATCTATAGAGGTGGTTATGATGATCTTATTTTCCTCTTAGCTTTTTTAAATCTTATTTGACAACTTAGCATGAAACTCTCAAAATTATTGTTGTATTTCAACGTGATCTCAATTGAATAAAACAATGTTTTCTTAACTAAGAGGATGACACTCTGTTTTTATCTAAACGAATTCCATTCAAAAACAAGCTATGAAGAAAACCAATTCTAATTTGATTTTAATAGTCTGATGTTTTTTCTTTTTATCCATTATCTTATTTCCCAACAAATTGAATACTAGTTTTCAAGTTGGTTTTAAACTAAGAATTTAATTTGAATACATTAATAGTATAAAAAAATTTTACATAGTTATTTAATCATGTAATGTCACATCAATAAATATAGTTAATTTCCACTAAAGTCATACAAAAAAAGAGATTTAATTTGATGATAATATAAATTTTTTTTATACTGTTAGTGTATCAAAATTAAATTCTTAAACTAAACTACTATCTAATTACAAACTAGTTAGTTTTTAAACAGTTTATTATAAATGGTTTTATTTTGTGCCATATTAAATTGGCTTTTCAAGTAGTCAGTTAACCCCTTATTAAGTTTTCTATATATTGTTCAGATATATGGGAATTATATATCAATTTCAATTATATATGACAGATACTAATAATGGATGTGAAATCTTTTCACTAAAACAAGATATATAACTGAATTTTCAATTATCAACACATAATCCTCCCGTAATTTTCTACATGCAAATTTACCAATAGCGCAATTAAAATTCACAATTATTAATTCATGGTTTTCTTTATATGTCAATGATGTGTAGAAATTTTAGGTGCACATAACATTACTAGAATTGAAGTATAGAAAAGCAACTTAAGTTTACCTTGTATACATTGCCAAAGCCTCCTTCTCCTAGTTTATTTTCTTCACTGAAATTTTTTGTTGCAGCTTTCAGATCATTATACTTGTAGCTAACAGGACCTTTTAACTCGGTTGCTCCCAATATATCACCTGGCAAATAAAGACTCAAGTTTGAATTTCTTAAAAGACAATCGAAGTCAGAATGGATATATTAGTGATTTGTGGCAACAAAGTGATTAGAGAGAATCAAAGACATATAATTAATTTCAAGTTGGATGCAAATTAAACATAGCTGGAAGAGGAAAGAACACATGGTAAAAATAAGCCCATGAAAACTTTTCCATGCGAAAAGGATTACAATAATAGCATTCTCATTATTTTTAATTATTAAATAATTTTATCTTACAAAATAAAACAAGAGAAACAGATTTTTGAATATACATTCTTTTTTCCAATAATTTAAAACTGCGTAACTTTCAAAGAGAGAATAGTTGAATTACAAACAAAATCCAAAAAACTACTGAAGCCAGAGCAAAGGACAAAAACGAGGACACCATCCATCCTCAAAACCCGAAGTTTCAACCGATTATTATTCTTGTCCGTATTCTTGGATACTCTTGGGCACCCTTGGAGTGAGAGAGAAATAAGAAAAATAAAAAATTTAAAATAATGACAAGATGAGTGTTATTTCTCAAATATATATCCCTTAATAGCGTGTTTAATTTTACATTTATAGAATTGATTCTAATAGAATTGATTATATTATAATTGATTTTAAAATAAAGTGATTTATTTTTTATAGTTAATCTAAAAATAATTTTGATGGAAAATAATAAAATTTCACATTTTCTAGAATCAATTCTAAAGACTAGAATCAATTTTGATCTATATAAACTAAACACGGCTAAAAATTAATGATGGAATCAATTTTGGGTGTCCAAAATCAATTCTAGACCCCCAAACGTAAATCCAAACACACTGTTTGGTTTTTTGTGTTTGTAGAATTGATTTTAAAAGAAAGTAATTTATATTTGATAGTTTGATCTGATAAATAATTTTGACAATAATTAATATAATAAACCCTAAATGCAACAATTTATCACTTCTACTAGAATCAATTCTAAAGTCCACAATTGATTTTGAAATTAAATCCAAATTAAAAATCAAACAAGTTAAAAATGCACAAAATAAATTCTGGTACTTCAAACACGTTGTATAAGTGGCAAGCGAAAAACTCGCCGTATGTGTTCTCAATATTGTTAATATAACACTCTTCTTTTTCTAAGTAGGTATTAATGTGAAAAAAAGGTGCAAAATAGTTAGGAATGCAGCTGTGTCGCTGTGTGAATCAATCATTTCCTTAATTGCAAGCATGGACGGATGAAGGTAAATAGGTAATTGCAAGCTTGAACTGAAGAATCTTCATAATGGTGAGAGTTACGAAATAAACATGGAAGATCTCATGAAAGACATTCCAAATTGTCTTACCTCTAGGATCCCTATTGGGTCTCTTGGATTGTCTATACCAGACAAATAATGCAAGAAGGATCACAAGAAAAGCTCCAACAACACCACCTATGATGCCCCACTTCTTGCTTGAACCTCCTACAATAGAGGGAAAAAGTTGTCATTAATTTTGAACAAATCATATACAGAACAAATCATGAATGGTTAAAGAGACAAAAAGACCAAATATTGGGACAGAAGGTTTTTATCCTTATCTAAATATACATTCATTCATAAATAAAAAAAAAACCAATGAAAGAAAATCATTTTAACATATACGTACCTTCTTTTAAATAGGGTGTGATATCAATGGTCTGGTTATCAGCGAAGAAGGGTGTCTCTGAGTATCTCATAAAACACCCTGCATCATATGCTCTGCCATCTGAATTAGGAAGGCAACTCTGTAAGTTGGTGTATCCAACAGTCATGCAATTCAGACAACTGCTCTCAGTGGCAGTTTCAACACATTGTGCAACAGCATAAACTGCACCCCCACCACCCACTTGTGTCTTTGTAGCTGCAAAGAAGCCTTTAGTTTTTGGTGTTGCCAATTGGAGATCCATTAGTGCTTGTTTCCCAACCTCAGCAAAAGTGGTGGCTTCCTTTGCAGTCTTGTTCCCACATTTCACACCACTGCCAGGTTCTGCTGTCTGGCCGAAGAAGATACTGCTCTCATACCTTAATACATTTTGAACCGAAAACATTAAAGTCAACCAAAAATTAACACTAGCTCAATATGTAGTCATGCATAAACACAAGCTGCCACTATCGTACTATCTCCCCTTTCAAACAAGTGTTATTTTTCAAATGTGCATATAAATTAAAAGATGGATTTAATTTCTATGCGCTAAGACTGGAAAAGTTCATTACGTAATCATTTAATCATGTAGTGGTGCTTAGAATTGTGTAACTATCACCACGTAAAAACAATAAATCAATATATATTGGTGGAATTCATTTAATTTAAGAGCTAGCGTCTTATAGACTTTTTCTATACAATGGCTTTCTTACATTATCCAATGTATATTATCAAATTTATTTATTATATTTTTACTGAAATTGTTAGTACGTATAGCTGAATTTTTATCTGAATAAAATTTATTTATGATAAAAACACAAGAATAATTTTAGAGTACATCCAATACGGGTATACCAAAAAACGAGTACATACAATTCGGAAGGATATTTATGAAATATAATCAAAAAAAAAATATGTGGTTGTTAATTACAAAATGAAGGAAAAAATAAATTCATGAATAGACTGAAAAAACGGCAAGTTTTGAAGAAAATTGGTTTCATTCTAACTACTATCACAAAAATCATTACTTCTCGCCGATACCAAAAATCATTTTTCTTAACTCTGTGAATGAATCAGGTAACCTGTTTTTCCAACAAACATTCGATTTCGAACCACGAGGATGAAAAATCTTCAGCTTTATTTGATTTCTAATTTTAGTTTTCGAGATTTTATCAATGAAATAATAAAAATGATAAAGTCTGGTCTTTCTTTCAGAAATCCTAAAAGTAGAAAAATGATTGAAAACATAAAATGAAAATAGAATCTACACATGTCCTTAATTTCAAAAGAGCTCCATACAACAGCTAGATCCAAGTCGATTCAAATTAGTTGAACTTTAATAAATTTGAGATACTCTAACTTAGAAAAAAAAAAAAAAAAATCATGTAACCTATAACTGAGAGAGAGATATATATATATAGTTGTATTTATACATTTACCTGAGGAAGCAGCCATCATAGATGACTCTGGCGCCATTGGCAGCAGAACAGTTGCGAATTTGGTGGGTGGCAGTGTTGAAGCAAGCAAGACAGTCCCTTTCGGAGAGGTAGTTCCTGCATTGATACATAGCATATGTGATAGTCTCTCCCTGGTTTTCTGTGTTGTGTCAAAGTGCATGCTTTTATTGCTAATATCTGCTCTCATATCTGAAAACGATTCGTTGACATTGGCATAGAAGCTGCGCAAGTTGGTCGAGTTGTATGTGCTGCACCCTGTGACCAGTAGATTTGCCTGTGGGTCTGCAACAACAACAACTGCACCATGGTGATGATGCCATGTCCACCACCATATCAGGGTTAAGGCCACTAGCTTAGGTAGCAACATCCTTCAAGGTTTGTCCTAGTTAATTTCTACTATGAGAGAGAGAAGAAGTGTGTGTGTTGGTATCAAGCTTGCTCAGTGGCATGCCTTATATAGTCCTCTTCTATGACTATACTATAGATATTTTGTGCCGTGCATGATGCGTTGCACGGATTATATGAATTATAAATTATTAATTTTAATTTTTTTAATAATAAATATTTAATATGTCTAAATTTGTGAATTTAGTATAAGTTTATTGATAGTGTAATTTTTTTTTACATTTTTATTTAATCAAATCCTTCTATACACATGATTTTTTAAAGTTAAATTTTTCGTGTAGACATGATAATATATGATTCAATGATTATATTGAAAAATTGAATTTGATTTTGATATATTGACTATGTAAAAATATTTTATACAGTTATATAATCACTTATTGTCACATAAGCAATATATGTTTAAATCTCATCTCACTATTTCAAAAATTATACATATATAAGGATTTGATTGGATAACATTGTAAAAAAATTTTACATTGTCATTATATTTAAATTAAATTATAAAAAATTTATACCGCCAATACATTAAAATTAAACTCTAAATATTTATAAAAAGTTTATTTACTATTAGAAAGAATTATATTAATAAAAATGTTTAATTAAATTTTTGTATAAGAGATAGAATTTGATATAAAAATATTTATAAAAATTTAAAGTACAATTACATTGGCATCTTAAAGTAAAATAATATTTAGTTGAATTTTAAATTTTTCATTAGCTATATATAAATAAATTAACAAACAAACTAAAAATCTTTATTTTTACTTTTTATATAATTATTTTTTAGATATATAAAATATTTATAATTTTTAATTTTTAATTTTCATAAAATAATATTTAAGTTAATATTAGCCATTTTGATGAAGTGAAAATGTAAAAAAAAAAATTATATTATTATCCAATAATATATTGTTACATCAGTTATAATGGTTATCTCTCACACCCATTAATGGAAAAGTCAATCAATTAAAATTATTTGATTGGATAACAACATAAAATAATTTTAGAGTGTCAGTGAATCAAAATCAAACTTTAAATTTTTTGAGTATAATTTTTTCGTTAATTATGTTATCTTATATATGTTTGTAAAATATTTTATATATATGTTATTGTAACATTAAAAATTATTCACTTCAATACTAATTTAAAAAATCAAAAATTAAAATTACATTATTATAAAAGATAAATAAGATATAAATGAAAAATATGAAAGGTCAAAATATAATAAATAGTACTAATGGTAATTAATATAAATTTAATGAAAAAGTCACATAATAATTTTAATGAAAGAACATAAATCAAATTATAAATAAGAAATTAAAGATTAATATTATTTAAAAGAATTTTAAATTTTAAATTTAGGGAAAAATGCCATGTGGCAAGGATAGTGAAAGAGTTTTAATATTATAATATATAGATATAGATGGTATGTGTGTATACCCCAAAAAATATTATTTGTAAATAAGGAAATTATAGTATGGAATTAATTTTGATATATTTGATAATACGAAAACTGTTATACAATAAATTAATAATGTCTTTATTGAATAATAAATTATCAAAGTTGCAGTTTTTTAAAACTCTAAATTTAAAGTGAAATCTATTAAATAATAAATTATCAAACTTATTCTATTACTTTGATTAGGGAAAATTACATGTTATCCTCTTGAATTATTGTCATGTGCACTTTTATCCCAAACTTTTAAAAATATGTAAATCGATTTCCGAAGTATTTCTTAACTTTCAAATCAACTCTTTTGTTTCATCTATCTCTAGCAGAAATAATATACATTCATTAAAATTTACATATCAAGTTACATATTATTTATTAGTTTAGAATATTATATTGCATTGAACCTAAATCTTAAGAGGGTATAATACACATATTTTTTTACTAAGAATAAATAAAAATTCTACAGAATGACTAAATACACACATAAAAAAATAAAAATGTTAAAGTATTGATTTGTACCTTTTTTTTTATGATTTTGGGGATGAAGTGCGTAAGAATAAAGTAAATTTCTCCTCTTGGTCATATACATTAAATTTGAGTGCGTATAAAATAAGTTAAAAGATTATAAATTTATAATATCTTAAAATAAAATACGTGGTCAGGAAAGGATTGTGTATAGAAAGCGTCAAAGAGGGGTGGGTAGAGGGCCAGGGCCCGCCCTTTGCCACTTTGAATCCGTCCACGGTGACATGCTAATCTAATTGGAGCTACTCACTTGTCTGCGCCCATTAATCCAAAATATGCATCATTGACTAGTACCACAAATTCAACTCATCATACTAAGTATAGTGAAATGATGTGATATGTTGGGTGGTTCTCACACTTATAGTGTGCCATGGTTCTGAATTTTCGTTTTTTCAAAGTAAACCCCAATTTCATCACGATAATAATAGTCTACGACGATTAATCTATAAGAGTTTTTTATAATTAAAATAGGAAAAATTGATCACTAACGATTTACAAAACATGTCGAATTAATTGGGTGGTTCTCACACTTATAGGGTGCCTTGGTTCAGATTTTCTTTACTTCAAAGTAAACCCCAATTTCGTCACGATAAAAATAGTCTACGACGATTAATCTATAAGAGCTTTTTATAATTAAAATATGATAAATTAATCCCTAATGATTTATAAAACATGTCAAATTAATTTCTAATAAAAATATAAATGAGACAAATAAATCTATTAAAATACTGTAAAGAGACTAATTTATCCTATATTTTTAGTTATGAAGAATAATGAATTTTTTTTTGGAGGATTCATTTTGTCCTATGCAATTGTTTGTTAAGGATTAATTTAGAAATTACTCTTAAGAAATTTATTTTTGAGAGTATATTTAATTAAGGGATAAAATTAGAACATAAATTATTTTGAATAAATTTTATGTATAAAATTATACATAATATTCATCCATAAAAACTATTTCTACTCATCAACTAAACATTCCATTGGTTAGAAAAATTGAATAACGTGCATTTGCAAGTTTATCATTTCAAAAATTGAATAACGCACACGTGCAAGTTTATCATTTCAAAACTAACTTCCCTTCTTTCCTTTCAAAACTCAAGCTCTATAATTGGGAAATTTGGGATTTTAATTTATAGAAGATTGATAAGTAGGATTTTGATATATTAATTAACCATTATATTTAGAGTTCATTTGGATAGTACAATTTATAACTTTTTTAAATTTTCTGTAAGTTAAAAATCACATTTTTATTTTTTATTATATTTGGCTAAATAGTTTATTACTTCTTTAAAATTTATTCTTAGTACTTTTTTGAGAAGCTAAAATATCTAACTTTCTAACAAGCACTTTTTAAAATACTAAAAACAAACTCCTTTATTATCATATATTTAAATATAAAATAACTTATTCATAAACTATTTTTTAAAAGTTACTTTTATATAAGAGCTTAAATAAGCTATTTATTTAAATGGAACCTTAGTCTTTTATGCCTCTTTTGACCTTAATGGATCAACATTGGACATATTTTGTGAGCTTGGTTCCAATTAAGCTTAATTGTATTTTTTTCAACAATATTGAGATTTTATATTGTTTTTATATTTTGGACATATCTGGAGTTATATCTAAAAATTATAAATTTTATAGTGTAAGAAAGTTAAGAAAAATATCTACAACTTTGATGGGCAAAAAGCTAATTCAGATGTCTAGTAGGTCTATTTGGTGTGTGAAATCAGAACAAAACTACTACTATTGGAAGTTGAGCAGTGCAAACTAATTGGACCATAACTTTCTCGTTCTAAATTCAAATAAGGCAAATTAGATGTCTATCTTGAAAAGAAAAAAAATCTTCAACTTTCGTGAAGACACTAAATTTGAATGATTTGGAGCTCAAAACGGGCTTGTAAGTGGCTCAACGCTGCGCCTAGTTGGATGACCATTTCCCCTGTTTTAGCCTTTCTTAAATGGTTTTTGACCCCTTGGCCCATTTTTCCATGTCTTATACCCCAAAATAAACATTTATTTACACTTTAACATTAGGTTTTGGAGGAAGCTTTTATTAGAGGATTTCTACTCGTCTTTTCTCCTCTTTGGTTCCTCCATGGCTATGGGTAATTTTCTAGTTAACTCAAGGAGTCTCTGAGAACATTTGGTTGTAAACATGCAACTCTATTATTATTGTTAATATTTTTTTATGTGTTTTTCAATCTCTCTTCTCTTATCCTAATTGTTGTTGATGTTGAGTGGTAGTGATACATTAATTTCAATTAGGAAAACCTTTTGGGTGTTATTAATCGCAGATGATTTTAATATTCAATTGGGTAAGAGATTGAAAATTGGGTTAACGATTGTTGTTCATTGTTAAGTGATTGGTTCTTAAACTATATAAATTTATTGGAGATTGAGATTTCAACTTTTTTTTATCTATTGTATATTAGTTATGAATGCCTAGAGGTCTCTAGCAGAATTGAACAAGTTGTTTGGGAGGTCTTCTAATTAAGCTTAATTAACTGCACATCAATTACACATTTTATGCATGTTGATGATTATTTATGCCATCTTTTGATGAACTTCTTGGTTAGTGTTTTTATTAATTTAATTTTATTCCAGTTTAATTATTTTTATTGTGTTCAACAATAATTCCTCTTTTTCAATCAATTAATATTAGTGTCCATTTGAGAACGGCTCGAATTGCGCTCTATACTTCTATCTTTATGCACTCAATTTTTATTTTTAATTTGAACGAGTCCAATACTCATGTCAAAGACTATTACCAAAAAAAATGTCACAGAGCATGGGAACGTGGGTTTCAAAAATTCCCGGCCGGTGATGTAAGACATTAGTGGAAAGAAACTCAGTAAGGAAGGAACGGAACAAGGTAGGTAGCAGAAACAATTAACTTGCCAATTTAACTAACCATGCCCCACACGGTTCACCTTTTCCTCTTAATCCAATATTCTATGGCAATTTGGGTTATAGTCCCTTAGACTCGTCAATCATTATATAGCCCCACACGGTTTATGCTGAGAAAATTTTGCTTGCCTTAGCTTTTGGTTCCGTTGACTGACATTTACTAGGTAAACGGCATTATGGGCCACTTGTTTTGGACTTCATTTTTGAGCGATCAACTTGGTGGGGTTGGGAAGTTAGAGGAGAGATTAGTATATATTGTACAATTAGATAGGATTTGGGTTTAATTTTGACAAATTTTAAAGATAAGTATTTATCCTAATTTTTTATTAAAGTATTTTAATATTTATAGAGTATAGAGAGGAATTGAGCAGTTGATTGCAGACGATTGAGGTTGAAGTTTGATGAGTGATTTGTTATTGCCTTAAACATGTTATGGTATCTAGAAAATAAGTAAATTTTTATATTACAAGTAATTTTTTTATTCAAACTTTTTAAAATTATTTAGTTTGAGTCCTTACCATTACTCTATAGTTAATAAAAGGTCACGTTATTAACTCGTACATGTCAGTGAATAATCCTATATGACACATTTGTTAAAAATCTACCCAATAATCCTTCTTAATTACACAATTCAACAACACACCTTAGGGTAGAATTTTAAATCATCATAGGAATATGATATATCATGTATGATCGCCAGTTGTGATGCTGAATTGGAAGACATGATATCTCATTAGTGATCAGTTCGGCATTTAATAGAAATAAACTAACTAATGACAAAGACTAAAACTCAATCGTTTTTGAAATGTTTGAACTTAAAATAAATATATTTTAAGATCATAATAACAATTTACTAATATTTAAAGATTAAAAATATATTTAAACATGTTTATAAAAGATATATATATATATATATATATATATATATATATATATAAGCATTTGGGTAATATCATCATTCAAAATGCTGCGTTGTTATTCAAATAGTGGTAGAGATTTTCTTATAGTTCAACGCCTCTATGGAAGATAATTATTAGTTCAAACCATGGTATCTCTACAATCCCAATTGTCTGCTTTGGGCCCCTTAGGCCCTCCAAATTTGTGGAGACAAATGTCTGATTTTAGCTACTTTAGAGATGTTGTGAATCAACTTTCAATAAATGGTATGAGGAAGAGGGTTGGTGATGGAACTACAATAAGATTTTGCTTAGATATTTGGTTGGGGGATCTCTGTTTGAAAGATAAATTCTGCAGGTTATTTTCATATCAAATCAACAAAATTGCATGGTATTGGATATGAGTAGGTGGGAGAGTGGAAATTGGAGATGGAATTTGGAATGGAGAAGACCATTTTTTTTTTCTTGGGAGGAACCATTGGTTGCCAATTTCCTTCTAGCCTTGAGCCAACATTGTTTGATAAAGGGTGTAAGTGATGAGTGTTTTTGGGCACACCGCCCTTCGAGTACATTTTTGGTCTCTTCTTTTTCTTTGCAGGTATTCCAAGATATTGTATCTTTCTCTTTTGAATAGTTAGATGGAAGAAAGCACTGAAACACTTAGCTCCTCCTAAAGCGGAATTGCTTTTGTGATTTATCCTTCAGAGAAGACTAAACATGAAGGACAGGCTTCATAGAATGAATTGCCTTACATCATTTGATTCTTCTTGCCCCTTGTGTGGTGTTGGTCAAGAATCGCTTCAACATCTTTCTTTCTTCTGTCACAGATTGGTTTGTATTTGGAATTTTTGTTCTAGAAATGACATATATTTTGGTGCTTACCACAAGATCCGGTTTTATTCTTTGATGCGTGGCTTGGCACCCTTTTTGGAGCTTTGATAAAATAAAATATGGATTTCACTTCTGTATGTGGTGTGTTGGTCCATTTGGTGGATCGTAATCGAATTATCTTTGATAATTTCAAACTGAATTGGGAGTTGGAAATCAAGAACATATTTCGAAGATTGGATTTTTAGACACAAGCTTGGTGTGATAAGATACTGTTTTGCCCAGATTTCTTTACTACAAACATTGAACAGGTTCACAATTGGAGAGGGTAGCAGGTTCTAATTTTCATTTTGGAGTGTTAAAGGACACTGCTTCTCTGATGTCATGTTTTTACTTTCAATTTTGATTTCATTGATTGTGGTATACGCATAAGGATGTTTTGATGTGATGACGACTTTCTATTATAATACCAAGCCAAATCATTGATGCTTTTTCACTGCTGTTATGGAATGGATGTGGTCTTTTCATACACAGGGGTGTGTTTTCTCCTATCATGGCTACTGCGATTGCAGGTTTCACACTTGACACTTCTTTGTTTCTGTTCTGATTTTTGTCTTTGGTCTCCTTGTCCTTTTTTCCTTCTGATGCTGGAGTGTTTTGTTTAGATATGACTATCATGGGTATTTCTCTTTTCTATTTTGGTGTTTGAAGGATCTATATGTGTACTTTAAATCTATGCTTCTCTCTAACTTGGGGTGGTTGAGCTATACTTTACTCATAAAAAAAAGTATTTATTATTATGACATGGATATGCGTGGTTGACTAATGACTCAAAGGAAGCGGAGTCAACACGAATCAGGTGCCAAGAAGTTTCGGCCCTTGCTTCCATTGTATTATGTGCCATTTTTTCTCCTTCCAAGTTGATTCTACTATTATACACGCCAACGGTTCGCCTGAGATGTGTAAAACTAACCACCACTCACTCTGACAACGTAATCTGAACAGTTGAAAGTGCAGTTCCAACTCCAAAGCATCCAGAAGTGAAGTGGTTGCTTTTCTGTAAAAAAATTCAAATGATATTGTTTATTTAATGATAAAAACTGATGTATAAAAATCTAATTTTGATGGAGGAATAAGAGTTAATTAATTTTGTTTGCCAACCTAACAATATATAATTGAATTATAGTATAACTTTTTTTAACAATAGTATATCAAAGTTAATTTTTAATTAGGTGTGTCTAATTGAAGGATAAAGATTCATAGATAAGTTTTATGTATAAATTAAATTTATACGTGAAATTCATTCATAAAATTTTTGCTCTCTAATCAAACATATCCAATGAATATAATTACATGTGATAAATTATTTTATTCACATAACTATTCAATATATAAGTGATAATAAAAGGCAATCATGTTTGCCTATTTGGCAATATATGATTGTAAGAGAGGTTTTTACATTATTCGTACGTTAAAATTGAATCATTTTATGTCTCTTTCATGAAAAATTGAATAAAAAATAAAAAAAGTGCTAAAATATCTTAGATAATAACTCTTATAATAACATTGCACCAAACACATAAAAGTGGATACTCTTCTCGTCTCTTTTTGTGCCACTTATTTAATTACTTATATCCATAATTAGTTTAATATATCACTTAAAAAAAACCAGTTTAATATATCTAATGGTGGAAGCCAATCACAGGGCTTGAACAAATAATAAAGTAGGACTAACTAAAAGTATTGCCTTTTTCCTAGAACTGTTATAGTGAGCCAACCTAGATTTAGAAATTTAAAAATGGGTTGAATAACTTTTATGGCGAGCCAAAAATATATCGACCTGGCTCAACCCACTCAAGCTGGTGGGTCAAATGACGGGGTTCATCAAAAAATTTAAAATAAAAAAATGATAACTAAAAAAATTAAAATTAATAAAATAAAACTTGAAAACCTTATAAAAGACTAAAAATATATAGAATAGAGAAGATAAAAAATATATACTATAAAATCCAACCAAAAAAGACACATATAACATTAAATTATGCTCAAATTCAATCCAAATTAAAAATAATAAGTATGTCATATTTTGCTTGATAGAGATATTTTTTTTTAACACGAGGTGAGAATCAAGCTAACCCACTACCAAGCCTTTACAATTTTGATGAAAGCTATACCAAATAGACTCCAGTGTCTATTGAATTCCAACTTATTTGATTCAAGTTGGATTGTTCCACTATGAAAGTAAAGCTTGTTTTAACACTGGTATCTTCTCACATAACTTGAATATAAGACCTTACTCAAGAAGAAAAAAATAATCACGTGAAACTCTTGGTTTCCTTTATATATATAGGGAGAGATATTTACATTCTTTGTTTAGACTAAAATAAACTTTTATTTTTACTATTTATTACTTGACACATTAACTTTTTATTAAAAATGCGGTGGAAGAGAGTAATGAATCACAGTTAATATGTCAAGTGAAAAATAATACAGTGCAAAACTTTTCTTTTACTCTTGAACATCTAAAATTTTTTCATTTATATATACAAGACCCCTATTATCAATTTTGAATCCGTCATCAATGGTGACATGCGATCAAAGTCGTCCAAGACTCCAAGTTTAAGTCCACTCACTGGTGGGACAAATTTAATAAACTCATCACTTATATTATTATAATGAATGGTGTAAGGTGGTGATTCATACACTTCTTCTAGTTTGATAACTTGTGATTTTAATAAATAATACCCCTAAACGTAGTTTTTTTTTATATATATAATATTAAGCTTGATGTAATATTTAAATTTTTAAAAAACATTATTGTTGATATATTGTGACCGAGAGAATAACGGAAGAGGCCAAGAGAACAAGGACAAAATACTTATTTTAAAATTATTGACTGGAATGTCGGGAGGAAGCAGTTGACTTGACTCCAGGAGTATCAGCTAGTATATTTAACAAAAATATTAGACTAAATTTTTAATTTTGTCCATCAGGAGATAAATTAGTAACTTGGGTTTAAAAATCATATACTAGTCCCTCAAATTTCATAAACGAGAATAATTTAGTCTTGCTTGGAAATTGTCGCGAATCATTAATTGAAATATTCATGTATTTGTTAACTTGTTTATATGTACGTTAATTTTCAATGAATCCTAACTCGCTTTACTCCTCTATTCCAGAATAAATAATAACTTAAAGTCAAAATCATTCTTTTGTAAAGAGCTATGGTGAGAGAAGATAAGAAGAAGGTCTAAATGACTTCATTTAGAGAAGAACAATTTAGGACCTATCATGAAAATTAACAGGACATGTAAACAAATTAATAGTACGCATAAGTAAGTTAACAGACACAACTTAGACGATAATTTCACAAATGGACTAAATTGTCCCCATTGTGAAATTTGATGGACTAATATTGAATTTTTCAAATATGAGAGACTAATTTGTCCCGCATTATAAATCCGAAGGATTAAATTGAGATTTTAGTCAAAATGTTATCTCAACAAGTGGTTGTCCAAATAGACACATGCTTTTAGGTATTGAAATAACACAACTATATCTTTAGCAAATGCTACATACTTGGGTTTAACGACTCAATGAGAATTGAGAAGAACATATTATCTTTTTATTTTTGAGCAAATGCTCATTTTTGTCTTAAGATTTTATAGTTGATATCAATTTAGTCCTTAAACAAATTTTAATATCATTTTAATCCTCGCATATTAAAATTTGAAGTCAAATTAGTTTTGTTGTTAAATTTTATTAACACCATTATCAAGAATTGAAAAAAGAATAGAAAATAAAAAAAAAACCCCTAATATTCGCAAAGAAACTTTTCTGTGCTTGTCCATACAGCTCCGTCTCCATTACAGCACCCAACACCGTCAACATGGCAACCGCACCACCGTCGCAACCATTCACTCCGACATCGACGAGCCACGGCCACCCAGTGACGACGCCATACCCTCTCCATTTCTCCGGTAAGAATTCCCCGTTTTCTTCTTTTCAAGCTCTCATGTCTTCGAACCTTTTCCTTGTTGGGAAATAAAACACACAATTCCCTACTTGCAAGAACAAGAGGAGCAACTATACCAGCCAAAATAATCGCAATCAATACACAATCAAAACCAGAACAATATGGACAATGTACCAAGATTTTTAACGTGAAACTCCCTCAATGTGAGAGACAAAAACCACGGGTCGTCCAAGACCAAAAAATAGTTCCACTATAATCAAACCAGTACAAGAGAGTCTCAAATATGTGCACAAATTGTGCTAACAATAAGCAAGCCAACAAAACACCAATACTCAAAATTTGAGACTAAGGAATTATGAAATACCCCAAACCTGGAGCTGCTTCGAAACCAATAGCTCACTCTCCAAACCACTTATCAACGATCTAACCGTTCAGAATGAAGAACCAGATGTCCAGAACCTACTGTCCAAGTTTCAGCCCATCCAACGGTGAACGAGTTCACAAATGCCGATCTATGATGACTGCTTACAGGAGAAAACTCATTCTCCAAACCAAAACTGAACCTACGTGCGAGCTGAATATCTCGCACTCCAGAGCTTTTATCAACAATCCTACCGTTCAAAATGAAGATCAAGACACCAAGAACCTGTTGTAAAATTTTCAGCCCGATCCAATGGTGAACAACTTCATAAACCTCAAATTACAGAGATATATTGCAGGAGAAAAACTGATTCTGAGACAAAAATAGAACCTCAGTTCAAGCTTAATATCTTACACTCCAGACCACTTCTCAACGATCGAACCGTTAGAATGAAGAACCACCTGTTATAAGTCTTCTGCTTAAATTTAAGCCCAATCCAACGGTTGATGAGTCCACAAACTCTGATCTATCTGAAGCTGGTCCCAAGAAAAATGAAAGAAAATGAAAATCGAGTTTCTCTCTCTCTCTATTTTGTGGCTGCTCTCTCTCAAAATGATCACACACTCACAACCCTAGCAGAGGCCTCTCTGTTGTGGAAGTGATGCAAAGTGGGCTAGCTCAGTTTTGGGCTTTTTTACACATAGGAGGGAGCCCAAACCCAACATTCCTCTCATTTTGTGGGTTTCATTTGGTCCATTGAGCTCAAGCTTCATCCCTTGTCATTTTCCCGCTTCAGAAGGAGTATAGCCCATTGGGCATTGGTGGCCAAACTACTTTAACAGTATTATGCATGTATGTAGCCAGCGCAACCACGTGGATTCCCAATTTCACCGGCCAAAATATCAGAACTTATAAATGTGGCTACACAGCAATATTTGACAACAACAAGAGAAAGGAAATTGAAAACAAAACAAGTCTATAAAGTTAACAACACGAACTCGTGTCCGTGAATTGAGGTTGGATGTATAGAAAGTAATAGAAGCTTGTATATTCAAATTCATAATTTTACATGTACACAATGTTTGAATAAATAGCAAATGAGCCCAACGTTTAGCAACAATATTTGGCTAAAAACTAGGTAACAAATCGAGCTTATAACAGCAAGTGAATCAGCTAAGCTATACAATATTTGCAACGTTGGAGATGCCTAGAATAAAGAAACTGCAGCGTGAATGAAGGAGCAATAGAGCAATAGGATTAGATTGAAATCCTATGACTTGGATAGTGCACCAATACGCCCCCACAAGATGGAGGAGGATTCAACGACGCCGATCTTGGAGATGAGGAATTCATGTCTTGGCCGAGATAGTGGCTTGGTTAGCAAGTCTGCCAGTTGATGGCTTGAAGGAACATGAGACACTTTAAGTTCACCTTTGGCAACAATATCACGAACGAAATGGTAGTCAATAGCTAAGTGCTTCATCCTTGAGTGAAATACGGATTTGCACAAAGGTATGTGGCACCAATATTATCTGAAAAAATGGTGGCGGCTTAGTTAATTTGATCCCAAGTTCCAACAGAAGTTGTTGAAGCCACAAAAGTTCAATGCGGTTAATCCTATAGTGCGATATTCAGCCTCTCTGAGGATCTTGCAACCGTTGATTGCTTCTTGCAAGACCAAGAGATAGCATTTGGACCAAGAGAAACTATGTAAGCACCAGTGATTTCCTATCAACCATGTCACCACCCTGAATCCGCATCACAAAGGGCTTAGATCAAGATTTTGAGTTGCAGCTAGATGTAAACCATGTGAGATGGTATGTTTGAGATAGCATAGAATACGCTGAGTGCTTGCAAGTGAGCGTTCGTGGGTGCTTGCATGTATTGGGATAGCTTGTTCAGAGGAAGCGACATCTGCTCGGTGATGGATAAGTAATGTAGGGAGCCAATAATGCTTAAAATAAAAGGAGTCACAAAAGGTGTATCATCAGGTGGACTAAGCGAGTAGGTAGTGGACATTGGAGTTCCTACTGATTTGCATCAGTCATGTCTCCTTTCTACAATATGTTCCGAATGTAATGTTGTTGAGACAAGAAAATTCCATTGGTGGTAGGAATAAGTTCTACACCAAGAAAGTGACTTGGCCTCTGCACCCAAAAAACAAAACCAAAAAAAAAAAGATTTTCATCTTTAAATAAATAAACAAAAAAATAAGGAACAAGAAGAAAGTGGTAGGAAGAGAAATATTGACTGTAGTGTGGAGTTACTTTGAGGAGCTCAGTGGGAACACTGACGACGGAAATGGTGCCGTCTCCAACACCTTTGTCTTGAAGCTCGCGAGTTCCACCAATACCTTGGCAGGAGGGTGATCGACTTCCACATCTTGAGAATGGTGGCACCTGGCGTGGCCGGCCGCTGGTGATGGGGCGATTTGGATCGCAGTGGAGGGGCGCGCACGTGTTGTCCGGATTTTGGGCCCTTTTCTTTTTATTTTTTAAAAAATTGGTTTTTAACTTTGTTTTTTTTTTTATAACATGGAATTTAAGGAAGATAATTGTTATCCTGTAGGATGATAGTTATCCGTTTAATAAGATTTAAGGTTAGACTAATTTGATGTGAAATTTTAAAATATAAGAACTAAATTGATAATAGAATTTTTTCTAGAACCAAATTAACGTCAACTATAAATCTCAGGACCAAAATGGATATTTATTTATTTATATTTTTGGTCAGGAACACATTATCTTCATTCTTATGGCTTGCATCAAATGATATCCATTTTGTTTTCGTATAAACTATTGGTTCCCCATTTTTTGGTTATCATCTTTATACATATAATAAATAAGAGAAATATTTGGTGTATAGTAGTTTTTTATAATAACTTTACACCTTTATTATATAGAAATACATAGACCCTATTCTTACCTAAAGGTATAGGTAAGGTAGCAAGTGTCTCATGCATTTGTGTGTAAGCGAGGTGGGATATTTGCGAAGACACTCTATGCTCAAGCCAGGAAATGCATGAGACATAGAATAGTAAAAGTGTAATCTGTTATACCTAAAGGCATTGAGCCCATTATATAGTGGTATATGACTCTGATGAATTAAGTGACAATCTTCCTTAAATAAATGAGATATTCTTGAAATTTAGTATAGATTAGATATATTATGTATTTATAGGGAGATATGATCTAATATTGAAGATATAGCAAAATAATAGGAGATATGGAGAGATAATAGGAGATCTTGAGTAATCTCGTAAGCAATTTAGGAGATATTCTCGATGAAATTTGAAGGAATATCTAAGGGATCATTATGCCATGCAGCCATCCTGAGCCCTTGTCCAAGTTCCTCGTGACGTGCTTGGTATCGGGCCCATATTTCTAATCCAGGACATAGCCTCTAAGTCATAGGCCAAGTAGTTGGTGCTAAGCACGTATAGAGCTCAAATGAGTTAACTTGTTGTACCCAGCTTGGTGCACCTTTTTAGTTCCTATAGTGATGGTTATGAAGGAATATGTAGAGGCACGTGTCACGCCTACACTATAGGCAATCGCATCACATTTAGGTGGTGATCGTGGGTCACATGTAGATTGTTGGATAGAGTGACTAGCCACAACAGGTTAATGAGGTAGGCAGTTAGATCTTGGTTTTGGTCATAGGTCAGGCTATGAGTATCGATGTCTTAATGCTTGGACTTGTTACCAAGGACTGAGTTGAGCTTAAATTACTTGATCATGCAAGCACTATCGCAATGTGTTTCTTCAGCTGTTGTGAGTCATTAGATCAAAGTGGTAAGCCCCTAGCCATTGATTAGGTGGGATGTCTGTTTTGCAATTGTTCGTGTTGCTCTCTTTTCTTGAAATGATTTCTAGGTCCATTTTGAATGGCCTTGTAATTCTTTGAGGGCGATTTGAGTGAGTCAAGGCCCGAGCTTGTACTGATTGGGACAAGCTGTTGGTCTGTAAATCCAGGATGATTTGTGCAACTCTTAAGTTTGGTAATTGACAACGGACTATTTGATGACCCCATAGAGGTCTTGAATGTGTCCCTCCAATTACAGAGTGGTGCTAAGACATGGATATTCCCATGGTGTGTGTCGGTGACTATTTAGTCATGTGGGGCACCCTTTTTTGTGTCAATGGGCAATTAAAGGCCACAATTTAGCGATTACTCCAAAGCTTTACTTTGGTAGTAATATGTAGGTAGGAAGCATAGTCTTCCGTTCCTTTTCTCTTTATTTGTGAGCTTGGAGATTTTGCCAGGTTTCTCTTGGTTGACGATATCTACTGTTTAAGTCTTAAGTTAAGCCCCCATTGTTGAATTCGGCTAGGGACAATGAGTTGTCTTGTCAGGCCATCGACTTTGCTACTTTAGAACTCGACCAAGAATGGCGGAGTGCTTGGCTGAGGCATCGATTTAGGGCTTATGTCGAAACTTGGCCAAAAATGGAGAGTGCTTGGTCAGGTTACCGACAAAGGGTCGACCAAGAATGGTGAATCACTTATCGGGATGCCGACTGAGGACTTTCTATCCCGAACATAATATTTGAGCCCTTTGTTGCTTGATCCGTCAGCTTTCTTTAGCTTGCATGCTTCAAGGTTTGTCAGGGCATTTCTCTATGCAAGTGTATAGGACTATGCCATCAGAGGGAAAGTTTACTTTTGTGCCTACCAATCTTTTGGTGGAGCTAGAAGTGGAGTGGGTAATCTTTTTACAAAGGAGATCTTGTTATCAGGTTTTACAATATTACAATTTTAGTGCTTATGTTCAGTTGGTTGTTAACTTAGTCTCTTTGGGTTCTTGTAACTTGATCATTATGGTGGATTGCCTAGTCGAGTTATTGACTTTGGAAATAGATGATGGTCGTGGAGCTTCAAGTTGGGTTTTTGATTTTGGAATTGGCATGGAATGACATATTTCCTACTCAAATTATTATCACAAGTTTTGGGTATCAGGAGATATCTAGCTTGGTGGATCATCCCATGTTTAATCCGCTTAGCCGAGTAGCCTTTAGCTAAGGACTTTGGTTCCTTGCCGAGTTGTCAGCCTAGAGAGACTTGACTTGAAAAGCGGAGTACCTAGTAGGGAGCCTACCAGGACTTTTCTGAGATTTAGCCTGAAAGGTAAACCCGCTCATGTAGGTTGATAAACTTACCCTTCTTTTTCCTCCTTTAGATAGCTACAAGTTCAATTGCACTATAGGATCCATCTCAATAGTGTTGCAGCTTCTTTTTGGTGACTTTTACTTCGGAGTGAAGCTTATTATAGGTTCATGTTAGTTTAGGAGTGCTCCAATAGTCATGTAGGCAGAACCCTAGATATGCATAGTATTATGTTTACTTATTTTGACCTTCAGTTATTTTATTAATTATGTTTAGCTACAACCCAAGTTATTGTTATTACACAAATTGCATTCAGGATTTATGTTTTAGAAATACTATAGGATTATGAAATTTAGTTGAAATTGAATTATTTGAAACACACACATAGACACACACACACACATAGACACACACACACACATATATATGCATGCTAGCCAATGACGTTATTAGAGGCTTCCGTAGGACCCAATCCCTCACGTGTTGGTTAAGTTTCCAAGTTGAGTCATGATAGTTTGGTGTGGTACAATGGACAAATTGGCACTGTCAAAATATAGCAATTCAAATTGGTGACAATTGATATGCTTTACAGATCGCGGTTTCCTTTTTTGATCAAAGGCAAATTAAAAATAATTGAAAATCTATTTGAGATTCATTTTTCTTGGGTTTGATGTATGTTGTTGCGGTACATCAATGTAAAGAGGGGAGTTTGGGGATTATTCTATATGTTGATCTTCATGTCCTAACTATTTGTTATGATATGAATAATGTGATCAAAATTCCTATGGTTTGAAGATATAGGGCAAGTTATTGAGAAAATTTCTTGTTGTGGTTATTTTGTGATGATCATTGGTTGCCATTGTTTTGTTATTTTGATTCTGAATAGGTGATGGTTTTGTATTGCCACATTTTATTCCTGGTATGCTTTTCAGCTATAGGGGATAAGTGTATCATATTATGAGGTTCTTTGTATGTAATTTTGTTAGTGTTTTATCCTTTTGACACTAGTTTTGGATTATGAATCTGGAGAACTTGGTGTTTCTTGGTTTGGCGATTGCTTTATTGTAGACGGTTTTTTGTTATAATCCCAAAAGCAGGAAAAGTGCTCAAAATGGAACTGTGTGCTATATATGTGAGTATGATACACCTAAATGTGAGTTTTATAAACTATGAGGTAGAGGAAGCAAAAGTTATATTCACTGGCAAAATGATGAGTGATCTAAACACTACGATGTTCTGTGAGTTGTCTATAGCAAAAGAAAATGGACGTGAAACACAAATGAGGAACACATAATAACCATCGAGTTTCTAATTTTATCGATGTGTGTGTGTATTTTTTCGTTTTGTTTTGCAGGTATTTGAGGCCTTCAGGATTTTAATCAATAAAAGGAAGAATGGTTGTAATGGAGGTGGTGTGGAGAGTGATACACAATGAGGAAAATCTTAAGCATGAGGCGGAGACATATAGAGGGTGACTAATTCTAAGTTAAAGGGAGGAGAGCATAATTAAGAGTGCATATGTTGAGTTATGTTCAGTGAAACACTATGTTAGGACTCCTTAGGACATTGGGTGTGCATGCGTGTTTCAGACTTTCATGTTTGGGTGCGTGTGTTGGTATTGAGTTTGATTCAAATTCCTAATTAAAGATTGTTATTAGTAGTTTCCGATTTTAGAAATATTTGGAGAAGATTTGGAAGAAAAAGATTAGAAGGAAAAAAAATATGGGGAATCTTTCTTAATTTGAAAATTTGTTAGAATTTTATCCAAAATTGAAAATTATTAATGGTTAGGATTGAGGTGTAAATTTGTGTGTAAAGTATTATAAATATAATAGTTTTGAGAATTGTTTAGAGATTAGTGGAAACTAGAATTGAGAGATTAAAGATGGAAAGTGTAGATGGAGAGGGTGATAATAAGGATTGCATGGATGATGAAGAGGAAAGTAATGAGAATGATATGATGTCTTGCTATTGATGGAGGATATGCAGCTTTCGCTAGAAAAGTTGCATTGATAGAGGATTTGCAGCTTTTGCCAAAAAAATTGTACTAATAAAGGGTTTGTAACTTTTGCCGAAAAGTTACACTGATGGAGGTTTTGAGCTTTTACTAGAAAAGTTGCTTTGATGAATGGTTTGCAACTTTTGCCAGAAAAGTTTCATTAATGGTGTTATGTTTCATGAATTGTGGCAATCCAAATGAGAATAGCTTTTGTCAAAAGTCTTCCTACCAATATGGTGTTAGGTGCCGTTTCGTGAATAACGGTAGATTTGTTTGAGATTTGTTAAGATTGTTGATTGAATTCCTCATTAAATTAGTGGATTGATCTGTGAGATCGTGGATATGGGCAGATGAGGCCAAACCACATTAATTTTCTTGTGTTGCTTTGTTGATTTGATAGATTTATGTCGTGAGGGATTTATTTACCAACAGTTGGGTGCTACACGTTCACACTAAGATGTTGCCAATGTTTATCATCTCAGGAACCTTGAAGTATTCTCTGTTCTAAATAGATAAAGGAATTTTTCTTAATGCAGTTAAGTATGCTTATAGTAAAAAAGAGGCGGAAAAAAAAAAGAAGTCAGGATACAGAAGATCAGTTAAAGCTTCATGTGGTGAGCAATATCCACAGCAAATTGAGTTGCGGATGTAGCAGGTGGTTTCATATCTGCCTCTTCGATGTTGATCTGTCTATAGCAAATTGGCATTTGGATGTTGCAAATTGGGTGGCTCGATGAGATTGCCTAAGGGGCTGAAGTGGAGGCTAACCATATCGTGCAATTATGATATGTTCTTAGTTGTTTTCCTGTTCACAGTCTTGGAGAGAATTGTTGCTGTGGGACACATACTTCAGTGATGTCTTTAGTGAATTTAGTGCTAGTACATATCGTCTAATGTATTTCGAGATTATTTAACAGCACTCATGGTGACAGAAATTGGGAAAGGTGGAACCTGATCATATTATTTATTTGATGGCATCTTTTTTCTTGTCCTTTTTAATTTTCTTGGTTTTGGTGTGTTGTTGGTTTTCTGGACCTGTGAATTTCTACTTGTTTGGGAGGCTCTTGGGCTTTCACCCTTACCCTCTCTTCCATTAGATCTTCTGATGGGTGCTTATCTATCTTAAAAAAAAATTGAAAATTTGTATTGGAACGTATGTTTCTCCATTTGTAGTGCACATCAAACACACTATATAAGTAACTAGTGTTATCTTTTATTATCATCACATATAAAACTTGATCAAATACACAACACCACAATCACCATTTTTTAACATATATGCTTCTTATTTGTAGGGTTTAATATCTAAGTAGCTATATAAAATCCAGAACATATGTAATCATCGACCCGATACAATAGAAGTGGAGACAGTTGCATTAGACACTATTGCATTAGATGTAGTTGCATTGGATGCAGTTGTAGAGGAACTAGTTGAGGCAAAGATGTCTCCCCGAGCATTTATATTTGACTCAACAAAGACAGGCATTGTGGGTTGCAAGTGCTCAGGTAAGCCCTTGCATTTAAGTAGGAATATTACTTCAGACATTGTTGGTCTCATGCAGGTGATGCTTGAGTGCAAAGCAAAGCAATCCCTGTGATTTTCTTCACTTCTTCCGCATCATATTCATTAGGGTCTAAGCTTTTGTCCACCAGCTCCATTTCCATGCCTATCTCATGCAATTTCCATGCCTGTTAAAGTGGAAGATTAAACAAATGGGAAAAGAGCAAAGGTCATATGGGAAAGAAAATATTAGTAAATCTTAATTTTAGTATGAATTTACTTATTGAAACAACATGGCATATGAGCTCATATTTAGCGAGTTAGACCACTTTGTTCCACACAACAACACCTTTATTTTCAATTAAAAATTCTAGCAACGTTTCTAATGGAATATCATTGCTCTACGATAAAATGTTGAAGAAAAAAAATTTGGTATATATTGTAATGAGAAATTCTTACTCGTCGAAGAAGGTATTCGTGACCATTGTCATCAATCCTCATTTCTGTATTCTTTTGACCACTTATGATTTCTAGGACTACAACACCATAGCTAAACGTATCAGCTTTCTCTGATAATTGACCTTGGATTGCATATTCAGGTGCTGTATACCCCCTGACAATTCAATAACATTTTTTCTATAATTAAAACAAAGATTTATAAGAATAGTTCATGTCATTTTTTTTTTCTTACACGACAGGTTATGTGGAGACAGAGACAAATACAAGTGGGGAATTTTTTTAGCATGATATATTTGTAGACTTAACATGAGACATAAGTAATATAATTAGGTGAGTACAAGTAAGTATCAAAGTACACATGTATCAAGATAAGATAATATATTATATACATTTGTGAAAAAAATTGTAATATATTAAAGTCATGTCCAAATAATGTGGAACTAACACATATACTTTAAACATGAATAACCTCTTTAAAATGTGTGGGGCCTATTGAGGATATTATCTCTTTCTTAACTTAAGTTATGTTAAAAGAGAAATTAAAAAGAAACATAACAATATCCATTTCTAAGATTTATACATAGCTTGAAGGTATATTTTATCCGCAAAAGTTTACAAACAAATTAAAGCCATGAAATTGTATTCATGTTGACTTACAACGTTCCTGCAACTCCTGTGCTTAAATGAGATTGATCTGGTAAAAGCCGTGCCAACCCAAAATCAGCAATTTTTGGCTGAAATTCATCATCCAAGAGGATATTGCCAGTCTTTATATCTCTATGTATGATAGAAACATGAAATTCCTCATGTAGATAGGCTAGTCCCCTTGCTGTGCCTAAAATTATATCACAACGTTGTTTCCAGTTGAGGGAATCCTCTTTGTTTCCTGCTTCCAAAGTTAAAATATTCAGGACTTGAGTAAAAAAAGAGGCAAATTAAAGAGAGGTAATATGATGGCGATTCAAGAAATACTTATATTGGATTTTCACAAAAATTACCAAACAAGAATCTGTCAAGGCTTTTGTTTGCCATATATTCATAAACAAGGATTCTCTCCGAGCCTTTACTGCAACAACCAAGCAATCTAACCAGATTTCGATGGTGCACATTACTTATAAGCTTTACTTCACTTTCGAAGTTATCCTCCATCTTGTTGGGTTGACCTAGAATCAATTTTTTGACTGCAACAATTTTTCCATTTTTCAGAGTACCCTGTCAAATAAATAGCATGTAACACAATTTTAATCACGGAATAAAAGTGATTTGTTTCTGTTTTTAAGAGGCATCTTAGAATTATTTTTTTAGCTTTTTAAAATCTTAGTTGACAAGTTAGAAATAAACTCTCAAAGTTATTCTTGTATTTGAAGGTGATCTCAATCGAATAAGAAATGTTTTATTTTTCAAACAAAGTTCTTTTTGATATCATTATACTCGAACAACGTAGAATCATGTAAATGTGAATATGGTAAGGTAAGTAGTAATCGAGGTGAATTATTTTTTCTCACCAGATGACTTGTTAGATAACTGAAATCTCTAATAATAAGGTCCCAAACAATGAATGCAAACTGCTAGATTTTTTTTTCTCCCTTCCAAGGACAGACATTGCAGAATCATGAATAATGAAAGAAACAAAACAGTGGTCCAATGGACCCATTAAATAATTAAAGAAACAATACAATGGTCCAATAAAAATTTCTATTTATTGATACATGATTCCCCATGTTTCCGCACTCAAGCAAATTTGTGTAAAATTCAACATCTGCAGTTATTAATACGTGATTCCTCAGGTAACGATGTCAAGAAAACTTAGGTTCACATTACATTACTGATGAAATATGGAAAAGCAACTTAAGTTTACCTTGTATACATTGCCAAAGCCCCCTTGTCCTAGTTTATTTCCTTCACTGAAATTGTTTGTTGCAGCTTTCAAATCATTATACTTGTAATTAACTGGACCCTTCAACTCAGTTGCCCCCAATATATCACCTGCAAATTAAAAGATTAAATTTGAGTTTCTTAATAAATAAATGACGAGAGAGAAGTTTTATTATTTATGCAAATAACACCACACTACAACCAAGCCTTATTCCACTATGTGGGATTAGCTACATAGTTCAGGTGATATCAATGCAATAAGTAAATTAAAAACACCACATTATAAACTTTCCAAATCGTTTTACCACCGGTAATCCTCTTGGGTTGCTTGGATCGTCTATACCAAACAAACACTGCAAGAAGAATCGTAACAAGACCTACACGTCCAGCAGCACCACCCACAATGCCCCACTTCTTTCCTACAATAGAGAGAAAAGGTTGTCATCAAATATAATATACATCTCTTATGTTACAATTTACATCCATTTTATTTCAATATGTGTTCGCCCGTAGTTCCTTAATATCTAATACTCTCATCTCAATATATAGTATCTATATGGCGTTTACATACTAAATTTTCACAAACATGCTCCTATTCTATTATATGTTGGTGTGAAAAGTACATGCATGCACTTATAAACAGACCTCTTTATCTAAATATACATTCATTCACCCAAAATTAACGAAAGAAAGTTATGATTTAAATATACTTTTGTTTTGTCATGTAAATATAGGACATTTTGATTTTAGTCTCTATTATCAAAAAATGAGCTTTTGGTCCCTTTTTTTTAATATTATGTTCTAGATAGATCTTATTTAATTACTTTTGAAAAATTAAAAAGTCATTATTATTAGCATCAACATTTCATAGAATTTACTTAATTTAATTTAGATTTTATTAATCTTCTACTTTAAGTCAAAGACCTTAAATTTTATCTATGAAAAAAAACAATAGGCAAATATTTCTAACTTTTATGAGTAAATACTGCAATAACTAGAGCTTTTTGTCAGTTCACCAAAATTCAATTAATAAAGATAATTAGACAAGTCAGAGCGGCGAAAGTTACCAATTCATCCGGCCATTAAAAATAAGCCGGTCGTATCATTCCAACAAAAATTATTGCAAATTAAAAGTTGTGAGTGCAAAAAAAAAAAACTTGTTATTTAGTATTTTCTAAATTCTGTATAGTGTTTAATTTTAATGTAATGCTTGTCATAAATTAAAATATTTTATTTGTATGAATTTTCAAATAATAGATAAGAAAGTTAATTATCACATATAACTGATGTAATGATATATACATGACTCCATGAACATGTAAAGAAATTTTAAGTAGATATATACCTTGTTTTGGGTATGGTGTGAGATCAATGGCGGGGTATTCACCAAAGAAGGGTGTCTGCGAATATCTCATAAAACATCCCGAATAAAATGCTGTACCATCTGCATTGGGAAGGCAAGCCTGCACGTTTGCGGATACAGCTGCCGTGCAATCTGAACAACCGCTCTCAGTGACAGTTTCAACACACTGTGCAACAGCATAAATTTCACCCCCACCACCCACTTGTGTCTTAGTAGCTGCAAAGAAGTCTTTAGTGCTTGGTGTTACCGTCTGAAGATGCGTCATAGCTTGTCTTCCAGCCGCATCAAAAGCAATGGCTTCCTCTGCAGTCTTGTTCCCACATTTTGCCTTAAAACTGCTTTGTTTCGTGGTCTCAGAGAAGAAAAAATCACCGGTCTCGAACCTAAATACATTTTGAAACCAAGCAAATGTTAATATCAAAGTCAACCAAAAGAACTTTTATTTTCTCTTTAGGGGAAACTGGGTCCAAATTTTTAGAGCTGAGCCGACCAAAGTATCAGGTAAAGCTAGGATACAAATGCGCGAGGGAGCTTCCTCAACCCAAATGGACTCAGCAGGGCTCAAAGAAGCTGCCTTCGCAAGTTCATGGGCAACTGGCCGATTGCCATCAGGCCTAACATGATTCAAAGAGCAGGATCGAAAACAAGTATGAAAGTGAATACTATCCAGAATATGCAAATCAAAGTGGTCTCGTGGCCAGTAGAAAGAGATAAGGCTTGTGAAGCCAAAAATTACTCAAGCTCAATGGTCATAAACTTTGCAGAGGAGTATTTTTTTTTTTTTTTGGTATTTCAGAAATTACATTAGTTGTAATGAGGTTCGAACTTAAAACCTTATATATATTATCCAAACCCTTTATTACTAGACCAATTCTAGTGGCTTACTTTGTAGAGGAGTATAGTTTGCATTCCAATTCAAACATGTTAATATGTTATTGTCAAAATCAAAATATCCAAATACTTTACACAATTAGTTCATTTTTGTATCACTTGCATCCCAAATAATTATAACCAGTTAATAATTATCAAGGTTTTGAAGATTAGACGACATTAAAACGGACAAGCAATATATAATTTTTATTTTAACAACCGTTTATATTTCAGGAGTGAATATCTTTTAAATTTTTTCATCAATAATTACAATTGTGTATTTTATTATTTTGCAATTAACCTACATTTACCTAAGTCCCACATGGATGGAGGTGATATCCATTGCTTACCTGTAACGCCCAGGAACTTAAATGAGTTCGCTGCAAGAAGGATCTACAGCTGGACCTGCCTCAGCCCAGGGATATATGAATGAAGCGATTACACACCTGAATAAGAGAGATCTGAGCCCACCTGGTAGGACTGAGTTAGGATGGCTTATATGAATTAATTGGTACTACCTATGCTATAAGATGCATCTTTCCTTTTTAGCCCATCAAGAAACTCAGTGAGTTGCGTGCTTGACTGGGGGAATTTTGACTGTGACCTCCGGAAGTCCCAGGAAGCATGTGAGGACAAGCTGCCAAAGACTGTTCGTTTGGGGACCGTCAATCTATAAAGCAAGGGATGTTACAAATGGTGAGAGCCGCACCTCCCAGATGGTTTGGGACGAACCAGTGGAAGCCATTGGGCATGTAACGCCCGGACGAGGTAGGGAATGACGCCTGTCGAGAAGGCACTACAGGAGCGGCTCCTGCCTCCAGCCGAGGTATATGAATAACGACTTACACACCCGAATGAAGTTACCTAATCCTGGATAGGTGACTATACAGTTAATGAGAGCTTATATGAATTGATTTGGACCACCTATGCTACAAAGATGCGTATTTCTTCGGTAGCACCACGAAAACTCCATAGTTAAACGTGCTTGACTTGGGAATTTGGGATGGGTGACCTTCTGAAACCTTCCGAAGCGTGCGAGCGAGACAAACACGCTGAAAAGACTCGTGTTGGTTTACGATGTCAATCCATAATGCTTTATGTTACACTACCCATGTTATAGCTTCAGCATACTTTGCACCCACACATTAACTCCCACATTGGGTGTTGCACTTAGAGGAAGCTAGGTGCTTTTTCTATAAAAGGAGAGGGACAGCAGTTGGTTTTGATTGAGAGGATGGGAAGACCCATTTGTATGAATGAATTGTGAAAGTCGTTAGTATTGGGCCCCTGGGCCACAATGAACTCTTTAACAGTTAAAAGTTTTAACATTCTTAAACCATTCCGTTTTGAGTAGCACCTGTTCACGCTTTATCGATCTTTGAGGGGTTTTTAAAATACTAGTTTTCTAGTGCAATTTGAAAGATGCACCGATTTCGGTTTAACTGTTCTGCGGGTTTTAGAGCCATGACAATTTTGGCTACGCTCAAGATTTTTTTTATTTTTTATTTTTGTGTAATTAACTATCCACCATAGAAACTAAACAAAATCAAATCAACATTGGCATGTAAAAAAATTCAAATAAGCACAAAGTTACCGCACACCAAAATGGAATAGTTGTAATAATTTATTCATAGATATATGAAAGAGTTTAATTTCTATGCAAACATTCAATCGAATCATCTCATTTTCAAGAATTTTCAAATAGTAGATATGATACTTAATTACTTTTGTTAATTGGCTATACATGAATTGATAATGGTGAAAAAAATTTTACACTATCAATGATAGAAAAATTTAACTCTATGAAAACAATTCTATCTATTTTCATGTCTTGACAATTTTTAAAATTTTTTATTTTTTTACTGAAATTGTATTATGTATGAATTTTTATTTGAATTAATTTTTATTTATGACGAAAAATATATATAAAAGAAGTAGGAGAAAGGGGGAAGAGGCAAAAATAAACTAACAAATAACAGTATTAATTGATGATGGAACAAATAAAACTGTTATAGGAATTTTTATCCTAAATGATATGTCGTTATTTTCAACTTTTGAATGGATTGGAGGTCTTTATTTTGAATTTATCCAATCACCTTGTTTTATGTCGTAACAAACTCATTCAACAATTTTGGTAAATAATTCTACATATAATTGGTGGATAACAAGGTTTCAAATTGCAGATCTCACATCATGTGATGGACTACAATATTACGGTTGAGATGATACGCAACTACATTCCAGTACTGCAATTGCGGTAAATCCAAATCACAAATTAAAGAAGTTAGATGTATCGTAAAGGTTGCAACTTGCAACATCTGCAATGGGCCGCATCAAGGTCCCATCATACCACAACAGACTTCATTTTAAATTATAAATACACAAAAATTTCACTCTGCAACTGGAATATATACGGTGAAAGTTGCAATCGCGGTTTAAAATCTTGGTTGATATTATGCTATTGCAATCTAAGCAAGTGAAATATTCTGTATAAAGAGGGAAAGAGGAAAAGAAAAGAAGAATGATATTGATATTCATAGGATTGTTATTTCAATATCTAAAGGAGATGTTAATTTGATACTGTTCTAGGACCATTGAATATGAATGATTGCTGTTGTGTACTACCATTACATCTAATGATCAGAGTTGTCCAATTACATTTCCACTTTTAGATGTTTGAAATAACATTTCTCTATTTATGAGTGAATGAATTATGTAGCCTATATATAACTGATATAGCTGTTTTACATATACCTGAGGAAGCACCCTTCATAGACGACTCTGGCACCAGTGGCTTCGGAACAAATATTGCGGATTTGGATGGTGGCAGTGTTGAAGCAAGAAAGACAGTCCTGTTTGGAGAGGTAGTTCCTGCACTGAAACAAAGCATACACTGTTGTCCCTCCCAAGGCTTTCTGTTTTGTGGCAAAGTGATTATTGCTCTGATTGCTAATATCTTCTCTCAGCTCTGAAAACGTCTCATTGATGTTGGCAAAGAAAGTGCGCGCGTTGGTTGCGTTTTTTGAGCTGCACCCATAATTCAGTAGAACTGTCTCTGGGTCTGCAACAACAAGCGCACCTTGGAGATACCATGCCCACCACCATATCAGGGTGAAGGCCACTAGCTTAAGGTTCGACATCCTTTATTACGCTTTGTCCTTGCTATTGGTTTCTAACAGGAGAGAGAAGTGTGTTAATTACTATAGAAACTAGGAGGAAGCTTATCGGCAATATATATAAAGTGTTTTGCTAACAAATGTGATATTTGGTGTATAATAAAATTGGACAACAAATATACACTACATATCTTATCACCATTGAATTATGTGTAATCCTCACTCATTCCACTCACTTATTACATCCAATACTAATAAAGTGTGTATTATATATTTATTATGTAATTTTATTATACACTAAATATTACTCTAAGAAAATTCAAAAAAGTAAGTTTCAAAGTTTCTAAGTTTGTCACGGAAAGAAAATATCAAAACCCTTATTCCCAATATATATACACATTATAATTAATATTAGTGGAATATTATTTGCATGTCCCTAAATCATGTTTCCTTCCATGGATATTGGTACTCCTGGTTTCAAAACATTTTAAAAGTTAAATAAGTTGCAAAATTACATATTAGTTTTTCCTCTTATATCCATGGGTATTGGTATTGACACCGCTTATGAAAGTAACAATTATGATTTAATCTTTGATTTGATAAGTTTTAGAAATTTGGGTTAGTGAGACATGTGCCTTATTTTAAACTATAAATAACTAAAAAAAATACTAATATTGTTAAATTTTAAGGGATATGAAAGAAACTTCATATGTATTATTTATACTCTAGGTATATGACAATAAATAAGTGACGGGCATAAATTTGCCTTGACTTGAGGATAAGAAGCTTCTTTCTAAGCAAACTTGAGTGCGTATAAAATAAGTTGAAAATTATAATATTTTAAATATTTAAATATTTTTTAGTCCTGAAAAATAATTGAAGTTTGGTTTTGATATACTTGAAAAATATTTTTTTTGAATCAGTTCAAATATTTCTAAAATTATTTGATTTTAATCCTTGCACCTAGTTTGTTTTAATTAAATATTGAATTGAATAATAAAAAATTACGTCATCTAATCATGTATAATAATCATTATGTCGACGCAAGCTGTACTTGCCAAGTCAAAATCAATTTTTTTTTAATTTTGTTCTTTCATTAATTTTTATTAATATTGTAAAAAAAAACTATGGTGATTTTGGAGAAAATAAATATCATCCAAGTTATAAATAAATTTGCATAAAAGACTCTAGGTTAACTATATTTATATGGATATATTGGGTACGTAAAATTCAGTTTTCATCTTTTTGTAATTATAATTAGACTTGAATCTAATCTCTTTAAAAAAAACCATTTTTTTTATCAAATCAAAAGGCTAAAGATTTTGGTTTGAGTTTTCATTTTCAATTTTTTAGTTTTCAGATTTTGTAAAGTAAAAATTGAAAATTAAAAATGAAAATTGAAACTGAATTTTGTAATTTTCATAATTTTTAATATTTCCTTGATAAAATCTGAAAAATTGAAAATAAAAGTTAAAAGCTAAAACTTAAAGGAACATGGATAAGTTTTCCAAAATTAAATTGGTAGTGATTTATATTTATTAAATAAACTTTTTGTTGTCATTGCCATTGCGACTGGGGATGTTCTGACAACCAGTTATGTTACATGTTATAACATAATTATATGAATCAATGCCACTTTTACTCCGTCAACATTGACATGTGATCTAAGAGAAATTCTTAGGTGTACGGTAAAATATTTACTATTAATTGACAAATCAGCTATTATATTAAAAATATAGAAGGAAGAGAAATAATGAACAAAACTAATGTCAATTAATAAATAGATCAGATTAAATATATTTTTTTACATACTCTTGGTGCAGCTAAGGATTTCTGGTGATCTAATTGGTGCTAATCCCTAGTCACGTCCATTCATCCAAATGTGCATCATTGAGTGGTACCACAAATTCAATTCATGATATCATACTTACTATAGTGGCCTCCGAATTAGTTGGTCCGTCCTATTTTGGGACCAACATTAATCAACCCTTAGATTTATTAAAATGTCTCTTATTTCTATTTTACATTTTCAGTAAATCCAACCTCCACAACCAATCCACCATCAGATCCCCTTTCACCCATCCTCCTTCAACAACTCTCTTCCACCATTGCAGCCTCCTTTCATCTTCTTCCTTTTATTTCTTCTTTTATTCCATCACCACATTACAAAACACAACCCTTTCACAAAAGCATCAACCCCACTATTGACTATGCTGAAGTTGTGCTAAATGAACAAACCAATCCCAAAATTTAAAAAAAAAAAATCAACTGATGAGAAAGTACAGACCCAAGGTAAAAAAAAAAAAGGAACAAAATGACATAAATTGCGCATGACTTCACTAATTGGGGAGAGGCCTTGAAATTTGAAAGTAAAAAATAGTTTAAGATATTTTATAGAAACTAAAAAGAGTAACTTATAAAAAAATCAATTTTGATAATTTTTAATTATATATAAAATTTAAGTTTAATAATCATTTTTTAAAAAAATTTGAAGCAAACACATCCTCATTCCTTCAAAGATAAATTCTTAGGAGGATAAATCATTTGTTCTACTTCATTTATTAGTTTACAAATAAACTATTGTATTAAAAATACAAAGAAATTAAGAGACAAATTAACGCCCGCCAAACTTATGTCAATTAAAAAATAGATTATAATAAGTATTTTTTCTTATTCTCATTACACTTAAACATATCTCTTCCTTCAAATCAATTTATGACAAAAATACAATAAATGGGACAAATAAGCCTATTAGAATGCTGGAATGGACTAATTTATGATATTAATTATGAGGAGTATATATATATATATATATATATATATATATATATATATATATATATATATATATATATATATATATATATATAAGGGATCATTTTGTTGGGCACAATTAATTGATAAGGCCAAGTTAAGAATTTAGTATTAAAAAAATTATTTCTTTGGTTAAAAAATTGAATAATGCGCACAAAATACGGTAACTTGTGATTTTAATTAATAATATACCTGAATGTGGTGATTCATGTGCCAAATTAAATCTGGTATTTTCACTACTATTAAAGTTTTTTAGAACCAATGTTTAAATATTACAAACGACAGTTGTTGAAAAGATTTATTAGCCTTGGCAGTGTTTCTAGAGATAGAAATTCCTTAAAAAAAATCTGAAAACAAAGTTGATATCTGGAGCAGCTATTTCCTCCCAGAGGACAAGATATTTCACACCACTTGCCACATGCACCATCTATTTCAATGGCCCTACAACATTTCACATCTCTTCAAAGCAGATTTTGTGGTGCGAAATACATGTGGAGGAGTCGTCATCCGAAGGAGCTAAGAAGTTTTCGTTGATATATTGTGGTCGGGAGGAATGGAAGAGGCCAAGATATCATGGAAAGTATTTTAATTTTTTTATTAAATTATTTTAATATTTATAGGACTTCTCTTACGCATCCAGTAGAATAAAAATGGATAGTACAAGATTTTATAGTATATTATTTGATAGTATAAAATATGATAAATTTTTAATATTATAGAATATTTGGTATAATATTTTATAAGATATTATATTTTATATTATATATTATCATTTATTTAAAAATAATTTTAACATTACAATTAAATATTAAATAAAATAAATTAATAGTTAAATAATAAATTTTTATTATTTATTTAAATATAATTTATAATTAATATTATATTTATATAAATATTTATTAATTTAAATTTATTTTATTTCATTATTTATTTTAATATTTTATAACTATTTATTGATATTATAACTAAATTGATATCGTATATTATTTTTAATATTATTTAATTATTTTTATTTTTATTATGTTTAACTGAATTGATATCGTATATTATTTTTTTAATATTATTTAATTACTATGAAGTAATTTATTGAGAATTATTTTATCTATATAAATGATTATTATCTAAATAAGATTTATCTTATTTTAATAAAATATTGAGAAATAAAAGTTAACTTATACCTTAAAAAGTTAATTAGGACTAATTTGATCTTTCAGTATTGTATTAAATTGTACAATATTTTGACATATTAAGTTGTACAATATTATTAGACAATCCAATTACTTATCTTACACATCTAATATAACAACTCATTTTATTGTAAAATTCTGGCTTATAAGATTATGATACATATAGAATTGGAAAACATGATATCTTGTTAGTTAGTTTAACATTTTACAGACACAAACTAATTAATGACGAAGACCGAAAATACTAAATCATTTTAGAAGTGTTCGAACATAAACTAAATATATTTTTTAATGTAGAATTAAAACTTACTTATTTTTAAAGATTAAAAATATATTTAAACATTCATTATCGGATATGCTTGGTTGACTAATGCCTCAAAGGGGGCGGAGTCAACACGATCAGGTGCTAAGAAATTTCGGCCTTTAATTCCATTGTATTATGTGCCATTTTTTCTTCTTCCCAGTTGTTTCTACTATTATACATGCCAACGTAATCTGACAACGTAATCTGAACGGTTGAAAGTGCAGTTCCAACTCAAAGTATCTAGAAGTGAAATGATTGCCGTTCTGTTAAAAAAGAATAAGCTACTGAAGCTTGACTTATTATTTTGAATAAGTTAAATTTAAAACTCCAATAATTTTATGAAAAATATGAACGAAATTTGTACTTTACATGTTTAAACTCATTAGAAAATTATCATGTAATGATAATTATTTAACTAACGAAAATGTTAATGTCTAACTGAGATCAATTAGGACAAAATCATTAGGTTGTAAGCTTCTTTGATGTCAAGGTCATATCTTTGAGTAGATCACCGACAAGGGATAGACACATTTGACTTATTATGGGCCATACAACACGTACGTTACAGACCAACTCTTCTTAAATTTCGAAGGTAATAATTGAGAATAGTTGACTTCTAGTAATGGGTAGAAAAATCATGTGATCTATTATAATGCATCACATATGTATACGTACGTTTGGATTTTTTACATTTATAAATAATTTTTTTTATTTACATAAATAAACAATTTGAACATTAATTATAAGAAATAAATCATTTCTAGTTTATTATATGATTTTATTGGAGGCCCCAATGAAATCGGATATATTAATCAACCAATAATGTGAACCCATGCAATGTACGGAATAATAAAATTAATATTTTCATAAAATTATTTTTAATATTAAATTAAAGCAATAGATAGATAATTTATAACAAAAATTTGTAGATAACATAATTTATTCACATATCAGGGATAGGGAGAAAAAAATGTAGATAAACTATTGTCAAAGTTGATTAGATCTATTAAGAATGAAGATCACAACTTTAGTGTGAGATAGTTATTAAATAATATACACACCTTAAATAATCCTTAGATGAATTTATTACATTAGAATATATATATATATATATATATATATATATATATATATATATATATATATATATATTGATAACAAATTGTATGTTCTTTAGGGGAAAAATAGTATGTTTATTTCTCTAATTTTGAAGTAAAAGTGAAAAAAAAATTTTTTTCTTTTTCTCATTCCCTTTTTCAACCTCCTAATAATAAATTGTTAAAACCAAACTAAAAAAATTATATATTAACACATAGAAGCGATCCTATTTTTTTGATCCGTAAGCGGTCTTATTTGAAACGGTGAATAAAAGATCATGCAAAGCTATTGTCAAAACTCTTGTGTTTCTATTTCTCATTGAATCAGAATATTTATTCCTACGAAAAAGAAGAGAATATATGTCAATTCTAGGCAATATAAATCGTTTAACTCCTGCATATATCAATTGAGTGTACACCTGTATATATGGGATTACATTTTTTAAAATGACAAAAACCATGCCAATAAATCTCATTAATCATCACAAAATCCGCAATCAAAACATTACCCAGTACAGATATTAAAATCAAGACTGAATATAGTAACTATTATTCCCTCTTTAAAAAAAAATAATAAATGATATTAATAATGGAGTAAAATATAGTGAATGAACTAATTTATCCCTCTATATTAATTAATATAGCACAATATTCATGACTAATATTAGATAAAATGCTTTAAAAATATGAAATTAATTAGGGGTAATATTGGAAGAATAAAATTAATATTTTATGGAATGTGAAATTGATATATATTTTGAAATATGAAATTATTTGATAATAGAAAGATATTCTGAATGGGAAAGAATACTAAATAACATCATCAGCATACAATTAGAAACAGGTCCATATCAGTTCAAAGGTATCCACCATATGATTTCTTTCAAAATCATACCTCTGAACAATTCAAATTCGTCCATTACTTATGCGAAAAAAGCTGCCATATTCATAGCCTCATTGCTAGTAAATGGTAATAGTTTTCCTTTAAAAAAAAGACATTATTCCTATCAATAATATCGGCTTTAGTGTTTACTCCCTCAATGACTACAAATCAAGCCAAAACTTTCACTTTAGGAGAAATAACCCCTTCACTAAACTTACGTACATAATAATTTACTACAGCACTTAAATCACTTTCGCATTAATATTTAGAAAAAAAGAAAAAGAAAGAGGAAAGGATTAGCCCTTACCTTTGCCTTTCTGTTGTGCTCGATCACTGCTCCCCCTCTAATAGGCAATTGTTGCAAATCTCTTATTGGTGACTCCTCAATTGTAGCAGCTGACAGGGTCAAAGAAGCTTCTTTGGCTTCCTGGCCTCACCGGTGTCACAACTAAAAGGCATGGATGAAAAAATCAAACTACAATTCATAAGAAAAGCATGGGATACAGAGCATGGATGAGAAGGATTCTGAAAATTAAGACTCACATAAGGAATGAATTTCTTATGTAGGGAGAGTGAGGGAGACGATTCTGTTTAGGGTTGGAAAGGATTTATATGAGAAATGAAAGGGCTCTTCAAAACTAGCAATTTAACTCTCCACTATCACTTATTTAGTATTTTAGTTAAAATCAAAATTGATTTTCAATGACTATCGTTCATATTGATGATAAATGAGTGTTCGTTTGAAATTCCAATCAATGCAGGTGTAATTGGTATTTATTACTGTAAACAAAATTCAATGAATTACTCATTTTTCAATAAATGCATTATTGCATTTGGTAAAAAGCCTTGCGGTGCATTCCTTCATGACATTCTATTCCTAGTATTTTTAAATTTTAAATTTTACATTTTCAAGTCAATTTTGTTTATTGGCTGTTAATTTTAATCCTCTGAAATATTATATTTATAGATAGATAGATTGATTATATTATTAATATAATGTAATTGTATTAATACAGGATATAAATTTATTGTTTCAATTAAAATTAATTTTCAATTATTATCGTTGATGTCTATGCATGATTGAGTCCTGATTGCAATTAAAATTCAAATCATATATGAATCAGAATTAATGGGCTAAATCAATTCTTATTGAAGTTAGTTGTAATTGATTATATTAAAAAATTATGAAATAAATCTTTCATTTTTAATAAGCAAAATGAATTTTAAAAAATAAAAAATTCCATAAAGCAACACTTGTCACAACCTCATTGTTAAAACCTCTGAAATATAATTGGTATAGATAGATGTGTCTAATTTTGTTAAATGGTATAACGAAATCAAAGCAATTATACAACACGTCATATGGTAGTTGAGTTGCCCATTACACTATTCTCAAATAGAGGTCAAGAGTACCGATAAATAGTAAAATAACGGGTAATTTATTTTTTAAAAAATTAGGTACATTTTAGAACTAATATATGACAAAAGTCTAATACTAATATAGAAAAAATAATGTACATACTTAATTAGAAATTTATAAACAATTAATTATTGCAGTTAAAAAGCTTTTGGTTGGACCTTAGCTTGTGTTAGGACGATCAACCTAGTTGAGTTGTTTATAGGGTGGGTTGACATTATTCTTAAGCTATAATGTGATTATCATTACTGATGTCACTTATATTTTTGCATTGCTTTACTTTAAAAAATAACTTAAAGTGAAAATAGTAATAATTTATCTTTAAAACTTAAAACCATGATCAGCCATAGTCGGTAAGTACAAAGACAATGGTAGAATTGCATAATATCACCTTTCATTGAAGCAAAATAGTTCTTAAATTAGTTACTTCAACATAAAATGACTAAATATAGGAAAAAAATCCTAACAACCCTAACCCTCATATATTGCTAGTGGAAAAGATCGTAATATACTACACATCTAAAGCCATTTTCCAATATTTTGTTCCCAAATCTTAAACAAATGTTCCTTGAGATGGGAAAAGATGTGGATATGATCTTCATGGCTTGTTTGGCTTTCCAAGTTGCTTCGTTACTAAATGGTTCCTTTAGATGACTTTCAGAGGCCACCTCTTTGAGCGAAGTTTCTTAATCTGCCTATCTATAATGACAACCAGTTCTTCTTCATAGGACAAGATCTCATCAATTTGGACCCTTTGCGGAATGAGCATGTAAGACTAGTCAAGCATGTGGCGGACGGCGATCAAGTTAGTGACTGTCAATAAAAGTTTATATTTTTAAAGTCATTTTATGTCAAAATTACTTTTGTTGATAATACTTTTATCGACACTTTAATTGTTAAGAACCATTGAAAATGCTCACTTTTCTTGTAGTTGGAGAGTGGCGGCTAGTGGGGGGGGCTCCGATGGCAAGCGGGGGGAACTCTGGGTGGCTGGCTATTCCGGTGGGTGGGGCGTAGAAAAGTAAGTCAAGATCAATTTTAGATTAGCTAGTAAAATAATACTATTAGATGTTATCAAGCCTCTTGGACCTGATATCTTAATAATATAGTCATAGGATAAAAATGGTTTGACTATATAATAGTATACTATCATATGCGACACCAAACATGTGATAAAAATTGGCTCTATAGTATTAGCTAATACTATCAGGCCTTATACTATATATCAAAAGGGGCTTAATTATTAGGTCCCATGAGACCTAATAACACTTGATAATATCATTTTTACTAACCAATCCTAAATTAATCTTGACTTACTCTTTTACATCAACACACCCCCACCCACTTCCGCCGCGCTCGCTCATCCATCGCTGGTCATATAGCATACCAAACAATAGATAGTATAAAAACTTATACAATAGATTACTTATACTATACTATTAGACTTTGTATTATCATGTCTAATATTATCAGGTCTTATCATATACGATGCACCAAATAGGGCCTAAGTCCTTATACTATACAAATATTTTTAACCAAGTCCTTAGTACTAAAAAAATTTATGATTAACTCCCTATAATTTTATACAATATAGAGATTTGATTGAAAGCTTTTATACAATATATGGACTTGATTATAAATTTTCAAACTATAGGGACTTAATTGAAAATTTTTGTATAGTAAAACTTGTATTAAAGTCTTATATTGCTAGAGATAAAGCTAGATAACCTTTATAGGTTTTGGACAACACTTACCCCTTAATCTAACTTTTAGGGTTGAGTTAGACTCACTCAATTCTAAGGTGATATCCTATGGTTATTATTGGTTCACCCCACATATGTCCAGTCAACCACATTTCATGCTCCAAGTCTTTAATTTGTTTAGTCCTAAGCGTGAAGAGATGTATTAAAGTTTCACATCGCTTAGAGATAAAGTCTAAATAACCTTTATAAGTTTTAGGCAATCCTCACCCCTCAAGCTATTTTAGGGTTGATTAGGCCTACTCAATTTTAAGAACTTAATTACAAATTTTAAATTATATGGAACTAATTAAAAAGTGAGTGAAACTATAAGAATCTCTATAATAATGCTAGAAATATGCACGAATAGCGACCTATTTTGCGATTGTTAGTTGCAATTATCAAGATTGGTGACCAATTTAGCAACATAAGCAAAAATGTGGCATAAAAAAATCGGCTAAATTTTGATTTTGCAACTGAGTTAATGATCGATTTGAGAAAGATAACAAAACTTTGCAAGAACATAAATCGGTCGCAAAATTCAACTTTGTGGTCGATTTATCAACTAAAGCCATTGACTTTAATTTTAGCATTAATATTCAGTCACAAAATCGGTCACAAATTTTATTTTTAGCAACTGATTTATTTAACAAAACCATTTGACTTTGAGAACAACTAGTCATTGCAAAATCGATCACAAATTTTATTTTTGTTTTTTGCGACCAATTTAGTGGCTGGTTTGTCCAAGAAAACCATTCTCTTTGAGGATGAACTTCAGTCGCAAAATCAATCGCAAATCTTATTTTTGTGACCAATTTAGAAACTGATTTATCCACCCAACCATTGACCTTGATAGAAATCGACAAATCAGTCACAAATGTGAAAATCTCAACACTTTTTTTAAGAAAATATAATATCTCAATTTAAAGTATAGTATATATTAATTTTTTTAGAGGAAAAAATGTATACTTTAAAAATAAAGAAAAAAATAACAATACCATCTATTATAAAAGGGCGGTATTTTATTCTTAAAATTGTGTTTATTACGACATATATGAGAATAAAAATACTACAATAGGAAAAAACCAAAATACTTCTTAAAAGTATAATTTTTTGCAACTAAGGTATTTGCAATTGACAAAGTCGGTTGCTAAAATCAGGGAAGATTAATTAGGAGGGATATGTTCCAAGCTTAGTTCAAATACCTTGATATCAAAAAGGTTTAGTCATTCTAAGTCAAAGGATCAATTAGCCAAATCTTAAATTTTAGCCAATTAGACTCCTGGAATTTTATCAAGAACAGTATCAAGATTAAATCATTATACTTTTCCAAAAATAAAATGTGAGTGGTGAATTGTGTCTTATTAATAACTAGTATTGTGTACATTCAATATATGGTGATATATCTTGGATGGATCAAATACATCGTAAAATATAACATTTAAATTAGTTGGATTTATTTTTAATCCCATCACTATTAGAAATTCGTGGAACACAAATGGAAAATATAGACAGATTTTGTTATGTCTTTATTATAGCAGACTTCCAGATGGAAAAACAAAACAGGATTAATTTTTTTTTAGTTACGTAATCCGTCTGTAAATTTATCTGTAATTGTTGGTGCAACTTCACGCCACATGACGTGTAACTATTATAGATGGATACTGAAGGTATTTTTATTTTTTTTATTTTTGCAAACTTTATAGACAAAAAAATGTGTTTATAATTTATTCATTTTATTAATTTAAAATAAATTCAATATATTAGAAATGAAAAAATTTGTATGTGATTTATTCATTTTATTTATTTAAAGTAAATTCAATATATTACAGATGAAAAAATTTGTCTGTAATTTGAAATTCAAGGCTCGTATTTAACACACCCATGTAATGATTGAAATTAAAACACACTGTTTCATTAAAGGAATTACAAGGATTCAATAAAATTCATAAATAATTTATAGTATAAGAAATTAACACAGATACTAAATCTACTCACAACAATGGTTTCCAAGGACCGGAGAGCACAAGCTAACAAGAATTCCCAATTGGCGTCTGATTACTTTACAATTCTAGGAACAAGACAATAATAATATATATTAGCTAACAATGCTACCAATTAATAGATATGAGCTCTATATATCAAAACCCCTAATTTCTACACCCAAGGGTCCTCAAAACCCCAAATCGTTCATAACCACATATAGGAAGCTCAGTAGGATCAAAAGAGAGTTATTGAAGCTTATCCACACTTCCAAGAGAAAGAAAAGAGGAAAGGAACACCCAAATCCTTGAGGTTGTAGCAAATCTCCCTTTATAGAGAGAGAAAATGAGGTTGGAGAAGAAGAAGGTGAGAGTGCAAGAACGGATAGAGAAATGAAGTTGAGACGAGTGACTCGTTATGGTAGCAGCGGGAAGGAAGTGGTAGGAGGAGGAAGTGGATTTAGGGGCCTTTGGCCTAGCTATATTCCCCTAATTTAGCCTGGCTATTTAGTAAATAAGTTAGGTTAAAACTTTTTAAAAAGTCTTTTTAGCTAATTAGGTCAAGCTCTAGACTATAAAAATAGTCTATTGGGCCTAATAGGTTGAGCTATATTATTATTATTATTATTATTTAAATATTTAATAATAATATAAATATTTTAATATATTTAAAAATATTTTTTTAACTAACTTAAGTGTTTTAGTCTATTTTAAAAATTTTTATATACATTTAGTAATATTTTGGCTTATGTAAGAATAAGTGTTTTGATTTTTTTAAAATATTTTATAATCAAATAGGTTTTTAGGCTAGACCAGGCTTTTAGGAAGGTTAAGCAATAAAAAAAACTTATGTCAGGTAATAGGACCAAACTTAGACTTCATTTTAAAAATATGCCTCCTGTTTAAGTTAAAACCTATCATAACTTTACTTATTCCCACCTCTAATTAGAAACAATAAAATAAGATCAATTCACCTTCAAAACTTTTGTCCAAGCTGCCAGTCATCTTAAAGAGCTGATCAAAATGAGGCTTGCAGTATAAAACGCCCTCAAAAGAACAATAACTACTCATCAACTGCAGGGGAGCATAAAAAGAAGATTAAGGGTATGTCCATATCAATTCTCCATTTCAAGTGATAAGAAACAAACAGAAATTATATATTCTAATAAAAAAAATCTAATAATGAATGCAATATCAAAACTTAAGGGTGCTTGCGTAATGCAGGCCAGTGAAGTGTAAGTTCATATTTATAGTAGAAGAGAGTTTTAGCAAATACTCTATATTGCAATCATCTTAAATATAGTGGAATAGATTTTGAAGTTTGACCTATGATTTTTTTCCTCAAAATTATAGGAGGGTTTTTCACATTAAAATTTGGTGTGAGTTCGGTTGATTTATTTTGTTGGTGTAAATAGAGACAAGTGGGTTCTACCTGCAATACTATTTAAGTGCTTTATTTTATCTGTTATTCTCGATAAATTTGGCATATTTTGTTTACATCCATAAAGTGTTTATTATACTTGGAGTGTATTCAACTAGATATTTCCTAATAGTTAAGTGATGATTAAAATTTACAATATTCATAATGACTTAATGCATATTCTAAAATGCTTATAGAGACCTAAATTTAGAGTACATTAACCAAAAACATAACATTATTAAATTAAGAGACCAAAAGCAAAAAACAAAGAAGAAAAACTATAATTAAAATCACCAATATATATTTATAAAGAATTAAAAAACATTTAATTTTTTATTCATTTCATGCTCTTCTATTTGCTTGCTTGGTTCGAGCTTGAGTGTGTTTGACATACTTTATGTGTTGTCACATAGGCATCCATTACACTTCTACAGAGAAGCACAATGCTCAACTTTTTTTTTTTCTTTCGTTTCATGAGCACTATACTCAACTCAACCGATAAACCTTGAAAGGTTAGGTAGAGGGCTAAGTAATTAGTGATATCTATTTTTTTTTTTTTTGTCTCGGTATTTGTGCGGCCTTAAGTAACCTCAACATCATTATAAGCCCTTGAAATCTCCTTAACCAAATTGAACCCTTTTAAAAATTTTTTGGTCAATAATAAGCCCATATAGTCATATAGGATAGCGAATGATTGGAGATCTTTGCTTGCCAAACAGTTGGCAATAGCCACGGCGAACAAAAGCTTGAAGACCTCTTCTTCAATAAAATTTATTAAATTCTCCGACAGAAAAATGAAATTATAATTCAAACTCTCACATTATAGCTTGACCCAAATTTCTCTTTGAAAAAAAACTCTCATATTATAGAGCAACATGCCAAACCGAGAAATTTCTAATTACGTTCAGAAAAAAATTATTTTGTTTATTTATAGTTTAATATTTTATCTTTGTAGGTTATTAATATTGAATATTTTTTTGTTTTGATCATTAGTTAAATTTTACTTGAACATTTTGAGAAATTCAAATAGATCTCAATATTTTAAAAGTTTATAATCAGATTCCTAAATTTACAAAATATTTGCAATTAGGTCATTGGACAAGATGGAACGAATGAATTATTTTAAGATGCTATCTTAAAAATTATATAACTATTAAGTTGAGGATGATATCAAAATATTACCATTAGATCATTAAAAATTAGTGAACAGTAACATGACAATAGATTAATAAAATCCAGGGATTCAATTATAAATAATTTGTAGGTTTAGAGACTTGATTATAAATTTTTAAAACATAGAGAATTATTTGAATTTTTTTAAGAAAATAGAGAATTACATATTAATTAAACCTTATTATAGAATAATGAGTAGAGAAAGAAAGAATCAAATAAAATAAAAGAATTTTATCTCATTCACCTTGTGTGGAATAATATCACCTTAGATCTCTATTTATAGATCCTTAAATATAATAAAATTGAAAGGGTTTACAGAATAATATTAATTGATAATAAATTTAGTGACCAAATCTCTATACATCAGAAATGTAAAGTTATAATAAAGAAATATTGTACACCTGATATTTTTCTTTTTAATATTATTGACTAAATTATCGGCGGTAGGAAGCAGTTGACTCCAAGAGCATCAGCTAGTCATATTTGGATAGAGAATTTTTTTTCACTTCTTTTATTTTGTATTTCATGTCAACACCTATTAATCTACCAACCTTGAATTTTATGTAGTCTCCACGTACAGAAAAAAAAAAATGTATTTTCTACCATTGGATGGAGTTAGATGTTAATATCCACCTCCTTTTGAGCTGTACAAATAATTCAACTCATTTGGGTGACACTAGAAGAAAACATTATCTTCCTATGGTTGGATCAAATAGTATCCATTTTATTTTCGTATAAACTATTTGGTTCCTCATTTTTTAGGATAGAGGAAATGATTGATGTACGTACGTAGAATGTCGACGCATTATGATCGACACACTCTTGGATGGCTTGAAAAAATGTGAATAAAAAAAATTTATAGTAAAAATAACATGATGGAATGGTGGATACGAAAAGGAGTTTAACAATAAGTCGATATATGGAGTACAAATAACAACCCTCGTTTTGGTTATCATCTATTTACACATAATAAATAATTCAGTTATTATTTTAAAAGTTTAACCCAGTGTCATTCATTAGAGAAAGTTTTTATTCTTCTAAAGTTATATTATTAAAATAATTCAAATAAATTTTATTGGATTACATGTATTTATATAATATTATAATTTTGACGTGTTATTTTTCTGATTTTTTGTTTTGTTTTCCTGCTTATAATTTCATTTTATATTAATCCGCGATTTTGGTACTTTAAAATTATTTAGTGCTATTTTCAATATCTAATTATTCACTCAAATTAATTATTTTCAGTAGTTTTAAGTTTTATCCCGTGCATTGCACGGCACTCTTCATTATCACCACATAAACCTTAATTTATTAAACATATACAACACTGCAGTCACCATTTGGCATAAATACTTCCTAATATTTTTAGGATTTACATCTAACTAACATTGCAAGTTCTAGAACCTAGGACTTAACAAGAACAATTTTCTCTTCTCTTCTTTATATTTCATTCTGGTTATATATATTAATTCCAATGAACGACAAGTTTTACTGCATCTAGGTAATCATCGAGCTGATACTACAGAAGTGGAGACAGTAGCATTGGATGAAGTTGTATGGGAACCAGTTGAGGCAGAGATGTCTCCACGTGACTTCAAATTTGAGTCAACAAAAACAGGCATTGAAGGTTGCTTATGTTCAAGTAAGTCCTTGCCTTTGAGTAATACTACCACTTCAGACATTGTTGGCCTCATTGCAGCTGATGCTTGAGTGCACAACAAAGCAATCCCTGTGATTTTCTTCACTTCTTCTGCATCATAGTCATTAGGGTCTAAGCTTCTGTCGAGCAACTCCATGTGCATGCCTTGCTCATGCAGTTTCCATGCCTATTCGAGTGAAAAGGACAAAAAAATATTAGCAAAGAACAAACAGGTCATGTGGTAAAGTGTTTGAAGAAAACAAAATCTATGGTATGTGTACTGATTAATGAAAAAGTTCTTACTCGCTGAAGAAGGTATTCATGGCCATTATCATCAACCTTCATTTCGGTACTCTTTTGACCACTTATGATTTCTAGGACGACAATACCATAACTATAGGCATCAGCCTTCTCTGATAATTGACCATGTATTGCATACTCAGGTGCTGTGTATCCCCTGACAAGTCAATGACATGCATTCCATAGTTAAAGCTAGCAAAGATGTGCATCAATGGGGAATGACTTTTGAACATGATATGCATATACATATAGCATGGGATCACAATATAATCAAGGTCATGTGTGTCAAAATAAGATAATATATCATATAGCATGGGTTCATAATATCCCATAGCCTCAACACAATGGTAGAGTTGCTTTGTGACCTAAATATCAAGGTTAAATTCTAAAAGCTTTTCCACAAAGCGAGGATAAGGCTATGTACATCTACTCTTCCCAAAACCTAGCATTGGGCTGGCCTTTATTATATGTATACTTATATGAGATAATGTTCTACATTAGTGTCCGGAGTATAATGTTCAAATAATAGAACTCAACACACAAATACTTTATATATATATATATATATATATAGAATCCCTTTAAAATTTATGGGCTCCTATTCACGATAGTGGTGTTTATCTCTTTCTTCACATAAGTTATGCAAAAAGGAAAAAAGGAGAAGAATAAGAAGAAATATGAGATGATTCGTTCCAAAGATTTATACATAGCTTCGTGGACATTTTACCCAGAAAAGTTTTCAAGCAAGGTCATTGTATTGTTTTCATTTTGACTTACAGTGTTCCTGCAAATCTTGTGCTAAGATGTGATTGATCCCATGGTAAAAGCCTTGCCAACCCAAAATCAGCTATTTTGGGTTGAAGTTCATCATCCAAGAGAATATTGCCGGTCTTTATATCTCTGTGTATGATAGAAACATGGAATTCCTCATGCAGATAGGCTAGTCCCTTTGCTGTGCCTAAAATTATATCACAACGTTGTTTCCAATTGAGGGAGCCTTTTTTGTTACCTGCATTAATATATTTAAAAAACTTGAGAAGAAGAAGAGGAAAATTACATGATGGCGATTCAACAAAAGCTTATGCTGTAGTTTGACATAAGTTACCAAATAAAAATCGGTCAAGGCTACTATTTGCCATGTATTCATAAACAAGGATTCTCTCTTGGCCTTTACGGCAACAACCTAGAAGTCTAACCAGATTTCGATGATGCACATTACTTATAAGCTTTACTTCGCTTTCAAAATCATCCTCCATCTTGTTGGATTGGCGTAAAATCAATTTCTTGACTGCAACGACTTTCCCATTTTTCAGAGTACCCTGTTCATCAATAGCATCACAAAATTTTAACCGTTAAAGTGATTTATTTCCATCCCTAGGGAGGCGGCTTATAATATTACAGCAATTTGAGTACACATAATAGTACAGCAATTGAAATGTCAAAAAGCGACTTAAGTTTACCTTGTATACACTGCCGAAGCCTCCTTCTCCTAATTTATTTTCTTCACTAAAATTTTTTGTTGCTGCTTTCAAATCGTTATACTTGTAGCTAGCTGGACCTTTCAACTCGGTTGCTCCCAATATATCACCTGCCAAATTAAATCTCAAGTTTGAGTTTCTTAACAAATTAACTAATGAAGTTGAAATTGAACTATTTATGATTTACATACATAAACAGTGTGAATGTAAGGTATCAGAACCAAGGATGAAGTGTAGAAGGAGTTAGAGAGCGGTGAGAGAAAACCAGTGAAGTAAATGTAACTGAATAGTATGAATTGTATAACTGTAACTAACTCTCAACTGATCTAGTCTCTACCTTACAGTGAAAATAGTGCAAAACAATAAGGAGTGTAAAACAATCATTTTTCTTTAACTGCAAGCATGAACTGAAGAAAGTAACTGCCAGCATGAACCAATGAACCTTTATGATGGTAAGAGTCAAGAAATGAGCACCAAATTACATTGAAGACTTTACAAATTGTCTTACCTCTAGGAACCCTCTTGGGCTGCTTGGATTGTCTATACCATGCAAATAATGCAAGAAGGAGCACAACAAGAACTACACCCCCAGCAACACTACCACCTATAATGACCCACTTCTTGCTTGAGCCTCCTACAATAGAGAACAGGTAGTCATTAATTTCGAAACACGGACTATTCTATTCATTTCTATTATTTGCAGATTGTACATAGTATATCTCACACTATATTATATAAATCCATTTTATTTCAATGTGTTCTACCATAGCATACCTTAATATCTGCTTACTCTTACATCAGCATAAGTATATATATAGTATCAACTAATTGTAGTTAGTCACAATAAAAGTGAATCGCTGCTTTAGACAAACTTATTTTGTAAAGTTAGGAGTTAAATCCTGGAATCCCCACTTTAGAAAGTTACCTAACAACACCCAACCTAAAATTGTGGAAGCAATTTCTTAGACCAAAAGAAAAAGTAGCTATATGTGTTATGCACCAAATATTCACAAAACATTATATTTTCCTATTTTATTATATGTTGTTGTGTTATGATACAAAACTAGTACAAAAGCAAACCAATAAATTATATACATACCTTGTTTCAAATAGGGTGTGATATCAATGGTTTGGTTATCAGCAAAGAAGGGTGTCTCTGAGTATCTCATAAAACACCCTGCATCATATGCCCTGCCATCTGAATTAGGAAGGCAACTCTGCAAGTTGGTGTATCCAACAGTCATGCAATCCAGACAACTGCTCTCAGTGGCAGTTTCAACACATTGTGCAACAGCATAAATTGCAACCCCACCACCCACTTGTGTCTTAGTAGCGGCAAAGAAGCCTTTAGTTTTTGGCGTTGCCATTTGAAGATCCATTAGTGCTTGTTTCCCAACCGCACCAAAAGTAGTGGCTTCCGTTGCGGCCTTGTTCCCACATTTTACACCATTGCCAGGTTCTGTGGTCTGGTCGTAGAAGATATTGCTCTCATACCTTAATACATTTTGCCCCAAACAGCATAGTCAACCAAAAATTTACTCAATAGCTCATTAGTCACAAAGGATTTATATTAAAATCATGTTACTTTCCTTTCTACTTCTAAAAATCATGTAGAGGAATTTTTATTACATTCCTTTCCCTTCTATTTCTAAAACATATACTTTCATCCCTTAAAAAAAATGAGAAAAGCTACACTTTAATTTTTTTAATGAATTCTTCATAGATAAAATAATAAGTATGGAAAAATGAAGAATTCATAAAAAAAAAATCAGAAAAAAATTAAAGTGTAGCTTTTCTCATTTTTTTAAGGGATGAAAGTATATGTTTTAGAAATAGAAGGGAAATAGAAATAGAAGGGAAAGGAATGTAATAAAAATTCCTCTCTAAGAAGGAGTTTGTGTTTTATTCTTATTTATTTATGAGTAATGCTGCACATGTAAAAGAATATGTACAAAATTTTTGACAAAAATTGTGATGATTGTTGAATGCAATAAAATTATATCACCCACCAATTCATTTAAAGGCTAATAATTATATCATACTATTCTGGGATAAGCTTTTGATTGCTTATATACATACCTGAGGAAGCAGCCATCATACATGAGTCTAGCGCCATTGGCAGCAGAACAGTTGCGGATTTGGGTGGTGGCAGTGTTGAAGCAAGCAAGACAATCCCTTTTGGAGAGGTAGTTCCTACATTGATACATAGCATATGTTATAATCTCTGCCCTGGCTTCTTGTGCTGTGCCAAAGTACTTGCTTTGATTGCTAATATCCGCTCTCAGCTCTGAAAACGTTCCATTGATATTGGCAAATAAGCTGCGCCAGTTGGATAAGTTGTATGTGCTGCACCCTGTGTTCACTAGAAATGTTTGTGGATCTGCAACAACTACTGTACCATGGTGATGATTCCATGTCGTCCACCATATCAAGGTGAAGGTTACCAGCTTAAGCTGCAACATTCTTTAAGCTTTGTCCGAGTTTGTTTCTAATATGAGAGAGAAGTGTGTTGGCATCACGAGAAATTAGACTTAGCTTGCGGGCTTTACCTTATGGTTCCCTCTTTGAATAGTCCAATTTCGTTGTTTGTAAATTAGGAAATTATAACATGAAATTAATTTCCACTCATGATCAAAGGAAAATATTTTATATTATATATATATATATATATATATATATATATTTTATATATTACCAATCAATTATATCTTATTTGTTATATAGCTTTTGAGTCGGTTGTGATATAGTGATAATAGTCAAATAACTTTAATGACGTACATAATTATTTATAATTAGATGATGGTATAAAAATTTTTATATTGACATTATATCAAAATTAAATCTTCATATTTTGAAAAAATTAGATTGATTTCCTTTGAGATTTAGTGAAACTCAACTCTCCCTTTTTTTCTATTTGTAAAATTTATTTAAGAAGTCTCTAAATTTATGAAGTCATTATATCAACCCCTTTTATCCTATAATGAACAATGCATGCATAGAAGGTCATGTTACCTTGACAAATATATGGAAGCTTAGGTGAATTCCACCAAACTCCTTATATTTTTACGACAACAAAATATATAGTGGTGAATTGTGTCTTAGTATTATATAGATTCAATATGGTATGTACATTCAATACACTAATTACGGAGCAATCAACGCAGAAACAGTTATGCCCCGTATGAAATTTCAAATACTTGAATAATGTTGTCTCTAGTGGAATAGTATCATTGGAAGACCAAAAAATAAAATTATAGTGATATATCAGGGATGGACATATACATGAAATAAATAGTAAAGTAGAAAATTTAAATTAGCTATACTTACTTTTAATCCCCATATTTCTCGAACAAATGTGTATCTTTAGCAATTAAAAGTTATAGGTGAATTTTGAGTCTATATTTCTCATTAAATTGATTAACTTATTATTCATTAGCATAACACAATAAATTTTTAAATTAAATTGCGATGACCATCACCTACCAAATAGATATTACTGCCTATTGAATTCTGACTAATCTAACTCGAGATAAGCCAGCTGATTATGAAGATCCATTTTTTTTTTTTTACTAGTATCTTCCATGCATAAATCCGACAAGCATTGGTGTCGTTTATATAGAGAGGAAGAGGTGAAGGGAAATCCTTTGAATCCATCAGTCAATATTGGTGACATACATGCATGTGATCTAATTCCAAGTTGCTAATCAAGTCCATTCATCCTATAATATATATCATTCACTAGTATAGGACAAATTTAATTAATTCACAACTTATATTTATTAGTGAATAATGTGAGGCGGCGATGTATATATTCATGTACACTTGTGATTCTAATAAATAATACACATATATGTAGTGATTCATGTACCCAAATCTGGTGATTTTTTTGCTAGTATTAAGTCTGATGTGATGTTGTTAATATATAGAGACAAAGAGGAATGGAAAATGCTAAGAGAACAAGCACAGTATTTTTAGTATTATACACTAAAAGAAGAAGCACTTGACTGCAACTTGAGGCATGCATGATGAATTTTCAATATTAAGTGTTTTTTTCTTATCGCGACATGGATGTGCTTGGTAGACCAATGACTCTAAAGGAAGCGGAGTCAACACGGATCGGGTGCTAAGAAAATTGTGACCTCTTACTTTCATTACATGCGATTTTTTTTTTTCCCAATTGACTTTATTATATGTGAAATTTTTTTCCAATTGCTTTTATTATATATGAAATTTTTTTCCTGTTGATTTTATCATAAACGAATGGTTTCCCTGAAATGTGTAAAACTAACTCCCCTCACAACTGTGACATCGTAATCGTTGACAGTTGAAAATGTTGTTCCAACTTCCAACTCCACTATTGGTGTCTTTAACACAAGTTGGCTATCATGGTATATCTTCCACCAATCCCACTGCCACCACGTACACAATAGTTTTAAATTACGGTTGCGGTGTTGTTAGTGCGATACAATAATTATTTTTGTATCCTGGTAACTCACTTTTCTTTAAAATTTCATATCCTTAATTGTGATTTTATAATTAAAAATTATTTTTGTATTTATCTCATCTAAACAATTTAATAAGCCAATATAATTGGTCTAGTGGTAAGAAATTTGAGTAGTATGTATGAGATTTTAGGTCAAAATCTCATTGCAACAATATGAACAATTTAATAATATCTTATCATGATTAAAAAGCATTAATTAATTACATTCTAATATAAAATGCTTGCTTCTAAGAAAAAGTAAAAATTCAATTATTTTGTTATTCTCCCATTTTAAAAAATACAATGTAATGAAATAAATAAAATAATATTTAACTACCAACAAAAAAATATTTAAAAATCTTTATTTATCGAAAAAAGCATACTTTTTCCTGTCATAAAGCGCAGCCAAAGGGCCAATAGCTGAATGATTCACCAATTAGTGCATGGTCGCATTCATCTTTAAAAGTCCTTCTAGTTCGACGGGTTGCTGCAATGTGTGAGAGCATAGTTTTTGTGGTTAGGCCATCAGCAACGTGGGCCCAGAAAAATCAAAGAGAAAGTTCTGCAGTTCATTAAATAAACAATAAAAATAATACAAGTCGTTCCATAACCTAGAGTAAACTATCAAAATGGTCCGTATCAATTTTTAATGTTAGACAAGTTAGTTCTTAAATAAAATAAATTGATATTTTCGTTCCTAATATTTTGAAAAGTAAGACAATTTGCTTTATCTATAAAGTTTCTTCAAACAATATGACATGATCTCTTTAAGAAATTAATATCAGATCATTATTCTCCACTCCACCATCCTAATCACTCTCATTGATAAAACAATGTTGTCTTTTGGGTTTAGAGTATATCTATAGTGAAATTTATAAGTAAAATTAATTATGTTTTCTGTTTTTTTTTTGGGGTTGAAAGTAAAATTAGCTTTTAAACATTAACATAAGAGTAAAAAATGATTGTTTATACTAATCACGATGTCTAAGAATAAAGGATAATGTGACGAGGATAATGATGTCATCTCAACAACTTAATGGCCTACGTCATAATATTTTAATGGAAAAATTTGATGAAATAATTAACTTGTTCAATATTTTAAAAGTTTAGAGGCCAAATTATCAGTTTCTTTTTGTTAGAAATTAATTTGTTCAATATAAAAATTGATAGGGACCAATTTTGGGAGTTTAGTCTAAATCTTAGTTTAGGTATATGCACAACACCACATTATCACCATACTAGATAGGTATATTTCTATATTTATATTTGAGATTAAATGTATGAAATCCTGAAGAATGAAGTGAACAACAACACTCTTCTATTTTCTTCTTTCATTCCCTCTTTGATTATTTTTTATCATTCATTTTACTGAGTCATTATTGTGATTTATCTCTATCGGCCTGTTTATTTTGGTCCTTATATTGTATTCGTGGGTTAAATATATCTTTTACTCTTATAAATATAAGTTTTTGGTTTTAATCCATCTATTTTTTTTCCTTCTGGTTTTTGGTCTCTCGGCCTTCTAATATCATGATTTTGATCCCTATCGTAAACTAACATTGTTAAGTGATGATATTGCAGACCGAAGTTGTTAAGTGATGATATTGTAATGACTTAACCCATATTCTAAAATGTTTATACAAGCCTAAATTTAGAGTACTTTTACGGAAAAACATAATATTATAAAATTAAGAGACTAAAAGTAATATATATATATATAGAAAAGTCATAATTAAAATCACCTATATTTATATTTATAAAGAACAAAACATATTTAAATTTTTATTTATTTCATGCTCTTCTATTTGCTTGCTACAAGCTTGAATGACGCACGACATGATTTATATGTTGTCACATAGGCATCCATTACATTTCAGAGAAGCATTGTACCCAACTCAAGCTCTAAACCTTGAAAGCTTAGATAGAAGGCTAAATAAGAGTTTTATTATTTTAACATCTTAAAAGTGTGCTTTTGAACACCTACTTTATTATCATTAAATATGATGAGTAAATGATATAAGGGATCACCATCACATCCAATAATAATAAAAAGAGTATCCTAATAGACACCTATTTTTAGAGTATTGAAATAGTAAAACCTGCTAAATAATTAGGTTTTCTTTTTATAGGTCTTGTAAGTTGTAATTAGTGGGGCCTTAAGAGACCTCAACATCATTATACGCCCATTAAATCTCCTTATTCAAATTGAACCCTTTTCACCTCGTTTTGGTCGAAAACCCTTCTCATTAGCCCATATACAATATGGACTGGTTGGAGATCTTTGCTTGCCAAGCAGTTGACAATAGCCACGACCCAAAAATAAACAAAGTTGGCAATACCCGGAACAACTTGAAGACCTCTTCTCCAATAAAATTTATAAAATTCTCCGATAAAAAATGTATAAAATTCAAACTCTCACATTATAGCTTGACCCAAAATAAAAAGCAAAAACTCTCACATCCTAGATCAATCAGTCAAACCAAGACATCTCAGAAAAAAATATATTGCGCTTATTTATAGTTTCATATTTTATCTTTGTAAGCTATTAATATATTTTTGTTTTGATCATCAAATTTTTAATACAGTTGATGTATCAAATTGAAAATAAATTATTAATATTTGTTGTTTTATTTTTAGTTAAATTAATCTATTAGTCCCTGAACTTTTTGGGGAATTCAAATAAATCTCAATATTTTAACAATTTATAATTAGATCCCTAACTTTCAAAACATTTTTAGTCAGGTTATTGGACAAGATGGAATGGATTATTTTAAGATGCTATCTTAAATACTATATGACAATTGAGTTGAAGGATGATATAAAAATATTACCACGAGATCACTAAACATTCGCAAACAATAATATACCAATAGATTAAAAGCGTCTACGAATCCAATTATAAACATTTTGGAGGTTGAGAGACTCAATTACAATTTTTTTAAATATAGAAACTGATTTGAATTTTTTTTTAAAGTTTAGAGAATTACAGAGTAAAAAAAAACCTTTATTTTTACAGCGCGGTTCCTACAAATTTTTTATGGCATACTAAGTAATCTGTATTCTAGGACAGGAGGGAACTCTTCTTGCCCTTAAAACCTTTTTTTTACCAACTTTGATATCATTGTTCACTTTTATTCTCCATTATTCTGCGCCTGTGTGCCTGGTCCATCTTTGTCAGAACTCATAACATCATTAAAAACTCAAATTACCATCCCAAATCATGAACATGAAAAGGAAGGAAAAAAGCAAGATATCCAACAATTGAATGAAACGTAACTTTGGTACATTTGAATATAACCAAATGTTACACCAGAAGTACCAAGAAATGTTACAAATGCTTTGACATAATTTCCAACACCAAGAATGTAACCAACAGACTAAGAAGAGAAGCACAAGAGCACAAGATATACCAGTTGGCAAAACTCCGAAGTTCTTCTTTGACATCAATTGAAGGCTCTTTCTTACATGGGCAAATTCCATTGAACACTTCATATGGCAAATTCTGTACAATCGCATTTTGGAAAACAAGACTAACAGGCAAAATCTATAGCAAAGTGCCTAACACCTATTCAATCCCCTTTCTTTACTAATAAAGTGCTTCATTATCAACATAATCTTCTATTGAATGAAATAAACATTAAGGTATCACTATTAGACAATATACATGTTTGTACTTGTATAATTTTGAACAATGATCTAATTTTAATACACTTACAATGTAAAAATGTTTTCCACAACCATCCAATATAGTTAACTTCCACCCTCACTACTTGAAAAGTCATACAAAAAGAAAAATTTGGTTGGATGACAGTATAAATTTTACACTATCAATGTATAACAAAAATTAATCTCTTCTAATATTTCTGAAAAACAAGCTGAAGAAAAAGTCCTCTGCCTCTCCCTTCTTTATTTCATTCTCTCTCTAGTTGAATAACTGCACACTTATACCATGCTTGCTTAATATATTCATCTAGCTGATAGGATAGAAGTGGAAACAGTAGCATTAGATGTAGGGGAACCACCAATTGAGGTACAGTTGTCTGGCTGCTGGGACCTAATATTAGATTGAACAAAGACAGGCATAGTAGGCTTCATATGCCCCAATAAGTTCTTGTTTTTGAGTAAGGCTACTACTTCAGACATTGTTGGCCTTGTAGCAGCTGATGCTTGAGTGCACAACAAAGCAATCTCTATGATTTTCTTCACTTCTTCTGCATCATAGTCTTCAGGCTGCAATGTCTTGTCCACCAACTCCAAGTGCATATTTCGCTCATACAGTTTCCATGCCTGTTTAGGTATTCAAAACCAAAGTTCATATATAGTGCGAAATGCAACAATAAAACTTACTGCCACTTTGGTCTCAGAGAACGTGTTCTATTTTAATTTATTGTTTTTAATTTTATTTACGAAACTGTCATTATGGCACTGTTTTCACCGTTTCCTTCACATAATCTTCAGAATAGGAAACATGTTAAATTCAATGTGACATTTTCGTGATTAAAGTACAAAACAAAAAGGTTACTTGTTATGTGGTTATGTGAAATTGCATACCCTTTGAAGGAGGAATTCACCATCAGCATCTTCCCTCAGTTCACTATTCTTTTGAGCACTTATGATTTCTAGGACTACAACGCCATAGCTGTAGGTATCAGCTTTCTCTGATAATTGACCATGGATTGCAAACTCAGGTGCTGTGTATCCCCTGATATGAGCAAAATATTTACAGCATAGTTGATAAAAGAATATTTTATTACATAGCATGAAGGTGGGACATTTAACACAAAACAAGAACAAACAAACGTCACTTTTATTGCAGCTACCTCTACAATAGAAGTAAAGAAATTTAAGTGATTGCATTTGTTTTGACTTACAATGTTCCTGCAAATCTTGTGCTAAGGTGAGATTTGTCCTCAGGTAGAAGCCTTGCCAAACCAAAATCAGCTATTCTTGGTTGAAGATCACCATCCAAGAGGATATTGCCAGTCTTTATATCTCTATGTATGATACAAACATGGAAATCCTCATGAAGATAGGCAAGACCTTTTGCTGTGCCTAAAATTATATCATACCTTTGTTTCCAGTTAAGAGAACCTTTCTTCTCACCTGTTTTGAAAAGTTAAATAATTAATAAAGTAGGTGAAAGAAGAGGGGATTAAAGAGTAAAACATGATGGTGATTAAAGAAAAATGCCCATATTGGAGATTGACATTATAGTTACCAAATAAGAATCTGTCAAGGCTCTTGTTTGACATGAAGTCATAAACAAGGATTCTTTCTTGGCCTTTAGTGCAACGTCCAAGAAGTCTAACTAGATTCCGGTGATGAACATTGCTTATAAGTCTCACTTCACTTTCAAAACTTTCATCCAACTTTCCAGATTGGTCTAAAGTTAATTTCTTGACTGCAACTACTTTCCCATTTTCAGAGTTCCCTATACCATAAATTAACAATTCAGAAAATCTTTTGTTCTTGTAACAGTAATGTATCTCTATCGCTAAGGGAACAGTTTATAATGATTACCACTTAGCAGAAAGTTACTCAGAGAATCATGATTATTTTTTGACAAATAGAGTGCTGAAAAATAAAATAAATTTACCTTGTATATTTCTCCAAAACCTCCTTCTCCTAGTTTATTTTCGTCGCTGAAATTTTTTGTTGCAGACTTCAAATCTTTGTACCTGTAGTTAACTGGACCTTTCAACTCAGTAGCTCCCAATATGTCACCTGATAAGGAAAACATAATTTGGAATCTCTTAATAAATAAATGAATTCTGGTACTAGTATATTTATATTAAAGAAAGAAAGAAAGAAATGATGCATTACATATTAATTGATTATTAATAAAGAATGAACTAATGGGCCAAAGTACTTTGGTAAGAAACCATCACAACCACAACAAAGACTTTCCAAACTGTCTCACCTCTGGGAATTCTCCTGGGTTTCTTGTTTCTTCCAAGCCAGACAAATAATGCAAAGAGGATCACAAGAAGCACTACACCTCCAACAACACCACCAATAATGGCCCCCTTCTTGCTTGATCCTCCTACAAGACAAGAAAGAAGTTAACCTGAGTTCCAAATGGGCAACGCCATACTATTTTATATACATTCATTCATTTATCAAGAGTGAGCCTTTGTGAAACAGTGAAGTTGTTGCTTTATAACTTGAAGATCACGGATCCAAAATCCTGGAAATAGCTTTTTTGCTTGCGGGGATAAAATTGTGCACATCTACTTTTCCTAGACTTCACCACATGGGAGTCTCGTGAACATGGGTATGCGCCCTTTTATACATTCATTCATCAAAACCAATGTAGAAGAGTTATTCTAATTCTACCTTGTTTTAAATAGGGTGTGATATCAATGGTCTGGTTATCAGCAAAGAAGGGTGTCTCTGAGTATCTCATAAAACATCCAGCATCAAATGCGGTACCATCTGTGTTGGGAAGGCAACTCTTTATGTTGTTGTAACCAACTGTCAAGCAATCTAGACAACCACTCTCTGAGACAGTTTGAGCACATTGTGCAATGGCATAGATTGCACCACCAGCCACTTGTGTCTTAGTGGCTGCAAAGTAACCAGGAATTTTCGGTGTTGCTATCTGCAGATCCTTTAGCACTTGCTGTGCAGCTTCATTGAATGCAGTGGCTCCTCCACTTGCAGTGTGATTCACACAAATCATACTGTTGCCAGGAAGAGTGGTTTGGTTGAAGAATCCATTACTCTCGTACCTAAAAGACCATAGACACTTCATTTAATATTAAGCATGTGTATAGTTGAGTGGCTTATGTTGCATGATTATTGGTATGAATATCCATACGACATTAGGATAATACGAAGATACAATATAAATCAAATTAAAAACATGTAAAATATAAGTCGATTGAAAGTCTAAACATTTAAAAGTATTGGTAAAGTATCTGATAACATAATGTATTATAGTGTGGCCCATGATAAAAGAGCATCAATATGCAAATTACATTTATATTTGTCAAGTAGAATGTTTAATAAATGATGTGCTATTCACTACTTCCCCAAGAATTTCTCACAAATTTTATAGTATCACAAATCAAGGTCAGTTTGATCTGGCTAAAGCTCTCATGAACGGCCAACCTATGTTATTGGATGAAAACATATTTTGGTCAATCAAAACAAGATTCTGTCAACATCTTGCTGGTAATTTTTGTTATTGTAACCTTAACTTGTTTGGACAATTTAAAGGAAGAAAAAGCAGTAATGTATACAAATCACACAAGGGATAAATCTAGGTAGACTTGGGGGTCATCATCTCATCCCAAATTGTAACACACATGGTACTAGTTCAATACGTGTGCACTACATCGTTATAACTCCCTAATAGCACCTCGATAAATCTTTGGTGTAACTAAAATTTGGGGTAACAATATATGGATGAGGTGCTGTATATATAATTTTTCATAAAAATGTCATTCTTACCGTCATTTATTTCCTCAAATTATATCAAACTGTACTGTAGTGGAATTTCTCATTAATTTATAAGGAGATTTTTTATTTTGTTTAGACAAAAAGAATAAAAGAAAAAACATATATTCTCTGTTGGTTAAAGACTAAAATTCTATTTTGGCAAAGACTCAAGTGAAGTCGGAATTTAATCAAACTGTGGTGCTTCATAACAATTTTTTTTTTTTGAATATTATATCATTAATTGACAGGTAAGAGATTAATCTCCTAAAATACGATCAAATGCTTAAATGAAATTCCTCTCAATAGGATTATGAATTTTGAGATCAAATTTAAGACTTCACATTTAAAAGACCCGAACCCCTTTCTATCAGACCAACATATCATATTGCTTCATGACATCTATAACTTTGGTTTAGTTGTGATTTGCTTTACAAAATGGAGAAGAGAGCAAAGATAAGAGGCTAAGAGTGTGGTCTTAGCTAACTAACATGGCATGCTTAATTAAGAAAAACTTTTTTAAATTAGTTGGTCTCACTCTCACAGCTCATTTACTACTTCCCTCCTCTTTTCGTTCCTAGGTCCAAAAATAGGGAAAATTTTCCAAACTCTGCCTAATTCTGTTCTCACCTCAATTTCTTTCTATAATCCAAAGCGAGTTAGTCCTACTCCTACTAATTTGTCAACGCATAACGCATTAGATACCGGCAAAGTCTGAACGTGTGTTTGCATGAATAAATATCTATATATAAAATTAACTTTATAGTATTTATTTATGCGACACATTATATTGCAGGCACCGCCAACATGGGCAAGGAATATTATAAGTCGGACCCAAGGCGGCGGTCAAATAAAGCAATGTTATTATGTAGTGACAAAGCATGACCAATATTGTTAATGCACATTAAATTCCAGATGCTGCAAGGTGCAAATTCCACACGAAACCGATTAAAATATTCTCGTTTTGGTCTCCTGTGATATTTTCCACCAAAAATCTTCGGATTATTGTAGAAATGAAGGACTGCGTACCAAACTAACAAACCAAAAATAGCATCAACTATACATGCATGCATACTGTATATATATTATATAAATGAGATTTGAGATTAATTATATTATTTTATGTGTAACTTATAAAATAATTATATAAAAATTAAAGTCTATAAAATATGAAAAAATTTAATATACTTAATGAACCGAAAAAGTTATTATGTATTATTTATTGCACATCAATTCAATTTTAAAAAAATATTTTTACATTTTCATTATAATTTTGATAAATTTTACGTGAAAAATTTAATATTATATTTAACATTGAACGATAGATAATAAATCAATGCCTGGTTAATTAAATCAAGTACTTTAATATTTATTTTGTGTTTTAAGTTAAGTCTTATATGAACAAAAAAAAAAGCTATAAATTTAGTTTTACCCTATAAGGTATCAACCAAACTCAAATCATAAAAATTAAAACCCTAAATAATAATTAGTAATATTGAAAAGTATAAACAACATTCACCACAACATTTAAGAATTATCTTTATATTATATAGTAAGGGGGCGATCGTTTGTACCTGAGGAAGCATCCATCATATATGACACGAGCACCGTTAGCTCCGGCGGAGCAGTTACGGATTTGGGCGGCGGCAACTGCAAAACAGGCGGCGCAGTCAGCATTTGATAGGTAGTCCCTACACTGGAACATGCCATAAACAGGGTCTGCTCCTACAACATGTTGTGCTGTTCCAAAGTCCTTGCTTACGCTTTGGTTTTTAAGGTCTGCCAAGGTTGCGTTTAGGTTTTGGTTGAAGTTGGACAAGTTGGTTGCGTTGTATTGGCTGCAACCCTTGTTGATCAAAAGGGTTTGAGGGTCTCCTAGTGCTCCATGGAAGAAGAAGGTCCATTGAGACCATAATATGATGAAGGTCAAAGCTAAGATGTTATTGAGTTGTTTCAACATGTTGATGTTGAATTATCCACAAGTGGTGGACTTTGTGTGTAGAGAAAAGTGGGTTGATTGAGGAACTTGGGAATGTTGATTGTTCTGCATGTGAACATGGGAGAGGATGGAGAATTAATGAAAGGTAAAGATGGTCTTAATTAGGTATATATACACTATAATGGATCAGGCCATTGTCATGCACTGGCATTACAAATTCATGCTATGAGTAATGACACTCTGGCAGAAACAATTGTCATATTTTTTTCTTTTTCGGAACATAAGGGCATTGGATTGGATATGAAATAAAGCGATATAACCTATTTAATGATTTAAAAGTTACATATCACATCATTCTAACAAATAAATCCGGGTAAAAATTTTGACTCTATAGCATTTTCCATTATGTTATGAAAGACAACAATACTTGCCAAAGAAACAACCCTTTGTGAAAAGAATATATAACTCTTGTACTTTTGAAATCAAATGATGATATGATTAATTTTATGAATGCTTGTGTTAGATCCAACGCTTACAATTAGGTTTGTAGGTATAACTGTTAGTCATGATGCAACTCTTTTTACTTAAATCTATATTACCAAGTATCACATTTCCATTTAGCTTCGACCTATTTGAGTCTTGCTAAGGTAAGATACTAACCTACAATCAGATTCAAATAGACCGATTCTATAAATTGCGTTATGGTCTTTATAAAATAAAAGATAAAGATTAAAAAAAAAATCAATCAATAGATTTGAATGATAGTGAGTCTTATTAAAATAAAATATATTTCTTTCATTTTCATCAATGATACAATTCATTCCGCATAAAAGGCGTTTACGTAGGCACACACCATTGCATTGCATCAGCAACTTCGGGGTCAACACAAAGTGACAATAATGCAAGACAAAAAAAAGCTTAAGGTTTATTTTGGGCATTAAGAAAATAAAGGCCCTTGAAAAGGCTTGGTCGAAATTTCACCTCAATACTTTGTTTGGGAGAAATTGTAAGCATACAGAAAATGCTCACATTGTCTACAGTCGAGTGAACAATGGCCCTTGAAAAGTTCCGTCTTCAAATTCCCAAGCAGAGGTTCCTGATGGCAGAGAATGTTCTACCAGTTCACAGAAAATTATATAAATGCATACATATGAAACACAAATATACAAATTCTCACATTTTAACTTTTGTATGTCACGTTACTTAAATTAAAAAGTCTAAAACAATATATTCATAAATTATAATTAAATTGATGAGGAACATGTGAATTTGAACCTGATATCTTTGTCGTCCCACGGAATTTTTTGCAGTCTTTGTTGCTCTTTATTTTTTTATCCCAAGGTATCCGTATGGCCAGAAGCATATTAATCCCTTCAAAATATAGAGTAAACGTGGATTTTTTTATCTAACCACGAGATCTTACCTATACAAATCGAGTCAAATCTCTAACTAAATACTTAAAGAACTTAATTAACTATTATTTATGCTAGGTGTCGTTGTCTTTGTTGAATTCCCCTGTACACCATGAATGATATGAGGGAAGCCTAAAATTCCAAACTTAACAGTATATATAAAGCTATTACGGCGACACAAATCAAATTAAGTTGAAACTAAAGAGTATGGATGATGAATAGTGATTTGGATCGGACAGCTAAAAAGTTATAAATTTATGGTTTATATGTGATGCCAAATTGTCTATTCTTTTGTACCAAAAAAATAAATTGTCTATTCTTTGTGTTTCTGACAGTTTTATTTATTTATTTATTTGGCACATCGACTAAGAAAGCAAAGAAACAAAGGAACAATTAAACCACTCTAGCCAGAAAATCTGCAGCTTGTTTCCCTCTCTGTGCTGTACACATGTTGGAGAACATAGTGCCAATCCCACGCTGACAGTTTTGATTAATTATAATAATAAAAGCATTCTCTTAACAAAATTATTTAATGGTAACACGTAATAGCATTGTCACACATATAAAATATGGTTACCATGTCAAATGAGGAACGTTCTTCAATTCTACAAATGTTCGGCCCCCAGTCAGAACATAGATCTCTCATCAGCTATATACTTGTTAGTTTGTTAGGCTTATTTATTTAGTTAAAAAGATTCATTGATTAATAAACATTGACCGAAACATAGGTACAATTTACAAAACATCAAGTATTTTACCTAGGTACAAGATAGCAAGTTCAATTGACATTAAAGCCTTAAGCTTAGAAAATTAACCAATGATACCACACAACTTTAACAAAATGCTCAGAACATGGACACTATCGTGACACACTATATATACTCGTAAACACAAAGGTGGTATGTCAAATCTCATATCTATCTGAAGTATAATAAAACATTATACTCAAGCTATATAGAAACAAACATGTCTGTGCAAGTTTTCTATCCTTTAGAATCCAATTCAAAATAAAGTTTCCACATGTTAGCTATTCTACAGGAATTGTGTGGATTCTTTATGGAAAAATATTATTTATACTCACTATGTATAGGAGGCTCTACTCACATTTCATTCACGATTGGATTGGATGTGGATCCCACTTGAATGAAGTCCACACCTTATTCAATGGTAGATAAGATGTGAGTTGGCATTATGTCTCATGTATGGTGAGTATAAATAACATAACTCTTCTTTATGTGATTCTTCTTCATATTAACTAAGTTTCCACTGCAGACCAAACTTCAAAACTGTGGTGAATATGCAAATAAACATGATAAACATGTAGATATACAAAAAAAAAAAAAAAACAGATGCCTCAATATATCATCACTAACATAATTTGTGGATTTTATCTTTCATGATACAATACTCCAAAAGCTTCCAAAAGGATGAGCAATTGCGAGAAAACAAAGAGATGAGCTTTAATGTACTGCCCAGACTCATGATTCAGACATTGCTACTATCAAGAGACATTCATCAAAGGAAAATCAAAACAAAACTAATATAATGAGGATATGATACACAAAAACAAAACAATAAAAAGCTAAAAAAAAAAAATTATATGTTTCAAATTGAAGCTACGTGCATCGCTGTAGTAACAAGGTTTGAACTTATTAGCCCTGTAAGTGGATCCAGTTAATTTGCCAATACGAATTGAGTCAAATCAATTAAATTGATTTGGGTCATGAGTTCACATCAAGTTAGAACCGGTTAAAATTGATAGTAATTGGATCAATTATTGGGCTTCACAAATTAAATTTAAACTCAATGACCCAGTTCAAATATGTAATTATCTTACCTCTCTATTTATATGACATAAAAAATTTAGGAGATTTGAAATTTGTGAATTTTTTTGCCTTTTTTTCTTTATATTTTAATCAATTTAAATAAAATAATAATAATAATAATAATAATATTCGAGTAACATAATTGTTCAAGCCAAATCAAACCAATTTTGATAAGTTTAGTTCTATTCGGATTTGATCATAAAATTTTCAAAATTCAAATCAAACTAAACAAAAAAAATTTGATTGATTTGAATTCAAGACCATAAACCCAAATTAATCCAGCCCGATCACACCCGTAAAACCCATCACCCTATGCAAACAACCTAAACTTATCTCCTAACTCGGTGTTTGTGGCTTTATATATACGATGTCTGCAAAATATGGTTCATTCAGTTAAACCATGCTAGCTTTGAGCAGTGCTATACAACCCAAATAGTTTCGTTTTCACTTTTTACTTCGTGTGAATCGAGATTTCTTCCTCAAATTGACTAGACAGAGACCGGCTTGGTTTCTTCTGTTGATTCTTCAATGGTCCAATTCAAAGGGAGCACTGTGTACAGATTTATTGGATAAACTTACTAACAAAATAAAAAAGGGACCACTGTGGTTTGTTGGAGTATGTACATAACATCACCGTTTCCTCCACAATGAACTGAAAAAATCAAAAAAGCATTTCCTCAACAAATTAAAATTATAAAAATATAAAGTAGAGATGTATGAAGGACAGGTTGCACTTAACCTGAATCCAACTCATTTTTTAGATTGGATCATTTTTAAAACCGATATATATCCAAATACGAAATTTAGTGGTATATAAGTTATTATTATTAGTATTATTATTATTGCTATTACTTTAAAAGTAATGATATAAGTAACACTATTATATATATAAAAGCAGCTTCATTATTAATAATATTTTTATTTCAAAAGTAGCAATATATATATATATATATATAATGGCAAGACACGAGAAACGAATCAATTTAATATTATTATACCTATATATATATACACGTAAGTAAAGAGACACGGAACTTACAATTTCATTTATGCTTTGTAGTTTTATTTTTCTTTTATACTTCTAATATATTCTTAGCACATCATAATACTCTTAAATGCTTTTTTAAAAACCCTTTCCACCCAAGCATTTTTCCTAAAGAGAGAAAAATGTGGTTTCTCTCAATCTTCTCCGATTAAATGTCTTCCAGGAAGTGATTGTTATGGAATTTAGCCAGTCCTTCCCATTTTTATCTACTCTGAATTTGAGTACTGTCAAGCATGATTTTCTCACAACATTTTTTCTCCCTACCATCCCAAACTCAATTTGGGTGATAAAATCAAATTATTTATATTTTTATTATATTGTTTGGCAATTACCGATGTCATTCTTACTCCCTCGAGGTCAAGTTGTGAAAACACACTCCCTTACCAATTGTGAGTGAGTTTAAGCTCATGGCCATACTTTTAGTCATTATTAGTATAAATTGTTTATGAAATTTTAAAATGACTTATGTCAAATACTTGCTTCCACTAACTATGCCAATTTTCAGAAAAATTATTGTTTTTTGCAAGTTATCATGAAAATCTCATTTTAGAAGCTTGTGGGATCATATTTGATACCTTGTATGTTATATAGTATCTTTTTTTTTCAATTTATGAAATTATGATACCTCAGCTTAATGTTTCCAGCAAAAATATTTATTACCATGTTTTTAGACTACGGATTTTCTATTACGATTTTAGAATATCAGCTATGATTTATTGAAAGTGTTGAACAAAGTATGATTCATAACAATTGCCAGATACATACTCTATAGGCTTCTGAAATCACTATGTCTACAAGCTGGTGATCCCTTGGACATGATTTTAGAACCTCAATTATGCTAAAGTCAGATTGTTAGAATTATATAAATTTAGAACTTTCAGATTTATTTAGTTTATTTACAAGTTATTTTGTAGTAATTAGTGAGAAACAACACAGCGAGTTAACATCTGGAGGATTGATCGTTAACTTTGGTACCAAGTGGTCTGCTAGAGGACTAGCTCACCCAGGAAGGAATCCATGTGTGTCCATTTATGGGACCTAGTTAGGTGCCCATCAGATTAGCCTTTGACTGATTCAGCTATCAACTCAGTTATTTATGTACGGAACATCTCTTATTTCTCTACTAATTATTGTCATAGATTAAGTTAAATTATTATTTTCAATACAGCTATATGTAATTATATATAAAATATTTTACATCAGTTGTATGTATATGTTATGTATTTTTTGTTGTTGTCCCATGTGGGTTGTGAGTGGAGGCTTACTCATTAGTTTTGATGACTCACCTCTCTTTCCTCCCTTTAGATATAACTCCAGGTTCAGTTGTACCATAGGATCTCCCAGTAGTGCTACAGCTTCTTTGGTGAGCTTTGCTTTGGAGTGTAGCTTACTGTTGGTTATATTAGTTTAGTAGTGCTCTAATAATTGTGTAGGTAGGATCCAGACACGCATTATATTATTTTGACTATTTTCATAATAACAGTCATTTATTTAATTATGTTTCACTTTGGCCAAGATTATGGATTTTATGCGTTATATGTTCAGGATTTATGATTAACAACATTTTCAGAATTATGGAATTTAGTTAAACTTGAGATATTTTGAATATATTTGATTTATTTATACATATTAGCCAGTCACGTTATCAGGATTTGTGGGGATTCAAATCCTCACGTGCCAGTCATGTTCTATAGGCGGGTCGTGACAAAGTGGTATGAGCAATAGGTTTCCCTACGTATTACCGGAGCAAGTGTCCACAAATAACATGGCATCTATGTAAACGAAAGCGTGCCCATTTGTATTGATGTAGTGCTATTTGAGGCCTTTAGGAGAGAGTCAGTCATGTCTAGGTTTAGTAAGAGTTTGTCTTTCCTTGGCACTCATGATCTTGTTGTATGTCCTCTTTCACAGGTATGATGACAGGATATTTCTTCAATGTCATGGTGTTGTTTGACTTGAGGTCCACCTATTCTTATATATCCTCATTCTTTGCTTTACGGTTCGGAAGATCCCCTAGGATCTTAAGAAGCCGTTTTTAGTTAGGGTACCTTTGGGAGAGCCCCTCCTGTCATACAGTGTATAGATCGTGCGAAGTTAAAGTTGGTGACATGGAGGCACTAGTAGATTTAATAGTGTTAGACATGTCTAACCTTGACATAATTCTAGGTATAGATTGGTTAGCCTCATGCCATGCCATGGTAGATTGTTATATCAAGGTAGTGAGATTTGATGTCCCAGGTGATGAGCAAAGAGGGTTTCTAGGTACAAGGTTTTCGACACCAACGAGCTTGATATCAGCTATGAGTACTACGATTGATGGATAGGGGTAGTTATGGGTTTTTATCTACAGTAGGGATGTAGAGGAGAGACACCAAGTTTGGGTATGGTTCCAATGGCTAATGAGTTTCCAGATGTGTTTCTAGATGATTTGCCGGTATGCCATCGGAGAAGGAAATAGAGTTTAGAATAGAGCTTGAGCCAGGAGTTAGGCCCATCTCTATACCCCCGTACCGCATGGCTCCAGGAGAGTTAAGAGAATTGAAAGAGCAGTTACAAGAGTTGTTGGACAAGGGGTTTATACGGCCAAGTACCTCTCCATGGGGTGCTCCAATATTGTTCATTAAGAAGAAAGACGGTCCGATGAGGATGTGTATAGATTACATGCAGCTAAACAAGGTGACAATCAAGAACTGGTACCCTTTGCCTCGTATTGATGATCTTTTTAACCAACTTCAAGAGACAACATGTTTTTCCAAGATCGACCTTCAATCTGGTTACCATCAGCTGAAAATTAAGGATGAAAATATACCTAAGATGACCTTCAGGAGTCGCTATGGTCATTATGAGTTCTTAGTGATGTCCTTTGGGTTGACCAATGCCCCAGGAGCCTTCATGGATTTGATGAATAGGGTGTTTAGGCCGTTTCTGCATCACTTTGTAATTGCATTCATTGTTGACATCTTAGTGTATTCCAGGAGTGAGAGGAACATGAGCAACATCTAGAATAGTTTTAGAGATTTTGAGGGAAAATTAACTATATGCCAAGTTCTCTAAGTGTGAGTTTTGGCTAGATCAGGTGGAATTCCATGGACACGTAGTGTTAAAGGATGGTATTCTAGTAGATCCAAAGAAGGTGGAAGAGTGAGTAATGGCCTAGACCTACAATAGTTTCAGAGGTCCGTAGTTTCTTGGGCTTAGCAGGATCAGTTTGTTCAGGATTTCTCAAGGAACGAGGACCCATGACGAAGCTAACACAGAAGAACGTCAAGTTTCAGTGGACAAAAGAGTGTGAAAAGAGTTTTCAAAGGCTCAAGACATGCTTGACAACAGTGCCAGTTTTAGTATTACCTTCAAGGATAAGTGACTTTTCCATATTCTGTGATGCTTCTAGAATTGGACTTGGCTTGTTGAGGCATGGTCAAGTTGTAGCATACCCCTTACGGCAACTCAAGAAGCATGAGCAGAATTACCCAATACATGACTTGGAAATGACAGGAGTGGTTTTTGCTTTGAAGATTTGGAGGCACTACCGTACGAAAAGAGACTTGTGAGATTTTCACAGACCATAAGAGCTTGAAGTACATCTTTCAATAGAAGGATATGAACTTAAGACAGTGCAGATGGCTTGAGTTGTTAAAGGATTATGACTATACGATCTAGTACCACCCTGGGAAGGTGAATATAGTGGCAGATGCTTTGAGCCAAAAGTTGGCATGGCTTGGCCTACATAACACTAGTGATGCAACTGTTAGAGGAAGATATTCACAAGTTGGAAGCTGAGGGAGTTCAATTTGACCTTAGTAATACATGGGCCTTTCTAGCTCATATCAAGGCTCAGTCAACCTTGGTGGGACAACTCAAGGCATAGCAGGGTGAAGATCTAAAGCTAGTTAAGTTAGTTGAGGGAATTCATAAGGGTGAGAGCACAGAGCTTTAGTGATGCTGAGGGTATGTTGCACTTCAGGAACGTTTATGCATTCTAGTAGTAGGTTAGTTAAGGAGAAAAGTAATAGAAGAAGCCCATGGCGAAGCATACTGAGTGCATCCAGGGTTAGCCAAGATGTATCAGGATCTAAAATAGTTGTTTTGGTGGGATAGTATGAAGAAAGATATCGTGACTTTGTGGCTAGGTGCTTGGTGTGCCAGGAGTTAAGGCTAAGCACCAGGAAGCCAGTGAGGTTACTTCAGGAGATAGATATTGTAGAGTGGAAGTGGTAGAGGATAACCATGGACTTTATAGTTGGGTTACCTCAAGCCAACAAGGGGTTCGACTCCATATGGGTAATAGTAGTTAGGATGACCAAGTCAGCACACTTTTTACCAGGAAAGACTACCTTCAGATGCAGCACAGGATGCTTAGTTATACGTCAACAAAATAGTCAGGCTTTACGGTGTCCCAACATCCATCATATCTGCAGAGGGTCCCAGTTCACTTCATAGTTCTGGAGGACATTTCAAGACCCCTTGGGACACGTGTGGATTTGACCACAACTTTCCACCCTGAGTCCGATGGCCAGTTGGAAAGGACGATACAAACCTTAGAAGATATGCTCAGAGCTTGTGTGTTAGATTTCGAGGAAACTGATGTGATCACCTACTCTTGATTGAATTCTCATACAACAATAGTTACCAGACAATTATCTAGATGGCACCGTTTGAAGGCTTGTATAGGAGGCATTGCAGGTCTCATCAGGTGGCTTGAGCTTGGGAAGCTAAGTCCCTAGGCCCATACCTAATTCAGGAAACCTTAGAGAAGGTCCAGTTGATTAGGGAACGTCTTTTAGCAGGACACTCTAGGCAAAAGTCTTATGCAGAGAGCCGTCGACATAACTTGGAGTTTGCGACGGGGCCACGTTTTTGAAGGTATCCTATGAAAGGGGTAGTGAGGTTTGGTAAGCGAGGAAAGTTAAGCCCTTGTTTTATTGGCCAATTTGAGATCTTAGAAAGAGTTGGAGTGGTGGCCTATAGGTTGGCACTGCCTCCAGCCTATCAGTCATATACCCATGTTTCATGTCTGGATGCTTAGGAAATATATGCCTTACCAGTTTCACACACCACTCGCAAACAGTCCAAGTTTATGAGAGTTTGTCCTACGAAGAAGAACCGGTTGCTATCGTAGATAGGCAGATCGAGAAGCTTTGCTCGAAGAAGATAACCTCAGTGAAAGTTATTTGGAGGAACCATTCCGATGAAGAAGTGACTTAGGAAAATGAAGAAGCCATGAAAATCAAATATTCCCATCTTTTTCCACCTCAGGGTATGTCGTTTAGATTTGGGGACCAAATCTCTTTTAAGGGGTAGTATGTGATATCCCAAATAGAGTTTAGTGATATATGAGTTATTATTATTGGTATTATTATTATTGCTATTACTTTAAAAGTAATGATATAAGTAACGCTATTATATATAAAAAAGTAGCTTCATCATTAATAATATTTTTATTTCAAAAGTAGCAATATATATATATATATATATATATATATATATATAATAGTAATAATTTTGATTTTACACATTGTGTTGTATAGTGGGCGTATGTTTATATATAATAAAATAATAACAGTGATGGCATTTCCTATATATATAAACTCAAGCCCACTACACAACACGTGTGCAAGATCAAAATTATTATTATTATTATAATATTATTATTATTATTATAATAATATATTATATATATATATATATATATATATATATATATATATATATATATATATATATATATATATATATATATATACACACACGTAAGTAAAGACACACTTTTCTTTTATACTCCTAGTATATTCTTAACACATCATAATACTCCCAAATATTATTTTAAGAACCCTTTCCGCCCAAGGATTTTTCCTAAGAGAGAAAAATGTGGTTTCTTTCAATCTTTTCCAATTAAATCTCTTCCGCAAGTGATTTTCATGGAATTTAGTCAGTTCTTCCCATTTTTATCTAGTCTGTGAATTTGAGTATTATCAAATATGGTTTTCTCACAACATTTTTCCTCCTACCATCCCAAACTCAGTTGGGTGATAAAATCAAATCATTTATATTTTCATTATATTGTTTGGCAGTTACCCGTCATTCTTGCTCCCCAAGGTCAAGTTGTCAGTGGAAATTAAACACACTCTCCGTACCAACTGGGTGGGTTTAATCTTATGGCCATACTTTTGATCATGACTAGTATTTTTCCAACAATATATAAATTGTTTATGAAATTTTAAAATGAATTATGTCAAATACTTGTTTCCATGGATTATGTCAATTTTCAAAAAAATTATTATTTTTCACAATTATCATGAAAATATTATTTTACAAAGCTTATGTGACCATATTTGATACCTTATATGTTATAGAATATCTTTTTTTTTCCAGTTTACGAAATTATGATACCTCGGTTTAATGTTTATGGCATAAATATTGATTAGCATATTTTCAAACTATGAATTTTCTATTAAGATTTTAGAACATCAGCTATGATTTATTGAGAGTGTTGAACTAAGTATGATTCATAACAATTGCCAGATACATATTCTATAGGCTTCTGAAATCACTTGTGTCAATAAGCTGTTAATCTATTGGGCGTGATTTTAGAACCTCATTATGAAGTCAGATTTTTAAAATTATAAGTTATTTTGTAGTAATTAGTGAGAAAATAGAACAATGAGTTAACAGGATTGATCGTTAACCTTGGTACCAAGTGGTCCGCTAGAGGATTAGCTCACCCACAGGATGGAACCCAATGTGGTGTGTAACATCCCCGCCGCTTTATGTATTGCCGACCCCCACAAATCAACACTGTCTTTTTAACATACTTTGTTCTCACTCACACGCTTCCTGAAAACTTCCCAGGAGGTCACTCATCCCAAAATTACCCCAAGTTAAGCATGCTTAACTTGAGTTCTTTTGTGATAGATTACCGAAAAGAAAATGCATCTTGTTGGCATAGGTAGTACTAATCAATTCATATAAGCTATTCTTAACTGTATAGTCCCATACCTATACAGACTAGGATCCTCTCATTCGGTGTGTAATCGGTTCATTCATGTACCCCTCCGCTGGAGGCAGGAGCCATTCCTTGTCCGTGCCTTCTCGGACGATTACTACCTGCCTCGTTCCTGTTACATGGTGTCCATTTATGGGACCTAGTTAGGTGCCCATCAAATTAGCCTTTGGCTTAGATTCAACTATCACCTTATTTATGTAGGAATATCTCTTATCTATTAGTTATTGTCATGAATTAAGTTAAATTATTGTTTTCAGGACAGCTATATGTAATTGTATATAAAAATTTTTACATTAGTTGTATATATATGTTATGTATTTTTTATTATTGTCCCATGTGAGTTGTGAGTGAAAGCTTACTCATTAAGTTTTGATGAACTTATCCATCTTTTCCTCCCTTAAGATATAACTACGGGTTCAGCTGCACCACAAGATCCTCCCAGGAGTGCTACAACTTCTTTGGTGAGTTTCGCTTTGGAGTGGAGCTTACCGTTAGTTATGTCAGTTAGTAGTGCTCCAATAATTGTGTAGGCAGGATCCGGATATGAATTATATTGTTTTGACTATTTTAGAATTACAATTATTTATTTAATTATGTTTGACTTTGGCCCAGATTATAGATTTTAGTTAAACTTGAGATATTTTGAATATATTCAATTCAATCACATTATCAGAGCCTTCCATGGGGATTCAAACTCACGTGCCTTACGTTCTATAGGCGGGCTATGACACCGATGATGATCCGATTAATGACCGAGTCAAACCAGGTAAACCAATTTTAAACAAATTATAAAGATTTTGACATTATACATAGTAAATTTATAAAATTTTATAAGCAAGAAATAAAATTCAAGATATATTTTCCAATACATATTTCACAACAAATTATATGACTATAAAAAATAATATTAAGTTATTTAAAATGTATTAATTGAAATATATAAAATCTTAAAATTTATCATTAATTATTATAAAAAAAATAACTATAAAAAATTGCTTGACTTACATGCCAAACCAACCCAAAGCATTACTCCAATTCGATCAAAAGTATATCGGCTTGTCAATTTTGAGAACCTAAACCCAATTCAATAAAATTCAAGCTTGGTCAAGTTAATGGTTAAATTCGGTCATGAATACCTGACAAATTAACAATGAAGACCACATGTTATTTAATTTTAAGGGATAGATATATTAATATCTAGAGTTTAGGGAGAAAGACTAAACAAGAATATATTAAGAAGATTTCAATATGTTTGTGATCTTATAAATATATCGTTTTTTACTTTGGTCCATTATTTTTCTAATATTATGCTTGTGTTCCTTACCATTAACTAGCATAGTTAAATAATGATATTTATAAAGAATAAAAGAAAATTAAAATATTTACAAGGATCAAAAATAAAATTTTTAATATTTATAAAAATTAAATGCATATTTTACAATACCTATAGAGATGTAAATCAGAGGGACTAAAACTAGAATGATCTGTATTTATAAGAATCAAAAACATGTTTAACCATATTAAGAATCATCTTTAAAGAATTATTTTAGGAAAATGGTCAAATAATTTTAATTAGTAAATAATAATACTTCTGATAATTTCTCCTCATATAATTTTAATTTATTTCTTAATAATTGTAATGTATTTTGTCCCATTCAACAATTCAGACGACTTAGCTTGAATGATATTTAAATTAAATAAAGATTGTAGGTGTGATTTCCTGAAATTAAAAAGTAAAAGGCCTCTCAAAATTTAAAACTCTATATTCGAAACCCTTAATCAGTAGTCATCATTAATTGATTTTAATTGTTATCTGAAATGGCAGCAATTAATTTGATTTGCTTACAATATCAAACAATATTATAAAAGTGAAACTATCACATAACTATATTGATAATGGTGACAACTAAGTTGTATTAAGCTTATAAAATGATACCCAACCCTAATATATTTTTTCCCTTTCTTTCTCTGCTTTTTTTTTTTTCGTGTGTGAGAATTATCAGGAGGAATGATATTTTTCTTCTTTGACGGATGGCATCCTCATTATTTTTTTTCTTTGTTGCTTAGGATTTTTTTTTTCTGTTTTTGTTGTGCGAGGAGAGCCAAGGATCATTGTTGCGCTGGTTCTTTTCAATATTTTTAATTTAAATCTAATATGTCTTTTTTGATTTATATTAAGGGTTAACCTTCTCGTCAATGAAATTTTCTCTCCCATGAAAAAGCTGATAAAATTAAATACAAAGAAAAAGTTGCATGATTAGTTAGTAAAACACATTGCTCGAAACTGGAACAAATTTTTCTCTTAACCTAAATTTTATCCCACCAAAAACAAGTAAAAAAAGTAAACTTATCGCTCAAATAACTTTTTTCATTTTTTGAAAAATTACGTCATAAACTTTGCTTGAACAGGCTTGTTAAGAGGTGTAAACATCGCATTTAATTATACTTGTTTTTATTGTCATTAGTTCTTTTAATTCTCCTCCATATTTTTTATTCTTAAAACTGTTTTGTAGAACAGAGTCAAATAGCCTCAGGTATTTGGGATCAAGTTCAACTTCGGCTAACGAGAACAGAGAGATTTTTCAAAAAGGGAAATATTCCTTTTGTCTAAAGAGAGAAAATATATATATATATATATATAACCCTTCATTTCCAACTCTCTCTCCCCTCTCCTTTTTATCTAGCATCTCACTCTTGCTATTACGACTATTTGCTTTTGTCAGTTTCAATTTTCAGTTTTAAATTTGTGAAGGAAAAATTGAAAAAACTGAAAATTGAAAATTTAAGTTTTCAGTTTTTTTTTTCCTTTACAAATTTGAAAAAAAACTAAAACAAAGCACCCTAAAATCCTTTATTTTCTTTTTTTTTTTTCAATCTTTCCTTTTTCTTTCAACTCAGCTTCCAATTCTTCAGTAGTCAGCAGCATTGGAAAATCAAATATTTTCATTATCTCTTTGAAGACTCCCACCTCCACTTTCCACAGTTCAACTAGACAATTTTTTTTAACATATCTATCAGATATTATTACAAAGATTCCATGATTTATAACATACACGTTAGTAGATATATGAATGAACATAAGACTCAATATTTCTCTTACTTTTATCTTGTTCTTCAAGTACCTTATTTTGGTGTTCATTTTCCATGATCAAATAATCGACTCGTTCAGCCCAGCATTTGTTCCGCCGTTGTCGCGAGTTAAATGTTCCCCCTTCACACTATGTTCATACTACGTAATAAATTATTCTGTAATCAACTATGCTATAAAATTGTGCACATGTCAGGGATACATAGCACTTAGTATGCAATCCATGGTCAAATATTAGAGAAGGCTGATTCCTACTATGGTGTTGTAGTCCTAGTCTCCTAGAAATCATAAATGTCCAAAAGAATGAGTTAATGCTAATTTTAGTCTCTATTTTACATTCGTGAGTCATTTTAGTCTTTGACTATTAAAATGAGTCAAATTAGTCCCCGACATTACAAAATGTGAGTCATGTTAGTCCCTCAATTCACTTTTATTTAACATTTCATCAATTAAATGCCGATAGGTGACCTTAAGTGAAACATTGACATACCATTTGTCTTTTAAAGTAGAATGAAGTTTAAAATAACTCATTTTGGTATCTAATATTGCACAAAATAAGTCATTTTATGATTTGGAATGAAAATTTAAATAACTCATTTTGTGTAATTTTAGACACCAAAATGAGTTATTTTAAACTCCATTATACTTCAAATGACATAAAGTATGTCAATGTATCATTTAAGATTACCTATTATCATTTAATTGATAGAATGTTAAATAAAAGTAAGTTGAGGGACTAAAATGACTCACGTTTTGCAATGTCAATGACTAAATTGGCTTATTTTAAAAGTTAGGACTAAAATGAGTATTAACTTCCAAAATAATAGTGAACAATTGAGGGAAGATACTGATGGTGAATCCCTCCTTCAAAGGGTATGCAATTTCACATAACTCATAACAAAAGTAGTTACAAAAATATCACCTTGATATCAATATTTTTATGTTATCAGGATTGTGTGAAAGAAGAGTGAAAATATAGTGGTAGTTTTGTAATTAAAATTGAAAACAATAAATGAAAATAGAATGTGTTTTTGGAAACCAGATAGGCCATGAGTTTCACAAGTACATCGCACTATACATGAACTTTGGTTTTAATTTCTCAGAGGCATGGAAACTGATGAGGGAAATATGCACTTGGAGTTGGTGGACAAGACAATGGAGCTTGTAGAAAATGTTGAGATGAAGGCGTTGAAGAGAGAACTCAAGAATTTGTTGAATGAATAATTGCACTGAATTGAATTGAGAATTCTAAAATGAGAGTTGCTACAAGGTCCTATATATATACAAGCATGTAGTTTGTGTGATAAGCTAAGCTAGGTGCTTAACTAACAGATTAAGAAGAAAAGAAAATAACCAAAACAAAAACAGTTATGGTCCTCTAGTCACATGGTGAAAATACTCGGGTAACACCCTCAGCTTGGGAGGTGGATGCTCAACATGCCAAGCTTGTTACTTAATTTGTCAAAGGGTACAGGTGCTAAAGCCTTGGTCAGAGATCAGGAGCTGAAATTTGGTAGAACAGGCAAAGCTTCAGCATTCCAGACTTAGAGCTTTTCCGAACTAGATGACAATCCAGTTCTATATGTTTTGTTCTCTCATGATAAACAGGGTTGGAGGCTATGTAAATTGTTGATTGATTGTCACAATATAAGTGCACAGACTAAGTCAGGAATATGAAAATCTGAGAGGAGATATAAGAGCCATTGTGCTTCACAACATGAAAAAGCTAAGGCCCTATATTCAACCTCTGAGGATGATCGCAAACTGTAGTCTGTTTCTTACTATGCCATGATATCAAGCTAGAACCAAGAAAAAAACAATAACCACTGATGGAGCGCGTGTGTCCAAGCAGGTTCCCCAATCAGAATTGTGTAGCCTTTGAGCTTGAAATCAAAATCAACTGGAAAAATAATCCAGTGGATGATTTCCCTTTGAGATACCTGAGAACTTATTGGAGCTGGGCATGTATGTCAGTGGATAGTCCAAAAATTGACTAAGGCGCCCAACTGCATAAGAAATATCTGGCTATGTGTTTGCTAGATAAAGCAAGTGGCCAACCAAGCGCCTATAAGAAGATGTATCAAACAAAGGAGTACCAGAATCCTTGGATAGCTTTAGATTGTAATCCATAGGGGTTGACATTGGCTTTGCCCCCAAAAAACCAGAGTCCTCCTATAAATCCAGGGCGTATTTTCTTTGATAGAGAGTGATGCCCTTTATGGATCAGGCAACCTCCATACCAAGGAAATACTTGAGGTTCCCTAGATCCTTGATCTTGAACTTGTTATCCAAGAGAGCCTTCATAGAAGAAATTTCATGTAGATCTCTTCCAAGTACCAAGTCATCTACATAAACTAGATTGCAGTGAACCCCAAAGAATATTGCTTGGTGATGGAATAATCCAGGACCTTGTAACCCGAACCAGGTAGGACTTGAAGTGAATTTAGCATTCCATTGCCTACTAGCTTGCTTTTGCCCATATAATGATTTTTCAAGTTTGCAAACCAGGTTGGCATTGGGGTTAGAAACTTCAAGGCCTTGTGGTATCTTCATGTAAACTTCCTCATCCAAATCACCATGCAAAAAGGTTGTATTAACATCTAGTTGATGTAGATACCATCCCTTTGGCAAGTGAGAGTAGGTTAAGGGTTGTCATTTTAACCATAGGGCTTGAAAGTTTCAAAGTAATCGATGCCATAGGTTTGAGTGTATCCCTTGCGACCAACCTAGCTTTGTGTCGTTCAATTGTGCCATCAGCCTTGAACTTAACTTTGAAAACCCATTTGCTCCCAATGGCTTTCTTCCCAAGAGGAAGACTAGCAAGATACTAAGTTGTATTTTGTTTAGAGAGAGAGCTCAGCTTTGATGGCTTTTTGCCAATAATCATGAACCACGGTATCATAGGAAGTGGGTTCTAAGGTGGTTGATATGTTTAGAGATAAATGTTTGTGTTTGGGAGAAATAGAACTATAAGAGAGATAATGGTGGATGGATACCTGAGGAAGAGGGAGGCGCAGGAGAAGTGAGCAAGGCACAGTGATAGTCTTGCAAGTATGGAGGAGGTCTCCTAGATCTCTCAGATTTTCTAACTAGTGGAGGAGGAAGAATTTGGTGCTAGGGTGAGGTGGTGGGTAGTTTGAATTGGGTGAATTAGATGCTGGTGGAAGGGATGGCTGTGTGTGAACTATATCAGATGTAGGACTAGGTACTAATGGGTTATGGTTGTTAGTGGGGAATGGTGACAGTGGAAAGAGTGGTGGGAATACATGTGATGAATTGTGTGTGCTATGAGGGATGTATCTTTAACATGTTGTATGGAAAAATGTTTCGTAAAATTTGACATTCCTTGAAACAAAAATTCCTCTTGAATGTAAATCATAGAGGAGATAGCCTTTGGTACCTTATTTAAATCCAATGAAAACACATTTCTTAGCCCTTGGGTCTAACTTTGTTCTGTTAATAGTTAAAGTTGATGAATAAACCAAGCAACCAAACACTTTTAAGTGCGACAAATCAGGTTGATTGTTATATAAAACAAAGAATGGTGTTGCATTTTGAAGTACTTTGGAAGGCAATCTATTTATCAAATGAACTGCATGTTTACTGCAAAATTCCAGAAATTCTTGGGCAAATTGGAATGGAATAAAAGTGCTCTTGTTGTGTTAAGAATGTGTTTATGTTTTCTTTCAACAATGCCATTTTGCTGGGAGTTTCCACACAACTAGTGTGGTGCACAATGCCTTTTTGAGAGTAAAAATCATGTAAAACAAATTTTGGTCCATTGTTAGACCGAATGACTTTTATTTTTAGGGAAAATTGAGTTTCAATCATTTGAACAAATATCTTGAGAAGTGGGGCAGCCTTGATTTATTTTTCATGAAATAGACCCAAGTGAATCGTGACTTATCATCAACAATTGTAAGAAAGTATTTGTCTCCTAGCATAGATGGAATGGAAAGATGACCCCATATATCTACATGAATCAAATCAAACATATGAATGCTTTTAGAAGTACTGTCAAAAGGCAATTTCTATTGCTTTGCCAAGTGGCATGCATTACAAGGTGAGTTGGTCTTGGTATGCTTTACAAAAGAGAAGGTACGTTGCAAAATTTCTAACTTGTCATCAGAAGGGTGACCTAACCTATGGTGCCAAAGGTCAAATACAGATTTATGGCAGAGATTTATTACATGAGATCTAGGAGATTCCTTGCTTGTAGACTTCAACACATATAACCCATGTTTTTCTTCAGCTGCAGCAATCTTCTTCATTGGAGGTAGGTCCTAATTTCAGGATAAGATGTAGAAAAACAACATGACAGTGTAGGGATTTAGTGAGTTTTGACACAAAAATAATATTGAATGTAAAGGATGGTACAAATAAAACATGAGTTAGGTAAAGTTTAGAAGTAAAGAAAACTATTCCAGAAATGGTAGTGAATGTTTCACTTCCATCTAGTAATTGTATAAGGATTGGTTTAATTTGTTTATGACAATGAAATAGAGAAAGGGATGGCATACATGGTCTATGGCACCAGAGTCAAGGATCCACATGTTTGGTTTCAAGATTCTACAACTAGCTAGGACATGAGCTGTACCTGGTGGCTTAGGGATGGTGGCAACTTGGTTGATAACATGATTTTGCTATGAATCATTTTGTCGAAGTAAAGCCAATAAAGCTTTCCTTTGCTCTGGAGTAAAATGCAACTCAAGTGCTTCATTATTAGCCTCCTTTTGGGAAATCAAGTTGCTGTATCATCAAAGTCCTCAAGCTATGCAATTCACATTTCTTGGCTTGTAAAGAGTAGGGAAACCAATCTTGAAGTTATAGGTCTCGACCAAGTGGCCAGTTCGCCACAATTAGAGCAGAACTGGGTTGATCCTCCTCGGCCTCTACTTTGGAAAGATGGGCCTCTGCCACCTCCTTCTGCCATGGCCTCGAGTTGGAGCTGAAAATTCTCCATTGGAAGTGGTGTTGGCTTCAGGGGTTTCTTCAAGGCAGGCACTTGTTCTTCTTGTAACAACAGGGAAAGCACTTTATCCATGTCAGGAGTAGGCTCCATGAGCATGATTTGAGATCTAATGTTTCCATACATATCATTCAACCCACGTAGGAATCGAATGACATATTCCTTTTGCTTGTAACCCCTCATTATTCCAAGACCACAATGACAAATTCCAATGCAAGCACAAGGTGGAATGGGTTGAAAACTATCTAGTTCTTCCCAAATAATCTTCAATTGAGTGAAGTATTTAGTAATAGAAAGATCACCTTGTTTCAATGCGTACAGGTTCTCAAGCAGTGTTGCAATGCGATAAAGATCGCCTTGATGATATCGCCTTCGTAAATCTCTCCATAGGTCAGGAATTTCGATCCATAGAATGCTTTGATAAATTTCAGGGCTAAGAGTATTGCACATCCAAGCTAGAACCATGGTGTTGCACTCACCCACGCAGCAAATGGATCGGTTTCTTGCGACTTTGAATGGTGCCATCGACGAATTGCAATTTATTCTTGGATTTAAGTGCGAGACGCATCGCACGTGCCCACATATGATAATTCCCACAACCAGGGAGAAGTGTGTTTACCAAGATTGTGCCTAGACTTTCATTTGGATGAAGGTAATATGGATCACGAATCAAGAGTGGAGCGTTCCGTCGATTCTGATCTTGATGTTGATCATGAATCACTTCTACCATTGCTGGCTCATGATACCATGTAGAAAATGTTGAGATGAAGGCGTTGAAAGAGAGAACTCAAGAAGTTGCTGAATGAATAATTGCATTGAATTGAATTGAGAATTCTAAAGCTGAGAGTTCCTGCAAGGTCCTATGTATATACAAGCATGTAGTTTGTGTGATAAGCTAAGCTAGGTGCTTAACTACTAACAGAATTAAGAAGAAAATAGAAAACAATCAGAAACAGAAAATAGTTATGGTCCTCTAGTCAGCACGTGGTGAAAATACTTGGGTAACAGAGCCTAAAGACTATGATGCAGAAGAAGTGAAGAAAATCATAGAGATTGCTTTGTTGTGCACTCAAGCATCAGTTGCTACAAGGCCAACAATGTCTGAAGTAGTAGCCTTACTCAAAAGTAAGAACTTATTGGGGCAGATGAGGCCTACTATGCCTCTCTTTGTTCAATCTAATATTAGGTCCCAGCAGCCAGACAACTCTACCTCAACTAGTGGTTCCTCCACATCAAATGCTACTGCTTCCACTTCTATATTATCAGCTAGATGAATATATTAAGCAAGCACAACATGAGTGTGCAGTTAAGGGAACTGAACTAAAGAGAGAATGAAATAAAGAAGGAAAAGGAAGAGAATTTTTTCTTCTGCCTGTTTTTCAGAATTATTAAAAAATTATACATGTGCAAACATGTATATTGTCAAATAGTGAGTACCTTAGTGTTTATCTCATTCAATAGAATCAAAGATTATGTTGATAATGAAGCTCTTTATTAGTCAAGACTAAAGAAAGGCGATTGACTAGGAGGTCTGAGGCACTTTCCTATAGATTTAGCCTGTTAGTCCTGTTCTTCAAAATGGGATTGTACATAATTTCCCAAGTGTACATTACCTAAACTTAAGGTGTTTTATGTGTGATAATAAAAAGGATTTGAATAAGGACATGTTTGAAACCCTGCTGCCTAAAATTCTTTCCTTGATTCTCCCTCTTATATTTTCTGAATTTTGTCTTTCTTTCTGAGAGCTATTTTCTTTCTGCAAGTTCAGATGATACAATAATAAAATGGTACAGTGGAGATGACCATTGCAACACTGAAAAACACAGAGTGGTTCTATACTCTTCACACATGACCAAAGTTGTAATTTGCAAACAATGCTAAATTCCATTCACTCCAACACTAAATATTAAGAAATCTGACCTTGCAAGTATTCAAAACATTTGCCACTGATAACATAAGGACGAGGAGTTCATTATTATTTTCAAAGAACATAAGGAGGTCACTATTACAAAAGGTTCCTAAAGCTGTGTCTTAAATCTCAAACATCCTATGGAGTGTTCAATGTAATTGGCCCATGTAGTTGAGGTCGATCAACTGATGTCAAAGCAGAACTTTTGAGTTTTGCCAGGTGGTATCTTGTCTTCAATTTCTTGTGCTTCTCTTCTTAGTCTTATAGGGAAAGTGAACAGACAATAAAACTTGCCCTTCATATGATTTCAGCCATCACTTCTGAATTCATTGTCTTAGTTTGAACTTGAACGGTTCGAAAGCTGGCTTAGATTTATCTATACCAATTGGCATGCCTACATGTGTATTTTTCTTTAGCTACTGATGACAATGAAGCTGAGCGTCATTTTGCTATCACATATCATAAAAAATTCAACAATTCTAGCTAACTTTCCACGATCAAATTCATGAATCATGATCTATGAGAGGATGTTGTCTTTGTTCACCCAGTTTTGAGTCCATATAATTAATTGACTACTTCACTACTTAGAACACGTAGATTTGGGCAGCTGTTGACATAAACTGATGAAGAACTGCCCAGTCTCCCATCATATTTTGGATAAAATGTCATTAACAGCCACAACAATGTTCTCGTAACGCTGCCAGACTTCCGGTATATCTTTATCCCTTGCTGCATAATCTAGCTGCACTAATGATCACCATACATAAATCAGCCAATTGCTAACCACACACAACAAGAAGAAGCTCCTATGGCAAAGTTTTCAAAGTTTTAAGGCAAAATCAGAAATCCAACTTGAAGATAAAGTCTCATACCATTAAATAGATTCCAATTAAGCAACAGCCATTCTTCTTCTCATATAAACAACAGAAGAACATGCACAACAGCACTAGTCAATTTCCCAAATCAATAAGCAACAGGTAATTGACAGCAGATAATTTCTCTTTTAAGTATATCAATTTGACTTTTTTGTCATGATGATAAACTTCTCCTCTTTCCTCCATATACATAACATTGGACTTGATAGATTTGTAAACTGTAAAAGCCACATGCATTAAGCAACTGATCGAACTGTCTGAAGACTACTAGGTAATGAATGCATATATACAGGCATTTATGATAACCATGAGGTTTAAAATCCACCTTACATCAAAAGTGGCTTTTTGCACCTTCATGTGAAACTATACTTGCAATGCTATGGCTTAAATCCTATAGTCACTATTTTGGAAAAGGATCTCCCTAAGATGGACATGTAACATTAATGTATGCGTGTTTCAGCAGCACTTACTCTAGTAACATTATTGAAGAGAGTAGAATAGAGCTTCCTTAGTTGAGGTCTCTCATTCCCAGGCTTGTTTTGGATGATGGTATATATATCTCTTTTCAATTGTGCTGAACTTCGTCTCAATGCCTTTTGTGCTGTTCTCCATGACTCTAACTCCAACAGATCCTTAACTTGTAACAAGTCCTGTGCATGGCCCCTAACTCCACTTTTTGCCTCTTCAACTGTCTGATCAGGTGCCACAAACCCAAACTCAAATGCACCTGCACTTTGTGCCCCCAAAATCAAACCTGCTAAGCCTAGAACCCCAACCCTTTTACTGATTTTCAATGAGAATTCCTTCTTCTGAGGATTTTCTTGGAAACAAGGTTTGCTAACTTTGTTGACACAGCACGTTAATGGTGGAAACAATTGTGTCATGTTGGGTTGCAAGATCATTGATCTAAACACCATTCTTGCTGTGACCTCAACCCTGATGACAACAAGGGTGAGTTTGGATTAACTTATTAAAGATTCAAAACAGTTTAATGTTTCAGACTTTCAGTTACCAAACAAAGCACCAACTGTATTGCTTACTTGACTTCACATGAAATGCTATTCCTAAAATAAAATTAAACAAGTTTCAATTACCAAACATGCCCCAACTAATGTATTGAATACTTGACTCACATGAATTGCTATTACTAACATAAATTTTGAAAGAAAAAAAAATTATGATTGAGGACGATTTTTTATGATAAAGACAACATAGTAGCTATAATATCACATTTTTTTTCAGGGCATTATACCCCCCCCCCCCAAAAAAAAAAAAAAAGAGGGGAGAGAAAAATGGAATTGACCCAAAACAAATTTGAAGGCAAAGTTGGTTCCTTTTTCGGAAGAGAAGCTTGAAAATGTGGTAGAGATTATTGGGGTTGTATGAAGAAAGAAAGGGAATGGGAAATGAGGCTTAAGAGAATGCAAAGTTGAGGCTTATCTTATCTTACCTTATCTGCTAAAGATGATGCTACCAATGGCAATGAGTGAAGGCCAAATCTGTGTAAAGTCGAAGCCTTTTTCTTTTTGGGTTCTAAACGACAAAAGCTTATGTAGTAGAGCAAATTCTGTCGTGGTCATCTATGTTGGTGACCAACCAGGTCACCGAATCTTAGTCGTTGAATAGATCTTATTCAAGGGTTGAGACTTGAGATTGAGATTTTTTTTTATCCAGTTATCCGGTAGCGAGACCGAAGCTCCTTGATGGATAAATCTCTAAGTACAAAATGGATAAATCTTTAATTAGATATATAAAAAATTCAGCTAATTTATATTTATTTTTAAGAGTTTATTTTGAATGTTCTCATCAAAATCTATTCTCTGTGATTAATTGATTTGATTGCTGTTTAAATTTTTTTATAACATCTTTATATTCGGAATAAATTCTATTTTTAATATTTACTAAAAATTATATTACTTATTTTACATATTATGAAAGAGTCGGACTCATCTACTTAAACTCTAGCTAGACAGGCTATTTTCAATATTTAAAGTCTAACTCGTTGAAATAAAGAAATGCTTTTTGAGAAGCCTTATAATTTAGCATATTTATTAAATCGACTTGGCCAAATGTAGGGTAAGAAAAAGGTCCTAATGAGTAACATGACCTACTTTTATCCCTACTTACAAGATTGGTGTTAACATAGGAGGACTATTATTAAATTTGTACACAGAACATCGATGGATCATCTTTTATATCAACCATTAAAATCATCTTGCGTTCTTGTTTTAAATACATTAAGCATCCTAGTTCGACATTCACCCTCCAAAAGTTAAGTAATTCAAATTGCAAAGCATTTAAAATTTTTGGTTTTGAATTTTTTTAATCAAAATATTTTACACCTGACAAGGCAGTTTCTGGGATTGTGTTGATTTCATCGTTACAAATAACTTTTTTATATTTACTATCATGACATTATTGCTAGCAAAAATAAGAAACAAAAAAACTATCATGACAATATGACATTATCACTTTAAGAGAGAGAAAGAGACAAATATTGTTATTTATAATATAACTTATTATCCGTAACCCATCCATCCATAATATAATGCTAAAGTTCTTCTATTATTATAGTAATGAGGCATTTTATCTTAATTTAAAAGTTTTAAATCATTTAAAAGTATAGTATTCTTTAATTTTATTTAAAATTTCATACATGTTCTGTTATTAGAATTATTATGTATTTTGACTCTCTATTTTCTTCATTTACATCTTTCTAAACTTTTCATAATAATACAATTTTTACAATTTTTAAAAGGTAGTAATTAAAGTGAATAATTTTTAATGTTACAATAAAATGTATAAAATATTTTATAAACATATATAAGATAATATGATGAATTCAAATTTCACATTCAATGAATTTAAGCAAATTTTGTCAGAAAATGATAAATAATTATTTTTTGAGATTGACAATATTAATTTAATTAGGTAAGAAAAGGTAGTGGATAATATTAATTAGGTAAGAGAATAATTTAAATAGTAATTATTCTAAGTAAAATAAAATTATAGATTTGTTGTTCAGGATTACGATTAATTCAAAATAGGGAAATGTTGTTCTTTGACCAAAAGAAAATAAATAATTATTTTTTGAGATTGACAATATTAGTTTAATTAGGTAAGAAAAGGTAGTGGATAATATTAATTAGGTAAGAGAATAATTAAAATAGTAATTATTCTAAGTAAAATAAAATTATAGATTGTTCAGGATTACAATTAATTCAAAAAGGGAAATGTTGTTCTTTGACCAAAAGAAAATGATAAATAATTATTTTTTGAGATTGACAATATTAATCTAATTAGGTAAGAAAAGGTAGTGGATAATATTATTTAGGTGAGAGAATAATTAAAATAGTAATTATTCTAAGTAAAATAAAATTATAGATTTAATGTTCAGGATTACAATTAATTCAAAAGAGGGAAATGCTGTTCTTTCTTAATTAGTTATTTGACTCTTTAATTAGTTATTTGATCTTGCTTCACGCAGACACACGTATATATAGTTTCATTCTTTTACTAAGTTTTATATCTTTCATCATCTAATTTAGTTTCGTGCTAAGATATGGCTTTCAAGATTACTCTATTCGTCCTAAGCCTCTTGGTCATGGTTACTCTCATCACTCCAAAGATAGTTGCTAGGGAATTTCCTCAGACTTCTTCCAACTCTAAAGCAGGTTAGTTTGAGTTTTGCTTTTAATTTATATATGACGAAGAACATTAAATCATAAAATAATATAAAGGGTTACGTTGCCTCTCATTCATATGATGAACTTCCCCTTCTGAATTTTGTTTAACAATTAGATTAAGATTCTTTCACAAATTACTGTGTTAACATATAAAAAAAAGTTGTATTCATTATGCTTGCGTCGTTGATTTTCAATGCAAATGTAATGACACACCATTTTATTTTTTGCAATTCAAATGTTTGCAGTTGAGGATGCTAAACAGACAAATGACCAGACTACAATTGGCGGTGGAATGTCAAGTGTTGACAATGGCATGTATATGCCCGGTGAAGGTAAATCAATGCATCTGATCTGTTTTTTCAAAGTTCCCCTTATTCCATGAATAGTTATGTCATTTTTATGTCAACTTAACTTGTACTTATGTAACATGAAAAGAAATTTTAGATGATATACTATAGTAAAAAATGTTTTGCCTTTTTGCAACTAATACAACAGAGAAATCGAAGACAAACCCTAGATTACATGGCATGGGTGGAGTAGGAGATAGCAAGGAGTGTCCCAGACAATGTTGCGACTACCCGTATGGTCAATGCGTTTGTTGCTAAAGTGAAACCACACAAATTGGATGCATGTATATGTATATCCATCGTAGTAGCTATTATCTTAGAATAGAGAAACAATATATGGAGTCTTTCTATACACCTTGTTATGTCTGCTGCAAGTTGAACAATCTTCTGTCAAACATGCATCTCACATATCTTGTGATTGTGTCAGTTATGAGAGCTACATGAATAATACTTACCATACGGTTTTCAAATTTCTTACATTTTTGTTATGTTTTACTTCATTCTTACTTTTCAAGTTGTTATTGATAATTATTAACATTTTAATTGAAATATCAATGACTGTCAATAATAAAGCAATGGATACATAGTGTCCAGAAATTAATGAGTTCGTTTGGTGTAAGAAAATAATTTGTAGTCTTTATTTTATATTTTCAAGATTTTGTGGAAGAAAAAATAAAAATAAAAATTGAAATTGGAATTTTGCTTTGTTATAAAGCATAGACTTCAAGTCCAGAAAGAAAACATTGTGCTCATTTCAATTTATTTTCTTTTTCAGTTGTCTATTCTCTCCATTTAATTTCGAAAATATTGTTTCACCAATATATAAATTGAGCCTTAAAACATCTCATATATATTTTAATATATTTTATTATAAAGAGAGAATCATATCCAACATATATCCAAATTTCATTGGGGTCTCATTTGGAGAGAAAATGTGGGGAATTGAGAAAATATATTACACCCCAAAGTTCTTAAATGAGATATATTTGGCTACATGTCAAAATAATTGTAGATGATTAGTGACAACTTATTGGCCTTAAACAAATAAGTATTTCAACATATAAAATGGCATGTCCCTAACTAAAACTTGGAATATTTGGTCACATGGGTAAATGATCTAGCAATCAACTGGAAATCCTTTTATTTAAGCCAATCTTTCTACATATGAATATAAGTAATTAGACGTTCAACATTTATATTGTCCTACGAGCATTTATATTTTCCACTTATGACTCATATATAATTTTTTAATAATCATAATTATAGGTATATAGATAGAAATATATATATAGATATTGTGTAATATAATATAATATCTTTGCCCTTATTTTTCGTGATAATAGTTTCTTTATTTAGACTACAAAGTATATTTCTTTGTTCAATAATAATAAAAAGTATATTTTCAGCACAATCAAATTAGAAAACACTATCAATTAAAAAACATTGTCCATGAGACAATATTTTTTTTATGTATTACATATTATAAATTATAGGTTTCGATATCAATATAGATCCTAATGATTTGATAGACACATAATAGCCGGTCATTATTTTACCTATTTATATTTGATTAATAGATATAGTGTATGATGTGGTCAAGCGTGTCTCATAAGCATTCTCTTCCGTCTCTTAAGCATTAGTAGTTTCTACCAATGTACGGTTAATGTGAATGTCATATATAATATTCATTTTGTGATACATTTTCCAAAAAACATGGACAATAGCAGTTATTTGGAAAACATTGAACAAAAACAAGTAAAAACTTATCGCACGAATATTCTAAGGAGCAAAAGATGTTCACATTGTTTGGCAGAAATAGGTACATAGAAACTTCTAATATTTTTCATACTTTTGTCAAAGGTGTTCTTCTTTATATCCTAAATAAATTCTTAAAAATATTTACTGACATGCTGAAAGTGTTGTTTTTTTATATAAAAAAAATCAAGTAGGGAACATTTATTCCCACCGCAATGAGAATACTCCATCTTCGCATTTGTTCTTTACTGCAAGTACATTATTCCTTCAATTTCTCTTCAACATTTGTTTATAATGTGAAAAAGATATCTTGCAAGTATCTCGCAAGTAATAACATGAAAAAGACAAAGATAACCTCAATTACAACTCATACATGATTATTTTTTTAATAATCCTAATTATAGGGGTGTAGATAGATATAGATAGAAATATATATAGATATTATGGATTATAGTTATAATATGATATCATAATAATAATAATACATCTTCAAAGAATAATTTCTTTATTTTTTGTGATATATATATATATATATATATATATATATATATATATATATATATCCAAGTATGATAAAATATTGCTATCTAATAATTAATTGCTATATAACAATAATTAATTCTAGGGTGATTGCACAAATAATTGTTGTCATGAAAAGGATTTTTTTTAAAAGAGAGAAAAGATAATTCTAATTACATGACTCATACATGATATTTTTTTAAATAATCCTAATTGAATAAGTGGTATTTTTATACCTAAAAGAAAAGATATTTTGCAATTGTTATCATGAAAATATATATATATATATATATATATATATATATATATATATATATATATATATCTCTGTGTGTGTGTGTGTATTTAAAAAAATTCCAACTATGACTCATACATGGTATTTTTTTTAAATAATCGTAATCATAGGATATATAGATAGTTATAGATAGAAATATATATAGATATTATAGATTATATGTATAATAAAATATAATATAATATAATATAATAATAATAATATATTTTTCCTTTATTTTTCGTGATAATAATTTCTTTATTTAGTCTACAAAGTATATTTCTTTGTTCAATAATAATTAAAATATATATTTTTGGTGCAATCAAATTAGAAAACACTATCAATTAAAAAACACAGTCTATGAGATAATATTTTATTATGTATTATATATTATAGATTTTGGATATCAATATAGATCCAAATTATTTGATAGACACATAATAACCAGTCATTATTTTACCTATTTATATGGTGTGGTCAAGCATGTCTCATAAGCATTTTCTTCTACTCTCTTAAGCATTGTTAGTTTCTACCAATATGCAGTCATTGTGAACACCCTATATAATATTCATTTTGTGATACGTTTTCTAGAAAACATGGACAATGTACTAGCAGTTATTTCGAAAACATCCTTATCACAAAAATATTCTAAGGAGCAAAAGAGATTCACATTGTTTTGGAGAAACAAGTACATAGCAACTTTCAATATTTTTCATACCTTTGTCAAAGGTGTTCTTTTTTATGTCCTACATAAATTCATGAAAATACTTTGTTGACATGCTGAAACTTTTTTTTTCAAATTATTTGGGGAACATTTATCCCCACCACAATGAGAATACTCTACCCCCACACTTGTTCTTTATTGGAGGTACATTACTCCTTTCCCTCTCTTTTGCATTTATTCATATATTAGCTATTTATGATACTTTCTCTTTACTTACGGCATGTTTGTAAACATTTCTTGCAACATATAGCTTTTCAAACAATAGCAATAATGCAGGTACGTTTATCAAATTTTGATCATCTTTTCAAGTGTTTTTTCCCTTACCAAATCATCATGAATTATTTTTCAAATATATTTAATTTGATATCTTGCAAAATATAAAAGTAGATTTTTTATTCTATATTTTCATAGTGACCAATCATACTAATAATCCTTCAACAAAAACTCATATTGATAATTTTAATAATTATTAAATAAAAGGAATACTATTTTCACAGGTGAAAATGAAAATCTACATACTATATCCACATTACAAGGTACGCAAGCAATGTCACTCCTTTTTACTCCAAATATTAGAGGTAACTCCAAAAATATGATATTATCTATTAATACATTTGATGTACCTATGTGGTTTTATAAATAGTTTATTTATTCTCCTTTTGATGTCATTAGAATAACAATGTTGAATAATAAACTAATGTGTAGATAAAACAAGTTTGGCACCAAAATTGACACATTCTATGCAAATGGCATCATCAAATTCAAGAACTCCATTATCGGATTTAACAAATGGTATTTCTTTTGAATTTGAATTTAACTTAAAGTATTCTTATGTATTCCACAAAAAGCTTATTTTTAATTAACTAGCCCAAATAATTGTTTATACTGAAAAATATCATTTTACAAATGTCCATGGTAGTTGCAAGTGTTATAATTTTATTAATAATTATATTTCAAAGTTGATTAAATTTATATTAATTGCTTTATTTGATGCTCTTTTCCACGTGTTAGAAAATAAAGAAAATGTTCAAACATAAGTTTACGTTGCAAGCTTTACGTTGCAAACATTATAAGTTTTAATAAAGAATTGTTCCTTTCCTTAATATCATATACTTCATGCATATGACTATGCTTTTATTAGCATAACTCATGAACGTTGGCTAACGGGAACATTGGCTAATGGGAAGTCTTTTTCCAAACTTATAAATAGCAACATCAACACTATTTTGGTATAGAGAAGCCTGACTATATACTTTCATGAAATATATTATCCTCTATTTAATTCTCTTGAGCACCCCATATACATTGTTCCTGGAGCCTCACTAATTCAAGTGCAGAGTTAGTGAGAAGTGTTGTATCATCTTAGTATTAGCCTGTGAAGACCATCTACACCAGCTTATTAGTTTGTGGTGGCAAATACTCTTTATGCCTAGCACGTGCCATAAATCGATAAGCAATTTATTTTTAATTGTGTTATATTCTTGTCATTTTTTAGCATTGTAATTTTTGGTTACTAATTATTTATACTATTTGGGATTATATCTTCTTTTATTAGTTTTATTTGTGTCAATTTTAATTGATAATTTTACTAGAGGAAGTTCTTCAAAGAGACCAAACTTTGACTCGCTTCAATTCAATGAACTTTGGAAAGAAAAAATCCAAAAAAGATCCATTATTTCATCTATTGTATCACATGTCATGTTTGAACTTGAAGGTAGGAACACAAATTTTTTTGTATATGCTTTCCCTTACAATAGCATATTGAAAAGTAATGAATGCTATGTACTTTCCTGAAGTCTAATTTATTAGTTGTTTCCTCTTCAACATGAATAGATGATACTCCATTCAACCAATCCGCTAGTGAAAACATGGAGAGTTGTCATTTGATAATCCTTTATTTGAACAATATGAGAATGAAGGTAACTTTAGATAACATCTATAATCTTTATACTATGTCAAATAATTATATTGGAAGTATTAATTGTAAAAATTTTATTTTTTGACAGAATATTTGGATTTAGGAGACTTTTCATTACAGTGTGAATTTTGTTATGCTTCTGGATGATATGAAGAAAGATCGAAAAAACATAGAAGCTCTACATCTTTGTATTTTTCCATTTGTGTATGAAAGGAAAGATTGAACTCCCACTATTGAAAAGACCCCATGATTTACTATTTAATTTGCTAAATGGCATCGATAGGAGAAGTGGTCATTTTTTTAAAAATATTAGACAAGACAATAGCATGTTTTCATTCCCTTCTATTGGAGGAAAAGTTGAAACCTCTCTAAACAATGGCCGAGCACCTCCAGTTTATTCTACATGGGCAGAATTCACATAAAATAGGCTCTTCACTTCCAGTTGAAGGTCGTTTGCCAAAATTTTCTCAGTTTTATATATATGATACTCAGAATGAGATAGCAAATAGAATGAATCATTTTAGGTACAAATTCATTTATACTTATGATTAATTATTTCTTTAACTACTAACTTCTCTTTGAAATAAATTCATAGATTAGATCTTCTACAAAGCATATTTAAACAAATTGTCATTTGTTTTCAGTCATGGGCGACAAACTTACATAACTTTAATAGAGGATTTAAAGGACGTGATTGATCAAAACAATGTTTTGGCACAAACTTTTAGGAGGGTAAGAGATTTTATAAATCAAGAACCCTATGCTAATATTTGTTTGAGGTTGTTTCGAAGTAGATTTTGAGATGCAAGAAATTATAATATTCCATCTGTTGATGAAGTTGCTGCTCTAATAGTTAGGGATTTTGATGCTTCTAATCAAGAGAGAGATACATTGTAAAAAAAATGATGGTCATTTACAAAGAATTCATGAGACTCTCACTGCTTTCATCCCTCTTCAATACCCACTGCTATTTCCATTTCGAAAAGATGGATACTAAGACGACATACCTATAAAGGATTCTATCAAGAATTACAGGAGTTTAGAGAGAGTTAGAGTAACGTTGAGGGAGTTTATTGCATTTAAGATACAAGAAAGACAATTAGAGTATGGAAACATCTTATGCTCCGAATATTGTTCCAACAATTCTTAGTTGACACCTACACGATGATTGAAGCTCAGAGAATCCACTAGGTGAGTTTAAACAAAATATGATCAAGTTCACATTTTGAGTGGCTTAGAGAAAGCTGTCACAAGAGGTGAAACAGATCCAGCAAGCTCAGGAATACGCATAATTCTACCCTCTTCTTTTGGAGGAATGAGATATATGTTTAATAATTGTTAGAATGCAATAGCTGTTTGTAAGAGGTATGAATATCCTGATTTATTTATTTATAGTTACCTACAATACTAAATGGCGAGAAATAGCAAGATTTGTCAATGAAAGGAATATTAAAGCAGAAGACAGACTTATATTGCATGCAGAGTCTTCCAAATGAAGTTAGATCAAATATTAATTGACTTCAAAGGGAAAGTTATAGCAGGTAATATTATTGTCCATTATTTGTAAGTGATTTTAATTTTTTAAAATATTATAATAATAAATTAAATATTATCTCTATCAATATATTTTATATTTTTAAAGACACATTGAATTTTTGTTATGTTCAAGTATGTATACAATTGAATTTTAAAAGAGAGGGTTGCCTCATGTGCATATTTGATTATGGTTACACCCAGATATAAACTACATACACCTGATTCTATTGATCATGTGATATCTTGAGCTATAGAACAAGGGAAAATATCCTCAACTATTTGAGCATGTTACTAAATTAATTATGCACAATCCTTATGGCATGGCTGATCCAAAATCACCATGTATGAATTATGGAAAATGCTCAAAATTTTTTTCCAAAGAAGCTTGTCGAAAGCACAACATTTAATGAAGACGGTTATCCTATATACAAAAGAAGAAATAGAGGAGTAACCATTGTAAGAAAGCAGACTGACTTGGACAATTGATTTGTGGTTCCTTATAATCCAAAACTGTTGATGAACTATCAAGCTCATATCAACATTGAATATTGTAACAAGTCAAATTCGATCAAGTATATCTTTAAGTATGTTAATAAAGGCCCAGATAGAGTTACCATTGCAATTACACAACTAACAGGTGATCCTGTTAATAGAGGAGTGGTAGATGAGATAAAAAAAACTACTATGATTGTTGCTATCTTTCTACATGCGAAGTTGTTTGGAGAATTCTCGCATTTGATATACATCATAGGTGGCCTCCTGCAGAGATTAAGCTTTTATCTTCCAAATCAGCAATTGGTTATTGTCAAGACAGTGACAGAATTGATGATGTTGTTCAAAAGAATAAGGAAAAAAAGACAATGTTTGAGGCTTAGATGATTGCAAACATTTCTTACCCTTGAAGGTAGATTTAACTTATGCTGAGTTTCCAAGCCATTTTGTTTACAACAAAACAAAGCAAGAATGGTTACCTATGAAACAGGGACATTCAATAGGTAGGCTTCAATACATACCTCCTGAACTGGTGAGTTGTACTACTTGAGACTTGTTAACTGTTAGAAAGGATGTATGAGTTATGAAAGTTGAAGGACAATTGATAATTTGGTTCACAACTCTTTCGAAGAAGCATGTCATACTCTAGGGTTATTAGCAAACAATAATAAATTTATTGAAGGTATAAAGGAAGTTGCTGAGTTAGCATCTAGAAATCAGCTAACGAAACTCTTTATTAAATTATTACTAACAAACACAATGAGCAAGCCGTATTTTGTCTAGGAGAGGCTTGGCAACTTTTTGCAGATGGAATCTTATATGACGGAGAAGAATATAAAGGAATCAAGGTATGTTTTAAATTGTAATTTAAATCTTTTATCAATGACTTTAATATTATGTTTCAAAATTTTTAGGAGAAATTATGTTTCAAAATTTTAGGACAAATATTGCAGTTTTTAGAAAAAATAGAGTTTCATATTGTTATAAAAAACCTTTCGTTATTTATAGATCTTGCCATCCCAAGTTCAAAGTTGAAGAATTTATATTTGATCAAAATTGAAAAGTTACTTAGTTTAAATAGAAGGTCTTTGAAAGAGTTCAAGTTCATATCATACCCAAATGATTGACCACTCAATCAATTTCAAAATCATCTCTTAGCTAAAAAGCTAAACTATGACAAAGAACAATTGTCCATTGATCTTAAAATATACTTATCTTCAATGAATGACAATCAGAGGATAATTTATAATAGTATAATGGATTTGATAACCACTAATAAAGGAGGTTTTTATTTTGTATACTATGGAGGAACTGAAAAAACATTCATTTGGAGAACATTGTTCGCTGTTGTTAGATCCAAAGGCAAAATTGTTTTAAATGTTGGATCCAGCGGCATTGCTTCATTGCTTTTACCTAGTGGGAAGACAACTCATTTTAGATTTTTGATTCCTTTAACACTTACTGAGTTGTCAACATGTACTATCAAGTAAGGAAGTCTGAAAGCAAAACCTTCAACAAGCAAGTCTCATCATATGGGTGAAACATGCATGGTAAATAAGTTTGCTTTTGAGGCTTTGGATCGTACAATGAGAGATATTATGAGGCTCACAAACAATAACTCAAGAGATGAACTATTTGATGGAAAAACAATTATCCTTGGAGGAGACTTTCGTCAGATACTTCCAGTTATTCCAAGAGCTTCAAAACAGGAAATTGTAAATGCCATCATAAATTCATCAAATTTGTGGTCGTATTGCAAGGTTCTTAAACTAACAAAAAAATATATGAGGTTACAGACAACAAGTTCCTCCTCTATATATCTACAATTGAGATTTTTGTTGACTGGATAGTTCAAATTGGAGATGGAAAGCTAGGAATGGATAATGATGGGATTGCAAAAATTGAAATTCCAACTGAATTTTTTAATTTTAGAATCAACTTCTCCTCTAAAGGGTATTGTTGATTTTACTTATCCAAATTTATTGGATAACTTGAAAAACTATGCCTTTTTTTAGGATAGAGCATTGCTAGCACCTACTCTTGAAGTAGTTGAAATAGTCAACGAATTTGTTCTTTCTCAAATTCCTAGGGAGGAAAAAGAGTATCTGAATTCTAATTCATATTGCATTGCAAATGAAGATGTTGGCATTTAGGCAGATTGGACAACTATAGAGTTTCTGAATGAAATAAAGTGTTATGGCATTCCAAATCACAAATTAGTTTTGAAAAATTAAGTCCAAGTTATGCTATTAAGGAACATTGTTCAATCTTCTGGATTGTGTAATCAAACAAGATTAATAGTTGAAGAATTGGGAAACAATGCTATTGGAGCAATTGTAGTGACAGGCAATAAAATTGGAGAAAAGGTTTACATATCTAGATGAATCTAATATCTTCTGAATCCAGGCATGCCTCTCAAGTTTCAAATAAGATAATTTTCTATTATTCTCTGCTTTATGACCATTAATAAAAGTCAAGGTCAATCTTTGTCATTTGTTGGATTATTTTTAGCCAAACATGTCTTCATTCATGGACAACTTTATGTGGTTATCTCAAGAGTAAAATCAAGAAGTGGTTTGAAAATATTAATATTGGATGACAAAGGGCAGCCTAGCAACATAATTAGAAATGCTGTTTATCCAAAGATGTTTCAAAAAATTTAAATTTCATCTATGAATCTATGTTTTATATTTTTTGTTTAATTTAATAAATAAAACATTCATTACATTCATTATCAAGTCTTTACATACTTTAGAACTAATATATATTTTGATTATATAATGTAGAGTGGAATATGAAGATCAAAATTTGACACAAGATTCCTATGTAATTAATATTTTATATTATTTACTTTTAATCGTAACATTATTGTTAATTATCTACTATTGTAATTTAATTTATAAAAGTTGATGCCAAATACTAACTTTTAAACTATTTTTATTACCCGGTATTACATCTAATCAAACAATATATATGTATATATATATATATATATATATATATATAAAGAAAAAATTTTTATTTCCAGCTATCTCTCCCCTCTCCTTTTTATCTAGCATCTCACTCTTGCTATTATGATTCAAACTCTAAAATCCTTTATTTTCATTTTTTTTTCAATCTTTCCTTTTTCTTTCAACTCAGCTTCCAATTCTTCAGTAGTTAGCACAATTTGAAAATCAAATATTTTCATTATCTCTTTGAATACTCCCACCTCTACTTTCCACAGGTCAACTAGACAATTTTTATTTTTAACATATCTGTCAGACATTATTAGGAACATTCCATGATTTAAAACATAGACATTAGTAGATATATGAACATAAGACTCAATATTTTTCTCACTTTTATCTCTTTCTTCAAGTACCTTATTTTGATGCTCATTTTCCATGTTCAAATAATCGACCCGTTCAGTCCAGCATTTGTTGCTGATGTTGTTGAGAATTAAATGTTCCACCTTCATACGATGTTCATACTATGTAATAAAATATTCTCTAATCAACTACGCTATAAAATTGTGCACATGTCAGGGGGATACACAGCACCTGAGTATGCAATCCATGGTCAGATATCAGAGAAGGCTAATTCCTACAGCTATGGTGTTGTAGTCCTAGTCTCCTAGAAATCATAGGTGGCCAAAAGAGTAGTGAACAATTGAGGGAAGATGCTGATGGTGAATTCCTCCTTCAAAGGGTACGCAATTTCACATAACTACATGACAAAAGTAGTCACAAATTTGTCACCTTGATATCAATATTTTTATGTTACTAGGATTATGTGAAGGAAACAATAAAAATATAGTGACGGTTTTGTAATTAAAATTGAAAACAGAAATGAAAATAGAATGTATTTTTTGAAACCGGACAGACCATGAGTTTCACAATTACACCCTATTAATTTTGGTTTTAATTGCTCAACAGGCATGGAAACTGTACGAGGGAAATATGTACTTGGAGTTGGTGGACAGGACATTGGAGCCTGAAGACTATGATGTAGAAGAAGTGAATAAAATCATAGAGATTGCTTTGTTGTGCACTCAAGCATCAGCTGCTACAAGGCCAACAAAAGGGGGCATATGAGGCCTACTATGCCTGTCTTTGTTCAATCCAATATTAGGTCCCAGCAGCCAGACAACTCTACCTCAACTAGTGTTCCCTCCACATCAAATGCTACTGCTTCCACTTCTATACTATCAGGTAGATGAATATATTAAGCAAGCACAGCATGAGTGTGCAGTTAAGGGAATTGAACTAAAGAGAGAATGAAATAAAGAAGGAAAAGGAAGAGGATTTTTTCTTCTGCCTGTTTTTCAGAATTATTAAAAAACTATACATGTGCAAACATGTATATTGTTAAATAGTGAGTACCTTAATGTTTATCTCATTCAATAGAATCAAAGATTATGTTGATAATGAAGCGCTTTATTAGTAAAGGCTAAAAGAAAGGGGATTGACTAGGCGGTCTGAGGTACTTTCCTATACATTTAGCCTGTTAGTCCTGTTCTTCAAAATGGGATTGTACATAATTTCCCAAGTGATCATTACCTAAACTTAAGGTGTTTTATGTGTGATAATAAAAAGGGTTTGAATTAGGACATATTTGAAACACTGCTGCCTAAAATTCTTGCCTTGATTCTCCCTCTTATATTTTCTGAATTTTGTCTTTCTTTCTGAGAGCTATTTTCTTTCTGCAAGTTCAGATGATACAATATATAAAATGGTACAGTGGAGATGACCATTGCAACACTGAAAAACACACACTGGTTCTATACTCTTCACACATGACCAAAGTTGTAATTTGCAAACAATGCTAAATTCCATTCACTCCAACACTAAATATTAAGAAATCTGACCTTGCAAATATTCAAAACATTTGCTACTGATAACATAAGGACTAGGAGTTCACTATTATTTTCAAAGAACATAAGGAGTTCACTACTACAAAAGGTTCCTAAAGCTGTGTCTTAAATCTCAAACATTCTATGGAGTGTTCAATGTAATTGGCCCATGCAGTTGAGGTCATTCAATCATGTCAAAGAAGAACTTCTGAGTTTTGCCAGGTGGTATCTTGTCTTCAAGTTCTTGTGCTTCTCTTCTTAGTCTTATAGGGAAAGTGAACAGACAATAAAACTTGCCCTTCATATGATTTCAGCCATCACTTCTGAATTTATTGCCTTAGTTTGAACTTGAACGGTTCAAAAAGCTGGCTTAGATTTATCTATACCAATTGGCATGCCTACATGTGTATTTTTCTTTAGCTACTGATGACAATGAGGCTGCGCGTCATTTTGCTATCACATATCATAAAAAATTCAACAATTCTAGCTAACTTTCCACGATCAAATTCATGAATCATGATCTATGAGAGGATGTTGTTTCGTTCACCCAGTTTTGAGTCCATATAATTAATTGACTACTTCACTACTTAGAGCAAGTAGATTTGGGCAGCTGTCGACATAAACTGATGAATAAACTGCTCAGTCTCCCATCATATTTTGGATAGAATGTCATTGGCAGCCACAGCAATGTTCTTGTAACGCTGCCAGACTTCCGGTATATCTTTATCCCTTGCTGCATAATCTAGCTGCACTAATGATCACCATACATAAATAACAGCCAATTGCTAACCACTTACACAACAAGAAGAAGCTCCTATGGCAAAGTTTTCAAAGTTTTAAGGCAAAATCAGAAATCCAACTTGAAGGTCAAGTCTCATACCATTCAATAGATACCAATTAAGCAACACCCATTCTTCTACTCATACAAACAACAGAAGAACATGCACAACAGCACAAGTCAATTTCCCAAATCAATATGCAACAGGTAATTGAAAGCAGATAATTTCTCTTTTAAGTATATCAATTTGACTTTTTTGTCATGATGATAAACTTCTCTTCTCTTTCCTCCATATACATAACATTGGACTTGATAGATTTGTAAACTGTAAAAGCCACCATGCATTAAGCAACTGATCTAGCTATCTGAAGACTACTAGGTAATGAATGCACATATACAGGCATTTATGATAACCATGAGGTTTAAAAATCCACCTTACATCAAAAGTGGCTTTTTGCACCTTCATGTGAAACTATACTTGCAATGTTATGGCTTAAATCCTATAATCACTATTTTGGAAAGGTTCTCCCTACGATGGACATGGAACATAAATGTATGTGTGTTTCACCAGCACTTACTCTAGTAACATTATTGAAGAGAGTAGAATAGAGCTTCCTTAGTTGAGGTCTCTCATTCCCAGGCTTGTTTTGGATGATGGTATATATATCTCTTTTCAATTGTGCTGAACTTCGTCTCAATGCCTTTTGTGCTGCTCTCCATGACTCTAACTCCAACAGATCCTTAACTTGTAACAAGTCCTGTCCATGGCCCCTAACTCCACTTTGTGCCTCTTCAACTGTCTGATCAGGTGCCACAAACCCAAACTCAAATGCACCTGCACTGTGTCCCCAAAATCAAACCTGCTAAGCCTAGAACCCCAACCCTTTTACTGATTTTCAATGAGAATTCCTTCTTCTGAGGATTTTCTTGGAAACAAGGTTTGCTAACTTTGTTGACACAGCATGTTAATGGTGGAAACAATTGTGTCACGTTGGGTTGCAAGATCAACGATCTCAACTCCATTCTTGCTGTGATCTCAACCACCTGATAACAAAAAGGGTGAGTTTGGATTAACTTATTAAAGATTCAAAACAGTTTAATGTTTCAGACTTTCAGTTACCAAACAAAGCACCAACTGTATTGCTTACTTGACTTCACATGAAATGCTATTCCTAAAATAAAATTAAACAAGTTTCAATTACCAAACATGCCCCAACTAATGTATTAAATATTTGACTCACATGAATTGCTATTACTAACATAAATTTTGAAAGAAAAAATATATATATAATTGAGGACGAATTTTTATGATAAAGACAACATAGTAACTACAATATGACATTTTTTTTTCAGGGCATTATCTCCCGCGCCCCCCCCCCCCAAAAAAAAAAAAAGGGGAAGAAAAATGGAATTGACCCAAAACAAATTTGAAGGCAAAGTTGGTTCCTTTTCCGGAAGAGAAGCTTGAAAATGTGGTAGAGATTATTGGGGTTGTATGAAGAAAGAAAGGGAATGGGAAATGAGGCTTAAGAGAATGGAAAGTTGAGGCTTGTAAGGTAAACTAGAAGTGCATTCATCGTACCTTGTCTGCTAAAGATGATGCTACCAATGGCAATGAGTGAAGGCTAAAGTTGAAGACTATTTTTTTTTTAGTTCTAAACGACAAAGCTTATGTAGTAGAGCAAATTCTGTCGTGGTCACTTTTATGTTGGTGACCAACTTGGTCACCGAATCTTAGTCGTTGAATAGATCTTATTCAAGGGTTGAGACTGGAGATTGAGATTTTTTTTTTTTTGTCCAGTTATCCGCCAGCGATACCGAAGCTCCTTGATCGGTAAATCTCTTAAGTACAAAATGGATAAATCTTTAACTATTTAAAAAATTCAGCTAATTTATATTTATTTTTAAGAGTTTATTTTGAATGTTCTCATCAAAATCTACTCTTTGAGATTAACTGATTTGATTGTTGCGCAAAATTTTTTATAATATCTTCATATTTGGAATAAATCCTATTTTTAATATTTATTAAAAATTATATTACCTACTTTACATATTTTGAACAAGTCGGACCCATCTACTTAATCCTAAGTACACAGTATGTTATATTTAGGTTTTGTTTGGCAAAAAAAAGAAATAGAAAGGAAGAAAATGGAATAGAGAGAAATTGAGAGGAAGGAAGTTGAGGTGATTTTTATTTGCAATATATATATTTAGATGAAAGGAAAATAGGAATGAAGGAAATAGAAAAAAGATTAATTTGTTTTATTTGTTTGGATAGAAAAATGAAGGAAAGAAAGAACAATGATATCAAATGAATTTTTTATCCTTATATTATGAAAAAACAAAAAGGTTATTTTTTTATAGAACTATCTAAAAAGTTATTGAAAAATTAAAATTAGATACAATTTTATCATAAATTTATCTATCAAAATAATATAAATAAATATAATAAAAATTAACCTTATTCATATTTATATAAAAGCATTCAAGTCAGTATCTTTATTTTATATTTAATAATTTTATTAATTAATATCAAATAGAAAATGTGACTATTTTTTAATATAACAAATTTAGAATAATATTAAGCTAATAAATAAGAAAATATTAATAAAAATAAATTATTCAAATTTATTTAAATTAAAAATATTAAAGTCACTAATATGCAAATTTATTTAAATAATGAGCGTGGGTATTTTTTGAATATGCAAATATCACCCCATCTCTCAACACTTTTCCACCCATATGGGGAGAAAAAAGATTGGGTGGGTCCCACATACTTTTTGGCACTATTCAATATTTCCTCTCTAATTTTCTTTGTACCAAACGATGGAAGATTACTTCCTTCCCCCCAATTTCCTTCTTTTTCCAACCTCTCCTCTCAATTTCCTTTTAAACAAACACAGTCTATTTTCAATATCTAAAGTCTAACTCGTTTAAATAAAAAAGGCTTTTTGAGAAGCCTTATAATCTATATTTATGATCTATAATATTAATATTTCAAACTCTTATGATGGAAAGTTTTCCAGTGTCACAATGAGAATGATTTAGGCCCATAGTTTTTAAAAAGTTAATCATTAATTATTTTTAAAAAAATAAAACTACAATTATTACATATTATTAGAATATCATTGACAATCATTAGTATTTAATAATGAGATCGCCCATTATTCACGTTCTAAAAATCACTTTTAAGCGTCTCGAGTATTTTAACATAATATATATGCAATGTATCTCATGAAAGATTTTTGACATATCTGTTGGCTCTATCGGATGTTTCATCTTGCAGAATTCTTCTTCTTGCTTCTTTTCTTTGTTTGCAACCTTAGTGATTGTTTAACTATTTTTCTTTTATGTTTATATTGTTTCAGTCCAATGTTATTACAAAGATTTCAACTCACAATAAAGGTATCTTCTGTTCTTCTTCATCTTCCTTCTCATATCCTATTGCATTTTTATTTTTATTTTTTGTTATTTATCTTGTGTTCTCCACTTCTTCTATGATATTAATATATTGATATGTAAATCTATAAATTCCAACTATAAAATGTGAAATGTTTTATGTGTGATAAATTTGTATTATTCACTGATTTTTAATTTTTTGAGTTTGGAACATGTTCTTAACTTTATCATGTTCTTTTTTATTGTTTTCATTTTATTTTACTTGGTCACCTTTTTTATGTTAAATTTTGATTATTTTCATTTTAATTTTCTTTCTAATTGTTTGCATTTTATTTTTTCTTTGTCATCAATTTTTCCTTTGTTATGCATTTATTATTTTTTATATATAGCTTTTTTATCATTGTTTTTGTTTTCCATATTGTCTTCTAGGTTTGAAGTAGATTATAGCATTATTTGCTCAAAGATTTTGTATTGTTGACTTGTCATTCTTATTTATCTCTTTTGGTTATATTCCTACTTTTATTTGTTTAATTAATCTTTGCATTTGATCTCTATATTTGTTATGTTCAAGACTTTTCACCGTGGTAGCTCATCAATTACTCCTATTCATATAGTCTTTTGGTTGAAAATTGATCATTTGTTGTGCTTTGATTCTGCCCATAATTTATTTGTATACATAAATGATTTATTTTATATATTGAGTTATTATTATTAATTTTTAAGCTTAAGAAAGCATAGGTGAATCAAGTAGTTTTTAACTCATGTTGGTGTTTTTTTTTATGCAATGCAACTTTCGATCTCTACAAGATCCTAAAAATTCCTAAGTTTATTTCCATGTTAGATATTTCATTTTTCAATAATTTATTTTTGTGTGTTATATAGGATATGTATATTTATAAGATTTTCATATTTACGATATTTTGGCAATGATATGTAGGAGTTAGTCTTGGATGGAAGTAATGACCCATAGACACCAAAAGAGAAAATGAAAGCTGACAAAAATAAGAGGATTTTTAAAACTAGGTTTTATCGACCGAACAAATGGATAATTCATCACTTAGTATATAGGAATTAATAAGGAGAAAAATATGCAATATTAGTCATTAGGAAGTCAATTGCATAGGGGTTATGATATTCCTATGTTATTGTAGCAAATGAGAGGGAGAAAGCAAACATTATGGAGCAATTACAATTTCTATTACATATAATTAATTGATTAGGAAGGGGAAATTTATTTTAATTTTATCGCATATAATAATAAAATAGTCCAAGATACATGCAATTTTATTAAATGATTTTTATATATCATTGATTGGTGGTTTGTGTTACAATTATGTTAATTCCATTTTAAATGCATTTTTTAAATAAAAAATTAAAATGGAACATAAAAGAAATTAAATGCATTTATTATATGAATCAATTTCTTAATTTGAAATGGATAAGTTTCAAATAGGATTTGAATGATATTTTGAATATGTTTACAAGGATTTGGATGATATGTACATGGTAAAATGATAAGGCTATGAAGCAAAAAAGATTTGATACAACAATTGTGTGAATGAAAGAAAAATAGGAAACATAATAAGAGATTAGGAGAGTTAAAAATTGATATTATGAGTCATGATCTTTTGTTACAACAACATGATCTTCTGCTATTGCAAACCTTAAATATTCAAAGTTTAACAAATGACTTTGGTATTTGATTTGTTTGAGGTAATAAATATGTAAATTAAAAGTCTTTTAGCATGTTTATATATTTTTGTTGACTAATGTTGGAAATTCAAAATTTAGTAATTAATTGTATTCTTGATCTATTAAGAATGGAAAATTGAAGCAATGAGGATTTGAACTTTCATATACCTAGAATCAACTTTAGAAATCGAGATTTGAATTGATTTGAAAATTGATCATTATGTTTAAAATTGATCAGTTGGTATTTAAAATTAAAAATATAAATTAATTTTATTTTCTTCCTATTTATGTTTTAAATCAGATTATTTTATATTGAATCGTACAAAATTTAATAGAAATTGAAAATTTCATTAATTCAATTTATTGTGATTTATTAAATCAAATCAAACATGTCTAAATCAGTTAACATATCAATATATGTGTGTGTGTGTGTGTATGTGTGCGTTAATCATATCTACAATATTAATTTATATCTATAATATTAGTATTAATTTATTAGTTTATTATCATTAATTTATACAATTGCAATATTCATAATAATCATTTTTAATATTTGGGCAATTTATGTTGAAATCTACATGGCCAAAAATATTGTACATTATGTGATAACCTTATATATTGGAGTTTTTTAAAATAATTAGTTATAAATAAAATCTACTATACTAATATTTCAAACTCCTTTCATGGAAACTATTACATGTGTCATTCATATAGTAATTTAGGCTTCACGTGACATTCATATAGTGATTTAAGCCCCACTTTTCTCAATTTTTATGTCAAAAGATTTTTTTGAACTTAATTTATAATTTACTTATTAATTATTTTTATATGAAATAAAATCAAATATTATAATCATCAAAGAATCAAATATTACAATCATTAAAGATTACAGTTTATAGAGGACCCATTTCAATATAATTATGATCTACAATTAAAATTAAAAATCATTAATAACCTTGCATTATGAGGATAATATAAAAATACCAAAGAAAATATATTTTCAAAATAAATAATCTTTAAGATCAGCATATTTTTTGGCTTTAAAGAAAATGGATAGGTCAAATTGTTAATAAATGACTAATTGGTTGATTTTGATATGATAATAATTCAAAATTCAATTTCTACCAAATTTATTCTTAATCAAATATTTAAGACTCATTATAATACTAATATGATAATTTATTCTGAATCAAATATGATAAAAATTGATGTAATACTAATATTTAAGACTCGTTACATGGAAAGTCTTCCATGTGTTATTCGTAAAAAAAATTATGCCTCATTATTTTCATAATCTTAATATTTAAAGTAAGTTTTTAAATTTAATTTACCTTCTAATTATTAATTATTTTTTTCAATCATACCTTCATATCTCTTTACCATTAATAAAAGTAATATAAAAAATAAAAAATAGCATAAACAAAATTATACCATAAAAATTATATATATATATATATATATATATATATATATATATAATTATAGTATTAATGATAACAATGTTATTATAATTATGTTACAAAAAAATATTACAATAACAACAAATATATTAATCATATTTATTATAATGAAGGATTATAATGATAGGATTAATTATAATAAAACTATTATAATTATGATAATTAATGATAACAAGAAAACCTTATCACACCTTTATTTTTTTAGTTATCTTTAATGGATTTGTATGATATATGTATTTTATTTTTTAATTTAGATTATGTTGCATTAGTAGTATTTATTATTATGGATATAAATGTTTTACATTTCAAAATATTTTTAAATTTTTTTCATTTTTAAATTTTTTAATTAACCCATAAATATTAGTAGGATTCAAAACTTCACGTGGAATGATGAATGAGTATATGTGACGAGGAAGAAGATTGGGATGAGGATGGGGATTAGGGAAAAATTTTCTAACTAAATCTAGAACTTTTGAAAATTATAACAAAAAAATTATCTATCTACCTGTCTTATTATACCCCATTTAATTTTTTGCAACTTGAACATTCCAACTCATTAATTCCATAATTTTTTCATACTAATTTTTTGGAAAAAAAACCTTCAAATTTTCAGCATTAAAATATTTAAAAAATCAATTCCATAATTTACACTTCTTTGATAATGATACTAAATATTTATTAATTTTCAAAAATTAAATAATTACATTAATTTTTTTAATTGAAAATAATATTGTAATAATTGATATACTACTCTAATAATTGAGAAAATGTAAATTAGGATTATATATAATTTTTTACTAATTATTACACATTAATTATAACATATATTTAAAATTGATATTTTAATTTATTAAAAGGATGTACAAGGAAAGAACGTGTAATTAAAATCACATAAATCAAATTTATTCATTATTTTTATATTTTTATAAATTAAATATTTTAATTTATTAAAAAGATATAAACGACTAAGAATGATAAAAAAAAAAAGTTCTAAGTGGGTACAAGCGGGAATTATCCATAATGGGGATAGGAATTAGGACATATTTTATCTTCATAGGAACGATCGATAGAGGTAAAGTCCTGTTAAACAAGATAAAGATGTGGATAGCACACCTTCATTTTTTTCAATTATCTTTATTGGATTTGCATTATGTATGCATTTTTAATTTTAATTTGGATTATTTTGCATTAATAGTATTTGGTATTATGGATACTTATGTTTCAAATTGTAAAATATTTTTAAAGTTTTTCTCTATTTGAAATTTGTTAATAAAGCCTGAAATATAGGGATTCAAAATCCCTACATGGAATGGGAAATGGGGACTTGTGAGGGATGATGGGATGGATGAGAGGCAAAATTCTAAAAGACTAAGGGCGGACATGTCCTCTTCTCAATACACATTGTCATTTTTATAAATAACTCATAATATACTAAAATTATCCACTTATTCTCTTTCTTTATTCAATAATTTCAACTTTTGAAATGTGTAAATTTTTCAAAAAATAGGCTCTTTATTATTAGTTATAGGTTATCTATCGAGATTTTTTAGCTTTATATTATAAACATAATATTTAAAATAAGATATAAAATAGAATGACATGTTTATATTTTGTCCATTTATTTAATTATTTAACTATTAACTGAATTTTAAAATAAATTTATATACTTAATTTTCTATAAAATATATTTAAATAAATTATTTATTTTTGATAATGAATAACAAACTATATTTGTTATCTCCTGAGTTATCTCCTGAATTGACAAGGTCAAATGACTAGTTTAGCATATTTATTAAATTGAGTTGGCCAAATATTAACTAGGAAAAAGGTCCCGATGAATGACCTGACCTACTTCTATCCTTACTTACAAGATTGGTGTTAACAGAGAAGGACTATTATTAAATTTGTACACAAAACATCGACGGATCATCTATTATAGAATGTGATCATCATTACGTTGACTAAATAGAATGTGCTTGGCTTCTTTTCACTTTGTTCAATCATCTCTACGTCGACATTCTTCAACGCTTCTTGATTAAAAATCCTCATTCTCATGCATAATATCTAGTGCTATATTATATGCAAATATATTGTCGACAATTATCACTCATCAATTCCACCTTTTTCCTATAGAGACATAGACTATTGAGATCCCATTATTTTCAATGATTATTTTCAGGTCCTGAACGCTTTTGACATTTCAAATATATCAAATTTTTATACTATAACAATGTCCTTACTATGTCTCTATTCTCTTCTCCAGGAAGAGTATCATTTACCTCCATAACATCATTTGGCCTCTTTGCCTCACTTCTTTTTCAATGATTTTTATTTTTGGAATCGACTAGCCTACCACACTTCTGGCGTGCAATTTTTACATTGACCAATTGCCCAACTGGGACATCAATTTAGATTTGGGCATTTTCAACTAGTATATAGGATTTAGTTATCCTTTTGTATCATAAAAATGCATCTGGCAATTCATTTTCTATTCTTTGCAAATGTATAATCATTTGAACTTCTAGTTCACATTGCCTTGTGTGAGGATCTAAATAGAATATTGATGTATTCCAATTTATTTTATTTTCTAGCTGTCTACTTTTTTCCCCATGTTGGAAACATTATTTTTCACAAACTGAGCCTTAAAGCATCGATCTCCCATTTGTATTTCAAATATATTTGACCATAAAGGGAGAATCATATCCAACATATATCTCCAATTTTCTTTGGAGTCCTATTTGAAAAAATGGAGTTAGGACATATACTGCGTTTTTGAAGTTCTTAAATGGGAACCTTTGGCCAGGCCAAAGTAATTGTAGGGAAGAGAATTATTGGCAATTTGTTAGCCTTATAGAAATAAGTGCTATAATATGCACCCAACTAGAAATTGGGAGATTTGTTCCCATGAGCAAGTGGTCTAGCAATTAACTAGAGGTTTTTTATAAGTTAATTATGCTAGCCAACATTTTCTATATGTGCATAAATAATTAGATGTTCAACATTTATAACATTGGCCTACAAGCACTAAAAGCTTGAGAAATAAATTCACCAGAATAATCAAGATAAACTGTTTTGATTGGATTATCAAGAAATTGTGCTCTTAATAATTTGCACAATTAATATCGCAAGCTTTAGGTTGCGAAATCATAATGAGCACACATATGACCATTTCATAGATGTATCTATTAAAATCATAAAATATTTGAAAGGTCCATATGATGGATGAATTGATCCACGTATATCACCTTAAATTCCTTCTGGAAATTTAAAAATTTAAATCCAATCTTAGTTGATGAAGGCCATATAATTAATTTACTTTAAGAACACACAACACAAGAAAACTCATTACAATGAAGAATCTTTTGTTCTTCAACAAATGCTCATATGAGTTTTCAGTAATTCCTTACATTATTATTGCTTCAGGATGTCCCAACTGGTCATGCCAAAAGGTAAAACCATCCGGGCTAGTAAACATCTGGTTTACAATAGCATATGATAATTAAATTGTACTCATATTAGTACTATAGATTGGAAGAAAATGCAGACAAAATTTTCTAAAGCAACTTTCTTACCTGAAGCATAAGTTGTGATATGGAGGTACTTACTATTTTCCTCACTCATTATCACAATATGATATTCATTTCAGCGAATGTCTTTGAGACTCATCAAGTCTCCCATTTTTGTTTCTTCAGGAAACAAAATAGTAGCTTTTCTGAACCTTCATTCATCCTACTACCAAGAATAATATTAATATTTTTTATTAATTTTATTTCTTCGAAAAACATAATAGTAGCTTTTCTGGAGCCTTCAATCATATTCACAAAACTAATAATTGAGTTAAGATTTTATTATCTTATCACAAGATGAAAATATCACAATATGTCATCAAAGCATTAACATATCATGTAAGTGAAAAGAAATTTGTCGTGACATGATAGTGATATAAATACATATATCACAATTATCTAAAATATTAGTATCATATATTATTATTTCATGATATAATAATCATGATAATAAATAAGATTATTATGTGACATAAATCAATAAAGTATATGATATGTTAAATCTCAATAATATTGCATAAAAATATGATTAATAATCATGAAATATACCACGAATAGCATAGCTATTTTATTCAATATTGAGAATAATCAGTACTAAAAGTTTTGAAACAAAATATTCCTTGCAAATAGTATCAAGTAATATATGTAATAAAAACTTTCATTATTAAATCAAATAATCAATATTTATATAAAAGATAAAAAGATACATCCAAATGGCTCATATTAATCATGAAATGATTTCATAATATATCTTGAAAAAGAATCACCTTTACATTTTCTCATTCTCCTTAATGATATTTAATAAAGATCAAACACATATCTAATTGTATGATAGGTATATGCCAAATTTATTTTGATGTCATGGTAATAACATTCATCACATTTATCACACTTGAAACCAACAATTTCCCCAAAGTGTGAGGTCCAACATCATGTGTTCCTCCTTAATGAAAGCTTTCACAGAAAAGCCAAATATAAAATCTTGGCCTAGTGCTCTAACCAAGGGTTGATACCACACCAACACAACAAACAGCCATGGCTAGCCAAACCATCTGCTTTGATATCACTCCTGGGGTTTTTTTTTTTGTCACATTCACTTTAGGGAATGAAGGAGCCAACTGGACAAGTTTCATGAAATTTTTTTTTCTTGAAAACTCATTATTTAATATCTTGTAAAGCTCTTTTCTTGAAGTGCTACCCAGAACACCTTTGAGACATTAAAGTCAAGAATATTTTTCAACATATTTATCATCCTGTAACTGCAAGTGGTACCATATGGGCTCACAACTCTTCTTACACTTTATCAAAAAAGATCAACACAATCTTTTAAAATATTTAGATATAATCCTTTATAAAGGTAGCGAAGAGGAAAATAAATAAACCCATTATATCATTCTCTTCAGGAGAATATAAATACTTAATAAATATATTCACTTCGGGGAATATAAATATGAAAATGTTCCTTCTAGAACATATAATGTCACACACTTTAGGTGATGTGAATAATAGAATGATTTTTTGACATATTCACTTTGGAAATATGCAAATCTCCTGAATAGAGAAATAAATCAATTATATTTTTTTGGATAATTTTCAATAATAAGGATGCATTCACTTCAAGGAATGATTATCCATTTTTCTGTATAATTTTCATTCACTTCTTGGAATGATTGTCATTCACTTCTGGGAATGGTATAGAAATAGAATAAAGTAGAAGGAGTATATATTGATATAGTGCAATAAAAAATAAATTAAAAATCAAAGCAAATAATAATTATTAATTTGTGCAATCCTTCTGGATGCAATATTTTCTCCTCATTTTTTTTAATGGTGTCTCTAAGACCCAAAGAAAAAAGCTATTGTTTTACGCAATTTCTGGAATGCAACATTTTCTTGTTTGTTAGTCTCAAGACTTATTAAGTAACGATGAATCTCAACAGATACTATTCAAGATAAATATGGTAAAGATCAGGAAGAGAAAGAACGGACCTGGATTAAGCTCAAAAAGGGGAAAGTCAAAACCGTAGGAATCGGTCAAATCCGGAAAAGCGAACCTTTGTTTTTTTGGTTTGATTTTTTTTTCAAAGCTTAAATACTGATATCTTATGGAGCCAGAACAAAAAAAAAAAAAAAACCAAAGAAGGACACTAATAAAAATTGTTGGGTTTTTATTCTTCTCTCCGTCATTTGCAGGTTGCTCACCATAAACCTCGCTGGTCATTGACAAGTATTGTTTTCAAATGCTTTGTGATCGTGTTGTGAGGCTTAGGCCAAAGAAATTTTATATGGATTATGTTTATTTTATAGACCTATGAATATTTTTTTATTGATTATGTTAATGTTAATGATTTAATATATTTATTTATATTCTAATTAATCATATGTATATATTTATATATTTTTTTATTATATTCCGTTAATCCGATAAACTGGTTAGACCTTTAAACCTTTGAACCAGGCCTTGATCCTTCGATGTTTTTCTCTTCCTTGGTAAAGATGTCTTACCTCAAGTCTTCCTATTCACCATCTTATACCGATGCTATAACAATAATATAGGGAAAATAAAAACCAACCAAGAACAAATACCTCCGTAAATGTAAGCGGCATTAAGAAAAGAATTGTGACTTGTATCGAATTGAATGCTCTCCCAATTTCCACCATAAATAAAGAATCCTAGAAGAAGAAATCATGCCTGCATTGTATTAACAAGCTTCTTCACTTTGAGAGCAAAGTGTCCTGATAATGTGTTATAAAAAATAAGTATAGAGAGAACAATGGAGAAGAAGAGAAATAATAGTCTTATTGATAATATCAAAGGTACTCTATATGGAGCATTCAAAAGGTTATTTATAACCAAAAGAAGAGAGATATAATATCACATCAAATTATAACAAATTCTATCTAATCTAATCAAATCTTAAATGAATCAGCTAAAGATATAGACATCCATAAAATGAACAATATTTCATAAAAGAAATGTTGTTCTTTGACCAAAAGAAAATGATAAATAATTAGTTTTTGAGATTGTCAATTAATTTAATTAGGTAAGAGAAGATAGTGGATAATATTAATTTGGTGAGAGAATAATTAAAATAGTAATGATTATGAGTAAAATAAAATTATAGATTTGGTGCTCAGGATTACAATTAATTCAAAAGAGGGAAATGTTGTTCTTTCTTAATTAGTTATTTGATCCTGCTTCACGCACACACACGTATATAAAGTATCATTTTTTTACTAAGTTTTATATCTATCATCATCTAATTTAGTTTCGTGCTGAGATATGGCTTTCAAGATTACTCTATTCATCCTAAGCCTCTTGGTCATGGTTACTCTCATCACTCCAGAGGTAGTTGCTAGGGAATTTCCTGAGACTTCTTCCAACTCTAAAGCAGGTTAGTTTGAGTTTTGCTTTTAATTTATATATGACGAAGAACATTAAATCATAAAATATTATAAAGGGTTATGTTTCCTCTCATTCATATGATGAACTTCCCCTTCTGAATTTTGTTTAACAATTAGGCTAACATTCTTTTACAAATTACTGTATTAACATATAATAAAAGTTGTATTCATTATGCATGCGCTGTTGATTTTCAATGCAAATGTAATGACACACATTATTTATTTATTTTTTTTTGCAATTCAAATGTTTGTAGTTGAGGATGCTAAAAAGACAAATGACCAGACTACAATTGGCGATGGAATGTCAAGTGTTGAAAATGTCATGTATATGCCTGGTGAAGGTAAATCAACACATCTGATCTGTTTTTTCAAAGTTCTCCTTATTCGATGAATAGTTATGTCATTTTTATGTCAACTTAGCTTGTACTTATGTAACATGAAAAGAAATTTTAGATGATATACTATATTAAAAAATGTATTCCCTTTTTGCAGCTAATACAACAGAGAAATCGAAGACAAATCTTGGATTAGATGGCCTGGGTGGAGTAGGAGATGCCACCCAGTGTCCCAGAGTATGTTGCAACATCCCGATTCGTAGATGCTATTGTTGCTAAAGTGAAACCACACAAATTGGATGCATGTATATGTGTATCCATCGTAGTAGCTATTATCTTAGAATAGAGAAACAATATATGGAGTCTCTCTATAGGCCTTGTTATGTCTGCTGCAAGTTGAACAACATGCATCTCACATATCTTGTGATTGTGTCAGTTATGAGAGTTACATAAATAATACTTACCATATGGTTTTCAAATTTCGTACATTTTTGTTATGTTTTATTGCATTCTTACTTTTCAAGTTGTTATTGATAATTATCAACATTTTAATTGAAATATCAATGACCGTCAATAATAAAGCAACAGATACATAGTGTCCAAAAATTAATGAGTTCGTTTGGTGTAAGAAAATAATTTTTAGTGTTTATTTTCTATTTTCAAGATTTTGTGAAATAAAAAATAAAAAATTTAAAATTGGAATTTTGCTTTGTTATAAAGCATAGACTTCAAGTTCAGAAAGAAAACATTGTGCTCAATTTCAATTTATTTTCTTTTTTAGTTGTCTATTCTCTCCACTTAATATCAAAAATATTGTTTCATCAATGTATAAATTGAGCCTTAAAACATCTCTCATATATATTTTAATATATTTTATTGTAAAGAGAGAATCATATCCAACATAATCCAAATTTTATTGGGGTCTCATTTGGAGAGAAAATGTGGGAAATTGAGAAAATATATTACACCCCAAAGTTCTTAAATGAGAAATATTTGGCTACATGTCAAAATAATTGTAGATGATTAGTGACAACTTATTGGCCTTACACAAATAAGTATTTCAACATATAAAATGACATGTCCCTAACTAAAACTTGGAATATTTGTTCTCATGGGTAAATGATCTAGCAATCAACTGGAAATCCTTTTGTTTAAGCCAATCTTTCTACATATGAATATAAGTAATTAGACATTCAACATTTATATTGTCCTACAAGCATTTCTATTTTCCAATTATGACTCATATATAATTTTTTAGTAATCATAATTATAGGGATATAGATAGAAATATATATAGACATTGTGTAATATAATATAATATCTTTGCCTTTATTTTTCGTGATAATAATTTCTTTATTTAGACTACAAAGTATATTTCTTTGTTCAATAATAATAAAAAGTATATTTTCAGCACAACCAAATTAGAAAACACTATCAATTAAAAAACATAGTCTATGAGACAATATTTTTTTATGTATTACATATTATAAATTATAGGTTTTGGATATCAATATAGATCCTAATGATTTGATAGACACATAATACCTGGTCATTATTTTATCTATTTATATTCATTAATAGATATAGTATATGATGTGGTCAAGCGTGTCTCATAAGCATTCTCTTTTACTCTCTTAAGCATTATTAGTTTCTTCCAATATGCGGTTACTGTGAATGTCATATATAATATTCATTTTGTGATACTTTTTCCAAAAAAATGGACAATAGCAATTATTTTGAAAACATCCGACAAAAACAAGTAAAAATTTATCGCAGGAATATTCTAAAGAGCAAATAAGTACATAGCAACTTTCAATATTTTTCATACTTTTGTCAAAGGTGTTCTTCTTTATATCCTAAATAAACTCTTAAAAATATTTTATTGACATGCTAAAAGTGTTGTTTTTTTTTATATAAAAAAAATCAAGTAGGGAACATTTATCCCCACCACAATGAGAATACTCCACCTTCACATTTGTTCTTTCCTAGGTACATTACTCCTTCCATTTCTCTTTGGCATTTGTTTATAACGTGAAAAAGATATCTTGCAAGTATCTCGCAAGTAATAACATGAAAAAGACAAAGATAACCTCAATTACGACTCATGCATGATTATTTTTTTAATAATCCTAATTATAGGGGTATAGATAGATAAAGATAGAAATATATACAGATATTGTGGATTATAGTTATAATATAATATAATATGATATCATAATAATAATAATATATCTTCAAAGAATAATTTCTTTATTTTTTGTGATATATATATATATATATATATATATATATATATATATATATATATATCTCCAAGTATATAAGATATTGCTATCTAATAATTAATTGCTATATAACAATAATTAATTCTAGGGTGATTGCACAAATAAATGTTGTCATGAAAAGGATTTTTTTTAAAAGAAAGAAAAGATAATTCTAATTGCATGACTCATACATGATTTTTTTTAATAATCCTAATTGAATAAATGGTATTTTTATACCCAAAAGAAAAGATATTTTGCAATTGTTATTGTGAAAAAGATATATTTTTTTTAAAAGAATAATTCCAACTATGACTTATTCATGATATTTTTTAAAATAATCATAAAAATAGGGATATAGATAGTTATAGATAGAAATATATATAGATATTATAGATTATAAGTATAATAAAATAAAATATTATAATAATAATAATAATATATTTTGCCTTTATTTTTCGTGATAATAATTTCTTTATTTAGTCTACAATGTATATTTCTTTGTTCAATAATAATAAAAATATATATTTTTGGTGCAATCAAATTAGAAAACACTATCAATTAAAAAACATAGTCTATGAGATAATATTTTATTATGTATTATAGATTATAGATTTTGGATATCAATATAGATCCTAATTATTTGACAGACACATAATAGCCGGTCATTTTTTTACCTATTTATATGGTGTGGTCAAGCATGTCTCATGAGCATTTTCTTCTACTCTCTTAAGCATTGTTAGTTTTACCAATATGCAGTCATTGTGAACACCCTATATAATATTCATTTTGTGATACGTTTTCTAGAAAACATGGACAATATAATAGCAGTTATTTCAAAAACATCCTTATCACAAAAATATTCTAAGGAGCAAAAGAGGTTCACATTGCTTTGAAAAACAAGTACATAGTAACTTTCAATATTTTTCATACCTTTGTCAAAGGTGTTCTTCTTTATGTCCTACATAAATTCATAAAAATACTTTGTTGACATGCTGAAACTATTTCTTTTTTTTTCAAATTATTTGGGGAACATTTATCTCCACCACAATGAGAATACTCTACCCTCACATTTGTTCTTTATTGTAGGTACATTACTCTTTTCCCTCTCTGTTGCATTTATTCATATATTAGCTATTTATGATACTCTCTCTTTATTTATGGCATGTTTGTAAACATTTCTTGCAGCATCTAGCTCTTCAAACAATAGCAATAATGCAGGTACGTTTATCAAATTTTGATCACCTTTTCAAGTGTTTTTTCCCTTGCCAAATCATCATTAATTGTTTTTGAAATATATTTAATTTGATGTCTTGAAAAATATAAAAGTATATTTTTTATTCTATATTTTCATAGTGACCAATCATACTAATAATCCTTCAACAAAAACTCATATTGATAATTTTAATAATTATTAAATAAAAGGAATACTGTTTTCACAGGTGAAAATGAAAATATCCATACTATGTCCATATTACAAGGTACACAAGCAATGTCACTCCTTTTTACTCAGATATTAGAGGTAACTCCAAAAATATGATATTATCTATTAATACATTTGATGTACCTATGTGTTTTTATAAATAGTTTATTTACTCCCCTTTTGATGTCATTAGAATAACAATGTTGAATAATAAATTGATGTGTAGATAAAACAAGTTTGGAACCAAAATTGACACATTCTATGCAAATGGCATCATCAAATTCAAGAACTCCATTATCAGATTTAATAAATAGTATTTCTTTTGAATTTGAATTTAACTTAAAGTATTCTTATGTATTCCACAAAAGGCTTATTTTTAATTAACTAGCCCAAATAATTGTCTATATGGAAAAAATATCATTTTACAAATGTCCATGGAGTTGCAAGTTCTTCAAAGAGACCAAACTTTGACTCTGCTTCAAGTTCAATGAAATTTGGAAAGCAAAAATCCAAAAAAGATCTATTATTTTATCTATTGTATCACATGTCACATTTGAACTTGAAGGTAGGAACACAATTTTTATATGTTACAATAGCATATTGAAAAGTAATGAATGCTATTTGCTTTCCTGAAGTCTAATTTATTAGTTGTTTCCTCTTTGACATGAATAGATGATACTCCATTCAACCAATCCCCTGGTGAAAACATGACAGAGTTGTCATTTGATAATCCTCTATTTGAACAATATGAGAATGAAGGTAACTTCAATAACATCTATAATCTTCATACTATGTCAAATAATTATATTGGAAGTATTAATTGTAAAAATTTTCTTTTTTGACAGAATATTTGGATTTTAGAGACTTTTCATTACAGTGTGAATTTTGTTATGCTTCTATATGATATGAAGAAAGATCAGAAAAACATATAAGCTCTACAAATTCGTATTTTTCCATTTGTTGTATGAAAAGAAAGATTGAACTCCCACTATTGAAAAGACCCCTGATTTACTATTTAATTTTCTAAATGGCATCGATAGCAGAAATGGTCATTTTTTTAAAAAATATTAAACAATACAATAGCATGTTTTCCGCTTTATTGGAGGAAAAGTTGAAGCATCTTTAAACAATGGCCGAGCACCTCCGTACTTTATTCTACATGGGCAAAATTCACATAAAATAGGCTCTTTATTTCCAGTTGAAGGTCATCTATCGAAATTTCTCAGGTTTATATATATGATACTCAGAATAAGATATCAAATAGAATGACCTATTTTAAGTACAAATTCATTTATACTTACAATTAATTATTTCTTTAACTACTATCTTCTCTTTAAAATAAATTCATAGATTATATCTTCTACAAAGCATATTTAAACAAATTGTCATTTGTTTTCAATAATGGCGACAAACTTCAAATTTGGACATAATTTTAATAGAGGATTCGAAGGACATGATTGATTAAAACAACGTTTTGGCACAAACTTTGGAAGGGTAAGAGATTTTATAAATCAAGAACCCTCTGCTAATATTTGTTTGAGGTTGTTTCATAGTAGATCTTGAGATGCAAGAAATTATAATATTCCATTTATTAATGAAGTTGTTGCTCTAATAGTTGGGGATATTGATACTTCTAATCAAGCAAGAGATATCATTGTAAAAAAAAATTATGGTCATTTACAAAGAATTCATGAGATTCTTACTACTTTCATCCCTTTTCAATACCCATTGCTATTTCCATTTGGAGAAGACAGATACCAAGACGACATACCTATAAGGGATTCTATCAAGAACTATAGGAGTTTCGAGAGAGTTAGAGTAACGTTGAGGGAGTTTATTGCATTTAAGATACAAAGAGACAATTCGAGTATGGAAACATCTTATGCTCCCGAAGATTGTTCCAACAATTCTTAGTTGACACCTTCATGGTGATTGAAGCTCAAAAATCCAGTAGGTGAGATTAAATCAAAATATGATCAAGTTCAAACATTTTGAGTGGCTTCGAGGAAGCTGTCACAAGAGGTGAAACAAATCCAGCAAGCTCAGGAATGCGCATAATTCTACCCTTTTCTTTTACTGGTGGAATAAGATATATGTTTAACAATTGTTAGAATGCAATAGCTATTTGTAAGAGGTATGAATATCCTAATTTATTTATTTATAGTTACCTGCAATACTCAATGGCTAGAAATAGCAAGATTTGTCAATGAAAACAATATTAAAACAAAAGATAGACCTGATATTGCATGCAGAGTCTTCCAAATGAAGTTAGATCAAATATTAATTGACTTCAAAGGGAAAGTTATAGTAGGAAATATTGTCCATTATTTGTAAGTGATTTTAATTTTTTAAAATATTATAATGATAAATTAAATATTATTTTTATCAATATATTTTATATTTTTAAAGACACATTGAATTTTTGTTATGTTCAAGTATGTATACAATTGAATTTCAAAAGAGAGGGTTACCTCATGTGCATATTTTATTATGGTTACACCCAGATGATAAACTACATACACCTGATTCTATTGATAGTGTGATATCTGCGAGCTACTAAAGAAGGGAAAATATCCTCTACTATTTGAGCCCTTACTAAATTAATGATGCACTATCCTTGAGGCATGGCTGATCCAAAATCACCATGTATGAATGATGGAAAATGCTTGAAATTTTTTCCAAAGAAGCTTGTAGAAAGCACAACATTTGATGAAAATGATTATCCTATATACAAAAGAAGAAATATAGGAGTAACCACTATAAGAAGCAGTGACTTAGACAGTAGATTTATTGTTCCTTATAATCCAAAACTGTTGATGAACTATCAAGCTCATATCAACATGGAATATTGTAACAAGTCAAATTTGATCAAGTATATCTTCAAGTATGTTAATAAAGGCCCAAATAGAGTTACCATTGCAATTACACAACTAACAGATGATCGTGTTAATAGAGGAGTGGTAGATGAGATAAAAAAAACTATTATGATTGTTGCTATCTTCTACATGTGAAGTTGTTTGGAGAATTCTCACATTTGATATACATCATAGGTGGCCTCCTATTTAGAGATTAAGCATTTATCTTCCAAATCAGCAATTGGTTATTTTTGGAGATAGTGACAGAATTGATGATGTTGTTCAAATGAATAAGGAAAAAAAGACAATGTTTGAGGCTTAGATGATTGCAAACATTTCTTACCCTGAAGGAACATATTTAACTTATGAGTTTCCAAACCATTTTGTTTACAACAAAACAAAGCAAGAATGGATACCTGGAACAGGGGCATTCAATAGGTAGGCTTCAATACATACCTCCTGAATCGATGAGTTGTACTATTTGAGACTGTTGTTACTGTTCAGAAAGGATGTATAAGTTATGAAAGTTTAAGGATAGTTGATAATTTGGTTCACAACTCTTTCGAAGAAGCATGTCATACTCTGAGGTTATTAGCAAACGATCATGAATTTATTGAAGGTATAAAGGAAGCTATTGAGTTAGCATCTAGAAATCAGTTAAGGAAACTTTTTATTACATTATTACTAACAAACACAATGAACAGGCCGCATTTTGTTTGGGAGAGGCTTGGCAACTTTTAGCAGATGGAATCTTATATGAACGGAGAAGAATATTAAGGAATCAAGGTATGTTTTAAATTATAATTTAAATATTTTATCAATGACTTTAATATTATGTTTCAAAATTTTTAGGACAAATATTGCATTTTTTAGAACAAATAGAGAGTTTCATATTGTCATAAAAAACCTTTTGTTATTTATAGATCTTTCAATCCCAAGTTTAAAGTTGAAGAATTTATGTTTGATTGAAATTGAAAAGTTACTTAGTTTAAATGGAAGGTCTTTGAAAGAGTTCAAGTTCATGTCATACGCAAATGATTGATCACTCAATCAATTTCAAAATCATCTCTTAGCTGAAAAGCTAAACTATGACAGAGGGCAATTATCCATTGATCTTAAAATATACTTCTCTTCAATGAATGACGATCAGAGGACAATTTATGATAGTATAATGGATTCAATAACCACTGATAAAGGAGGTTTTTATTTTGTATACAGTTATGGAGGACTGGAAAAACATTCATTTGGAGAATATTGTCCCTGTTAGATCCAAAGGAAAAATTGTTTTAAATGTTGGATCCAGTGGCATTGCTTCATTGCTTTTACCTAGTGGGAGGATAGCTCATTTTAGATTTTCAATTCCTTTAACACTTCCTGAGTTGTCAACGTGTAATATCAAGCAAGGAAGTCTGAAGCAGACGCTTCAACAATTGAGTCTCATCATATGGGATGAAGCATGCATGGTAAATAAGTTTGCTTTTGAGGCATTGGATCGTACAATGAGAGATATTATGAGGTTCACAAGCAATAACTCAAGAGATGAACTATTTGATGTAAAAACAATTGTCCTTGGAGGAGACTTTCGCGAGATACTTCAGTTTTTCCAATAGCTTCAAGAGAGGAAATTGTAAATGCCACCATAAACTCATCAAATTTATGGTCGTATTGCAAGGTTCTTAAACTAATAGAAAATATTAGGTTACAAACAACAAGTTCCTCCTCTATAGATCTAGAATTGAGATTGTTTGCTGACTGAATAGTTCAAATTGGAGATGGAAAGCTAGGAATGGATAATGATGGGATTGCAAAAATTGAAATTCCAACTGAACTTTTAATTTTAGAATCAACTTCTCCTCTAAAGAGTATTGTTGATTTTACTTATCCAAATCTATTGGATAACTTGAAAAACTATGCCTTTTTTTATGATAGAGCATTGCTAGCACCTACTCTTGAAGTAGTTGAAATAGTCAATGAATTTGTTCTTTCTCAAATTCCTATGGAGGAAAAGGAGTATTTGAGTTCTGATTCATATTGCATTGCAAATGAAGTGGCATTTAGGAAGATTGGACAACTATAGAGTTTCTGAATGAAATAAAGTGTTATGGAATTCCAATTCACAAATTAGTTTTGAAAATGGAGTCCCAGTTATGCTATTGAGGAACATTGTTCAATCTTCTGGATTGTGTAATCAAACAAGATTAATAGTTGAAGAATTGGGAAACAATGCAATTAGAGAAATTGTAGTGACTGGCAATAAAATTGGAGAAAAAGTTTACATACCTCTGATGAATGTAATACCTTATGATCCTAGAGTTCCTCTCAAGTTTCAAATAAGATAATTTTTTATTACTCTCTGCTTTGCTTTGCTATGACCATTAATAAAAGCCAAGGTCAATATTTGTCATTTGTTGGATTATTTTTATCCAAACATATCTTCACTCATGGATAACTTTATGTGGCTATCTCAAGAGTAAAATCAAGAAGTGGCTTGAAAATATTAATATTGGATAACAAAGGGCAACCTAGCAAGATAACTAGAAATGTTGTTTACCCATAGGTGTTTCAAAAAATTTAAATTTCATGTATGAATCTATGTTTTATATTTTTTGTTTAATTTAATAAATAAAAACTCATTACATTCATTATCAAGTCTTTACATACTTTAGAACTAACATATATTTTGATTATATAATGTAGAGTGGTATATGAAGATCAAAATTTGACACAAGATTCCTATGTAATTAATATTTTATAGTATTTACTTTTAATCATAACATTATAGTTAATTATCTATATTGTAATTTAATTTATAAAAGTTGATGTCAAATACTAACTTTTAAAATATTTTTTTTAGCCCGTGCATCACATGGATCAAATAACTAATGTGTGTGTATGTGTGTGTATATATGCATATATATTTAAAAAAAAACCTTTATTTCCAACTATCTCCCCCCTCTCCTTTTTATCTAGCATCTCACTCTTGCTATTATAAGTCAAACTCTAAAATCCTTTATTTTCATTTTTTTTCAATCTTTCGTTTTTCTTTCAACTCAACTTCCAATTCTTCAGTTAGCAGAATTTGAAAATCAAATATTTTCATTTTCTTTTTGAAGACTCCCCACCTCTACTTTCCCAGTTCAACTAGACAATTTTTATTTTTAACATATCTAGAACATTATTACGAAGATTCCATGATTTATAACATAGACATGAGTAGATATATGAACATAAGACTTAATATTTCTCTTACTTTTATCTTTTTCTTCAAGTACCTTATTTTGATGTTCATTTTCCATGCTCAAATAATCGACCCATTCAGTCCAAGCATTTGTTGCTATTGTTGTTGAGAGTTAAATGTTCCACCTTCATACCATGTTCATACTACGTAATAAAATATTCTCTAATCAACTATGCTATAAAATTGTGCACATGTTGGGGGATACACAGCACTTGAGTATGCAATCCATGGTCAAATATCAGAGAAGGCTAATTCCTAAGCTATGGTGTTGTAGTCTTAGTCACCTAGAAATCATAAGTGGCCAAAAGAGTTGTGAACAATTGAGGAAAGATGTGATGGTGAGTTCCTCCTTCAAAGGGTATGCAATTTCACATAACTACATAACAAAAGTAGTTACAAAAATGTCACCTTGATATCAATATTTTTATGTTACTATGATTATGTGAAAGAAACAATGAAAATATAGTGGCGATTTTGTAATTAAAATTGAAAACAAAAAATGAAAATAGAATGTGCTTTTGTAACCAGAGACCATGAGTTTCACAATTCCAGAATGTGATATTCATTATGCATGTGTCATTGATTTTCAATGCAAATGTAATGATGCACATCATTTTTTTTTGCAATTCAAATGTTTGCAGTTGAGGATGCTAAAAAGACAAATGACCATACTACAATTGGCAGTGGTATGTAAGGTGTTGACAATGGCATGTATATGCCTGAAGGTAAATCAACGCATCTGTCTTTTTTTCAAAGTCCCCTTATTCCATGAATAGTTATGTCATTTTTATGTCAACTTAACATGTACTTATGTAACATGAAAAGAAATTTTAGATGATATACTATATTAAAAATGTATTGCCTTTTTGAGGAATAAAAGAGAGAAATCGAGGACAAATCCTGGATTAGATGGCATGGGTGGAGTAAGAGACGGAAGCAGTGTCCAACTATGTTGCGACTACCCGTTTGGTGAATGTGTTTGTTGCTAAAGTGAAACCACAAAAATTGGATGCATGAATATGTGTATCCATCGTAGTAGCTATTATCTTAGAATAAAGAAACAATATATGGAGTCTCTCTATAATGCCCCAATTTTTCCCTTGCAAAATGACCAAAATACCCCTGGGTCATTTTTACACAATATTTGAGGCCAAAATAGTCCGAGCCATCCTCAATAAGATATTTTGACATTACAATAAGATTATATGAGGATTAAATAGCAATCTGCAAAAATCACAATTTTTCGATTTTCCCATGTGCAAATGACCAAAATGCTCCTAAGGTCATTTTTGCCCGAAATCAAGGACGGCTGGTCTAGGGTACCCTTAAGGGGTTAGTTTTATGTTTGAAAGGGATTATTTGTGTTATGAATGATGTTAGAGGTGAAAATCTCAAACCCCTTTTTCCCGTGCGCTAAATTACCAAAATACCCATAAGGTAATTTAACGCGAAATTAAGCGAAAAAAAAACCCTTACCACCCGAAAGTTAGAAAATGTTAATTATAAGGGATATATGATATCTAAAATGTTCGAATGGTTCCGGAGAGTTTTATGTGAAATTACCATTTTATCCCTAATTAGTGCTAAATGAGCTTATCAAGTAAATATATGCAATATTAGACTCTAATTAGAGAGAAATTAATTTTATTTATTAACCTTGAGTCAAAATAATTATTTGAGGTAATTTTAAAGTCTAAGATTATTTTATGGAAGTTTAATTTCATTTCTTAATTAAAAGGGTTCATAAGACAAATAATATTAAGTATAAATTAGTGCATTATCTTTCTTTTCTTAAAAATTAGGATATATTTTGGATTATTTTTTTATTTCAGATTAATTGAGCACTAAAAACTCCACTACAAGTGTAGGTCATTCTTTAATCATGTCTTGAAGCATCTTAAATACTTCTTTATTAACCATCTACACTACATTATCATTTATAACCCACTACCAATTAAATACACATCAAATACATGTCCTACCACTTACAAAAATTGAAAAATTACTCCCCATTATAGCCATGAAGGCAGCTACCTCATCCCCCAAAACTCCTATATATGTGTGTGTGTGTGTGCAATTTTTTTTTCAAGCCTAATACACATACAAACACTCATTCTTACCATTTGCATTTTTGTTGTAGTCTTGCTCACAAAAAAATTGACCAAAAATCCTCTTTCTCTCTCTAGACTCAAAGCTCTCTTCTTCTTCCTCCTCCACCTCCAAGAGACTCCATTCTCAACCTCCATCCAAGCTCTCAATCTCAAACCAACACATATCCACCATAGATTAACTCCTAAACACATAACCTTTCCATTCCAAGACACAAGATCACAAGAAAAATTCTTCCTCCATTTCTTCCTTCTTTGGCCAAAACCATCATCATCATCTAGAGAAGATTTTTCTTCTCTTTAATTCATAAAAGATCAAGCTTTCACTTTTGTAACAAGAAACAACTTGGTAAGGATTTTATTTCATGTTCTTTATCTTATTCTTTTCTTCTATTTTTTGGTTATTTTGATTGTTGATGACCATGGCTTGATGATGAGGAATCATAGTGGTGGTTGTAGATCCATCATATAATGGACCTCTAAAGCTCAATGTTTGATTTTTGTTGTTAAAAGATTAATGGAAAAATTATTGATTTTCTTTGAATTGTTTCTTTTTGAGCTTGATGATGAGTTCAAGAAATAAGGTTCATGAAACTATAGTAATAAAGGACTCTAAAGCTCACTCCCTTTTTCTTAAGATTATTTGGGGGTTAAAGAGTTTCATTCTCTAAAAGTCTTGATTTTTGAGCTTAACAAGATATAAAATGAACTTGTATCCATGTTTATGTTTCAAGCTCTTGCATATCATGTTTAAATTCCAAGCATTGCATATCATTTTTAAATTTCAAGTTATCACCTTAAATCTTGAAGATAATAATATGGATTTGCATCTTCATGTTTAAATTCCAAGTCTTGCATATCATGTTTATATTTCAAGTTATCACCTAAACTTTAAAGACTTAAAAATGAACTTACATCCTCATATTTATATTTCAAGTCTTGCACATCATATTTATATTTCCAAGTTATCATCTTATAATGATAAAGATTAAAAATGAGATTGTATGGCATGTTTATGATTCTAGTTATCACCTAAATATCTAAAACTCAAGACTTGCCTCTTTTATCTTAAATGGGAATTTTGATTATGGACACAACTCAGATATATGATTTTCGGCCTTATGAGGATCTTGGATTTGAAGTTGGTTTTATTTTATTTTGAGGCTTGAATCTTATCTTTAATATGCACAAAGAATTTTTGAAAGAATTAGAAATTCAAAAGGATTAAAAATATGATATTCTTAAGTTTTTAAAAGTTAAAATTATGGTAAATGATTTGATTTAATTAAATCTATAAAGTTACTATTTGGTAATGATTATATGTGTAAAAGTTACTAATAATTGTTGTAAAATTTGTTTTTAGCATTTTTGGGAAGAATTAGTAACTATAAAGTATCAAAATTGTAATTTTATGAAGTTTTACAAAATTAATTTTTTGATACTATTCATTACTGTTTTGGTATTGTCATACTGTTCACACACATAAGAATTAATAATATTTGTTGTAAAAATTGTTTTTATTACCTTAGATGTATAAAAGAGTAATTACAAGTATTAGTTTGGACCGTTTTGCAAAATGCAAAAAGTTGTGTTTTGAACCATCAATTATATAATTTTGATCAAATGGTTTTAATTATAGTGAGTAATGATGTTGAATGTGTCCATGTATCAAAATATCATTTATGAGGTTTAGAAAAAGTTTTAGAAGCTTTGACATTTGTTAAGTGTTTAAAATGAGTAATTTTGCACTTTGACCCCTACAGTGTAACAAAATTTGGTCTATGGCCCAAAAATATTTTTATGATGAGTTTAAATGATTTTTAAGTGTTATGGATTTCCTAAAAGTATAGATTAATTTGAAGGATCATTAGTTTGAGGAAAAGTGTTAAAAGGAAAAATTTCACTTTAACCCGTAATCCTTGAGAAAGTGCAGTTTTGACCTCTTTGGGGCTTAAGTATAAATATTAATAACTTGATAAGGTTAATATGGATGATGTCTTATGGAAGCCATGTTCATGTGATTTAGTTGAAAATTATATGACTTGAGATAATTGTACAAAATTACAAATTAAGGATTATGCATGCTTGATTCTTGAATTATTCAATTGGTGATTTCTAATATGTTGCATATATCCTTTTAAGCATGCTATATGCATTAGCTGAATCCAGTCCTTGATTTTGGCATCCTGGGTAGAAGCATGTTTATTTTCATGAAATAATGATGATAACATGCTTATGAATATATGCAAAGAATGTAATGCATGTCTATGTGAATATGACCAAAATATGGAGGTGCATGATTTATGTGTCTTATGAGCATGAAATGTAAAATGATAAGTTATGATTATATGTTCATGTACTATATCTCTAAATAACATAAGATACATGAAAATGATCCTCTAAACCCCGAATTAAAAGTTATGAGAGGTGATCCAATAAGGATAAGGTGACATAAAACATATGGAAGTGATCCTCTAAACTCCCGAATTAAAGGTTATGAGAGGTGATCCAATAAGGTGATCCTTTAGACTCTAGGAATTAATGGTTATGAAAGGTAATCCTATGTCCCTTATCCCACACTCTAGAAGTTGGAATTGAGCTTATCAAGAAGATAAGTATAAACTAGTGACGACTAGTTAGGTATGAGCTTATAACCTAGAACTCTCAAGAGGAGAATATTTAGGGCCGCTCCCATGGAAAAGAGAATAAGAAATTTAAGTCACCTAAAAGAATAATGAGGAAGGATCATGTTAGAAGTATATATGTACCTTATGCTATACCCATTTGTTAAGTCTCCTATGATATTTTGTATAAGGCATTGACATGCATTCATGATATAGTATGCTGCATCCATGACATTAAGATTTATGCTAAAAGATACGGGCCTCGGCTAATGGTATTTGGAACCTAATGGATGAACCTTATATATGTGCTTACTACTTTCATAATTAAACCTAAGGTTCCTGGATGATGATGACACATATTAGGAGGCGAAAACCCTCCTGAGATTCTTATATAAGTTTTTCATTCCCCTTCTTTTATTTCCATCTTGTCTTCAGAGGTTGATGGCAACATTCGTGATTTACATTGACGCCCCACGTAGGAGATGTACTTTGACCAGATTAGCCAATCATATTATTTTATGGGTCACTGTGCCATTTGCCTGTATGTTTTCATGGATCGTCCCTTCACGCATCCCGTTAGTAGCATTTGGTTTTCCCTATTGCCCCATTCACGGATGGCTTTGCCTTCAAACGTGCATATCCACATGCTCGGCATTTCCTCATGCTCGCTATGTTGCATCAACTACTTGAGACTTCCCTGACTACATACCCCGTTGCCACCTTGCTCTCGAAATAGGTCCAATCCAAGAGGAGTCACCCTCCCAACACTCTTCTGATAGCTCTCCCTTGTTGTTCCTATGGAGGTAGGAGGTAGTAGCGATGGAGAGGCTCCAGTCACACAACCATTGAAAGGAACGAGCCTGACGTAGAGGTGCTACCCGTCCACGCTGAGGTGCCCATGTTCTACCCGCAAGATGTCTTGCCTCACGTGATGAGCTGACTCGTAGGACCTATCCTAGGTGTGCCCAAGGAGTAGGAGGAGGAGGGGATTTTATGATAGCTTGTTTTTAGTTTTATTTGCATGTTGTTCACTTTGGAATTTTGTACTTAACCTAATTATTGATGGAGGGTATAATACTTTAATATATGTATGTTTTGATGCGTGATGAGGAACGATTGATATTGATGACATGTATATAAGTATGTGATGTTGTGATTATGTTCATGGTATTGTGGTGATATATTTAGTGTACGTATGCCTTCTTCTTATATATGAGAGACAAATGATGTGGTTTAATCAATATGCGGCTCACATTTTGTTTTTAGAATTTTGTTTTAAAAAAAATTTACCATATTTTTACCAAAGTAATTTCAAGAGTTTAAGTTAAAAACTGAAATAAAAGAGTAATGACTAATAATTAACTTAATCGTCCTGCGTATTGGGTTAAATGTTAGGGTGTTACACTCTATACACCCTGTATGTCTCCTGCAAGTTGAACAATCTTCTGTCAAACTTGAATCTCACATATCTTGTGATTGTGTCATTATAAGAGTTACATAAATAATACTTACTATATGGTTTTCAAATTTCTTTCATTTTTGTTATTTTCACTTTATTCTTGCTTTTTAAGTTATTATTGATAATTATCAACATTTTAATTGAAATATCAATGACCATCAATAATAAAGCAACGAATACATAGTGTCTAGAAATTAATGAGTTTGTTTGGTGTAAGAAAATAATTTTTAGTCTTTATTTTCTATTTTCAAGATTTTGTGAAAGAAAAAATTAGAAAATTGAAAATTGGAATTTTGCTTTGTTATAGAGCATAGACTTCAACTCCAAAAAAAAAAGCATTGTGCTCGATTTTGTTATAAAAAAATAAGAATAGAGAGAATAATGAAGAATAGGAGAAAAAATAGTTTTATTAATAATATCAAAGATACTCTATATGGAACATCTAAAGGGCTATTTATAGCCAAAGGAAGAGAGATATAATATCACATCAAATTATAATAGATTCTATTTAATCAAATCAAATCTTAACTGAATCAGCTAAAGATATGGACATCTATAAATGAATAATATTTCATAACACTCCCTCTTGGATATCTATCTGGAAAAAATCTTAGTGAAGAAAAAAGAGTACAATATCCTCATAGTGAGAATGTAGAACTATCTCATTAAAAATCTTATCAAGGAAAAACCCATTGGGATAAAAATCTTGATCAAGGAAAAAGAGCACAATATTTTTCCCTTTAAAGTATCACATAAAATCTCATAATCGTTATATTCTAATTTTGTACGCCATTTTTACAAAGAAGAAATAGGTAGTAACTCTATCACTTGAACAAATTGGATATCAGCTCCCTCTTTAGTTGAACTATCCAAGTCATGTTGTCCTCATATAAAGTTGAACAACTTTCTTTTAAGAGAATCTACATCATAGTTTGAACATGTTGATCCATTGCCTTTAGCCATAAAGATTCACGAGCTTCATGTATTGCACTAATTTCTCTATGATTTGAAGAAATAGTGGCTATAGTCTATCTTGTGTATCTCCAGGATATGATCATGTCTCCATAAATTAAAAAACCTATTTGATATCTGTCTTTATGCAGATTTGATAAATATCCTACATACTAATACACCTGAAGAAAATATATGCAATTATATCCATATAAATTTCATAAGAGTTATCTTTGTATAAATTGATTGGCAAACAAACATTTTGTTTGTTAAATGCTGAATCAAAAGCCGAGTAAGAATTTTGTCTTTCCAAGATCTTTTATCTCAAACTCTTTTGTTAGTCTTTTATGACTATGGGAACTTCTTCAGGAGTTTCAATGATATTCAAGTCATCAACATACACAACTATTATAATGAATCTATATATAAACATAGGGACAAATGACATCATTTGTAAACCCCTTCTTAATCAAATGCTCATTGAGGGCTATATCACATCCGTCCAAATTGCTTTGGACTATATATAGATCTTTGCAACTTGATTGCACACATATCTTGGGGACGTTCATTAGATGATGGTGATATATTTAATCCTAGGGACTTTTCATGTAAATATTATTATCTAATGAACTGTATAGATAGGTTATGACAACATTTATCAGATGCATATTTAGCTTATTATGTGTAGATAAGCTAATCAAATATCGAAACATTTTTGCATCTACTCCTGGGAATACATTTCGAAAAATAATCTATACTAGGTCTTTGTAAGAAACTTTGTGCTACAAGTAGAGCCTTATAGCGTACAATTTCATTTTTTTCATTTCTTTTCTCACAAATACCCATCCCATGGGTTTCAGTCATTCTAGTGTTTAAATAATAGGTCCAAGACTTCAGCTTGGATGGCTTCTTCCATTTTTGGCTAATCATTTCTACGTAGACATTTTTTGATGATTCTTGGCTCAAGATCCTCATTTTCATACATAATATTTAGTGTTATATTATATATGCAAATATATTATTGACAATTAATACTTGTCGATTCCACCATTTTTCCTATAAAGACATAGTTTATTGAGATCTCATCATTTTCAATGATTATTTTCAGGTACCTGAACATCTTCCTGGCATTTCAAATATATCAAAATTTTGGACTCCAATAATGTCCTTACTATGTCTCTATTCTCTTCTCCAGGAAGAGTATTATTTGCCTCCATAATATCATTTGGCCTCTTTGGCCCACCCTTTTTTGAGGATTTTTATTTTTGGAATCGACTGTCTACCATGCTTTTGGCGTGCAATTTTTACATTGACCAATTGTCTAATAGGGACATTAATTCATATTGGGGCATTTTCAGCTGGTATATAGGATTTAGTTATGGTTTTATATCATAAAAAAATGCATCTAGCAATTCATTTTTTATTCTTTGCAAATGTATAATAATTTGAACTTCTAGTTCAAATTGCCTTGTGTGAATATCTAAATAGAATATTGATGCATTCCAATTTATTTTCTTTTCCAGTTATCTACTTTCTTCCTTTGATGTTGGAAATATTATTTTTCACAAACTAAGCCTTAAAGCATCTTCCATTTGTATTTCAATATATTTGACCATAAAGGAGAATTATATCCAACATACTCGAATTTTCTTAAGGATTCCATTTGGAGCAATAAGATAGGCAATTGGGACTTATATTGCACCTCCAAAGTCCTTAAATGGGAACTATTTAGCTAGGCCAAAATAATTGTATGGGGAAGAATTATTAGCAAGTTATTAGTCTTATAGAAATAAGTGCTGCAAAATAATATGCCCTCAACTAGAAATTGGAGACATGAGTAAGTGGTCTAGCAATTAACTTGAGGTCTTTTATAGGTTAATTATACTAGCCAACTTTTCTCTATATGAACATAAATAACTAAATGTTCAACATTTATAACATTGGCCTGCAAGCATTAAAAGCTTAAGAAAAATTCACAGAATTATCAAGATAAACTATTTTTTATTAGATTATCAGGAAATTGTACTCATAATAATTTGCACAATTAATATTGCAAGCTTCAGGTTACAAAATCATAATGAGCACACATGTGATTATTTCATAGATGAATCTATTAAAATCATAAAATATTTGAAAGGTCTATATGGTGATAAATTGATCCACATATATCACCTTAAATTGCTTCTGAAATTTAAGAGATTTAAATCCAATATTTGTTGATGAAGGTCATATAATTAATTTACTTTAGAACACGCAACACAAGAAAACTCATTAAAATAAATAATCTTCTAGTTCTTCAATAAATGCTCATATAAGTTTAATTTTCAGTAATTTTGCATAACATTACTACTTTAGGATGTCCCAACTAGTCCACCAAAAGAAAAAATCATTGGCTAATAAACATATATTTACAATAGCATATTATGATTCATTTGTTTAGAAGAAATTTGATTTAAAATTTCATAAACTTTGTTTACTTACAAAAGTACAGTAAATTATCCAAAAATTTACCATATATAATAAAAGCACAATTTTTCAATAAGATCTAGAAATGATTTGATAATAAATCAAAAAGACTAATTGACTTTTGTTAGACCTTACTAAAAACTTGTGTTTTTATGATGTATGAGAAATTTTAGATAATATACTAGATTTTTGTAGGCAAACAGAGTTTACAAAATTTTAAATGAAACTTCTTCTTAGCACATTTACCATAAGTTTATAAATTTCATATCTTTTATGAGAATTTTCAAATATAACAATATTGATTACATTTAATTTTATATAAATAAAATTATCTAAAAATCTTTTTAAATAACGTCAATGTGCTTTAAAAAAAATGTGACATGAAAAATATTATTTTAATTACATGAAAATTTTCATAAACCAATTAAATAATTATTTTTTGAGATTGACAATATTAATTTAATTAGGTAAGAAAAGGTAGAGGATAATATTAATTTGGTAATAGAATAATTAAAATAGTGATTATTCTAAGTAAAATAATATCATAGATTTGATGTTCAGGATTACAATTAATTCAAAAAGGGAAATGTTGTTCTTTGACCAAAAGAAAATGATAAATAATTATTTTTTGAGATTCACAATATTAATTTAATTATGTAAGAAAAGGTAGTGGATAATATTAATTAGGTAATAGAATAATTAAAATAGTGATTATTCTATGAGTTCTAATGATATTCAAGTCATCAACATACATAACTATTATAATGAATCCATGTATAAACATAGCTACAAATGGCATCATTTGTAAACTCTTTCTTAATCAAATGCTCATTGAGATGGCTATACCACATCCAGATTGCTTTAGACTATTTATAGATATTTGCATTGACGTACCTTGGGCACATTCACTAGATGATGTTGATATCTTTAATCCTTCAGGGACTTTCATGTAAATATTATTATCTAATGAACTATATAGATAGGTTATGACAACATCTATCATATGCATATTTAGATTAATATGTGCAGATAAGCCAATCAAATATCGAAATATTGTTGTATCCATTCCTGGGGAATACGTTTCACCATAATCTATACCAGGTCTTTGTGAGAAATCTTGTGCTACAAGTAGAGCCTTACACGTACAATTTCATTTTTCTTATTTCGTTTTCTCACAAATACCCATCCTATGGGTTTCACTTTCTGGTGTTTGGACTATAAGTCCAAAGACTTACATTTTTGCAAGTGATATAATTCAGCCTGGATGGCTTCTTCTATTTTTGGCCAATCATTTCTACGTACACATTTTTCGATGATTCTTGGCTTAAGATCCTTATTTTCATGCATAATATTTAGCGCTATATTATATATGAAAATATATTGTCAACAATTAATACTTATCGATTCCACCATTTTTCCTATAGAGACATAGTCTATTGAGATCACATTATTTTCAATAATTTTTTTCAGGTACCTGAACGTCTTCTGGCTTTTCAAATATCCTTACTATGTCTCTATTCTCTTCCACAGGAAGAGTATCATTTGCCTCTATAACATCATTTGGCCTCTTTACCCCTCCTTTTTTTTAGGATTTTTTATTTTTGGAATTGACTTCTACCACACTTGGCGTGCAATTTTTACATTGACTAATTGTCCAATAGGGACATCAATTCAGATTGGGGCATTTTCAACTAGTATATAGGATTTAGTTATCATTTTGTATCATAAAAAAATGCATTTGGCAATTCATTTGCTATTCTTTGCAAAATATAATCATTTGAACTTTTAGTTCAAATTGCCTTGTGTGAGGATCTAAATAGAATATTAATACAATCCAATTTATTTTATTTTCCAATTGTCTACTTTCTCCCTTGATGCTGGAAACAATATTTTTCATAAACTAAGCCTTAAAGCATCTCTCATTTGTATTTCAATATATTTAACCATAAGGGAGAATCATATCCAACATATATCCCCAATTATCTTTGAGATTTCATTTGGAGCGATCAGAAGGCGATTGGGACTTATATTGTGCCTCCAAAGTTCTTAAATGGGAACAATTTGGCTGTAGGCTAAAATAATTGTATGGGGGAGAATTATTAGCAATTTGTTAGCCTTATAGAAATAAGTGATGCAAAATAATATGCCCCTAACTAGAAATTGGGAGATTTGTTCTCATGAGTAAGTGATTTAGCAATTAACTAGAGGTCATTTATAAGTTAATTATGCTAGCCAACTTTTTCTATATGTAAACATAAATAACTAAATGTTCAATATTTATAACATTGGCCTACAAGCAATAAAAGCTTGAGAAATTTTTTTTCAAGAATTATCAAGATAAATTGTTTTTGATTGGATTATCAGGAAATTGTGCACATAATAATTTGCATAATTAATATTACAAGTTTCAGGTTGCAAAATCATAATGAGCACACATGTGATCATTTCATAGATGCATCAATTAAAATTATAATATATTTGAAAGGTCGATATGGTGGATAAATTGATCCACATATATCTCCTTAAATTATTTCTGGAAATTTAAGAGATTTAAATCCAATCTTTGTTGGTGAGGGCCATATAATTAATTTACTTTGAGAACACGTAGTACAAGAAAACTCATTAAAATGAAGAATCTTCTAGTTCTTCAACAAATGCTCATATGTGTTTAATTTTCAATAATTCCACACATCATTATTACTTCAGGATGTCACAACAGTCATGCCAAAAGATAAAATCATTTGGTCTAGTAAACATCTATTTACAATAGCATATTATGATTCATCTATTTAGAAGAAATTTGATTTACAATTTCATAAACTTTGTTTACTTACAAAAGTCCAGCAAATTATCCAAAATTTTCCCAAATATAATAAAAGCACAATTTTTCGGTAAGATCTGGAAAAATTCAATTGATTTAATAATAAATCAAAAAGACTAATTGACTTTTTTCAAACCTTACAAAAAAAACTTGTGTTTTTATGATGTATGAAAAATTTTAGATAATATACTGGATTTTTGTAGGCAAACAGAGTTTATGAATTTTTAAATCAAACTTCTTCATAGGACATTTACCATAAGTTTATAAATTTGATATCTTTTATGAGAATTTTCAAATATAACAATATTGATAAATTTAATTTTATATAAATAAAATTATCTAAAAAACTTTTTAAATAACGTCAGTGTGCTTTAAAAAAAATGTGATATGAAAAATGTTATTTTAATTAAGTGAAAATTTTCATAAACTAATTAAAAATATTTTTTGAGATTGACAATATTAATTTAATTAGGTAAGAAAAGGTAGTGGATAATATTAATTAGGTAATAGAATAATTAAAATAGTGATTATTCTAAGTAAAATAAAATCATAGATTTGTTGTTCAGGATTACAATTAATCCAAAAAAGGGAAATGTTGTTCTTTGACCAAAAGGAAATGATAAATAATTATTTTTTGAGATTCACAATATTAATTTAATTATGTAAGAAAAGGTAGTGGATAATATTAATTAGGTAATAGAATAATTAAAATAGTGATTATTCTAAGTAAAATAAAATCATAGATTTGTTGTTCAGGATTACAATTAATTCAAAAAAGAGAAATGTTGTTCTTTGACCAAAAGAAAATGATAAACAATTATTTTTTGAGATTCACAATATTAATTTAATTATGTAAGAAAAGGTAGTGGATAATATTAATTAGGTGATAGAATAATTAAAATAGTGATTATTCTACGTAAAATAAAATCATAGATTTGTTGTTCAGGATTACAATTAATCCAAAAAAGGGAAATGTTGATCTTTGACCAAAAGGAAATGATAAATAATTATTATTTGAGATTGACAATATTAATCTAATTAGGTAAGAAAAGGTAGTGGATAATATTAATTAGGTGAGAGAATAATTAAAATACTAATTATTCTGAGTAAAATAAAATTATAGATTTGGTGTTCAGGATTACAATCAATTCAAAAGAGGGAAATGTTGTTCTTTCTTAATTAGTTATTTGACTCTTTAATTAGTTATTTGATCCTGTTTCACGCACACACACGTATATAAAGTATCATTCTTTATATATGACAAAGAACATTAAATCATAAAATATTATAAAGGGGTATGCTGCCTCTCATTCATATGATGAACTTCCCCTTCATAATTTTGTTTAACAATTATGCTAAGATTCTTTCACAAATTACTGTGTTAACATATAATAAAAGTTGTATTCATTATGCATGCGTAATTTTCAAAGCAAATGTAATGGCACATCATTTTATTTTTCGCAATTCAAATGTTTGTAGTTGAGGATGTTAAAAAGACAAATGACTAGACTATAATCGGCGGTGGAATGTCAGGTGTTGACAGTGGCATGTATATGCCTGGAGAAGGTAAATCAACGTATTTGATCTGTTCTTTCAAAGTTCCCCCTATTCCATGAATAATTATGTCATTTTTATGTCAACTTAACTTGTACTTATGTAACATGAAAGGAAATTTTAGATGATATACTATATTAAAAAATGTATTGCCTTTTTGTAGCTAATACAACAGAGAAATTGAAGACAAATCCTAGATTAGATGGCATGGGGGGAGTACGAGATGGCAAGCAGTGTCCCAGACTATGTTGCGACTACATTATTGGTAAATGCGAATGTTGCTAAAGTGAAACCACACAAATTGGATGCATCTATATGTGTATCCGTCTAGTAGCTATTATCTTAGAATGGAGAAACAATATATGGAGTCTCTCTATATGCCTTGGTATGTCTGTTGCAAGTTGAAAAATCTTCTGTCAAATGTGCATCTCACATATCTTGTGATTGTGTCAGTTATGAAAGTTACATGAATAATACTTACCATATGGTTTTCAAATTTCTTACATTTTTGTTATTTTTACTTTGTTCTTACCTTTCAAGTTGTTATTGATAATTATCAACATTTTAATGAAAATATCAATGACTGTCAATAATGAAGCAATGGATACATAGTGGCCAAAAATTTATGAGTTCGTTTGGTGTAAGAAAATAATTTTTAGTCTTTATTTTCTATTTTCAAGATTTTGTGAAAGAAAAAATTAAAAAATTCAAAATTGGAATTTTGCTTTGTTATAAAGCATAGACGTCAAGTTCAGAAAAGAAAACATTGTGCTCAATTTTGTTATAAAAATAAGAATAGAGAGAATAATAAAGAACGAAGAAAGAATAGTCTTATTAATAATCTCAAAATACTCTATATGGAGCATCCAAAGGGCAATTTATAGCCAAAGAAAGAGAGATATAATATCACATCAAATCATAACTGATTCTATCTAATCAAATCAATTCTTGACTAAATGAGCTAAAGATATGGATATCCATAAATGAATAATATTTCATAACACTCTCTTGGATATCCATCTAGGATATGCCTTATTAAATCCTTACTAAGAAAAACCAGGAGGGAAAAAATCTTTGTGAAGGAAAAGGAGTACAATATTATCATAGTAGGAATGTAGAGCCTCATTAAAAACCTTATCAAAGAAAAACCCATTAGAATAAAAACCTTGATCAAGGAAAAAGCACGGTATTTTCCCCTGTTAAAGTATCACATAAAATCTCATAATCGGTATATTTTAATTTTGTGCGCAACTCTATCACTTGAACAAATTGGATATCAGTCTCTTTAGTTGAACTATCTAAGCCATGTTGTCCTCATGTAAAGTTGTGCAACTTTCTTCTAAGCAAATTTACATGATAATTTGAACATGTTGATCCATTGCCTTTAGCCAGAAGATTCACAAGCTTCCTGTATTGCACTAATTTCTCTGTGATTTAAAGAAATAGTGGCTATAGTCTATCTTGTGTATCTCCAAGATATGATCATGTCTCCATAAGTGAAAGAAACCTGTTTGATATCTATCATTATGCAAATTTGATAAATATCCTACATAATAATACACCTGAAGAAAATATATGCAATTTTATCCATATAAATTTCATGAGAGTTATCTCTGTATAAATTGATTGACAAACAAACATTTTGTTTGTTAAATGCTGAAAGGTGTAAGTAAGAATTTTGTCTTTCCACGATCTTTCATCTCAAACTCTTTTGTTAGATCTTTTATGACTATGGGAACTTCTTCAAGAGTTCTAATGATATTCAAGTCATCAATGTACACAACTATTATAATGAATCCATGTATAAACATAATGACAAATGGCATCATTTGTAAACCCCTTCTTAATCAAATGCTCATTGAGATAGCTATACCACATTTGTCCAGATTGCTTTAGACTATTTATAGATATTTGCAACTTGATTGCGTATGTACCTTGGGCACATTCATTAGATGATATTGATATCTTTAATCTTTCAGGGACTTTTCATGTAAATATTATTATCTAATGAACTGTATCGATAGGTTATGACAACATCTATCAGATGCATATTTAGATTAATATGTGCAGATAATCTAATCAAATATCAAAATATTGTTGCATCCACTATTGGGGAATACATTTCGCCATAATCTATATCAGGTCTTTGTGAGAAACCTTGTGCTACAAGTAGAGCCTTATAGCGTACAATTTCATTTTCCTCATTTCGTTTTGTCACAAATACCCATCCCAGGTTTCACTCATTTTGGTGTTTGGACTATAGGTCCAAAGACTTCACATTTTTGCAAGTGATCTAGTTCTTCCTGGATGGCTTCTTCCATTTTTGACCAATCATTTGTACGTAGAGATTTTTCGATGATTCTTAGCTCAAGATCCTCATTTTCATGCATAATATTTAGCGCTATATTATATATGCAAATATATTGTCGATAATTAATAGTCGTCAATTCCACCATTTTTCCTATAGAGACATAGTCTATTAGGATCTCATCATTTTCAATGATTATTTTCAGGTTCCTAAATGTCTTCTAGCATTTCAAATATGTCAAAATTTTGGATTGCAATAATGTCCTTACTATGTCTCTATTCTCTTCCACAGGAAGAGTATTATTTGACTTCACATGTTTGCAATTGAGGATGTTAAAAAGACAAATGACCAGACTATAATCGGCGGTGGAATGTCACGTGTTGATAGTGGCATGTATATGCCTGGAGAAGGTAAATCAACGTATTTGATCTGTTTTTTCAAAGTTCCCCCTATTCCATGAATAATTATGTCATTTTTATGTCAACTTAACTTGTACTTATGTAACATGAAAGGAAATTTTAGATGATATACTATATTAAAAAATGTATTGCCTTTTTGTAGCTAATACAACAGAGAAATTGAAGACAAATCCTAGATTAAATGACATGGGGGAGTACGAAATGGCGAGCAGTGTCCAGACTATGTTACGACTACATTATTGGTAAATGTGAATGTTGCTAAAGTGAAACCACACAAATTGGATGCATCTATATGTGTATCCATCTAGTAGCTATTATCTTAGAATATAGGAACAATATATGGAGTCTCTCTATATGCCTTGTTATGTCTGCTGCAAGTTGAACAATCTTCTATCAAACGTGCATCTCATATATCTTGTGATTGTGTCAGTTATGAGAGTTACATGAATAATACTTACCATATGGTTTTCAAATTTCTTACATTTTTGTTATTTTTACTTTGTTCTTACTTTTCAAGTTGTTATTGATAATTGTCAACATTTTAATTGAAATATCAATGACCATCAACAATAAAGCAATGGGTACATAGTGGCCAAAAATTTATTAGTTCATTTGGTGTAAGAAAATAATTTTTAGTCTTTATTTTCTATTTTCAAGATTTTGTGAAAGAAAAAATTCAAAAATTCAAAATTGGAATTTTGCTTTGTTATAAAGCACAGACATCAAGTCTAGAAAGAAAACATTGTGCTCAATTTTGTTATAAAAATAAGAATAGAGAGAATAATAAAGAATGAGAGAAAGAATAGTCTTATTAATAATCTTAAAGGTACTCTATATGGAGCATCCAAAGGGCAATTTATAGCCAAAGAAAGAGATATAATATCACATCAAATCATAACTGATTCTATCTAATCAAATCAATTCTTGACTAAATGAGCTAAAGATATGGACATCCATAAATGAATAATATTTCATAACACTCTCCCTTGGATATCCATCTGAGATATGCCTTATTAAATCCTTACTAAGAAAAACCCAGGAGGAAAAAATCTTTGCGAAGGAAAAAGAGTACAATATCCTCATAGTGGGAATATAGACCTCTCATTAAAAACTATCAAGGAAAAACCCATTGGGATAAAAACCTTGATCAAGGAAAAAAGAGCACGGTATTTTTCCCCTCTTTAAAGTATCACATAAAATCTCATAATCGTTGTATTCTAATTTTGTGCATCATTTCTACAAAGAAGAAATAGGTAGTAACTCTATCACTTGAACAAATTGGATATCAGCTCCTCTCTTTAGTTGAACTATCTAAGCCATGTTGTCCTCATATAAAGTTGTGCAACTTTCTTCTAAGAGAATCTATATGATAGTTTAAACATGTTGATCCATTGCCTTTAGCCATAAAGATTCACGAGCTTCGTGTATTGCACTAATTTCTCTGATTTGAAGAAATAGTGGCTATAGTCTATCTTGTGTATCTCCAGGATATGATCATATCTCTATAAGTGAAAGAAACCTGTTTGATATATGTCCTTATGCAAATTTGATAAATATCCTACATACTAATACACTTGAAGAAAATATATGCCATTTTATCCATATAAATTACATGAGAGTTATCTCTGGATAAATTGATTGACAAACAAACATTTTGTTTGTTAAATACTTATCTAGGGAGTAAGAATTTTGTTTTTCTAAGATCTTTCATCTCAAACTCTTTTGTTAGATCTTTTATAACTATGAGAACTTCTTCAGGAGTTCTAATGATATTCAAGTCATCAACATACACAACTATTATAATGAATCCATATATAAACATAGGGACAAATGGCATCATTTGTAAACTCCTTCTTAATCAAATGCTTATTGAGACGATTATACCATATCGGCAGATTGTTTGAGACTATTTATAGATATTTGCAACTTGATTGCGACGTACCTTGGGTACGTTCATTAATGATGTTGATATTTTTAATCCTTCATGGACTTTTAATGTAAATATTATTATCTAATGAACTGTATAGATAGGTTATGATAACATCTATCAGAGGCATATTTAGATTATTATGCGTAGATAAGTTAATCAAATATCAAAATATTGTTGCATCCACTACTTGGGGAATACATTTCGCCATAATCTATACCAGGTCTTTGTGAGAAATCTTGTACTACAAGTAGAGCCTTATAGCGTGCAATTTCATTTTTCTCATTTCGTTTTCTCACAAATACCCATCCCACAGGTTTCACTCGTTTTGGTGTTTGGACTACAAGTCCAAAGACTTCACATTTTTGCAAGTGATCTAATTCTGCCTGGATGGCTTCTTCCATTTTTGGCCAATCATTTCTATGTAAATATTTTTCGATGATTCTTCACTCAATATCCTCATTTTCATGCATAATATTTAGTGCTATATTATATATGCAAATATATTGTCGACAATTAATACTCGTCGATTCACAATTTTTCCTATAGAGACATAGTGTATTGGGATCTCATTATTTTCAATGATTATTTTCAGGTACCTAAATGTCTTCTGCATTTCAAATATATCAAAATTTTGGACTTAATAATATCCTTACTATGTCTTTATTCTCTTCTACAGGAAGAGTATCGTTTGCCTCCATAACATCATTTGGCCTCTTTGCACCACCTTTTTTTTGAGGATTTTTATTTTTGGAATCGACCAGTCTACCACGCTTCTGTTGTGCAATTTTTACATTGACCAATTGTCCAACAGGGACATCAATTCAAATTGGAGCATTTTCAGCGGTATATGGGATTTAGTTATCCTTTTGTATCATAAAAAATGCATCTGCAATTCATTAGCTATTCTTTGCAAATGTATAATCATTTGAACTTCTAGTTCAAATTGCCTTGTGTAAGGAACTAAATAGAATATTAATGCATTCCAATTTATTTTCTTTTCCTTGTGTACTTTCTCCCTAATGCTTAAAACATTATTTTTCACAAACTAAACCTTAACGCATCTCCCATTTGTATTTCAATATATTTGACCATAAAGAGATAATCATATCCAACACATATCCCTAATTTTCTTTGGGATTCCATTTGGAGTGATAAGATAGGCAATTGGGACTTATATTGCAACTCCAAAGTTCTTAAATGGGAACTATTTAGCTAGGCTAAAATAATTGCATGGAGGAAAATTATTGGCAATTTGTTAGCCTCATAGAAATAAGTGCTACAAAATAATATTCCACCAACTAGAAATTGAGAGATTTGTTCTCATGAGCAAGCGATTTAGCAATTAACTAGAGGTCTTTTATAAGTTAATTATGCTAGCTAACTTTTTCTATATGTGAACATAAATAACTAAATGTTCAACATTTATAACATTGGCCTACAAGCAATAAAAGCTTGAGAAAAAATTCACTAGAATTATCAAGATAAGTTGTTTTTGATTGGATTATCAGGAAATGGTACTCATAATAATTTGTGCAATTAATATTGCAAGCTTCAGGTTGCAAAATCATAATGAGCACATATGTGATCATTTCATAGATGCATCTATTAAAATCATAAAATATTTGAAATGTCCATATGGTGGATAAATTGATCCACATATATCACCTTAAATTCTTTTTGGAAATTTAAGAGATTTAAATCCAATCTTTGTTGGTGAAGGCCATATAATTAATTTACTTTGAGAACCCAGAACAAGAAAACTCATTAAAATGAAGAATCTTGGTTCTTCAACAAATACTCATATGAGTTTAATTTTTAGTAATTTCGCACATCATTATTACTTCAGATGCCCAACCAGTCATGCCAAAAGATAAAATCATTTGGCTAGTAAACATCTATTTACAATAGCATATTATGATTCATCTGTTTAGAAGAAATTTGATTTAAAATTTCATAAGCTTTGTTTACTTACAAAAGTCCAGTAAATTATCCAGAATTTTCCCATATATAATAAAAGCAATATTTTTAGTAAGATCTGGGAAAATTCAATTGATTTGATGATAAATCAAAAAGACTAATTGACTTTTTTCAAACCTTACTAAAAACCTGTGCTTTTATGATGTATGAAAAATTTTAGATAATATACTGGATTTTTGTAGGCAAGCAGAGTTTATGAATTTTTAAATCAAACGTCTTCATAGGACATTTACCATGAGTTTATAAATTTGATATCTTTTATGAGAATTTTCAATATAAAAATATTGACTAAATTTAATTTTATATAAATAAAATTATCTAAAAAACTTTTTAAATAATGCCAGTGTGCTTTAAAAAAAATGTGATATGAAAAATGTTATTTTAATTACGTGAAAATTTTCATAAACTAATTGAATAATTATTTTTTGAGATTGACAATATTATTTTTAGTTATGTAAGAAAAGGTAGTGGATAATATTAATTAGGTAATATAATAATTAAAATAGTGATTATTCTAAGTAAAATAAAATAATAGATTTGTTGTTCAGGATTACAATTAATTCAAAAAAGGGAAATGTTGTTCCTTGACCAAAAAGAAATGATAAATAATTATTTTTTGAGATTCACAATATTAATTTAATGATGTAAGAAAAGGTAGTGGATAATATTAATTAGGTAATAGAATAATTAAAATAGTGATGATTCTAAGTAAAATAAAATAATAGATTTGTTGTTCAGGATTACAATTAATTCAAAAAAGGGAAATGTTGTTCCTTGACCAAAAAGAAATGATAAATAATTATTTTTTGAGATTCACAATATTAATTTAATGATGTAAGAAAAGGTAGTGGATAATATTAATTAGGTAATAGAATAATTAAAATAGTGATTATTCTAAGTAAAATAAAATGATAGATTTGTTGTTCAGGATTACAATTAATTCAAAAAAGGGAAATGTTGTTCTTTGACCAAAACAAAATGATAAATAATTATTTTTTGAGATTGAAAATATTAATTTAATTCTGTAAGAAAAGGTAGTGGATAATATTAATTAGGTAATAGAATAATTAAAATAGTGATTATTCTAAGTAAAATAAAATCATAGATTTGTTGTTCAGGATTACAATTAATTCAAAAAAGAGAAATGTTGTTCTTTGACCAAAAGAAAATGATAAATAATTATTTTTTGAGATTCACAATATTAATTTACTTATGTAAGAAAAGGTAGTGGATAATATTAATTAGGTAATAGAATAATTAAAATAGTGATTATTCTAAGTAAAATAAAAGCATAGATTTGTTGTTCAAGATTACAATTAATTCAAAAAAGGGAAATGTTGTTCTTTGACCAAAACAAAATGATAAATAATTATTTTTTGAGATTGACAATATTAATTTAATTATGTAAGAAAAGGTAGTGGATAATATTAATTAGGTAATAGAATAATTAAAATAGTGATTATTCTAAGTAAAATAAAATCATAGATTTGTTGTTCAGGATTACAATTAATTCAAAAAAGAGAAATGTTATCCTTTGACCAAAACAAAATGATAAATAATTATTTTTTGAGATTCACAATATTATTTTAGTTATGTAAGAAAAGGTAGTGGATAATATTAATTAGGTAATAGAATAATTAAAATAGTGATTATTCTAAGTAAAATAAAATCAAAGATTTGTTGTTCAGGATTACAATTAATTCAAAAAAGGGAAATGTTGTTCTTTGACCAAAACAAAATGATAAATAATTATTTTTTGAGATTGAAAATATTAATTTAATTATGCAAGAAAAGGTAGTGTATTAATTAGGTAATAGAATAATTAAAATAGTGATTATTCTAAGTAAAATAAAATCATAGATTTGTTGTTCAGGATTACAATTAATTCAAAAAAGAGAAATGTTATTCTTTGACCAAAACAAAATGATAAATAATTATTTTTTGAGATTCACAATATTATTTTAGTTATGTAAGAAAAGGTAGTGGATAATATTAATTAGGTAATAGAATAATTAAAATAGTGATTATTCTAAGTAAAATAAAATGATAGATTTGTTGTTCAGGATTACAATTAATTCAAAAAAGGGAAATGTTGTTCTTTGACCAAAACAAAATGATAAATAATTATTATTTGAGATTGACAATATTAATCTAATTGGATAAGAAAAGGTAGTGGATAATATTAATTGGGTGAGAGAATAATTAAAATAGTAATTATGCTGAGTAATATAAAATTATAGATTTGGTGTTCATTATTATAATCAATTCAAAAGAGGGAAATGTTGTTCTTTCTTAATTAGGTATTTGACTCTTTAATAAGTTATTTGATCCTGCTTCACGCACACACACGTATATAAAGTATCGTTCTTTTGCTATGTTTTTATATCTTTCATCATCTAATTTAGTTTCGTGCTGAGATATGGCTTTCAAGATTGCTCTATTCATCCTAAGCCTCTTGGTCATGATTACTCTTATCACTCCAAAGGTAGTTGCTAGGGAATTTCCTGAGACTTCTTCCAACTCTAAAGCAGGTTAGTTTGAGTTTTGCTTTTAATTTATATATGACGAAAAACATTAAATCATAAAATATTATAAAGGGTTCCGTTGCCTCTCATTCATAAGATGAACTTCCCCTTCTGAATTTTGTTTAACAATTAGGCTAAAATTCTTTCACAAATTAATGTGTTAACATATAATAAAAGTTGTATTCATTATGCGTGCGTCATTGATTTTCAATGCAAATGTAATGACACACATCATTTTATTTATCACAATTCAAATGTTTGCAGTTGAGGATGCTAAAAAGACTACAATTGGCGGTGGAATGTCAGGCGTTGACAATGGCATGAATGTGCCTGGTGAAGGTAAATCAACGCATCTGTTTTTTCAAAGTTCCCCTTATTCCATGAATAGTTATGTCATATTTATGTCAACTTAACTTGTACTTATGTAACATGAAAAGAAATTTTAGATGATATACTATATTAAAAAATGTATTGCCTTTTTGCAGCTAATACAACAGAGAAATTGAAGACAAATCCTAGATTAGATGGCATGGGTGGAGCAGGAGATGGCAAGCAGTGTCCCAGACTATGTTGCGATTACATTATTGGTAAATGCGAATGTTGCTAAAGTGAAACCACACAAATTGGATGCATCTATATGTGTATCCGTCTAGTAGCTATTATCTTAGAATAAAGAAACAATATATGGAGTCTCTTTATACACCTTGTTATGTCTGTTGCAAGTTGAACAATCTTTTGTCAAACATGCATCTCACATATCTTGTGATTGTGTCAGTTATGACAGTTACATGAATAATACTTACCATATGGTTTTCAGATTTCTTACATTTTTGTTATTTTTACTTCGTTCTTACTTTTCAAGTTGTTATTGATAATTATCAACATTTTAATTGAAATATCAATGACAGTCAATAATAGAGCAACGGATACATAGTGTCCAAAAATTAATGAGTTTGTTTGGCATAAGAAAATAATTTTTAGTCTTTATATTCTATTTTTAGGTTTTTGTGAAAGAAAAAATAAAAAAAAATTGAAAATTGGAATTTTGCTTTGTTATAAAGCATAGACTTCAAGTCCAGAAAGAAAACATTGTGCTCGATTTCAATTTATTTTCTTTTTCAGTTGTTTATTCTCTCCATTTAATATCAAAAATATTGTTTCATCAATATATAAATTGAGCCTTAAAACATCTCCCATATATATTTTAATATATTTTATTGTAAAGAGAGAATCATATGCAATATATATCCAAATTTTATTGGGGTCTCATTTGGAGAGAAAATGTGGGAAATTGAGAAAATATATTACACCCGAAAGTTCTTAAATGAAAAATATTTGGCTACATGTCAAAATAATTGTAGATGATTAGTGACAACTTATTGGCCTTACACAAATAAGTATTTCAACATATAAAATGGCATGTCACTAACTAAAATTTGGAATATTTGTTCTCATGGACAAATAATCTAGCAATCAACAGGAGATGCTTTTATCTAACCCAATCTTTTTATATATGAATATGAGTAATTAGACATTCAACATTTATATTGTCCTACAATCATTAAAAGTTTAAGAAGTAAATTCACCAAAATCATCAAAATATAATAAATTGTTTTGATTGTTGGATTATCAAGAAATTATACTCTTATTAAAATAATTTGTGCAAGTAATCTTGCAAACGCCAAATTTTGAGATGATAATAAGCACACATATGACATTCTCATATATGCATCTATTAAAATCATAAAATAATTGAGAAGTTCATTTTGTGGATAAATTGATCCACATATTTTACTTTGAATTCCTTCTAGGAATTTAGGATATTCAAATCCAATAATCATCGGTGATGGTCTTACAATTTTCTACTTTGAGAACATGTAGCACAATAAAACTCATTAACTTGAATGATCTTTTAATTTTTCAATAAATATCCATATGAGTTTTTAATAATCCTTCTGCAGAATGTTCCAATCGATCATGCCTAATAGTTAAATCATTTGGACTAGTAAACATTTTGTTTATAATGACATGATTCAATTGCACTAATATTATTGCCATAGAGACAAGAATAAAACGAAGGTCATTTTTCTAGTACAAATTTTTTACTTGAGTCACAAATATATCGATGTAAAAATTTGTACATAATAATTATCATCAAGAAGAGTACATGTTGAGTACACTAAATATAAAAGTGCCCACATAATCAAGCATCGAGTCAGCATATCACTCTTTTGTTATCAATAGAAGTAAAAAACCAAGCATCGTAGAAGATAAAGTGGATCGATTTTGAATTCAAATTGACAGAAAGTCATAAAACAAGCAATAAATTCTTTTAGGTGAACATAGGGTAGCAATGAAGTAATGACTAATTAAAAAAAAAAAGTACATAGACATAGGTTTTGTTTCTAACCATAAGACTCTAAATAAATTGAAATTGCCAGCAAGAACAAAGAGAATTCCATGGAGTAACAAACATGAAGAAATTTACAGAAACAATTTTGAGCAAACAATTTTGAATTTTTTTTATAATGAATTTAAAATATTATTTATTATTATTTGCAACTAGTTCACGTTCAATGAAGATTACTGGAACCACACATTGTTGTGCTTACTAACTCGGTATTAATATACTGATGTGCAAAGGCGTGTTCCCGATTTTTCAAAACAAACATATTGTACAATGATATATAAATTGAATTACAAAAGAAATTTGCTCCTGAATAAAAGATTTAATATGGATAAGATGAAATCGTAATCTTGAATTTAAATTGATATTGAATTTAAAATTGTAATATATACAATTGCGATTCTGATTAAAAAAATCAAGATCACGAATTCAAAACATGTAAACAACTTGAACTTCAAACAAATTAATGAAAATTAGCAAAGATATTTAGAAGAAAAAAATAATGGATCAATTATATTACATAAAACTGAACTATTTCACATACTTAATCGCGAACTTATTTTATTTCATGATCTTGTCAAAATTTGAGAATAAGTTTAATACTTGAAAGCTAAATCATGAGAACATATCTAGCTTGTTACATAAATTCTAATCATAATTTTCATCTCAAAGCAATGCTTGAAATTTGAAAACATATAAGGATGTTCATAATGCTAAAATATATACATAATCTTAAATTAGGATATATGGTTCAGATCTTGCTACATTCCTGAAGTACTATAATCTAATATAACCTTAGGCTAAGCCTTATTGCAAAGTAAGGCTCACCACTGTAATAGTTAATCTCCTGGAACGGTGACTAAGCAAATCCTGGAACTACAAACTGGGGGAAGGGAAAAGGTCATCGACTCAATAAGTGGATTCGTACCCATCACCTGCATGGGATAATCAATATGATATACATAACATATTATACATGCAATAAATAGAAAATCATTTGGTATTTGCATACATAGCTACATAGAAAAACATTTCTCATTTCAAGGGCTCGTGAGAAATCATCTCTGAATTCGTTGTCTCATATGAAATCACTTTAAATTTAGGTGCGGTAAATACTAGAGAAATAGAAATCTCTGGAAATGTGTACATATATAGCATAATAATGATATCATATACTCTGATCTCTAGAGGTACCTCATAAGGTCCAATATTGGATACTTGACTAGGTTCTATTTTCTTAATACTCTGGGGCTAAGATTGTCCTCTGGGACAATTGGCACCAAGGCTAATGATCTCTCATAGCCGTTAATTCACTTTTTTTTCTCTATAGTTACCTAGCTTGCACATAAGTCAAATAAATTTGAAAACTCTAAAAACTCTAGAAGCTTTGAATTTATATAATTTTGACAATCTGACTTTAGCATAACTGTGGTTATGAAATCATGTCAAGGGATCACTAGCTTGAAAACATAGTGATTTCAGAAACCCGCCAAATATATATCTGACATTTGTCATAAATCAACCGAGTTTCATACTTTCAATATCACAAGTCTAAAAGTCTAATGGCATGTTTGCTTTGTAGTTTTATTTCAGTTTTCAGTTTTTATTTGTGAAGGAAAACTGAAAAATGAAAACTAAAATTTTGAGTTTTAGTTTTTCAATTTTTCCTTCACAAATTTGGAAAGCTGAAACTGAAAATTGAAAAATGCAAAGCAACAACCCTAAAATCTTATTTCAAGCTAACATATTTTCAAAACTTGATAATTCTAAAATCTTATTTCCAAATGACGTGAATCATCATCATGATAGCTCTAAAATCATAAAAACATATTCGTTCATAGAGATAAACTATACTCTGTTCAATATTTTTCCAATCTAACTTAACTTGATATTCTGAAAGCATAATCTGGAATTCCAATACTTGAAAACGTGGTATTATCATAAATCCATTAACACGTGTTTAAAAACTTTAATGAACTAGCTAAATTCTACATTTTCCAATAACTCCTTTCATGGGCATATAAAACATTTTTCATGACATAGAACAATTCAATCATGGTCCCATGGTTTTCTAAAATATATTTTTCATGATTTATTCCAAGGTTCACAATGCCTCTAACCTTAGAATACTTTGTAAAATCATATCTATGGCAAAACTTTCATTCTAAATTCATAGATCATAGCATTAAAACATAGCTATAATGACTGAAAATAAGGTCATGAGTTCAAAAATCACTCACCTTGAAGAGTTAGGTAAGAGGTATCACCACCACTTAACTTTGAGAGCTAGAAATGGCATCAACAATGACCATATAATCATAAACAACTCATGAACATACCATAAACACACTAGGGCAGCTCTAAAGATATTGCGGGCGAAGTACCTAAACTTGACAATAACTAAGAATATAAACACCCTAACTCATCATAGAAAAATGAAGAGAAAAGAAGCATAAACCATGAAAAATCCCTTACCTTAGAGCTTGGAGAAGTGAGAGAGAGAGAGGATGAGAGTGAGGTGGTAGGAGAATGAAGAATGTTAAGGTTTTGTGTTTTGGGGGAGAAAAACATGAATGGAAAGGTATTTATAGGATGAGGTTTCATTTCAACGAAATTGCATCATTTTGCATTATCTTGTCATCGAGGGGTATTGGACTCTACAGTTAAAGACCTCCCTACAAAACCAATAGCTTTATGGTTTTAGGGTCTTCAGGAACACGGGTGGGTCTCTGGAACCCCAAGGTCGTACTAGACTTATCTAAGGATGCATGGACCTAGACATCACAATTAATTAAAAATTTAATTGGAAATAAATAATTTAATGCTCCTTGATACAATAAATGAACAGAATATTTTACAACGAAAAAGAATTTAAAATGGACATATAACACAAAAGGGGGAATATTAGTTAATTAATATAATATTTAATTAAAAATTGACATGTATGCCAACTAGTTTAATAATTCTAGGTCCTATAGTTTAATTCAATTTTCAATTGCGTCCCTTTAGTTTAAAAGTTGTAACTAGATTAGATTCTTATAGTATATGAGATTTTTTATTCAAGTCTCTACCATTGTAAAAAAGTTTAATCATTCTGTAGGTCTTATAATTTTATTCAATTTTTAATTATATTCCTGTAGTTTAAAACTTTAACTAGATTAGATTCTTATAGTGTGTGAGATTTTTTTTTAGATCTCTATTATTATAAAAATTTGAATATTCATGAAATATTCTTTCCATGAGAGGTGAAAAGGAAGATGAATATTCTATTTTTTATAACGGCATGGGCTTGATTGAAAAATCTCATATTCTATAAGGACTTAGTTACAAACTTGTAAACTATAAAAACTTATTTGAAAATTGAGTGAAACATAGAGATCTGTAGAATAATTTAAAAAAAATACCTCTTTCTCATTCCATCACTCTAAGCATGTTCATTTATTTATTTTTTAACTAAAACCCAATTTAACCCCTCAGATTATAGTGGGAGAAAAATTAATCCATCAGATTTGGAAATTAAAATTTAATTGTCATCCCTCAAATTTCATAAATGAGACAAATTAGCCCTCCCAAATTGTCATCTAAGTTGTATCATGTTAATTTGTTTACGTATACTATTAAATTTTATAGTGGGTCTTAACTGTCTCATTTCTAAACGAGGTCGTTATGCCTTCTTTTTTATTTTTTCTCTCGTCATAGCTCTATGCTCAAAAAAATATTCTGACTTTAAGTTGTCTTTATTTCTACAAAAACAAAGGAGTGAGGTTAGTTATAATCCATTATGAAAATTAACCGTAATGTAAGTAAATTAATAGAACACATAAGTATTTCCGTTAACGGGATTGATGACAATTTAATAGAGGGATTAACTTGTTCCATTGTGAAATTTGAGAGATCACAATGGGATTTTATAATTCTAAAGAATAAATTTATCTTCTACTATAAATTTGAGAGACTAAATGAAAGATTTTAGTCTTTATTTTTTTAAGACTTTTACCGGTAGGGTGAAACATCATACACCACTAACTTTTTCCTTGACTGTTCATTCAGGATTGCTATAAGAGGAGGCATCATGTACCTTATTTTTGCTTCCACTAGTAAAATCTAATTAAATAAATAATTTTAAAAAAATTGATATCATTAATATTTAGAATTTATTGAACTTTAAATTAATCTAATTCGAGTTAGATCAATCAATTTCAAAAAAATCTTTAGCTTTAATTTTTTTGGTCATAAAACTCAATTCAAAACTTTAATGAAAAGAAATTAATACTATTCACTTAATTGAATCCAACCATAACTGATTTTTTTTAATATGCTTTAAAAAGCAAAGAAAACTAATTATTATTATTTTTATATGCTTTGAGAACTACTAAATACAAGTTTCACCAATTTGACCTCTCCATCGTTTCTTTTTCCTTTCATTTATTCCACCTACCCCCCCTTCTTTATGATAAGTAAGGAATCATTTGACGTTACGCAATTGCATTTCCTTTGTAAGAAAACCCTTTTTCACAGCACAATCAAAGGAAACATTTTCCCCCTTTCCTTTCTCTCAAAATAGTAGGAGTAATAAGCAGTAAAAAGTAAATTAGAAGTTCCATTAAACACGCCTCTAGCTCATTAATTATCATTCATTTGGAACCCCACATCTCCACCACCACTGATTTGGAACCAATAAAGATGTGAATTAACTTGCCATGTTTCCTTAGTAAGGAAAATTACATGCAATGTCTCCTATCAACAATACCTTTAATGTGAAAAGATTGATGGAAATAGGAGAGGAGATTATAAAAGTACAAGGGCTTAATTATTCTTGTTAATGTCATATAGGAACAACATCAAAACAAATAGTGAAATACAAAGATAACACTAATGTTTTTAGCCAACAAGATCAATTTAATCGTGTCTCACACAGGCACGACAACTTTCATCCTAGCCATGCTTGGTCTTAACAATCTTCACGCTTTCAAGGGGCAACCTGAAATCAAAATCACCATCAAAACTAACTGTTTGTGTGCACACTTGGAAGAAGGTTTCCAACAACCTTTGATGATTTATTTTTTTATTAATTAACAATTTGTCACAAACATTACAAAAATGTATGCTTCCATTAGCTAGCCTAATGGTAAGTTTATTTTAGATTTTAAAAAAATTATAAAACATAAATTTTATATATAATTGAAAAAGTTGAATTGATTTTGTTAAAAAATTACTCTTTTTAACTTCTATGAAAAGCTGAAAACTATTTTTTTTTATATTTTGAATTTTTAAAATTATCTAAATATCTGAAAAGTAATTTTATTAGATGAAAAAAATTATTTTACCCCGAAAAATCTTACCCAAACACACCCTAAATTACATTGTTGGAAGCGTTTGCAGAGAGTGACCCACAACCACAAGACAACATGCATGTGAGCCCCAATTAAACCTGCATTTTGTCTTCCTTTATCCCTCTTTGATTGTTGCATAAATAAAGCAATTAAAAATGCTACTTATATAGGCTCTTCTGTTTTATTATCAATTCTATTTTTTGGTGGAATTAACGTTACTATTTTGATTATGTTATAATTTCTTATATTATCATTGATTTGTCATAATTAAACTTGAATGCCTATTTTAAGGTTACAAACAATATGATGCAAATAGAGTACACTTTATTCTCGTTCACACTGCATAACATTCATCATTATATGATCTTTAATTTTTACATGAAGAGATTTACTTGTATGGTTTTTTCGCAGCAATGAAAGGAACTTGCGTGACGTTATTCACAAAATCTAATTACTTAAGGTTTCCGCTTCAACATTTTATTTCATAGCCTTCTACGAAACAAATATGGAACACAGGCAAATTAATCAATTAGGGTGAGTTTGATTTCATAAAACAGTTTTCAATTTCTATTTTATATTTTTTTATTTTAGATTTTATAAAAGAAATACTAAAAATTATGAAAATTATAAAATTTTATTTTCAATTTTTTTTATTTTTATATTTATTTTATAAAATCCTGAAAATAAAAAAATAAAATGAAAACTAAAAATCATTTTCTAAAACCAAACCCACCCTTAATGTGCAACTTCATATTTTTGGAAAGAAATAACATTGTAACAAAACTAACAATAATATAATGCTAGAATAGCCACAAATATATGGGTCATAAAATGGCTCAAATGTTGGTCACGTACTATATTTTTTTGGTAGTGGCCACGTACTATATTTAAAATTAAATATAAATTTATCATATTTTACCTGCATATCAATATTGGTTAGAAAGAGCTTCTAATCATTTAAAAAAAAGCTGTTTTTTGAAAAATAAACATTTCAAATATACACGCATTCTCGGATATGATATAAGAGATGATTAAATAAAAAATGAGAGCAATTCATTTACTATTATTCAAGGAAAAAGTAGGCCATATATATTTTGTAGCTAAAATGAAATAAAAAAATTGTTAAATTAATTTTGAATTGAAATCAGATTTTTGGTTGAAATGAAGCAAATTATGAAGATAATGTAATTAATTGATGATATATACTTCTATCAAGCGGATATAAATTTGGAGGAAAAATAATTATATGTAAGTGACATGGGCTGCTTGATCTACTTGCATAAACTAAGGTAGTTTGTTTACTGTTTCTATGATAAAAATCCAGAGACATTAGACATAAACCTATTTAGTAGTGGAGACATGAATAAGGAACAGAAAAATATAAAATTTCTCTACCTCCAAATGTGAGATATAGAGACAGAAATTTAAGTTTTTTCCTTCTAAAAATAACTTTATACATTTATTATTTATATTCCGTCTCCACTATCTCTATTATTTCTCTATTTTTATCCCTTCCTATTAAACACTACCTAAGTGTGTAGAACCTGAAAATCGTGTAGTCATATAAATGCAAATTGGAGGAATTTGTATAAACAATAAAAAATTTAAATAATATTTAACGTATTATCAAAATAAATAATAATAACTGACTCAACTAATAAATAAATAAATATATACTTAGTGGTTAAAATGTCTCTCTAATATCAGAAGTTTAAGTTAAAAAGCGTACCTGCGAAGGAAGGTAATAATTTGGTATTTTAAAATTATATCAATTTAAAACCCAATAATAAATGCAGGACAAATGGCCTGCTAAATTATGCAACTCATTGCAAATTATGTGCGTTTGAAAACTTGATTATTCTAGTAATTAACATGGATGATTGATGATTAATGTCAATCAATTTATTTAGGCAGTTGATTTATAAGTACGAGAACTGTAAGCAAATAAAATGAAATTTGTGTTCTATATTTTTATTTAATAACATACTCTCAATTTTGTTTAGTTTTTTATATCGTATAATTGGTAGCATAATTGATTTATGAAACATTGTCAAATACATGTATAAAATTTTACAATAAATACACATCATCATTTGATATCACTTACATTTCCTAAAATTTAGTGAAATTTATGATTCCGGTCTTTTTCCTGGCAACACTATGGCCTGGTTTCAGTTTTATTTTCAATTTTTTAATTTTCAGAATTTTGTGAAAGAAATGTTGAAAACTGTAAATAAAACTGAAAGTGAAAACTCAAATCAAACATGTCCTAATATTTTTGGACCTAGTCAACTTATACAATGTAATGTGCAATAGATGGAGTGGTACAATAATCTCTAAAAAACTTATCAAACAAATTCAAGAATCTTTTAAATAAATTTTATAAATAAAAGGAGAATCTTGATAAATTTTATCAAATTACCAAGATAAGTTCAATATAATTTGTCCTCATATATAAAACATAATTTGGGTAAATATCTTGGCGCTTTTGAAGTTTTTTCACATGGCACTTAACTCCACCCTTGTAACAAAATAACATTCCGCCTTAATATGGCCTAATGGAATGGTGTTAGAAATTCCATTCTTCCATTCATGATTTATTTCGTCCACGACATTTTTATCACTAACTCTATCAAGCTCTCATAACCTGCTTTCTTCACATAAAATGCTTGGAGAGACAACGCCTCTGAATTACGTACCACAACCACCATCATACTAAGGCTTGCAATTGCTATGACTTTTAAAAAGCAGCTTAACTCTTTGGTAGTGTTTGGTTTGTGTCTCAAGACATGGAGAGGAGATATAAAAATAGTATTTTTATATCGTGTTTGATTGTAAAGGTCCAACATGATAATTATTTTCATATTTTATTTCAAAATATGGGGATAATACAATAAATATATGATAAAAAAATATGTATCCTTTCCCATTGCCATATGAATTCCACCAAAGGTCACGAACCCAACACCACCACCCTTTTTTAGGACATAATGGGAATTAATAAATAAATATAGAAGTATTATTAAAAAAATATTAAATTTTTGTTTACGTATTTTGTTTTTACTATCTCCACTTTTGGAGGAATAGAAATACAAAAAAGTTTTGTCTTAACCGTCTTCATCACCAAATAAGTTTGTGTCTCAATTGTTTTGGATTTTTTGTTCAGGGACAGTAAACAAATGCTACCTTTGAGTCTTTAAAAGTTTATTTTTAAAAAATCATAGTATTATCATTTTATAAAATAATACAAAAATTACTCACAATAAGCACGAGTTATAGAAGTATTGTTCGATAAACATATTATAAAATTGTTTCCAAAATATAAAATGATTATAATAGATATAAATATTAAAGAGAATAACTTTTAACTTTAAAATCTTAATTAATGGAAAGATAAAATTATATTTTTATTTAAATTCAAAAGCTATATTAGTCTTTTAATTTTTTTAATTTCAAATAGCAGAATCTAGCTATGAAAAGTCCTATATGAGATGATCTCAAATGCACTACTGACTTTTAAAAATTGGGAGCAAAAGTACACAAGATTTTTAGTTTATTACATAGAAAAATGTGTGTGATTTTCATAAACCAGAACACTGTCAAAAAATATTACCGAAGCCACCCTAACAAAATCCAAGACCAACTACCAGACAATTGAGGAATACCAACATTGGAATTCTGGAAATGAAGACTACACCGGAGAGAATGCGGACGGAGAAAAGAGGTTGTGGAAGACATGCTAAAAGAAGCCTTCAAATCCATTCAAGAAATTGAATTTAGTTCCCCATCGCAGAACCAATAAATTGCATGAACTTAAAATTTAAGGATAATTTAATTATGTAACAAAGCCCAACAGTAAATTAGACCAAAATGCGTCTGCTTTGCTACGATAACTTGGTAGATTTAAGATTAAAAATTAATATACTGAAAATATCCTTAAATTCTATGTAGTATATTCTCTCTTTCTTCTCTCTTCTCTTTCATTATTAGTGAAAGATAATTGAATTGAATTATGTACTTTGCTTAATTTATTCCAAATATAAAAACTCAAATCATAATACAGTTGAATCTAACTATCGATTTTCAAACGACCCAGCGCAGATGTGGAACATGAGAAGGACCAAATCTAATTTCTTTGGGATGTATAATGAAAATTCTAGCGTGCTATTAAGAAAATTAATCATATTTACTTATATAGTAGTATATGGCTAAAAAATTATATAAAGTTATGGATGAATTATATTGAGTCACTTTGAGATTTAGTGAAATTTATTTTGATTTTTTTTATTTATAAAATTTATTTTTTAATTTTTAATTTATAAAATTATTATATCAATATCTTTTGAATTTATAAAATTATTATATTATTATTCTTTTTATTATATATTAAATGATATATTTAAGAAAGATTAATATCACTGAAATAAATAAATGGAAGTCCAAATGAGTTTGTAATTTGTCCGGAAGTCATTTTACATAGTAAATACAAAATTTAACTAATCTATGTATTATTTGTCAACGTCATGCTTGGCGGGGGTGCAAATTAGGGGATTGGATAGCAGTTAAAGGCACAGATAGACACATCACTGTGTTAGTATCTCTTTGCTTTTCACCTTTTTCTTCTTACTTATTAGTTATTAGCCCCTCACCTCACATCCATTTGCGCAGCACGCGCTCACTCTAACACACACACACTCTCTCTCTAACTATTTATTTAGTATAAATAAATAAATATTACTATTAGTAAAGAAATGAATAAATTATTATTATTATTACTTTCATTTTGGGACTTTTCTTTTAGTATCTATAAAATATCAACACTCTTGATGTAATTAAAATTTATGATTTGATATATTTTAAAAAATTTAAATTAATGTGACATATATCTTAATTTTAATTATAAATAATTAAAATTTATAGGTATTGTTAAATTTTATAGGGATATAGATAAAACTCTTATTTTGGTAATAAACTTTTTTTCTCTCACACAATACTCCGTACTTGTGACAGCGACCTCTGAAGGATGGTGGCACATGCCTCCTGTCACATCACTCAAAACAATCAACGGTCTTGATTCCCAGGTACGGATCATCCAACGGCTCAGGTTGTTTCTCTCCCTATAACTCTTCAAAAAAAACATTTGATTTCTCTCTCCTATACTTTCTCTCTCTACTGCACCCACTGTCCAGCTTGGTCGGGACCCCCAAACTCCCCACCACCACTCTCCTCTTATATATGCAATCACTCTCTTCTTTTTTCACTTTCTCTCTCTAAAACACACTCACTTTCTCTTTCCTCCTTCTTTTTTACTGAAGCATTTTTTTTATTGTGTTCAAAGCAAAACCCAAAAAAAAAAAATCCTCAAAATCGAAAGCGATAGGCCACAAAAGAAGGGTCTTTGGTTTTTTCATTCAACACAGAAACACACAAAGGAAGAAAAAAAACTTACTCTTTCATTCACCTTCTTGTGTTGTTGTTCATCTTTCTTCTTGTTGTGTTAAGCTTTCATGGGGATCTTGAAGAGGTTGAAGTTTAAGTCCAATTGGGTCTCATTTTTTGGACATGGGGTTGCTTGAAATTTGCAGGAGAAGGAAGAGAGAGCAAAAAGGAACAACCTTTTTAGCTTCTTCTTCTTCTTATTGTTGTTGTTGGTTTTTGCAAGTGTTGATTTTTTTGCTTTAGCAATTTATGGGGTTCTTCTGAATTTTGTTGAGATGCTGTTGTTGTTAGGATTGGGTTTTGTTTAAAATTCTTTGAAGCTGGTGATTGGTTTTTTGGTGGGTATGGAGTGCATTGGCAAGTTAGGGGAAGGTGTTGGGGGAATGAATGAGTAATGGCCAATGGCTTGAAGCAAAAATTGAAGGTGGTGTTTGGCTTTTTGAGCTAGGGTTTCATTTCATGTGTTTTTCTTTTTATGTGATTACCAAAGCATAATACTGTGTATTTGAATAAAAGAGAAATATATATATATATAAAAAGGGTAAAGCTTGCTATGAAGCTTTCAACATCAGGGTTGGGTCAGCAGGGACAAGAAGGTATCCATTCAAGTTCTCTCTTTTTTGCCTTTTTTTTCCTTTACATTAATTAATTTTTTAATTGAGCAAGTATTCTCTTAGCTCTTAATAGTTTGGCGCTTCTTGTCATATATACTCGTAATATAAATATATTTGAGTGTCCCTTTCATACGCCTTTTGTGTTTGCTTGAACAAACATCCTTGTAAGTTTGCGTCTTTTCCTTTTATTTCACTTTTTTGATAATTTGATGTGAGTAATGAATGATGGTAGGGGGGAGAAGAAGTGCTTGAATTCTGAGCTATGGCATGCATGTGCTGGACCACTAGTGTCCCTACCAACTGCGGGGACTCGTGTGGTTTACTTCCCTCAGGGTCACAGTGAGCAGGTTCTTTTTAATTACTCATTGTAATGCTCTAGAATGTTTCAGTTTCCTCTCATTTGCATACTACTAGAGCAGATGCAGAATGTTTCTTGCAAAATTGGGTTTGAAACCAATTCAGTTGATTCGATTTATTGAGATTGAATTGAACATGTTTAGTATTGATTCCAGGTTGCTGCCACAACTAACAGAGAAGTTGATGGGCACATACCAAATTACCCTAGCTTGCCACCTCAGTTGATTTGCCAACTTCACAATGTCACAATGCATGTGGGTGTTTTATATGGCAAAAACTTAAAGTTCCTTATATTTAATCCATTCAATTATCAGATCAAATAATGACATATGGACATTTCTTTGGGATGAGTGTACACTTTTAACATTTAAGTTCTTCGTTTTGAGAAAAATGTCTATATGTCCTTACTTGATTTGTGAATTAGATTAAATCAATATAAAGAATTTGATGCAAGTTTTGTCCATTTCATATTTTCAGTAGTTATGATGGTTGAGTTATGGTTGCCTATCTTTATAAGAAAGTAAGAAACTCAGTAAACTGGAACATGTGTAAATTTTCAGGCAGATGTGGAGACAGATGAAGTATATGCTCAAATGACACTGCAGCCATTGAGTCTGGTAAGCTGTAAGCTGTTGTTGTCTGATCACTTTTGTTTATGTGTTATGATTCATGAACTTCTCTTTATGTTTCTGAGATTGAAATGTGTATTTTCTATTTTGCATGTAGCAAGAGCAGAAGGATACATTTCTTCCTATGGAATTGGGGATTCCAAGTAAGCAGCCATCAAATTATTTTTGCAAGACATTGACTGCCAGCGACACAAGCACACATGGAGGGTTCTCCGTTCCTCGTCGTGCAGCTGAGAAAGTTTTCCCTCCACTGGTAGTATTTGTATATTGCCGTTGCGATTGACTACAGTTGGATGTAGATGCATTTCTCTTATATTTGGGATATACAGGATTTCTCGCAGCAACCACCGCGCAAGAACTGATTGCTAGGGATCTCCATGACGTTGAATGGAAGTTTCGGCATATTTTCGGGGTAATATTCCAAGGTTTTCTATTGATTCTGATCTTATGATCCTGTTAATTCGTATTTTGAATTTTGTTTTATTGATGATAATTATGGTAAGATTTATTTCTCTTCAGAGACATATGCCTTTGGCACCAATGAAATTCTTCAAGTACTGGCTTCAGTGGCTTGTACATGTTTACATTGACATATGGGTTAAGATTCTCTAGTTTAGAGGGCAAATTTTGCTGATATCTTGATGCAACTTAGGCACTTTAGTTATTCAGCTTTGTCTGGTGTATCTCAAGACTTAAGGATCAAGCTGCATGTCCTTGTACTATTTTGGAAAATTTGTAAATAAGTTCTATAAATAAACATGCCCATGATTTTAGAAACATTTTTCAATGGGGTCACCTAAATCCAGTTTATTGTCAGGTCAGTAGACCCAATTTATAACTGTTAAGCTTTAGGGGACCTATTTTAAAATTTTTTAGAAGTACATGGACCTGCATATTAATTTAAAGTCTGGGAAGCGTCCTATTTATACTTGCATCAATAGATTATATATTTCTTACTACTTGCTAACATTTTTCTTCTGTAGTTCATAAACATCGAGAATGTCAACTAACTTGCACACAATCAGCTTACCTGAAACCCTTGATCATCTCTGATTGTGACGAATATCAATAGAACTGTTATGAGAAAATGATGTGATGAAGTGATCAGATCTTATCAGTGCATATTCTTTTGTATGGGGGTAATGAATAATACCCAAAACTAGAGTGATCCAACCATGGACCATGACCATGATTGTTGGCGAAATAGGAAATCTTGCAGTTGTAGTTTAAAAATGTAAAACCAATGTCAGAAATTACAAATATATACTCTCACTATTTTATCAAGGATCCAAACAACTTGGGAATCATTTGAATCTGAATGTTGTTCAACAGGAAATGAAACGTTACTGTTAAGAAAATCTATCTTCCATTATGGATGTGGTGATTGTGTCTAATCCCTCTAGTGTCTTCAGTAGTGAGAAAATCTGTCCCTGAACTGGATAGATCTTGCATTGGTAATTGATTTTCTGGCATTATACTTTTGGAACTTGCCTGAAGCTACATTGAAAACAATCTTTGATGGGAGGCCAACAGGGTTTAAAAACTTTCTATGGTGAAACCTGTCTTATCATTTTCAGAATGTCCTGCAAGTTAATAAGTCACACAAATGGAATGAAAGAGATTAGTTCGGCATGCACAACTATTATGTCATGGCTAATAAATTCAAGTTTGCAGGTGTAGTTTTATAGTGGTTCAACTGTGTACAGGTTTTTACTCTTGAAAAACTAGACATTTGTACAAACATGGCTTCGAGCTAAGTTACTTTTCAATTAGGAGTATTGGGTTCTGAAAAGGAAGTTCTTAGATTTGAATCTTCAGAGTTCAGTCTTCTGCTGTTCCTTATTTCAGGGGAATATTTTGTTCAGTACCTTGTGTTAGGACACTTCTTTATATCAATCCTCTTTCAATATTTGGTAATCCTACTGTTTAAGAGAAAAATGAGCAGAAAAAATGTAATAATTACCTATTTTCAAATTTTCTTCGGTTTCCAAATTGTTTCAAATTAATATATTGAAATTGACATCTACTTTTTGGTTTTGGAGATGTGTTCTATGGTCAGTATTAATCATACTACTTGTATATCATCTCAGGACAGCCAAAACGGCACCTTCTTACAACAGGCTGGAGTGTATTTGTTAGTGCCAAGAGACTTGTTGCTGGAGATTCTGTGCTTTTCATATGGTACTTGTTTCCTTTACATCTTAACCTGTCTTCCCATCGGTGGAAATTGACTTTATTGTTTGTATTTTCACTTTTAGGAATGAGAAGAATCAGCTCCTTTGGGAATACGACGTGCCAATCGCCCACAAACTGTAATGCCTTCATCTGTTCTGTCCAGTGATAGTATGCACATTGGACTTCTTGCAGCTGCTGCCCATGCTGCAGCAACCAATAGCTGTTTTACCATTTTCTATAATCCAAGGTTTTGAATGTTTTCTAAATTCTCCACCTCTGATATACTGTATGAGAAATTGCAATACTTCTTTTAACGGCTACATCTTGAGCAGGGCTAGTCCATCTGAGTTCGTCATACCACTTTCAAAGTATATCAAAGCTGTGTACCATACACGTGTTTCTGTGGGTATGCGTTTCAGGATGCTTTTCGAGACTGAAGAGTCAAGTGTTCGCAGGTAGTTAGACTTCAGTAATATCTCAAGCAACTGTTGAATTTTTTATTCTTGGAACTCTAGACATAGTTCCTGAAGGTTAGTTAAGTTAGTCATATTTTTTCGTTAGGTAGACATAGTTATAGTGCAGAAACTGTATCTTCTAAATGTGTCAAGATAGAAATAGCTTGCCTGCATTGAGGTTGATACGACGTGTGCACATGTATACTATCCTATGTTACTCTGGAACCGTACTTTTCATGTCTATACATTTGCTTCTTTGATTTTGAGACATGAGAGGAAAAACTGAGGGTGGCAATCTGAAGGCAGTAGAAACCTCGTTGAAAAAATTAGGTTGCATTTGGTTTTGGAAAATGTTTCCTATTTTCATTCCCAGTTTTTGGGAAATATTAAGGTCAACAGTGTACATCCCAATTTGTGCATGTTGCTAATCACCCCTGGCAACTACCTCTGTATGGCTGAGTTCGGATCTGATGCAAGTGCAACCTGGTTCATATATCAGTATAATTAGAAAGATCAGTCATCAGAAAAGTTGCAAAAGCAGAAAAAGAAAAAAAAAGAGAATGTGTGATCATGTGCGAGTGAAATTAGAATAAAGAATAGGGGATTGTTTCTAGATGTGAGCTAAATTTGTAACCAGGTGAGAGAAAATGGAAATAGCAAGAGAGATTTTGCGGAGAAGAGATGAGATGATAAAGGCAGTGACACTCCACAACAGAGACAGTAGAAAGAGCGAAAAGCAGGGAGTGGTAGGGCATTAAGGTGAGAAGTGAAAGTAAAAGAAAAGAAAACATTAGAAATGACTTTTTATCATTAAACGTTCTTGAAATGACAGCGTTATTTCCTATTAGGAAACGAAAATAATCATTCAAGCATTTCTTCTCTCCTATATTTTTGTTTTTATGAGAATAGGAAATGGTTACACCAAATTCACCCTTCTCGTTTGGTGGTGAAGGACAATACTGTTTTAGCCTTTTGCTTTTCCATGTGTGTCATGCAGGTACATGGGTACAATAACTGGCATAAGTGATATGGATCCTGTTCGGTGGCCGAATTCTCATTGGCGCTCTGTCAAGGTAAGTAACTGGCATTGTTGCAGTGTCTGGAATATTGCCTGCATTTTTTGGCACCCTTAGTTGGCCTTCATGTTCAGACATAAGTTGAAATAACCCGTGATGCAGCATAGCTTATCCAGTTCCAAATATTCAAATTTGATAGCAGTGTGATTCCTCCACCTCACATCCCCGCCAAAACAAAAAATACTATTGATCAAGGGCTTGTGCATGGTTTAATGATAGGTTTCAATTAAGAAAAGAGTTGTTTGGAGGCCCTGAACAACCTTATTGATTTATGTATTACTTTATCTAACTTTTACTATATTATTCTAGATAATTCCTCATGTTCCCTGATCATTTCTAATTCCTATTATGATTGTGAATCTATTTTAATTGATAAATTTATAATTGTTGCCAAAAGGGTTGTTTACATGTCTACATATCAGAGGTCCAATGTTTCTTCTTTTTGATAGCCAACCTGTTGCATTAAACCCATCATTACATGGACACCCTTTATGGGTGCTGCTTATTGTCTAGGAGAGCTACTTCAACCCTCAATATCATTAGATGGTTTATGGAATTACCCTTACATGTTCCTTTTGTTGTTGTGGATAGGTTGGTTGGGATGAGTCAACAGCAGGAGAGAGACAACCACGCGTATCATTATGGGAAATTGAGCCTTTGACTACATTCCCAATGTATCCATCACTATTCCCACTTAGATTTAAACGGCCATGGCATCCTGGCACCTCGTCTTTGCATGGTACATGTTTTTCTCAATGCTGACTTTTAAATTTATAGCTTTCATTCTAATTGTGAAACTGGATTCACATGCGTAAACTATTTGTTTTACTGGTGTTTTATTTTTATGTACTTAGAAGCATTTGATGCTAGAAGTTAGTAAGGTGCTACATGATTTATTTTTCTATTTTTCCTATTTTTTAATAAAAGGATTTTTTTTTCCCTTCTCTTTTGGATTTGAATAGGCCATCAAATGGGATTTTACATGATGGAACCGAAACTGTTCTTCTATTATTAAAAAATAGATGTATTCCTTGTGATCTAAGTACTAAGTGCCCTGCCTATTGACATTTTGGTCCCATTGTGTATCTGACATACCAACTGCACTTCTCTGTATTAAAAGTATCCTGGATGTATCCTGCTTTGGATCTTCTCTATTCTGAACTTTGTGGATTATTAAAAGGTGAAACATGATGAGAGCCTTAAAATTATCAAAATGTGTTGTACCTTTCGAAATTAACTTATAATTATATTAACTCTTGTTACAATATAAACTCATTCATGATTCTCCACCCAAAAACTTTTGGGAAAGATGGTTCATGACATGGTATCAGGGCATACATGACTAAATAGTCTATAGTTCATTTCTTGTCTCTAGATAAATGATAAATTAAGCACAAGGTAGAGTAAGTCTGAGTATTGTCTACGATCAAGTCCAAAGAGGCTCTTGCTTGAGGGATGTGTTAAGATGATGTGTCTCTGCCCAATAGGTCCATTTTGCTGCATATAGTTTTCTTGCAATCATCCACCTTACTGAGGCAGTGATACCATGAGAGTCAGACATGAGATAAGTGCACTGTAGTGACACAACATGGAGATGTAGATTGTAGGAACAATTATTCATGATACTGAAGTGAAGAAATAAATAAGTTTTCATAATTTTACATTAATATGTACGTTCTAAATACATTCATTCCTTTTTCTCCATCCATAAAAGGGAAAGTTTAACATTTTTGGAAAGTTTCTTTCCCTTAATAATATCCTTTGATTTCTTTTCAAGACGAAAATTGTGTATACGTTAACTAATGTTAAATTATGTTTCCTATCGATTTGTCAAAGATGGAAACCAAGTTAGCTAAATTAAGGTTTTCATGCTTTCCTATTTCATCCATTACCCATTTCCAAATCACAGGGTTTATATTTCCTCTTATTCATCTATGTTTAATTGTCTTAGTGTTTCATGCTCCCTCTTTTTCCAAAAAAATGGTTATGTTGGTTTGAGGATCTTCTTTTGTCTCTTCTTTACCAAGTATCTCGTTACAGATGGCAGAGATGAAGCAACTAATGGGCTAATGTGGCTGAGAGGTGGTCCTGGAGACCAAGGTCTCAATTCCCTCAATTTTCAAGGTGTTGGTATGTTGCCTTGGATGCAGCAGAGAATGGATCCAAGTTTACTAGGAAATGATCAGAATCAACAGTACCAAGCTATGTTGGCAGCTGGTTTGCAGAACCTAGGCAGTGGTTATCTGATGAGGCAGCAAATGATGAATTTTCAACAGCCTTATCAGTACCTTCAACAGTCAGGAAACCATACCTCTCCTTTGCAACTTCAGCAGCAGCAGCAAACAATTCAACAATCAGTCTCTTCTAATATGTTGCAGCCACAACAAGGCCAAGTATTGACAGAGAACCTGTCTCAGCACCTCCTTCAGAAACCACCTAACAATCAAGAAGTTCAAGCGCAACAGCAGCAACAGAGTTATCAAGATACGCTTTTAATTCAAAGTGATCAGCTACACCAGCGACATCACTCTAGTGTGCCTTCACCATCATATTCAAAACCAGATTTCTTGGATTCAAGCATAAAGTTCCCTGCATCAGTGTCCCCTGGGCAAAACATGCTTGGTTCACTTGGTCCAGAAGGAATTGGAAATCTCTTGAATTTGACCAGAAGCAGTCAATCCTTGCTGACTGAACAGTTACCCCAACAACCATGGACACAAAAGTATGCGCCTATGCAGGTCAATGCCTTTGGCAGCACAATATCACATGCACAATATTCTGGAAAAGATTCTCCAATGGTGTCACCGCATTGTAATTCTGATACCCAGAATTCTACTCTCTTTGGTGTCAATATCGATTCATCTGGCCTTCTACTCCCCACCACTGTCCCCGGTTATGCTACTTCATCTGCTGATACTGATGCATCAACAATTCCGTTGGGGGAGACTGGATTTCAGGCTCCCTTATATGCTTGCTTGCAAGATTCATCAGAGTTGTTGCAAAGTGGAGGTCAAGTTGACCCACAAAACCAGACTCAAACATTTGTCAAGGTTTGATTCTCAAATACTGTGCACGTTTTTAAGTCCTTTTGCTTAATATCATAGTTTAATATTGTCATTTCACAGGTTTACAAATCGGGGTCTGTTGGGCGCTCACTTGACATCTCGCGGTTCAGCAGCTATCATGAGCTGCGGGAGGAATTGGCTCAGATGTTTGGAATTGAGGGAAAGTTAGAAGACCCTCTTAGATCAGGCTGGCAGCTTGTATTCGTCGACAGGGAGAATGATGTTCTTCTCCTTGGAGACGATCCGTGGGAGTAAGGACAAGTTTCAATTACAGACGAGTTCTATTGGATGAATATGTTTTGTGTTTGAAACATTCTAGCCTTGATGTTTAAGGGTGTGTGTGTGATTGTGAAATTTAAATTTTCCATATAACTGAAAAAGCGGAAAATGAATTTTTTTCAGAAGATACTCTTAGCTTCTAAAAAAGCTGAAAACATACTTTCTTGAGACTTTGATTGTTTTTAAAAAACTATCCAAATATACAAAAAGTGATTTTTTTGGGTGGAAAAAAGTAATTTTACCCATAAAAAGGTCAACCTTTGTAAATAAATGCTATGAGTATTTATTTCACTTGGTTAGTGTTTGGTGACATTTTTCTCTTTTGGTGTGTGTTTCATACACATCCTCTTGCAGATCATTTGTTAATAATGTTTGGTACATCAAAATACTTTCTCCTGAAGATATTCAGAAAATGGGAGAACAAGCAGTAGAATCCCTTGCTCCAAGTTCAGGACAAAGGATGAATGGCAGTGGTGCAGAATCTCATGACATTGTTTCTGGACCACCATCAATTGGCTCACTTGAGTACTGAGATAATTCCAAAATGTTTTTCTTCAGGTCCCACGTTCAAGACTAGTTAAGTTCTACATGTTTTATTATACTTTCTGTTTGAATATATACTGTATGATCTGATCCACTTTAGCCATCTTCAATATTTCTTCCAAAGATTGATGAAGAGAATATGCATTATGATGAGAAACTTAGGACAAACCTCTATGCCAATTTCGAACCTAGCATACTGCTAGTTAGAAGATTTAGTGTCACTGCTATTGTAGCATTTGATTAACCTTCTTTTGTATGAAGTAATGTACTCTAGGTAGGAAACTAGATGATGAGGCTGAGTGCTTTATGCTTGAACTGTGTATTCTCATGCTTAACAATGGCATGACTTCCCATGTTGTGTGGTCAAACTTTTACATAATTGAATGAGTAGTAATTTACTCGTCATTGAGACTACCACGATTTATATCTATAAAATCTCTTAAAAGATGTAATGTTTGTAATTAATGCAGGCCTATAAACGATTTACAAATATTTATCTTTGTTGAAACAGTAACCTTTCAAACATGGTAGGCTACATTGCATTGTGTTTAATTTTACCCAAGTTGCTGGAGTAATGCGGCTCGCTACTGATAGAGTATTCGATAAAACAGAGTATGCTGCGAAAGCATGGTATAAACCAAACTTGAATCATATAAAATATAACTATGAGTATCTAGAAGTATAGGATAAAATATTGGCAAAAACGATTGTTCCTAATCTGTTAGTGATATTTTAATTTTGTTACAAAATTTTTTTGGTTTCAATTTCATCTCTAACATTTTGATAATATATTTATGTTGCCTTATTTGTGAACATTGTCAATGTTCTTAACAAATAGATTTGGTTCTGAAATATTCATCATTATCTTATGTGGATGTCTTATCATATAAGTTGAAGTTCTATTTTAGTTTAATTATCATTGAAATGAATTTGATCTTAGTTGTAAACAATTTATAACTACAAAAACTAAAATTCAAAGAATCATAGATGAAAATGAAGTTTTTGTATATATAACATGACATTCATATGAAATAAAAATGGATATGTTTGAGTTAGATTAACAATCGTTGTTAAAAAAATTGATAGTTATTAAAGAGGACTTTGAGACATCATCTAAATGTTAGGAAAGAAATTGAAAAAAAAAAAATTGGGACAAATTTAAAATATCATTAGAAATTGAGGGACGAAAATAGAACTTTTGTCTAAAATATTTTATATGATATGTATTTGGTACATATACGTGGATTATTTTGCAGTGTTATGTATCATAGACAACTTGGTATCATCCATGCAACCGGTGTTTTGAAAGAGATTATGACTTTTGATTAGTTTATTAGAATTTGCTTCATTTGCAATCCTAACATGCACTAGTCTGTCATATTAGATTAGAAGTGCTTTGTCTTTCTGTTGGAAGTGTCCCAACAAAAGATGGAAATGTGGGTTGATCACCTTGACCCGTCAATGGCCTGATCAATATTTTTGATTTTCGGTAGTCCACATCTAAAAGCACAGCTTCCTACTTTTTTGGAAAAAAAATATATTTAATTAAAATAAACTTACAATGAAATGCTATTTTCCATTCAAATTTTTCTGCGTGCACAACTTGTAAAATAGTAAAGTTAAACTTATTTTTATTAATGTGGTGATATATTTAAATGATTGTATAAAATAGAAGTTTACAATGTAAGTATATCAAAATTATGGTTTGTACTTCAATACTCATGAAGTATCAATACCTTTATATAATTAATGGTTGTGATTTGATAGATTTTAAAAATTTAAATTAATCAGACACATAACTTATTTTTAGCAAATAACTAAAATGAATTGATATTCTTGAATTTTATAAGGTGTCAGAGAAATTTTTTTTTTTTTTTTTTTGAAAAATCTTCCCCATATTTGAAAAATCTTACCTTCAGCATGTGCATCCTTGACAGCTATTCACAATTAACGAGTTTCACCAGTTTGAGACACGTTATTCTTATTCGTCAAGGGCAATACTTCGAGTTAAAAATATGATAACTGAAACCTAAATGGATGAAAAATTTAGGGACCAGTGCCTTATGATTGAGACCAAAACCCAAATGAAAGTATAAGGGACAATACCCCTTATGATACATCATTTGGAAATTCAGAATATATCCCCTTACATAAAAATTAAGTTTAATTTTAATACACTGCCATCTAATAAAATTTCTCCATTTAAATGACATTTTAAATAATAGATATAAAATTTAATCATACTAACTAATATGATCTTACATGGATAGATAACTGCAAATGTTTTTAACTAAACGATGTGGGTGTGAAAAAGTTAGCTATTATGACTTATGATATGCTTCTAAAAATTTTTTACATAGAAATTAAATCCTATATTAATTTTCACTGTTAATTATATATGCCAATGACCAAGTATACAAGTTGTAATGAGACTTCACAACATCGTCGTTCTGGCTACTTCTGTAAATAATAAATTTTGTAGTTTCAACTATTAATTCAAAATATGCCAGAATCCCACTATCAATGAGTTCACACATCATAGTAGAGAAAAATACAAGAAATTACTAACTATTGAACTTAACTAAGACTGCAATTTTCCCCCTTGTGGATCGAGTCTTATCACTTGAAATCAAATACTGATAGCTTGTTGCATTATTTCCTTTATTCGGATTGTTCACATAGAAACCACCAACATCAAAAATAGATACATGCAAAATAAAATTAAGATCACAATCCGGACTTCCATATAAAAATGCATCCCACCAACCATTATCATATTGTAACCTGGATGGTAAATGGTTGCCAATTCAATTGTTTGACAACATCTAATTCTAAAAGCATAAGAGGTCTACAAAAACAACCAAAAGGTTACCTCAAGCCCCATAGACACACTATGCAAATCAACAGAGCAAATTCATCTAGAAAGTTCTCACCTCACATGGCAAGCCTCAAAAATCCAATTATAAAGGAAAATACTTGATGTCCCGACACAATTCCCGGCCCGACTGACATGGCATGATATCATTTATTATCTTCCACCACCATGAAAGGCCAGGCTTCTCTTTTACAAATGAGCAATTACCATGTCAGTGGGACAGACCATTTCAAGCAGTCTTTTTCGGGCTCCCTAGCAATTTTCAAATATAAATACAATGACAACAAGAAAACCTTTCCCCCACTAAGTGAGGTTAGCTATCTAGAACAAACAACGCCATTGCATCCTGTCATAATCCATTCCACAACAAGCCATGAGGGTGCATTTGTTTCATATTAGTCTGATAGAAAAGTGAGTTTTTCCATCTAAAAGAATCACTTTTCATAGAAGCTATTCATATTTGTTTCTGAAAAAACACACTTTTCTGTCAGAATAATCTAAAATAAAGGCGCCCTGAATTAAAATCCCAGTCCATTTTAATGGTTTCATTTATTTCATTTTATTTTATTTTTTTGTCTCTCTCTCTCTATCTCTTCCTGTTGGCACCTATCGCGGGATTTTACCATCTTTTCTGACATAGGTGCTATCCCAATTTTCTCTCAATCACATTCATTACTAATTCTATCCAGTCAAGTGTGCCTACTCATCCATATCCATATAACTATACAATTAACAAAAGATGCACAACCATTGGCATTGACACTATAAATGGAAGTTACTTGAAAACTCAATTATATGATTCTATCTAGTTCCCACAAATCACTAGCTGATAACTAACATAGTGCAATCAAATACACCAGATTCAACAGTAAACATGTAATTCACACAAGAAACACTGATAAAAACGGTTCTATTCAATTCAACTACGATTATCAACAAAACCCGCACGTGTTAGGGTTTGCATCGATAAATCCAAAATAACCGATTCCGTCAACTTCTCATACCGAAGAAGGATCCTTCGCCGCCGCAGCTTCCGCCGCCGGAATCTTCACGTACCCGAATTTCTTCGGACTCTCGATCTCCGCACCGTCGTCGTCGGAGAAATCGTCGTAACGGCGATCGTGGCGGCTGGAGAAGACGGACCAGAGGAGGTACATGGCGGCGGCGGCGAGGGAGCCGCAGCCGAAGCCGAAGAGGAGGGCGAGGACGACGCTGAGGATGTCCTTGGTGCGGTCGCGGAGGGAAGTGAAATCGTAGCTTGCGGAGAACCCTAAGGGTGCGCGTGGGAGCGACGCGCGCTGGAGATCGTGGTGGTTGTGGTTATGGTTGTGGCCGTGTGAGGAGGTGAATACGGCGTCGTTTAGGTCGTTGTGGTTATTGTTGTTGTTGTTGTTGATGAAGAAGAGAGGGTTGTTGAGGGAACGGATCTCGGTGACGGTGGCGAAGGTGTTGGTGGAAGGGTTGCGGATGATGTAGGAGGATATGAGGAAGGTTCTGCAGGGGCGTGCGGAGGAGGTTGTGCCGGCGGAGAGGGCAACCACCGCGATGATCACGGCGGCGATTATCGGGGAACGGAGGAGGAGAGGTGCCATGGGAGAGAGAGAGATTGAAAGGAATGAGAAAAGGAAGATGAGTGAATGGAAAGGAAGAGGTGTTTTTAAGTTTTCCCCAATTTCCCAATGTTTAGGTCAAAAAAACGATAAGTCAAAATTAAACTGACCCCTTTTCAAACTTCTTGATTCGATTTTGTATTTCCTTTGAATGTTCCTGATTTGATTTTGGATGGATTGGTTCGTATAATAAGAAGGGTATAATGAAACTTAAATTTTTTTATAATTGAAAATGTTAAATTGATTTTTATTTTCATAAATTCCTTTTTTAAGGCTCTTGGAAAAAACTGAAGATTGATTTGTTTAACGTTCTGTGTGCTTATTGAGGATTATTTTAGTTTAAAATCACTTTTTCACTAAAAATTTGTTTTTTATATAGTAGGATAACTTTTTAAAATTAACCAAAAACTCAAAAAGCCAATTTTCAAAAAATCTGTTTTCAGCGAAAAAAATAGTAATTTCTGAAAAAATAATTTTTAATTTTTTAATTATATTTAATATTTAAATTTCATAATCACTCTCTACAAAATCTAAAATAAATGCACCCTCTAGTTATTTTTAAAAAATCTATCCAAAATTTTAAATATACAAAAAGTATTTTCTTTTAAGTGAAAAAGTAATACTTATCCTTTTTCCAAAATCAGCCAAACGTAGCCTGTCCTTTTCTTTTTTGATTAATTTCTAGCCAATAAAAACTGAAGGAGTTATCCCTTATCAATCAATATGAATCAAGTGATTATCTAGCATGATAAAACTCCCTTGACATCTATATCTATTAATTTATATAGTGTAATATTATATAGAAATTAATTTTTTGGGCCAATTACATGGATCTCATTTGAGATTTAGTGAAATTTACTCCAACCCTCTTCTATTGGTAATCAAATTTATTCAAAGGTCATTGAATTTGTGGAATCATTACATTGGAAAAGAAATCATCTGTCTCATTTTTGTGCCTCATTTCCTGTCCACCAATTAAATAGTAACATGTGTGAGTTATGAGTAGTTAATAAAAGTTGGTTTTGAAAAAACTGAAAAGTTATTCTTGATAATAGAACACTTGTCAACACATAAGTAAGGGATAGAGAAAGGGACAGGCAATATGAGACAGAGGATCTGAATCATTCTCTCCTTTATTATACAATGAATAGCGCATCCATTGGTGATTAGTGTCACTCAAACAAATAGAGATGAGTCATAGTGAATTTTACCAAAATCTCAAGAAAAATCATTGTAATTTGCCTTACTTTTTTTATTTTTATAAATATTATTGTGAGGTTAAATTATAATTGTTTTTTGTCTAAGTTATCATTATTTATATTTATTAGATTTTAACTAAGAATTTAATTTATATACATTGTTAATATAAAAATATTTTATACAGATATTCAATTATTTATTAACACATTGACAAAAGTAAAAGTAGTTGACCCAATTACCCACTCTCTTATAAGATTTACACAAATAGAAACATGTGATTGGTTTTTAGACTAACAATTCATCAAAATTAATCTTTTTAACTACCTTAACTTTACTTAATTTATTGAGTCTAATGTTGATGCATTTATAAAGTTATGTTAAAAAGAAAAAAAAATTATTCTCAACCATATATTTATTGATGTAACATCACATTCTTGGTTTACAATCTTTTAAAACAGTGAATCTTTATTACGACTCAATTAAAAATGAAGTAAAAAAATCTTGTTTACTTCATAAAGGTGGCATTATGAAGTGATGGTGGCAGTGGCATTATTGGGCCTTGTTGAACAAAAATAAGATAGGAAAGTCTACAAAACTAAGAGCCTAAAATTGAAAAATTAATGATAATAATTAAAGAAAATAATTCTTGGCAACACACTTCTGACATCAGTGCCTATTGTGATATTATACATTTGTATTCTCACTGTTCCTGAAAGGATTTCGTATTTGTTTACCGGAACATTGAAGAAACTTGAAGCCGTGGAAGTCAAGGAAGGTTTTGTGTTTCCTTGGGTTGGAATCAAAGAACCCTGCAACATTCATATTCATATTCATTCCTTTCTTCCTCCATTCATTTTTTCTATTTCTTCACACACACAAGTATATGATAACATTGATTGTTGTGAGGCATAATTCGAAATCAGTGATCAGAGAGAAAAAATGGGTGTGCTTTCCAATAAGATCAACCGTGAACAACTGAGTCCTGGTGATCACATTTACTCTTGGAGGCAGGCTTACCTCTATGCACATCACGGTCATCCCTTTTATATTTGCTCTTCTATACCTAGTACTTAAATTTTTATATCTGTTAGTGGCCATTTTATTTTCCTTGTTAATATATTTTTTGCATCATTCTTTAAAATTTGTAACATTTGTGGTTTGTATACAAGGATTTGGCCCTTTAAAATGACTTTAGAAGATAAAATACACAATCTCAATCGTTACAGAAAATCAACCACATTCTTTATGTATAGGCCGTTATGTAGGTGTTTATATCTTATAAAATCTTACTGTTGATGTGAAAAAATATATATATATATATAATTGAGATCGTATATTTTACCATCTAGAGCACTCAACATATTAGAAGAGTCAAATTCTGTATAAAAAAAATCCAATATACAATTCACTTTGTATTAAGAGAAATTCAGAATAAGAACGATCATCTTTTAGAGCAATTCTAGAACTGATAAGCACTTTGCTCAGATTTATGCGGAGTCAGATTGAGTGATCTATGGGTTTTGTCTTTTGTTTTTCAAGCTGTAGTCCTCATCCATACTTTGTTCTTCAATTTTGAAATGGACTTAGAATCTGTGGATTCATTCTATTTGTGGTTGATACTGAAATTGTCATGTTTGTTGTGCCAACTGCTTCTATGCAAGATACCAGGAATATATGTTGGTGAGGGAATGGTGATCCACTTCACCAGAGGGGCAGGCCAAGAAACTGGAACAGGACTGTCTTGGACCGCCTCCTTCTCAGTTCACCTCCCTCTCATCCTACTGACACCCCATGCCCAAGATGTGGTGACCAAACAAGGACTGATGGTGTAATCTCTTCCTGCTTGGACTGTTTCCTTTCTGGGGGTGATCTATACCTCTTTGAGTATGGTGTCTCACCTGCATTCTTTCTAGCAAAAGCTAGAGGGGGTACCTGCACCCTTGCCACTTCTGATCCAACTGAAATGTCCTCCACCGCGCTTTGTTTCTACTTGAAAATGGTTTTGGTGGCTACCATGTCTTCAAGAACAACTGTGAAGACTTTGCAATTTACTGCAAAACAGGTCTGCTTGTATTCACAAACATCAGTGTGGGGAGAAGCGGACAAGCAGCATCTTGTTTTGCTGCTGCCAGTGCTATAGTCTCTTCACCACTTCGGTTCATGACCACCAGTTTAGGTGGCCTATCATTGGTTGGTTGCAGCATGTACTGTGTTAGTCGATTGGTTTCTGACATTGGAGTGCGCCGTGATGTAACTAAAGTTCCAGTGGAGAAGCTTATAGCTTCACTGGATTCACCAGATAAGATAACTGAATTGGCCAAGAAATACTAGAGAGGTTGCACAAAACTGTCATGAAATAATGTCAAGTTCGATCAATGTTCTGAAACTGCCATATTTGTTAAAATATTTACAGGTAAAGTTGCCTGTTATATCTGCAGTTTTCACTTATGCAGTTTTACATATGATGTATGTGCCTGGTTCAGCAGGAGTTAACCTATTTATTTACTCTTGCTAGCATACTGTTTATTTAGTCCCTGCTTTTGATCTTATTTCAAGTCATACTCGGTCAGTTGTACAACTTGTTTACATTTTAATATGCCATTATGGAACACAATAATCTTCCCTCTGATTGAGGGTTTTAGTCTGCCTTACACCAGGAATGCATGAAAATATAGAAAATTAATGCATTGGAAGCATAAAAGAACAATGTACAGTTGTAAATCCTAAACCACATAAGCGATTTGAGTGTAGAAGATGATTGTCCCGGCAGTTCTATCCCTGGACTGGGGAAAAAGTAGATAATGAATGAGAGAAAGCCCTACCAAAATGAAATTCATGAAATAGAGAAAGCTACAATAGAATGAATTTTTTTTCAAAAAAAAAAAGCTGCAACCCCCTTTCATGATTTTGCTATAGATAACGGAACATTATACAAATTTGTAGTAGTTTCATTACCAGATTCACCACAAAAATCCATTAAGATACAAATACGAAAAGGAAATCTCCAACATCATCACAGGGCATGCTAAGCATACCAACTGATGAAGACATACAATCTGACCAAGCATAGCATCCGTTCTTCTAATAAGGCCAAAACTCTGGTCCACCTGGCTTCTTTACAAGGATTTGATTGTATTCAGGCCTTGATGTCTGCAGTGGATGCAAACAGTAATTAGAACTCACTGGTCATTCCCATAGGCAACTATACGATAAACTATTAGATAAAGAAAACATATCATGGTGTCCAGCATTTCAATATATTAAGACCAACTGTAGACTGAACATTAGATACTTAAGGCAGGTAATAAATATTCAGAGCTTACTGATATTCATGAAGAACCTATATCGTATGTAAAACTTCATTAATGTTTAGCACTCCCAATTCCCAACAAAACAAAAGCAAAAAAGGAAATATTCTTAATACCGTGTCGGTACGAGGGTAACAAGAAAGACCATTGTATTTGCTTCCAGATAAAGCACCACAAACTAATCTGAAGGAAATTAAACTTTTAACTCATGTCTCAAGAAAACAACGCTATACTTTAAGGGGTACTGTTTCGGAGTTAATAAAACCAGATTTAAGGTGGTGAAATGGAAGAAAACCAATCCACAAAATTTTCCTTCTATTTGAAGCTGCTCAGATCACTGAATTACCAGGGATTCCACAAAGAAGATTAGCCCTTAGGAATGTAAAGAACAAAAACAGGTTGGATCCTTCTAAGTGAAAATCTGCATGTCACTGCATGAGATCTAGGTCTGGTGAGGCTGCAAGGCCAAGCAAGACCTGAGGAGACTTGGCTCTAAATTGGAAGAAATTTTGGAAGATAAGCATTCCTCCAAGAAATTTTGAACTGGCAAACTAGTTCTCCCAAAATGAGTAGAATTATTCCTAATTTGGTCTGGTAATGGAAGATTATATCTCCATTTCCATTCATTTTCTATCTTTTTGTGTAAGGCGCATTAGAAGGAGGTCTGGAAATAATCCGACTGAGGAAAAGAAATCATATTTGGACATCAAAAAGCAGACAAGTGACATCATACAGAGAGACACAAAGTATTGACTTATCTATCTCAAGATTCTCAACGCATACCACTATTTAGAACTTTGAGTTTTTGTCTCTCTATGATGCCCATATGATGTCAATTTTTTATGTCCAAAGAACATCTATAGCTCACGAATCAGCTAAACTTACCCACTCATATCCAAACCACGTATCGATTGACGAGGTCCTTGAACCCAGTTGAAACCTGGCCATTTTGGACTTATTCAGTCCTTCTCAATGAAATCATGCTAGTCCAAAAAACAAAAAAAAAAAAACAGAAAGACAACACTGAAATGTGCTGCGATTGTCTAATGGTGATAGAGCAAAATTGGCACCTTTGTTGTGCTTTAGATCAATAAAGTTTTAATTTAATACACAAGAAATATACCTGTTTTGTTACAATTTACATTTAATGTATTTTCTATTTCCAGGATTTTGTGAAGGAAACGCCAAAACCAATAAAATCCCATTTTCAGCTTTAGTTTTCACTATTTGCTTCACAAAACACTAAAAATAGAAATCTCAAAAAATGAAAACAGAAAATGAAAGCTGAAACCAATAAGGCCCTAATTTACTACCAAAGAATACAGCAAGACAGCCTAAGTTTTCATCAAATTATGTCATCAATCGCACAAGGGATACCCTTCAAAAAGCAAATTGGTCACTAGTAAACAAGCAGAAAAACAAGATTTCAAGCTGCATGGATTGATTAATTGAGATCACAATCACACGCACGATGCTTAATGTCACTCAAGGTTCATACTAATTCTTCTTCCTACAAGACTAGAATGATTCCAAAAACACGAAAACAAAGGTAGGTAGATTAGATATACCCATATAGAAAAGATTGAAAATTTCGACAAAGGGCGTAATTGGGTAATCAGAAAAATCAAGCGTGAAAAGCATAAGATAGAGAGAGCGAAAGGGAAAGTTACAATGTCTTTGAAGACAAGATAAGCGATGACGAAGAAGAGAAAGAAGAGGATCTCGAACTCAGCGTATCTCACGAACGCAAAGACCTTCTCAACCGCCCGAGTCCACGCCGACTCGTCCCGAGTCTCGACTCGCCTCGGCATCGCTGAATGATCCGCCGAACTCAACAACAACGATCTCTCTCTCTCTCTCTCTCTCTAAGCAAGCACGAAAAATCAACGACCGGTTTTGGTGTCAGTCGGTTCGGATACCCGAGTTCGAAAATGGAAAACAAAGTTTGATGAGCAAAGGTCCGTGAAATTGCATATTTATGATGGGCCGGACATTTTTTATGAACCGAATTAATATGTATCTTAATTAAATATACTTTTAAAATTAAGAAATTACTAGTTAAATTATTGAAATAGCAAAAAAATTATTCAAAATAGTGATTTTAACAATTTAAATTAGTTATTGCAAATATTATTTTAGAGGGGTAACTCGAATCATACTTTATAATTGTATTGATTAAAGTAAAAATACATATAATTTCATTTGATTCAAAATAAATCGGCTAAGAAAATAAATTTTAATCAGATTAATGATCTTTTTTCTTTTTTTAAGGGAAAATGCCAGGGATCCGATTAATAAACTTAACAGTGATTATCAAATTCAGACAATTTATACTAGAAAGAGAACTCTGCTTCCTAGTCACTGGATCCTTCAACTCACTGTTAAAAAAGATTTGAGTAAGATTAATTTGAGAAAAGAAAAAGAATTTGTGAAAATGGAATTGCATTAATGACTCGAAGTTGAGTACAATAAGAGCCAAACTAGAGCTGAACTGAAGCTAGAAAAGCAACTAAAAGCCGCGAAAAACGGCACTTAAATTACTGAGGTGGTGAGATTGGTCTGTTTTTGCAGACCATTATCTAGCTAATGGTGATAGACAAAATCTCACGAAAGCTAATGGTGAGGTAATATTCTTAAGTGTAAATTACACTCATCTCCCTTGAGATTTATAGAATATATAATATATCCCTCTATTTATCCATCTACATTCACACCTCTTGTCAAATTTTAAATATTTATATTATAGTTTCACTCCTCATTCATATAACACTGATAATAAATTTAACAAAATGACATTTTTATAATACTAACTGTTTTTAATTTATAAAATTATAAAAAATACCCTTAAACTTAATAGAGATCAGGTATTTTTTATAATTTTATTAATTAAAAACACTTAATATTACAAAATCATTCTGTTAAGTTTATTAACAGTGTTCTCTGAATGAGATAAAACTAATATAAATATTTAAAATTTGACAAGAGGTGTGTGTTAGGTGGACAAATAAATGAATGAGTTATATTTCCACAAACCAAGGGAGATGAGTGTAATTTACCCTATTCTTAATGATGTTTTGGTTGCTATTGGTTGTGATAACTCAAGCATGATATGTCAAATGAGTGGTTGCCAATGAATGTCGAATAAGTAGTTTTGTGTTTTTGCCAGTGATGCTTCTGGACGTTATTAATTGTGTAATCATGGTATATTTCCTTTTGAGTTATGTTATTTATATTCAATTGTTATAGACAATCACTAATTGTAATATATTTGATAGAGTGTGATTCAGATTTGGTGTACATCTATTCATTGATAGATAAGAGATGAGTTGGTATAGTGTCTCATATCAATCAAGTACACGAGTCATATCTTTGTTTGGTATTTGTTTTATTATTTATTTCATTTGACTATGCATTGGCACATATAACATCATGATCCCCACCTTGGTCACCATCCATGACACTATCCCATTGCCCACACTAGGCACTAACATATGGCCGAGATTATAATATCATTACTCAAAACAAAGTCAGCAAGTTTCCGAATTTTAATGGTTGGAACTTGGAAGGGAATGAGTTTGTGATCCTCAATCTCTGGGAAATTCTGATCTCTACGAAATCCGTGGCATTCCCGTTCAGAAAGTGGATACCAATTTTCTCTCATCATCAGCATGCTTATTCCCTCTTTGCCACAATCTAAACTGTGCTAATGACTTTAGTGCAACATTTACATGCAAAATGAGAAAACTCTTGATGTAAATACAACATAAATTGTTTCTTATCCCCCAGGGAAAATATTTTGGTGGAATACATAACTTGGTTCTGCATTGTATTGGATTTGTGAATGTCAGGTGCAATTTTCTCAAATCCACCTTAGTTGCGTAATACTGTTTTCATAACTCCGGTACCCAGATATTGCGCAAATGCCTGTGTTGAGAAAACATGCTAGTAGTGCTATGGCTTTGTTGCTTCTTGGTGTCTCATTCATCATTTGCAACCTCAACTTAGCCTTGGCCTCATCCTCCAGAGGTGTGGCGGGAGGCAGTTTCTTCCATTTGGATGATTCTTCTTCCTCTTCGAAATCATTCACAAATGATCATTCAGAGCATGTAGTGGTGCAGCATCGTGAACAACATGATTCCCCTCCTTCTCATGACGACACTGAGCATGCAAGTCACGGGTGGAGGGCCCATGATCTTGTTTCTGATCTTCACGTTTGGTTTGTTTTTGGTTGGTTTTTGTAAAGACACCAATGGAAATGCTATTACTGTGCTGAAGCTTCAGGTGTGGTAACGTTTGTCACTGTGCTCTATTCAACTATACTTTGCAGTATTGTTAGTTATGTTTTGGTATATATACACAATGAGAAAAGATGCTTTCACATTAAAAGGAGAGAAATTGTAAGGAAAAATTCTTATTTTGTGTAATGTAATGTGCAACATCTCAATTATGAGATGCTATGAAAGTGAGAACCATAGTTGGTTCAAGTGATTAAGTACTTGTTTCTTTAAGTAAGATTTTGAATTTGAGTCTAGTAACTAAAAAGGAAAAAAAAAAAGAAAGCAACTAGTATTAGAAGAGATTTACCTTGTAATTGATTGACTCATTTGAGTTAGATTAGTTGGAGTTCGATAGATTTCGGATAAGGGTGGTCTAAGTGAAAAATAAAAATAAGAGACAAAGAATTGTCACACCATTAAATAGGATAGAGTGATAATTTTTCGTCATTTCAATAACACTTCAAAATTTTGGGAAATATCTTTTATGCATAAGTTCATAGACATCTTAGTTTTTATGGCTGCCATTGTGTATTTAGTTGCTAAGTTATTTATTAATTATGGCATGCACTAAATCCTGATGTTTTTGGGGATTTTGATAACATATACACTACCAAAGTTTGTTCTGGTCCTAGTTAATCGTTTTAATTTGCCATGCCTTAACTTAAGGTTGCAATGTTGGGTGGGACGGGAAGCACAATACAAAGGGATCTAAGTAGGATTGCAGAAGCTGCAGATACATCGTCTCCAGAAGGTGTGAGTTACCTATTGACAGGTATTTCTTCCAATTTTCATTTTCCAATCATCACGTGGAACTTGTGATGTATTTCACTATTATGTTTTTCAATAATGCAACTTACATATCACATTGGATAAATAATAATAATAATAATGCTACCTACATATACTTTCATTAATATCTCCTCATATTATTTAATTATAACAGGGTCTACCTTATTTTCTGCATGTATACATTTTGATTTAACCACTTAAGAATATGATGTGTTCTATTATTTTGGATATTTCTTTTACGCTGCTACGGCGTGCCTTGGAAATTTATTGTTTGTGATTAATTAATGTGAACTTTGGTTAATATATCATAGCTTTTAGGTGTTACTCTTTGTTAATTACAATTTACAAGCACCTAGGAATAGATAACAATAATGTCAATTCTATTGCAGTGAGCATAGACAGCTAGTGTTTTAGAAGAAACTTTCAAGGAAGATAGTGAGTTGGTTGCATAGTTGTTCAATGATTTAGCAAACTCTACATATTCATTTTGAGAAATGTTAGGTGTGCTTCACCTGACATCATGTCAATACACTCATTATCCACTATTAGAATGATAATTTTTTAGTTTTAACTATTTTGCGATCATTTTCAATAGTAGATAATGGATGAATTGACACAATAGTCCAGGTAGAATAAGTTTAAACAACACAACTCTCTCATTATTTATATAAGGCTCTGTGTTTGATGCACTTCTCGCACTCTATTTTTCTCTTGCAGAGGTAACACTAACTTTGCATCAGAATCCTGGTTACTGTATTTCAGGATATTCATCTGTAAGCACATTTCTTTTACCAATTCCAAATATTATTGCAGAATGAATAAATTATTGTGAATCCAATTTTATCTGCCGAACTGTAACTGTGAAGACTGAAGAGTTTTTTTTTTTCCAGGTGGACCTTAAGCGGAGTAGGGAGGATGGGGAGAATTGCTATAATCAAATATCACATGATGAGAGGGCGAAATTTGATGAGGAGACATTAGTAAACTTGAATGGAAAAAAGAAGGTAAGTACAAGAAGCTAAAGTGCTAATGTGTTTATCAATGAGCACACAATGGCATGGACTGATTATTAAAATGCTTTTATAAAAATGTGATTCAATTTCTTGGATTCAATCATATGCAGAAAAGTTATTACCTTGAAAAAGTTCTTCTCCACCTTAATTTCATTTGTTGGGCTAGTTAGTTTGTTAAGTTAGTATCCAAAATCAGTTATAGAGCTATGGCCAACTAATAGTCTCTTGCAGATGCATGTGAAAAAGAGTAAAGAGGAAGGACAGAAACTTGAAGAAGAGAAACTTCTCAATGAGTTTGGCAGTGAGTACATAGTGGTATGGTATGGTATCTTTATGCATAGGTTTCTAAAATTTGCTTTTGAATTTGTGGACCAGCATATATAGTTTAATTTCCCTCCTAATTTAAGCAATCTAAAATTTTCAAAAGTCAGAGATTTCACATTGGATGTGTCCATTCAGTTTGGTGTTTTGATATATTTTCTAGATGCAAAGCATTCCTTCCTCAAGTGTATATGACGTTTAGAGAGCATGATAATCCGTGCAATATTTTTGGGAGATGAATGAGTAAAGCATTCATCTTTTACTCAAGGGGGCTTATTAGGATTCTGTTAGTTAGGAGTTAGTTCGGATATTAGTTGATTATTATAAGAGTTTAGTTAGGATTCTTTAGTCATTTTTGTGATTCTTGTGAGAGATTGGAAACTTTAAAATTCCCTCAAGATTATCATACACTGTTGTATTCTTTTACAAAATTCTCAGTTAGTAATACACATATTATTCAGTACTTTTTCTTCTTTTAGATTATCATACATTATTGTATTCTTTTACAAAATTATCAGTTAGTAATACACACAATATATTATTCAGTACTTTTTCTTCTTTTAAACCCTAGTGTCTAACAGAGCTCGGATGGTGTTCTTCGAAAGTAATCTTGTTTCTAAAGTGAGGAGTATCCATCCCTTTGACTTTCTTCCTTTTGAGATAGATTTACTTCAAGAGTTTTTTTTTTTTTTTTTTTCTTGTGAGGGTAATTGTTGAATGACATACCGTTGGAACGTGTTCACATATCAAGGAGGCTAGTGCCTTGCTTACTTTATAAGTTCCTCAACCATTTAAAGAAACACTATATATATAGAGAGGCACATGGTCCTATCCAATTGCCCTTTTAGGCACATGAGTGAAGATAGTTTATCTCATCTGTATATGTTTGTATTGGGAAATTTCAATCCATAACACGTACCTTCCAAAACGCACATTTGTGAAGAGGGGAGACACAAGTAGCTCCCAACTTTTTCATGGCTTGTCACTTATAAACAAAAGAGTCCTTTCATTTGGATATCAAATGGACACATCAAATTCAACACCCTCTCTTATAATTATGTAATATATCTATCTTATCCAATACATTTGTACTTCATTATTTACCTCACTCAAATTCATATATAGTGTCTCATATGATGTCTATACATGTCAAGTATGAAAAATATTTTCCTAACAGAAATGCTCTAGGTTACTAAAGTAATTTTCATACTGGAGTACAAACGTGATTGACTGGTCATACTCATTTGATTGAATAATATTATGTGTATAATAAATATATACTACACACATTATCACCATTAGAAATAATAGTGGTCAACACTCATTCACTCATCACATCTAAGAGGAATAAGGTGTGTGGTGTATATTTATTGTGAATCTTATTATACACATAATTTATTATGTACTAATGTCAGGTAACAATATTGCTAGCTGCTAAAGGAGTACATAAGCTTCCAAGCATCAATGGAGCTGAAGATCTGCAGAGAGCCTTAGACAAGCTAAGATCCCTTGTTTCAAGGAACTTATTAGTAAGAGCAAAGACTTTTAATGTTATAGACTATTTGGTTTTAGTTTTTATTTTCTATTTTTATTATTTTTAATATTTCTTTTATAAAATTATGAAAATAGATAATACAGAAAATAGAAACACTAACCAAAATAGGCCCTAAATTATTGTTATTTAGCAAAGAGAATGACACTAGAGGCTTGAATTTCTTGCAGGCGGGTGAGGTGCTTTGGACCCCACAAAAAGAGAATGACACTCTTTCAGAACGGGAACTGCTTGAGGACTACCCTCAATTAGCAAAGGCCATGAAAAGCTTTCTAGTTAAGAAACAGGAATGAAACAAATGGGCAATGCATAGTTACGATTTGTGCATCTGTTCATTTTTATGAAAATGGGGTTTGAAATTTGAATATTCATCACATTTAGAGATTATGAAACTGAAAGTTATATTGCTTGCTGAAGATAAAAATGCATATGTGCTATGGTCGTGCCTAATTCAGAACTTGCATGATCAACCACACAAGTTATTCTTTTCTTCTTCTTTTTTTCTTCTTTTTTTCCATAATGTATTCCCTCATTCCACAGGTGAGAGACTAATTTTCCAGGTTAAGGGTATGTGCTTAAATGGAACCCCTCTTAGCAATTTTTTTTTTGAACATAAATCCTAAGATTGAAGCCAAGACCTCATACAAAGGGATTCAAGCCCCTTCTACTTGGACCAACATATCATTATTAATCACTCAAGTTATTCTAATTAGGTACCATAATCAAAAGGAAACTCAATCTAATAAACATGTATATGCTCAACTAGCAACTTAATCAAAAACTCGTTAGTAGTCGCTAAAATAACAACTAAGTTATGGTGATAAACAATGTCTATTTTAAACGAGAATTAGTTTCACAACTAGGGTACAATAATGTGAAATAAGTTTTTTTTTAAAATAAAAATAAAAATAAAAATCAAAGCTTCAGATCAGAGGTAAAACAAAGCTTGACCAAATTGTATATTTCCATCAACATTCAACGACATAAAGACTTTTGTTCCCTCTTCTAACGACTGTGTTTTTACGCTTGTTAAATTCACGAATTTTCACTTAAAATAATAGGTGTTCACTTTTAGTATGTTTGTCTTCTACCCAACCTTTCAATAAAAAAACCTCCATCTTATTTTCGTTTGTTTCTTCTATAATTCTCAATTGGGAACATAATTTACATGGAAGGCTAATACGTTGGCTGAACATCATCACATCAAAGGTTTTGTCAAATAAGACTAAATGTATTTAAAAGTGTGTGAATCGATTTAACCATTTTTCAACTGACTAAATTTATGTGACACGGTTTTAAATATTTAACCACATTTATTAAATATGGATAAATACCTTATGTGTGACTCTTGCACATGATAGCCTTGGTGTTGCATTTACTTTATATACATATACATTGTGTATTAAAAAAATCTTTAATTTCACACACATCCAATTATATATATATATATATATATATATATATATATATATATATATATATATATATATATATATATATATATATATATATATATATATATATATTGCCGTTCCCCCTAATATCCTTTTATATATAAAATTATTATTAAAGACTCTCAAGGCTACTTTCACGAGTTTTAAAGGAAAATAGAAGGAAATGTATCAAAAAGAAAATGAAAGAAAAGGAAAGGAAGGATTTTTAAGAGTTTCAACTAATCTTGTTCACAAGTTTAAAATTAATAAGAAAAAGAAAATTGAGGATTTGTTATATATTTCTTATAATTTTATCCTTTATTTAAATAAATTTGAATTTTATTGTTCGAAACTTGAATTTTATTGTTCGAAACCATAACATAAATGCAAATATCAAAAACAGGAAAATGCACTAAGTTCTCCATCCAAGCAGATATACTTCGGATTTGTGTATCTTTTATTAAATTGATTTAGTATAATTAATATTTTGATAAATCCATGGTTTTCTTTTAAACTAAATTGAATTTTATCAACATGATATAGATTTTTAACAAAATTAAAAATGGAGTCGATACCTATATTAATTGAAAATAAGGCAGCCAATTTGGAATTGAATTTTTTTGTGATGGTATATATTTAACCAAATTAACAACATATGAATTGAAAATGGAGTCTATTCCTATATTGATATCATGGCGATTTTATGAAGTGGAGTTAATATTCATTTAATCCTAACTTTTTACTTGTGAGTCACTTTAGTCCCTAACTTTTAAAATGAGTTCAATTAATCCAACATTACAAATGTGAGTCAAGTTAGTTTCTTATTTCAACTTTTGTTTAACATTTTATCAATTAAATGATGATCTGTAATGTTAAGTGATATCTTATCATATCATGTGTCATCTGAAATAGAATAGAGTTTAAAATAACTTATTTTGATATCTAAAATTGTATAAAATGAGTCATTTTATGATATAGAATGAATATTTAAATGACTCATTTTGTATAATTTTAAATAAAAAATGAGTCATTTTAGACTTAATTCTACTTCATAACATAGGTATGTTGATATATCACTTAAGGTTACCTATCATCATTTAATTGATAGAATATTAATTAAGAATGAGTTGAGGGACTAATATGACTCATATTTTGTAATGTTGGACTAATTTGACTTATTTTAAAAGGGATTAAAATAACTCATAAGTAAAAGTGAAACTAAAATGAACGTCAACTCTATGAAGTATTTATATTGGCTAGGTGATCTATGCATCTCCAATGATGGTGGTGCACCTAAAAGCTCGTAGTGCAATGCATGCGTAGACTAGCAGTTTCTTCAGTAATGGTGGTTATTTTTTTACCCAAAAAAAAAAAGCTAGGAATTGAAATAGTTTCATGGAAATTGATATGAAATCAAGAGGAAAATAATAAGTCGTGTGAAATTTGAATGAATCAGTAGACATTATATTGTAATATTTTAATAAAAATAATATAGTAAATTAAATTATAATTAGTTTCAAACTCTCCAATTTGGAGGACCTATAAAATGGTGGTTTTGGAGGCTTTTGAATAGCTAGTTAAAATCCCCAACACCTTCCCCTTTTAAAAATAAAAATCATAAACACAGTAAAACCCTCAAAAACCTTTCTATTTCCTCCCTTTCTTTCATGAACCAAACTCGTGAACACATCTTAAGGGTTACAACCTATAGTAGCCTCCTCTTCAATCGTTGCTTTAATAATTTAAGGGAAAAGAAATGTAACATGCATATGATTATTAATGACAAAATTATAACATATTGTAAATAGTTGACATATAGATTAACTAAAATACCATTTTTATCATAAGTTAAAATTATTGGCTTCAATACCATTTTTATTTAAAATTATTGGCTTCATCCTCATAAACTAAAAGGGTGTTTTAATCAATTTATATGTCAAATATTATCAAGATATTATGATTTTGTCATTAATGATCATGTGTGTGTCACTTTTTTTTACTTAAATTAGTTGACCAATTAGGGGAGTTAGTATAGATTTTAGCAAATCTTAAAGATCTTTGTTGATAACTTTATAAATAGATGAGTGTCAAGTGTAATTATACTAAATCTCTAAGAAGTTCAGTGTAATTAACTCTATATATTATGAATTTAAAAAAATTAGATAAAATTTTCCCAAAAGAAAAGTGTTATTGTTATTCAATCAAATATTTTTGAAGCATCGACAATATAAAATAGTTCTATATTGTTATTCAATCACATGTTTTTGTTAGTAAGACTTTCAAGATAACATATGGTAGAGTCAAATACTTCTACTAAGACAATAATATATGATTAAATATCTGTGTAAATTAGCATAGTAGCCTGACATTGCACAATTTATTATCATAATAAAAATTATAAATTAATTTAAATAATAGTAAGTAAAAATTAATGAATTATTTCTCTAATAAATATTTTTAATAGTAAATAACAATCACGAAACTGTTAATTAGGAAATGAAAAGAGAAAAATAATATCATAATAAAATACACAAAAAATAAGTTAAATACTATTTAGTTCAAAAGTTAAAAAAGTTTGCCTCTTACTAAATTCAATTCACTTGATAAGTTTTAAGCTTTTTTGAATTTGAATGTGACTTCTTCATTATAAAAAAATGTGATCAATTATAAGTATCTTTTATGAAGTGTGGTAAATGTAATAAAAAATTTTAGTTTTATCAAAAATGCTATTTTAAAAGTAAAATATGTAAGAGCCGTTTAAAATGTGACAAATGTCAAAATAATTTTTCAAATGTCAAAATCAAAATCCACATGGTAAAGTCAATATAAGGTTCTCTACTTAGATATCATATTAGATTCTTTTATGCTAATAATATATTTAAATTAAGGATTTAATTAATATACACTTGAAGTGTAATAATTTTTTACATATTTATATCCACTATTTAAAAAGTTATCCAAATAAAAAATTTTAATTAGATAACAATATAAAATAACTTTACATTATCATCGTATCAAAATTAAATTCTTAAATTAATGCGTTACAATAATTTTTTTTGCTTTTGTTTATTCAAAATACTAAATCAGAAAATTGCTTCAAATAAAAAAACATTGTCCAGATCAAAATAATGATTTCAAGATTCGAAGATGTGACATTATGAATAAAATTTAGTTTTTATTTGGTATTGAGGATAAAATTTAGTTTGATAAATTTCAAATTTAATATAATTTAATTTTAATATATGAATAGTGTAAAAGAATTTTACACTGTCATCCAATTAAATCTCTTATTTTGTATGACTTTTCAAGTGATGAGATTTAAAAGTAACTATATTTACTAATGTGGCATTACAATATGATTGGATAAATGTGTAAAAAAAAATTTATACTGTTAGTGTATTCCAATTAAATCCTAATATTTCATATTTTACAAAAAAATTTAATAAAATACGGAATCACCTTATCTTATCAAAATCAATTTAAATTAGTTTGTATTGATATAATTTTTTTTCAAAAGAAAAATGTAACGAAGCCAATCCAAAATTTTAGGAAAAATAATTTATATATGGTGTTTTGATAGGTGATTTATACTTATATGAGACAATGGGTAAATTTACTTGTATATGGTGTTTATTGAATTCTCAAGGCAGATTTTGTGTTATTTTCATTTTATAGACAGATTCTAAATTGTAGGCAAATACTGAATTCTTTTAACGGATTCTATACTGAAAATAATCATATTACATGCTTTTTTCCCAAAATATTATATTGATATAAATATACCATTCAAATTCTATATGTAAAAAAAAACCCGAAATTTTATCCCCAAATTAAACCGTTTCAATCACAATTACGAATATCGCTAAGATTGCCTAACTATGAGAGAGGAAGAAATTAGGGATTTATTCAAAAGATGAATTAGGAATTTTTTAAAGTTTGTCTATTTATTAAATGATTGTTGGGAATAAGAAAAAAAATTTAAAAAAATATAGGTCCTAATATTTAAATATATTGACTAAGTAATGACTAGACGCTCAAATAGATCAAAAGACCAATAAAATTTTGTCATATTATGGTATGTTTCGATACCATTTAGTTAATAAAAGTACCGAAATAAATAGGGATGGATCCATATTCACGTAAGGAGGAAAAAGAACGGGTGGGGGCGCTTGTGCCCCCATAATATTTTGAAACTTTCTTAATAGTTATATAGGTGTATATTTTTTTTGCCTCCAATATTTTATTAAACTTTGACCCATATTAACTTTAGATGAGATCAAATAATAAAGTATAGTCCAGTCCATTTTTTATTATACTTATATATTATTTTTGTTCACATAATTAAAATATTTTGGATCTATCACTGAAAATAAATATCTTGTTTTTATTCTTTATATGGGAGGTAAAATATTACAATTTAAGGAAAAGTGATTGATTTTCACACCAATTATTTAAGAAAGAAATTACTTTTATTTACATTGTACCACCTAATTAAATGTGAATATAAAATTATCTTATACTGAGAGCTCATGGTGCATATGAATTCAACTCTCAAAATAATCACATAAATGCACACATATTCAGCTGTTTTTTATGCTATATTTAGGCTGAGAAGATTACAGCTGTTAAAACTTTTTTTGACATTCCTTACAGCTGTTAAAGCTTCTAACTTAGTATATGCGATTTATGGCATATATGATTATTAGTATCTATTCATACTACGAGAGGAAAAAGAAAGAATCAACAACTGGCAGATAAAAATCCAGCCATAAAAGCTAAAATACATTTACCGTTAAGTTTTCAAAATATTATGATAAGAATTTTTTTTCATCAAACGAAATATAAAAATTTAACATTTTTTCAATAAAAGACCTTATAAGTGCTTTTTCATTTATCTCTCTCTCTCTCTCTCTCTCGATATATATATATATATATATAATTTTTGTGGTACTTATTATCATTTTTTATTTTAGATGTAATTGAAAATGAAATGTGAAAAACATAATTCAAATTCCAAATAATAACTAATATATGCAAAACCATTCAATTGTTAATCAAATTTTAAAATGCTCACTATCATAAAAAAAAATTGAATTGAGAAATAATTATTAATATTTAAATCATAATAATGTCTTACTATAATTGACATTTTAGAATATGCGGTTGCCATTTTTGGATGCCAACCAAATGAATCACGTTGATATCATTTTTAATTAACTTTTACTTTGAGTCGAGGTATTTTTATAATGTTATTTTCTTCTTTTTTTTTCATTTTGTTATATGATTAATTAAACTTTAACTTATATATCATCTCTCGAAAGCAAATTCTCATCTTTTTTTCTTGTTAAAATTTTAATTTTGCATTTTGATAATTAGAATTTGAATAAGATGATAATGAATGTACGTAGCCAGCAGATGAAACCAATCCATCTAAAAGCAATTATCTTATCTTATCCTATATATTGTTCAAATATCTTTCTGAAATTTTGTCAGTTACCAAAGAGTTTTACATTATCTAATCACCAGTTACTATATAACATATTTTTTCAAAAGACCAGTATGAAAATCAAACTCTTTTAAATATATAACAACATATAAATAGACATTTATATAACATTATTGTTTTAAATTCATATATATTTCTTTCCTTCTTTTCTGAAAACAAAAGAAGATTCAGTTTATCATTTTTAGGAGAGGACTCTTCCCCCTATCTCCTTGTTCCAACAAACCCCTTCTCATATTTATCTATTGTTATGTGGTCCACTCATTTATTACTCCATTTATTTTGAAATAATTATTCAATTTTAAATATACATATAAATTTAGTTTTATTTAGAGATGTCAAAATTGGCAGGATTCCGCCCAAAAGCGAAAATGGGCGCGGTGGCCCGCCAAATAAAATGCTGAAATCGCTTAGGCGTTGGGTTGACGGGCCAACCCATCAAAAAATTAAAAAAAAATTCAAAAAAATATTTTTTAATGTTTTGATGAATTTTTTTTTTAAAAAATATTTTTTATTTATGTATATCCAATTTTTCAAGGTTCATAACAATTATACACTAACTTTGACTAAAAAATGTTATTGTTAATAGTGTTATTTGTGAGTTATGACAGTTTTATTTTTAAGTTTTAACTTTGAGTGAATAATATCAACTATAGTGATATTGTATTGGTAAGTATATATATTTTTTACTTTTTTTCTTTTTTGGTCATATATTTCTTATTTTTTTACCAATAAATTATGAATTTTTTTAAAAAATACATAATCTTGGCCCGCGGCCCCGCCGCCCCGCGGTTAAGCGGGCGTGCGGGAATTTTTGGCGCGCTGAAACTTCGCAGCTTGAAATGGCGGGTTGACACCAAGGGGCTGAACCGTTTTGACATCTCTAGTTTTATTTTATCAAATTATTTTTACTATTTACCTCTCTCTTCTGTAATTATCTCTTAATACATTTTCTTTATCCAATTTAATCTCTCTCCTCCATTATTTAATAAGAATACACCTGAAAAAAAATAATTAATATCGTCCATATTTTTTCAAAATGAAAATAAAATTTTAGTGAGCAAGTATTTCAAAATTTTATTTATTGATAACCGAAAAATTCATCCTAAACAGAAAACCACAACACAACGCACTCGCCATTCGTATATATATACATAGCCTCGGAGAGGGGAACCAACCACTGCCTCATTTATTATACACTACCGCGTACACAGCACCAAACAACAATGACCTCAAGAACCAACGGTTACAAGAGTGGCACCAACAACGACGACGAGGAGGCGCCGCCGTCTACTACGACGGAGAATGAGACGGCGTCGGTGGAGAAGCTGTTTGAGGGGAAGGCGGTGCCGCCGTGGAGGGGGCAGCTGACGGTGAGGGCGGTGGCGGTGAGCGCGGTGCTGTCGGTGGCGTTCACGTTCATAGTGATGAAGCTGAACCTGACGACGGGGATAATACCGTCGCTGAATGTGTCAGCGGGGTTGCTAGGGTTCTTCTTCGTGAAGACGTGGACCAAGGCTCTCGCCAAATCGGGGCTGTTGAGGACCCCATTCACGCGCCAGGAGAATACCGTTATTCAGACCTGCGTCGTCGCCGCCAGCGGAATTGCGTTCAGCGGTGATCATAATTAATCTCTCTCTCTCTCTCTCTCTCTCTCTCTCGTGAGAATCGTTCATGGCTTCAATGCTCATCACTGAATCATGCATCGTCTATTCGGCATAGTAGTTGTTACTTTATTATTATTATTATTATTATTATTTAATCATTAAAACACCAATTACAGTTTTTTGTGCTTAACTTTTTTTCTAATTACTTTAATGTTTTGGCTTTGGTTCTTATAATTTTTTGTTTGACTTTGATCCGTAATTTTTATAGAATTGGGATAAGTTGAAGGTGTCATATTGGTCCCTTACAAATTGTTTTAAAAATAGAAAATTTGGTTTCTCTGTATAGGTTTGCCTTATTTTTTTTTTTTATCAAATTGTAAGAATATGTATGGAGGGAATATGAGGATGAACTAATTTTTTTCTTGTTATATTTTTTAAGTATCAATAGATGGCTAAAAGAAAGAGTTTAAAAAAATTTATAAGAATAAAAAATAAAAAAATTAACATTCATAAGAATTAAATGCAATATTTTAAAATAGTTATAAGAATCTTGATTTAAAACACAAGGAGGAAAAAAGCGAGGAACCCAATTTTTTTAGGAAAACTTATAAAACTAAAATGATTTTTAGGGACAGAAAGCATATTGAAACTTCTTCCCCCCCCCCCTACTTTATCGCTGTACGCGTTTCTTATTTCAAAAGGTCACGCATGAGTGTAAAACACTAGGATAATGTCATATAATAGTAGCAGTATTATTATTATTATATGTAAATTTTAACTATGCAGTACTTATATTGTTTGGTAATAAAAAATTAGGATTATGAGAACTTTACTTTTCAGCTGACCCAAAAGACTGGAATCCTGCTTCGAATAGTGATGGTTTTCAGACCAAAAAAAAAAAGAATAGTGATGGTTTTAAAAATAAAATGTTAAGAAATATTGTTATGAGATGGCTTGATGGGTAAATACAATTTGAAGAATTTTGAAAAACTAAGAGGTTAATTTTCATGACTGATAATATAAAATATTTTTATACTGTGAACAAAAATTGCTATGTTAACCGAAAGAAATTAAGCTTATGCAACTATTTAACATGACATAGCAATTCTCTTAATTTATATTGATTGACAGCATAAAACATACTGTCTGAACATAAACATTAATTAATATATACAAATAGAGCTGAGTTTTTCTTACAATGTAACAGTAAATTTCAACATCGAGTATAGTTGTGGTTGCATAAGAATTACTTTTATGAATGATTAAAAATTTATTTTTAGTATATTGATAGTATAAAATTTATATGTTATTAAAATATATAACTTCTATTATAAAACTCTCTCCAAAGATACATGCATAATGATATATGATTAGAATTAACTACGTAACTATGAAGATAATTTTGGTCTCGTAGTTGATGTAAAACCTTGAATTTTGTTGTTAAATGACGTGCGTTAAATGTTTTTTGGATTTGGAAACCAAAGCTTTTTTGTTCGATGGCTGCATGCTATGTGATGTGATGTTGCCCGTGGGGTGAGTCCCATCACTAATCTCACATATTCTTTTTCATTTCGAAACTGTGATACTTTGTGTTTGTGTTATTATATTTTTTTTATTTTTTCTCATCAAAAGAATAATGTTAGTTACACATCAGCGTCAAATAGATTATACATTTGTGTAGCATGAGAGTGATGGATTGAGAACTTGTGGGTGTAAAAAACTAAGTAAAATCAGCTGTGATTAAACAATTAAAGTTATATGATATTAGAATTCAATTTTAATACAGAGTAAGTGCAAAACTTTTTTAATAAATTTTAATTATGTATTGTTATCTCATTAAACATATTTAACTTTTATTTTTTAAAATTAATTTACAGAATAAAATACTTTACACGCAATATGTATTTTTTTTTGGTACAGATACACATACTATGTATATTAAACTCATAATATTATGTATGTATTAGTTGTATTTTTCATGTTTACTGTTATTTATTTGAATAATGTTATTGCTCGCATTGTCTTGCGGTTTATCTGCAAAAGTAATAATAATAGAAAGAAAAATAAAAAGTAAGAACTAGGAAGGTAGAAAAGACACGGTCTTTTTATTTTTATGATAAATTAGCTTAGCCTTTTGTGAAGTGGGAAGGTGAAAAATGCTTATCTTATTCTTTTCCCTTATGATTCTAAAGATTAAAGTAGAACTAGCACCCAATTTCTTCTCTCTCAATCTATCATAGCCATATGCATGTTCAAATAGTTTATTTTATTTATATTTTTAATGGTTTTAATTACAATGGTCTTTAACGAGTATAATATCAGTTATGGCCTTTCTTCCCATGGCCCATGAGGACAACCTAGTACTAGTTCCTTTGACTAGCTTGTCCATATGTGTTGGCCTTTTTCTCTCCATCCTTGCGTCTTTGGATTTTCCATGTCCCACTTTTGGAGATATTGAAGGTTAAGATAATGACAACTATGACAGGGACAGCAAATTGAGAAGGCACATTCTTTGGCATGTGTAGTATTAACTATTAATATTATAGCGTCCGACTTTGTACAGTTGCTGTCTCCCCAAGAAATGTATTTTAACTAGATTTAGATAAGGTGCAATTGAAAAAACTCGTACTTTCTGCAGTTAGTAATTTAATGGTTACAAGTAACCAAAAGCATCTTTGAAAAAATATTTTACGTAATTTATAGGCCTTTATCTTTTACAGCTTTTTTTATAGTGAATTTTATTTAAATACACTATCGGTGTTAAAAAAAATATTATATAAATATTTAATTATATATTATCATATTAGTAAAAATATTTGATTTATATAGATGATGACTTTTTTAACTTTTTACTTCAAATATCTTTGATAGTTGTATGTATAGGATCATGATCCTAGAAAAATGGTCTCTACTACACAGAGAGCATTGTAGGGATCAAGTAAAAGTGTAAAACAGAACACTCTGAACAATTTCTTCGGCATAAAGTGCAGTTGTTTAAGGAAGACTGTCAGGACACCAGGGTGATAAATAACACGCATAAAGATATTGTTTTTACTTATAGTAGGAATGGCGTCCATTATTCATTTGAAAAGAATACTATGCTGAAATTATAAGTCAATGCTCAACTATGTATTCAACTGCATTTCTCATGGGAAGAATTTGCTTTATGCAGGTGGTTTTGGTAGCTACCTCTTTGGAATGAGTTCAATTATTGCAAAGCAATCACCAGAAGCCACTGCTGCTTCAAATATCAAGAACCCAAATTTAGGATGGATGATTGCATTTCTATTTGTTGTCAGCTTTCTTGGCCTCTTTTCCGTTCTACCTCTTCGGAAGGTAAGCTAAATCAACTTGCATCATGTAAATGACCAATGTATTTATGGAAATAACTCAAAGTTCCTAGCTTAGTGCCTGTGTCATCCACTTATTATAACCAGCACCACTACATTAATATAGGATAAGGTTGTAAATTGAAGCTCTCTTTGCAATATTTTTTTGAATTGACCCTTTTTCAATGTTCATTTTTACAGATTATGATCGTAGACTTCAAATTGACATATCCTAGTGGCACTGCAACAGCCAATCTTATCAATGGTTTCCATACTCCAGAGGGTGCCAAGCTAGCCAAGTGAGGATTCAGGGCTTTATAATTGCATAAGTCTCTCTCTCTCTCTCTTCCTTTTAATAATTACATGTCCTCATAATTTCTTCTTTTGATCTTCTCATTTTAGGAAGCAAGTAACTGCACTGGGAAAGTTCTTCTCCTTTAGCTTCTTGTGGGGTTTCTTCCAATGGTTTTTCACTGCTGGTGATGGTTGTGGATTTGCAAACTTCCCTACATTTGGTCTAAAAGCCTATCAAAACCAGTATGTGACTCACCTATATCTTTATTACTAATGAACTTTAAAAAAGAAAAGAAAAGAAAAATTAAAGGACTTAGGTCTCTAATCTTAATAAAGGATTTTCAATAATAAGATTCACAGGATCCTCTATCCTCTCAAAAATATGCTCTTTGCATGTTATTAGCCAATGATTTTGTGGAATAATCAGGATTAAGCTACTAGACTTTATATGGTAATAATAAACCAGTCAAAAGTACTAAAGCAAATAAATTTACCTACTAGTGTTAGCTACATGACTTTGTCAACTTATTAGTCCTGAACGAAGTGTTGCCACATTTTTTTCAATTAATTTCTATACAAGTATATAGTTGTACTTTATTTTCAGCCCTTTTTGTCATTTACTTATCTACTTTTTATTTCAATTTCTTGTACACAACAGGTTCTTCTTCGATTTTTCTGCTACGTATGTGGGGGTTGGGATGATATGCCCATATATAATCAATGCATCCCTGCTGATTGGTGGAATTCTCTCTTGGGGTGTCATGTGGCCTCTCATTGCTGATAGAAAAGGTGATTGGTATGATGCAAAGCTTAAGCCAAGCAGCTTACAGGGCCTTCAAGGTTACAAAGTAAGCCGTTTTTCAACACCTTAAAATTTCATTGTGTGCTTTTTTGTGATCAAACAGCTGAGTACCAGTTAATTGGAAAGATGCCGTATATGGACAAAATCACATCAGATTCTAATGTTCTTGAGGACAAATATAACTAATGTGATATTTCTTTTGAGATATTGTAAGAACTTAGTACTGGTAATCTAATATAGAGTTGCATTATAAAGTAATTGCGATGTCAAGTTAACGGATAGTTTGGGGACTTAGAATTACAACAACAATCACAACCAAGTTTTGTCCGGCTAGGTTGAGTCATCTATGTGAATCAAACGAGGTCATAGTTTCCGACCGTAAACTAGGGGACTTGGTTAGAACTAGTTATGTAAATTGCGTGAGCGAGATTAAGGCTACTAGTACTACAGCTACTGCCTTAGGTAAAGTTCAGCCAGATTTTGAATTGTGCTGTTTATTTTGTAATTTGGTGATTTTATTATTTGCACAAGTGAATAATAACTCAAATCAGTAGAAACCTTGTTAAATTATAATTGAGCATGATAATATAGAGACACGGAGACTCATGAACCACCAAGAAACCAACACCAAATGGACATAATTTGATTGATCTGGTTTCAATGTACGAGCTATGATGCAGTGCACCCACCATCTGGTTTTCCTGATTTATGTATAATTTATTCATTTCATTCTCTGAATGATATTGTACACGAAGAACATCTTGCAGCCGATTGATCTTATTAATGTATTCTTTTAAACTGCAGGTTTTCATAGCCATAGCAATGATTCTTGGAGATGGTCTATACAACTTTGTTAAGGTTCTTGGCCGCACTATTTTTGGTTTATATACCCAATGCTGCAAAAAAGACTTGGACACAGTTCGTCCAACCAGTGATTCCTCGCATGGCCCACCTCCATCAGTCTCATACGATGATAGGCGTAGAACTGAGCTGTTCCTCAAGGACCAGATCCCTTCCTGGTTTGCTATTTGTGGATATGTTAGCATTGCAATAATTTCCATTATCACTCTCCCACACATTTTCCACCAGCTAAAGTGGTACTACATTTTGGTGATCTACATCATTGCACCAGCATTAGCATTTTGCAATGCATATGGTTGTGGACTCACAGACTGGTCCCTTGCATCAACATATGGAAAATTGGCCATCTTCAGTATTGGTGCATGGGCAGGTGCTTCTAATGGTGGGGTTCTTGCTGGTTTGGCAGCATGTGGTGTCATGATGAACATTGTTTCTACAGCATCTGACCTCATGCAGGACTTCAAAACAGGATACATGACACTGGCTTCACCATTGTCCATGTTTGTGAGCCAAGTTATTGGAACTGCCATGGGTTGTGTCATATCTCCTTGTGTCTTCTGGCTTTTCTACAAGGCCTTTGGTGACCTTGGTGTTCCTGGCTCAGAGTACCCTGCACCTTATGCCCTTGTGTACCGCAACATGGCTATATTGGGGGTAGATGGCTTCTCAGCTCTTCCAAAATACTGCCTCACTCTGTGCTATGTGTTCTTTGTTGGAGCCATAGTTATCAACCTTATCAGAGACTTGGTTGGAGAGAAATGGGCTAGGTTCATTCCTGTTCCTATGGCCATGGCAATACCCTTTTACATAGGATGTTACTTTGCCATCGATATGTGTATCGGAAGCTTGATCTTATTTATTTGGGAGAAGGTTAACAAGGCTAATGCCGATGCATTTGGTTCAGCTGTGGCTTCTGGTTTGATCTGTGGGGATGGTATATGGACACTTCCTAGCTCAATTCTGGCCTTGGCGGGAGTGAAGCCTCCTATCTGCATGAAGTTCTTGTCCAGAAGAACAAATGCAAAGGTGGATTCATTGTTAGGATCTTAAGGTCACCTGAATGATTCCGCACACTCTGTCTTTCAAAGTTTTTTGTTTTTTTTTTCCCTTTTGGTAGATTATTTCAAAGTACATTTCATTTTCCTAGAGATATATCTACATTTATTTCAGTATTGTTAAATATTTCTAAGTGCACTCCTCTTGTTACATGTCATTTAGTTTTCTTTTATTTTTTTAGTTTTATTTTTTGGTAAACTTCTTAGATGTCATTTGTCAATGAACCTAATTGCATAATCGCTACTTGATACAAAGTAAAACGGAGAAAATTTACCACAAAATACCACAAAATAACAAAAGATCATTTTACAAAATACAATTTAACTATGTAAAAATTAATCATAAATTGTCAAATTCAATCACAAAAATATCTTGAGGTGAGGTTTTACACTAATGGATTCAAAATTTTCTACACATAGTAAATGGTTTCACATGAATTTTGAGAAAACAAATATCTAAGGAAATTGATCAATGGTGCGTTTACCTCCACCACGCATAAATAGTTCCCTACAAATTTGAAGGGTCTCCTGTTTATTCATCACTTTTCATACCAAACTTTGTTCAAATTATTTAGCATAGCTCTATGTAAAATAGCCTTGTCTTTAACTATCTATTTTGATTAGATAAATGATATTTATATTTACATTTAGAGAAACCTTTTAAGGAACATCATAAAATGACTTTAAAAGTGAATTCTAACCTTTCTCTTAATCAATATTTAAAACATAATCGAAAGTGATTCCACCCGTGAGTCTCACTTACCAAAGCAAATGAGAACGTGCAGGAGTGAAAATAAACTGTTCAACTTTTATCATTACCTCACAAGTTCATATCAAACTATCGAAAGGTCATAAGGTTCAAACTCAGGTCAGCAAAAAGATAGGCATATCAGCATATCAACGTGTATGTGCTGCCAAATTACACGTTATACTAGCCACACTAATCATTCTACGAGCTCCTCCAAATCTTCCGCAGCCTTGCTTAATGCATGGAGACACATTTTCTTCACCTATATCACAGAAATTGAGGCACAGAAGCCATATTAGCAAGTAGTAACCATTAATACGACACTGAAAAAAAAAAAAAAAAAAGCTTTGTTAACGATTGCCGGGTATTCTTTAAGATTAAAGTAAAAGGTTTCTTTTAATAAAAATGTAAAATTTGAGTTTCCAATGCATTCAATACATTAAAAACTTCGAAATATTTTCACTTTTGGCTCCTAAAAAAGTGCACTTACAGTACTTATTAACAAAACCCAAAACCAAAATATATATATATATAGTCATACACAAACAATACAAATCATTCCAGTGTCAACATCACTAAACCCCTGGATAATTGTGCAATTCAAGAAACAAGATGGCATACCCCAAGTTTATCTTCATTTGCTTTATGAAATGGGGAAGAGTGCGAAATTCCTCAGTCAGACGAATGCACTCTTGTATATTTCAGGAGAGACAAAATCTAGAGCAACCTTTATGCATGACTGCCGCAAAAAAAAACATTGATAAACAAAAAGGTGAATAACATGGCAATCCATAAAATAATTAGCATGAAAAAGGAGCAGACAACCGAGCACTTTCTTTGCTCATAACACTAGGCATGATTTGAATGACTTGCACAAATAAGTCACAACGTAACATTGGATCAAGACATAAATGAAGATTATATTTAGAATTGACACACCTTCAAGTTTCTAACTTGATGGGGACAACCGGCAGGTATGAAGACAGCCTCACCAAGGTTTTGCACAAAAGTCCAAGGTTCAACTCCTGCAGCAGAGTCCTCACATGCATAAACGGGAAGATGATGAAAGTTTATCTAGGCCACAAAATAAATAGAGCTGAAGTACTCACCAAATTCTTCCTTGAGCTTCCTTTTATGATGAGAAGACAGATAAAAAACCTGATCGTGAATGGGATGAAAAACCTATGCCATAAGATGAAAAAGATGGAATAATCAAAACAATCATATGATAAGTTGTAAAGATATTCAAATAAAACTAACATTTGAATTGAATCCAAAATTAACGTCAGTATCATGGAGGACCCAAATTTTAAGACAAAATCATTACCAAAAGTTCATTTAAACATATTTTATTCAAACAGGAAGAAATTTTAGTATGTTGAGATGTTGTCAACTATTGATTAAACAAACCAAAAGGAAGTTGAATATAACTTTTTGTTTCTCTTAGTTTACATAGAACTCAGGTGATTCAGAAAGTACAATACGAAAAGTACTCATCCAATGAAAAATGAAAATAACCAAGTAGTTTGAATATTCAAAACCTCACAAAACATGCAGTTATCAAAACTTTAGCCAATTACCTTTTCCATTTGAGAGCAATGGAGATGCCTGAATTCCTTATAATGCTTTCTAAGGTATTCCTCAAGCTTGGACACATCTTGTCTCCGGAAGATATCCCAGAGAGCACCTCCATGTTCTTGTCCACTATGCTCATTTCCAGAATCCTCAGGTTGACTGATACAACCCTCATCCTGCTGTAGCACCTCATTTGTTACAGTAAGTGCACTGGAGAAAACAGTATCAGCATTTTTCACGTCCCCAGGATTTTCCTCCTTGAATCCATTTTTTCTATTTGTGACTCAGTACTCAAGGCATATAATTCTGAGTTCATATCTAAATCATCTGATGATCTAACTACCTTGTTTTCACTCCAACAATTATATCCCTTCTTCCGGCTTTATAATGTCAGCAATTTCATTTTCCAATGAAATTCCAGGATTTCCGACTAATTTGTCAGTACTGACATCCTCCACGTCATCATTTCTTCTCCTAGAAACTGACGAGCTAAAATCTTCATTACCTTCTTCAACTTTAATATCCATAACACCACACCAACTCTCCTTAGCTTCAACACCCACCTCTTTAACATCACACTTTCTGAGCTCCTTCTCATCCTCCTTCAGGAGATCTTTCTCACTAGTGTCAGTTCCTGCACTAGAAGAATTTAAACTGATATTCTCAGGCAATACTAGAGCACCCACTGGAACCCCAACTTCAGGTGTAAATGAAATTGGTTCCCCATCAGAAGCCACAGCCTCACCACTTTTCTCAAGAACACCATCACTTGGTGGTTTAGCAGCTGCAGGCTTTCTGTCAGACCCATCATTTTCCATTTTTGACAAAGCATCTGCTGCGGAAATGTTTTCTCCTAATGTTAAATTACATTTCACCGCAGAATTATCTTCATGCAGACACCCAAAGAGTTCTCTTTTGTCTTCATCAGCATTCTTTTGTTTCAATGTCTTTATAATGGAGAGATGTTCAGAAGTAAGGGTCACTTCCTCAGTATGCATCAAGATATTCACCTATGCAGCAATAAAATCAGATTATCAATCACATCCGCGCAGATGTTGAAGACTGGAATTCAAGGGCCTTTTTGGTTTCAAAAATGTTTTCTACTTTGATTTCCTTTTTCACTAATAATTACAAAAATGCTTGAGGTTCATTTGGTCTCAGGAAATATTTTCTGTATTTAATTCACACTTTCAAAATTAGTTACAAAAATGGCACTTTAATTCCTCCTCTTCCCTTGATCCACCTTTGTAATATTGGAAATGTTCTTGGGCTGGGGTTCACAACATTTTCATTATGCTTCCTGTGTTTTCAGTTATGAAGCAAAAACTGAAAACAAAATTTTATTGTCTTTTACAAAATGCTAAAAATAAGAAATAAAAAGAAAACAATGTGACATTTTTTAAATTTATCATGAAAATAAAAAATAAAAAAAAATCCTCAAACCAAACAAACCCTACTTTATTTTCATCCTATTTCCCAGTTTTAGGATTTTGTGAAAGAATCCATTTCCTTTATAGAATACTGAAAGACAAGAAACAAAAACAAAAACGGCACGACATTGTATTATCACTAAAAACATACATTTTCTTTAGGCTTAAAAATCTTTTAGGTCCCAGAAAAATAAGCGAATTGATTTTGGTCCCTCAAATATGTTTTGGTTTCAATCAAACATTTTCAAACTGCTTGGTTTTAATCCCTACCATTAGTTAGCCTATTTTAAATGTCAAGCTTGCTAATAAAGACCGCTTCATCTGATCTTATATGGCAGCCAATGAATATATGTTATGCATCATAGCTTTATGTGTCAAAATATTCACCTGATAAGCCATTGGACCAACCCAATAACTCATTTTATAGTAGGATTTTGACTCATATGATTATGATATAAAAGGTAACATTATTGGTTGTTATGCTATTATCCAGGATTGAATGACGTGATTTCTATTATCAAACTCAATATTTAACTGAGACAAACTATCAACAAAGATTAAAACCAAACAATTTTAGAAATGTTTAGACCGAACAACACACACACACATATATATATATATATATATATTCAAGGACAAAAACCAAACTTCGCTTATTTTTTGGAGATCAAAAAGATATTTAAGCCTTTTCTTTAGAAAAAACCAGAGCAGGAAATGGCATTAAAATAAGGCGGTATTTTTTTAATTATTAGTGAAAACAAAAGACAGAAAGCAAAAACACTTACCCTATTATTCTAGTAAAATATGACAATCAAAATTAATTACTTACAACTCCCACTCTAGATATATACCCAACAACAAAGTCCACTGTATATTTTTTTTTATTTTTGATAGACAAACAAATTTTTATTAGAAAAGAAAGGAAGAGTATAAAAGTGGATAAGGTATTCTCACACAGACATTAAAATGACAAAGTTAAATGCTATGAAAATAAACCAAACATCAATGCATGCCAATCCCTTTGCATATCAGATAATGACACTCTCAAACAAACCATGAGCAGAATACCAAAGGGAAGCCAAAAAAGAACCCTATCCCAAATAAAGTCTACAGTTGAAAAGTAATCATTAAAAATTCTAGCATTCCTTTCCAACCAAATCACAACATAAACTGAGGAGTGCCGCAAGATTTTTGCATCTTTACTAGAGCCAAAAGCTTTGAATTTAGTGAGTATGAAATGATGCAAGTCCAAGAACAAAACCACAACAAAATATCCAAACAAAGTCCAGTGTAAATTATAAAACTACTTAGGTATTGATATCTATTATTATCAACAAAATGCAGCTAACACCAACATTTCAGTTTGCATTTAATGCAATCAACCAATAAAAAATATATACATTGAGGGTGTGTTCGATATGAGAGTAGAAATGAGAGCTCTCATTTACACTCCCATACCAAGGTATTTTACACAAGATACTCATCCATGAAATTTTCTCTCCCATTTACACTCCCATACCAAACATACCTTGAATGTTAAGCATTGCTAATAGCCCGCACTCGTACCTCTTCGGTCATACTTGAATAAGGATGAAATTTGTTTGCTTGCACACACGAGAAAAAACTCCTTTACTGATACGCTGAAAGAGGACCCAGTAGCATGGTTGCTAAAAGGCAATGGAGTGCATTGAAGATCAGTTCAAAACAAACATCGTTGAACGGAGCAAGTATTTTGTTCAAGAACTCATAATTTTCTTTCAGGTAAAAGAAAAATTTTACTTAGATGAGGAGAAAAAAGATGCAAGAAGAAAGGCGGACAAGTAATCCTCTTTACAAGAACAAAAACAAACACAAGAAAATACTAACAATGAAGCTTGGGCTTAGCTTTCCAATCTCAGCATGTCTGCTAAAAAACTTCCTCAGAAAAGATCATGTGCTTTACACCAAATAGAGGCTAAACGCCTAATCTTATCCCACAAAACTTGCTTGTCTAGAAACTCTGCCATTGAAGGTAGGAGAATTACAATCCAACCAAATACTTCAAGAACTCGTCATAATTGGATCACAAAACACAGTTAAAACTTCATGAAGAAGATAAGATTTAGAACAAGGCAGCCCTTATTTCTGTGTGGCAAGGCCATCACCTTTCACTTGAACAACACTTTTGGGAATTTTAGGATCATCAGGGTGTCCCCTCCTTCAGCAGTTTTTGCTGGTTCAATTGAAGGTTTTGGCAAAGGTAAGAAGGTGAAAATTCAGTAACACTAGCAAAATATGCAATACTTTTGTGCATTTGGTTGTTGCAGAATACATGCATCTTCAACGGTGTATCCTTGGTCCCCACCCTTACATTTGTTTTGACACCAGGTTATGTTCTACTTCTCCCTAAACTTCAGCCCATGACCATTCAAGAGTAGTATCATCTCTAATGTGCAAAGGAATAAGGCCCTCCTGTATTCAGAGCCTTCCCCTATATCCAAATTATAGGTGGATGTCACTATAAGTATAAATTTGAAATGGCTACGAATCATGACAAATTGTTGGAACCGCTACAAATTGCATCGATGATTCTGTTAGTGCTGATAATTCCCTTACAAGTTTGCAACAACCTGAGTTGCAAAATAACCAAGTGTGGCGTGACATTACTCAACTTCAAAAAACCCTTTTTTTCTCACTCTGTCAAAGTGACAAGAATAAGGATTAGAAAATACCATATTATCAGTATCTTAAATGATCTCGTATCAAAGATGATCTTCTAGGATTAATAATGTTAGATATAACATCATTCATGTACCTTTACTCAACAACTTAAGCTTTCGAAGAGATGATTCATGACATCATGCAAAAACCTACATGATCAAGTGGTCTAGAATTCCATCATTGCTCCTTGTTCTTCTAAATAAAAGTTGTAGCATAAGGTAAGGTTGACATGTGCATTATCCACCTTTCAAGCACAACGTGCTCCTGTGTGAAGGACATATTAGATATAAAACCATTCATTTGGCTCTTCTTAATAATTTAAACTTCTAAGAGAAATGGTTCTTGACAAGTAGAACCTATAAGAATTTGTTTCCTTATTTAATTTGGATTAAGAGTCAAGTATTACAATAGTAGTGTTGTCTTTTGTACCAAAGTACATCCCACAAAATCAACTTGTTTCATAGTAATTAATCTTTTCTCTCATTTTCTACCTCTCTACCTAAGACTCAATCTCAAACATATAAAATAGTAACATCCTCTTCCAAGGCCTTCTGTTACTTATATGCTACAAGGATTCTTGATAATACGGAATTGTCATTCAATATACTTCGACTCATCTTTTATGTTTACTGTGAGAAATTCCGGTCACAAACCCTAGTCTTTTTCCTAGAACCCTAGTCTTCTTCCACAAAAGTTGCTTTCTCTCCCCTTTATTGTCCAGCTGGGCATTAGATCTACACTTGTCTTCATAGTTGTTTACCTCACCATTGCCACCATTAACTCCAACATGTCACGATGGGCTAGCTCCTAAAGCCACACCGTCTTCCAACCTCACGCACTTGCATGTGCCAGACAATAATTGCACTTGCGCCCATATGCCACCTTCCATCCACTTTTCCAGCTTTTGGTGGTCTAATTTGACTTGTTTTATTGTTCTCTATGCATATTTAGTTATTTACTCGTCTCCTCTTATCGTGGCTTGAATTGACATAATTTGCTCAAAAACAATTGAATCTATGCCTTTCTTCATTGTCAATAGCTGTTTGACTTCCTCCATTGCAGGTTTGTTGGGTTTTGGTGCCAATTTACCTATTGTGCTTCATTTCAGCTTTCATTATGTTATTTCAGTTGTTTAATCATTGCTTTGTCATTATTTTAGCTATTGTTTAGCTCTTTTAAATGGTAGCATATCATTGAGAGGAAGAAAGCCAAATTGCAGTCCAAGATGTTCCACCCCACCTTCATCTCAATCTCATACCTGGGAGTCATATGGTGATAAATTGGTTGTGATTCATACCAGCCTCCCATCATGAATCTTAACAATGGTAATTTCTATCTCACTGATGAGTCATGTTGGGAATGAATTCTCCGTGGCTAGGACATATACCGGCCACAGTTTCAATTTCATGGCTTTTGAATCAAAAACATTTTTCCTTCTTCAAAAATTCCCTGTTGTTTTGCCAACTTGAGAGTGTTTTATAGTTCTTTCAGTAAATTTTGCGTTAATTGTTTTCTAATGGAGGGCATTTTATCCTCTTATATTTGTATTATCTTCTTTCTTCATGAAATTTCTTTCTCTATCTAGCAAAAAAAGGCCTTAAAAGGAGGAAACGACAACCTTTGGACTCGATGCTACAATTGGAGGCATTACTAAGTAAAAGCCTTAACCACAAATGCTTATAATGCCTTGCATGATGTTAAGGCCACCAACCAATACATAGAAGCAAGGCTCTCTTCCATAAAGAACTACAAACCAAATCAGAGTTGTGCCCTGACTATCAAGTTCTGCTTTTTGTTCATATGTTGTTTATATAAATATGGAAATTATTTTCTAACCACAACTTAATGTTACTAAATGCATAACACATACCGCATCTGACATGTCACAATGAAGCTTGGTCATGAATCTCCACGTCCAAGTTCTCCAGCAAATTCGTATGCTATATATGTCTTTGGCCCCAAGTCAGGTTTCAAAGATGTTTCTGGCAACTTTGTGGCCATATTAAGAAAACCAGTGTGAGGATGTGTATACTCCTTGTAGGGCAAGGCACTAATAAACTCCAAACCATGGCGCGGTAACTTCTGCTCAAATAAAGTAGATGGGGGCCAATCTTTGAGCTTGAGCATCAGGCCAAAGTCAGAATGATTACGGCCCTTTGAGTACCCCTTGAAAAATTGATGGATATTTATTTCAACCTATGATCACAAGACTTAATGAAAATATTGCCCTTCACCAGTTTAAGTTAAAATGAAGAGAACATTCACACAAGACATTTAAAGGGAGTAGAATGGTAGGAAATTCTTACATAAGCATAAAACAAAGGATAAACAATAAAAGATTACTCAACTTGGATATTGACCAAATGGAAAGAATGACTACCAACCTAGCTTCACATATAATTTACTTGTATAACCATAACTAGGCTCCACTCCAAATCTTCTTATATTTCAAACAATGCACGGTTTTATACAAAGACTATTGATATCTATATATAAACAGTAAATTCAAAATCCAAAGTACCACTTTTCTGAGATAAAAAGAGTTCATACAGAATCACTTATTGCTTGAAACAAGCTGTATATATATTTGCCCATGCATTATGAGTAGCTCAAAATGGACCAAAAATAATCAGGAGCCTCGATTTAAAATCTCAAAAAAACAAATGAAAAGAAAAAAACACTACCTAGATATAGAAATATCCATCCAAAGATGACAAACTTAGTTGGAATTAAACAATACCTAAATATATAAGTATTCATCCAAAGATGACAAATTTATTTGGAATTAATCTTAGTATCCATATACATAATGTATTTGACTAACCTCACACCAATCCAGGCAATCAATTGCTTTCTCTTTCAAATGTTTGGAACCCTGATAAGTTATTTCTCATAATGCACGCCACATTACCATTGGCTCCCAGCTTAAGCCAGAGGTTAACTCGAGAGCATTCCTAACAATAACTGGTTCTCCCTTAATCCAATGGCCCTGGAAATGTTCCAGATCCCCACATTTAACATTACTCGCCAAAGGACAATACAAAAAGTTGTCACTTGGGTCTTCTCAGAGGCAGCTTTTGCAAATTCTTGTTGCTGGAATCAATCTCATCAAGTGATTTGATGCAGAAACTACACTCTACAGAAACTGTGGGCAGAGCATCTAATCTGTGTACTTCGACTAATCTTTTCACTTTTTCCTTTAACTCTGAAATCCAATTTTGTGCAAATATGCACTTCAACTCAAGATATTGGTGTCCACAACCATCTCTGCCGTTAGGTGGACAAGGAATGACACCATTTTTCATTGCCTTCCACACATTACTTGGTCTCACAGCATCATTGGAAATTGGGTCAGCACACATATCTGGTGGTTCTTCCTTGCATAAGGGCAGATCTCCGTTTTCAAATGAGCATTCGAAGCATCTATATTATTTTCAACTATTTCCTCTTGTAAGAAATTGCCACGAACATCCGGTAACAAGTAAGGCAAAGATCATATGAACAATTGGGGCAGCTCCTGTGAAAATCAATGATAGAGGTTTTGCAGTTGTTGCTGCACATGATAGCAAATATTAGTAAGTAATTGGCATTAGATACAAACACAGCAATTCATGATCAGTAATACAGAAAGAATGGGGAAAGAAACCAACCAATAAATGCGTTCATTTTCAGAACAAACAATTTGGTTTAATGCTGCATCTGAAAGTGATATCCCTGCCATCAAATCAAATACATCAAATTAACAGAGAGAGTGAAATTGCATGAAAGATAACAATCAGTTACATTCTGTAGGTTAAAAACGTAAAAGATTTGCTTGTGCAAGTATACATTCTAACTCTCCAGTCTCCACAGATCACTTGGCAATTCACAGTACAAGTAATTCAGAGTTAAAACGTTATTATAAACCATGGTCATCAGGTTCACAACATTAAGGGTACATCATACTTGGTTTAACAGTGCCAAATATGTAGTGCATGCAGTACACTCAGTTTGTATCTTATTTGGTTTTGTGGTATGTTTTAATATTTTAATTGGTATGCAGAATAGGAACAAGAACATAAAATGTCACTTTTTTTTAGACAAAAAAAAGGAAAGAGTACATCAGGAGTAGACTTCTTTGATGCTGATTGAATCATTGAAGGATTTGAACTATATACATACATATATGCACACAAAGAGAGTTTGTAATTGATATTTTTTTAATAAATTTGTAAGCTAAATTACTAGTCCTTTCAGTCAAATAATAAAATAGGCTCAAAGATTTGGGTCTAAAGAGTTCAATTAGACCATTTTAAAAGACTGGCAGGCCATATATAATTTTATTTCAAAACCAAGGTGTGTGACCACAGGTGCAACTCCCACTTATTAATCTTTTTTTTTCCCACTCTGAAACTTCAATGCTTCGTCTGCCAGCAGCCATGGGAGATGGTTCAGCTCAATTCAAGCAACACAATAACCTAGTTTCTTTCCAATCTCAGAGCTAATCTCTTTGGTGCATTTCTTTGGGGGAATCCAGATCATGCACTTGCAACAAACCAGAAAGCCAATGTACCATGATTCTGAGATACATAACCCAGAATGCTGTTTTTTTTTTTTTTGGGTGTGGGGAAGTGAATTTGGTAACTGGTGCAAACCTGTACATGAAACGCAATGAATTTCATTAAATATGACAATATCCAAAACCCATCCTAACAATGGTCTCTTACATCGATCATCACATGACCAATCATTAATAAAATCTGATACCGGTCTTTACTTTATAACACACCTGTTTAAACAAAGGCTTAGATCAGCATGCCGTTTTCATCGCAATGTAACAAGAACCCAGATATTTAATCACAGAAAGTGGGAATAACTCCACTGAAATAACAAAAGAGAACCCCCTCACTTTAAGTTACAGTAACACAAAATAAAAAGAACAAAAAAGTGATAGAGACAATGCATACTCTTCAAGGGCTCTGCTCACTCTCAGCCCAAAGGCCCCAAATCCTGACTCAGTAATTACCTACAATATCTCTATGCTCTCTGCACATTAATCCCCACTGACTCATAAATGAATTCTCCTCCTCACCCATTTTCCAGTGCCAAATTGATTGTCCATTATGCTGCAGATCATTATATTGAATATTCCCCGTCTTGCCCTTATAATACTCATGGGCAATTTCACAGCCTCCCTTCGACGCTTCCTAACATTAACCTCAGTACCAGGGGTTCATCACCCTGATGCTAGGACCATATACAATTATTACATACCTTTAATTTTAGCTTCCATCTCCATTTCCAACTGCTGTTCATGATTAAATTGCTCCAGGAAAGGATATAATGCTTGCACCAGATGCTTTGTATGCCAAATCTTTTCATCTTGGTCTAGAGGCACTCCTGAATCTCCAGAATCCTAAAGTGCATAGTTAATCAATCACACATTATTTGTTGCCCACATAAGGGAAAAAAAATAGTAAATGAGGACACCGCGTGTCCATCTTGTAAGTACTAACCTCATGCACATCATTTCTACGTAAACATGCCTTGCAATTACAATTGCCTCGACAACATGGACAAGATTCTGCTATTGCCTTCTTAGGCATCTGTGGATACCTATATCAAATGAAAGGGCCAAATTTCAGGGAGAGGAAGGAGAAAGCGTATGCCACCTTATCAATCAGAGAAAAAATACAATGAGAAATAGGACATCCTTACTACCATACTCATTTGAAAGCCTTAACATGAACACGAAGAAGCTTCTGACACACTTCAGTACAAGACACAACAGTCAGAAAAAGCCAAAATTTACATTTAAGTTGTTAAGCTGACATCTTTCTTGTACAAAACAGCCTCCAAGTGTAACTACATATGACTTTACTACTAATACCATAGTAAATTCATTTACATAAGATGGCATAAAAACCTCACTCCAAGTTGCCACAATTAATTCACAAAAACACAGTTCCAAGTTGAATGGTCTAGAACTAAACAACACCAAAGCATTTTCACACTATATGGGGTTGACTATCAGATGACACGACACCCACTGTAATCTTACCTAAGGGAACATGAATGGTTTAAAACAGAGCACATAGTTCAAACAAGCATTGTGACATCCCCAAAGAGACACAACTAGAGAATATATTGCATAGCAAGTCAGCATCATATCACCATCTTCCAGAAAGCTAGACATATCACCATCTTCCAGAAACCTAGACATACTTTCGTTGATACTGGATTTCCCACCTAGAGGCCAATACCCGAAATAAGACACCAAAGGAGACATAAATGACAATGCACTAATGGGTAGTTTGGCACTTTGGTTGTGCTTTTCTACAGAATAATAATTTTGAAGTTTGAGTAATTTGTTTCGATAAGCTTATGGAAAAAGCACAACAGAAAAGAACCAGTTTTCTTTCTTCCTCCTTTTTTTTTTTTTGGTCAAGGAAGCTATCCTTTGCTTCTGCATTTCAGATTAAGTGTATTATCTTTAGAAGAAGTTTATATAAATATATCAATAAACACTAACTACTACCAAAAAGCAAAAAAGTGTAAACCCCTCAAGTAGGTCCCTCGAGACAACAATATCCAGACATATTCAAATCGAAACAATGAATACCTTACATACAATTAAAAATGCCAGTCAAATTAATCATTTTCTTTAAGACTTTAGTCAAAAATAAACAAGCAAATAAGACAAACAAACAGATAGAGATATAGGGGCATCAAAATAAAAAAAGTGTTGAAGAAGTGAGTGATATACCATCTCCTTATACAAGTAGGACAGTAGCGTTTGGTGGTGCACTTCTGACAGCGAACAACCCTCCAATCACTCTTGAAACACTGATGACACATCTGAGACTCAGACACAACAACACTTCTTCCCTCTCCATTCTTGGACCTTCTCACCACCCTCAAGGTTTCATCACTATCACCATCACCATCACCATCATAAACAACTAACTGAAGCATTCTCTTATTCCTCTCTCTGCTCCTAGCTTTCCTATCCATTCTTCCTTCACGACCCTCTTCCCCATCCTCTCCTTCTTCTTCCACCTTCACTTTCAAATTCTTCTTATTCTTCTTAAGAACCTCCTTTCTGGTGCTTCCAGTTCCACCATCAAACTTGGACCTTTTCCCAGGAATAAGCTCTTCTTCTTCTAATTCTTCTTCTTTGGAACCTTCTAGAACCCTAATAGAACTGTTCCTCCCCCTTTTACCCGCAACCGAAACCCTAATTTTGCCTTCTTCAACTGCACCACGGGCCTTGTTGGAAATGGAATTGTTCACCCGCCTCCTATTCTTCTTATGCGGAAGAAACTCTTCTTCTTCATCATCATCATCATCATCTTCTAGAACCTTTCTAGAAGAGTCCTTCTTCCCCTTTTTACCCAAATTCAAAACCCTTCCTTTTCTACCTTTAATAGCAGCACGGGCCTTGTTGTTGGGTTTTTTGGAACTGCGTGCACTCCAATTCTTCTTCTTCTTCTGGGGAACAACTTCAACTTCTTCCTTTTCATCATCATCGTTGTTTGATGATGATGATGATGATGATTCCGATTCTTCTTCTTCTTGAGCGTTGTTGTGTTTGACTGTTGTTGTTGTTGTTATGGTGGTGGTGGTGGTGTTCTTGGTGGCTTTGAGAAGAGAATAATAGATGAAATGGTGCTCGCAGTAGACTTGGTCGTGGATACGCCAGTGGGAGCACTGCCACTTCTTGCCGTCGCTACGGATGCACCGGAGATTGACCGGCGGTTCCAATGCGGGTGGTGCGCTGCGCCTGTCTTCCGCCATGGGTGCTGGTCGGAGCTGTGTTGGACACTGACTACTGACTGGAAATAAATAGATGGATGGATGGCGCCAAATGTTTGTTTTTCTGCCAGTCACATCGAATTCAAATATTTAGGGTGCATTTCGTTTCATACAATATTTTTTAGTTGTTTGCTTATTTTTTGAAATTTTATGAGCGAAATAAAAATTGAAAACTCAACTTTATAGTTTTTATATTTTTGTAAGTATTTTTTTATATATATAAAATGAAATTTGAAAATTATTTTCTAAACAAAATGCACTTGTTGTGCATTTGGGATTAGCTATGAGATTTGGGTCTGGTTTCTAATAATTTTTATTTTTAGTTTTTCATTTATTATTATTTTGTTTTCTAAATTTTATAAATGAAATATTAGAAATGATGAAAACTATAAATTATAATTTTTAATTTTTAGTATTTTATTCTTAAAATTATAAAAAAATTATAAATAAAAACTAAAAATTATTTTCTGAAACTGATCGCTCTCAAAAGGAAAGTAACACTAGCAAGTATACTAAGTCGTCAAGTAATAGAGTAAATGATAGGGTTGTCATATCCACAGAGATAATTCAAGTACTGATTTTAGTTAACTAAATAACAAGTTGAACAATTGAAAAGATATGATATCAAAAGGAATTTAAATACTAAAGTGCTAAAATAATGTAAAAGTGATATGAGAATTTGTGGAATTAAATGCTATGGTGATTTACTTTAACTATGTGTGAACAATATGCAACATGAATATCAATATGCATTGTCCAAATTCAATTAAGTGATGGAGGATCATCATGTCCTTAACGTCTTTCTCAAGATCATCTAATGTCATTCAAGTAGAGTTAAGCACCTAATCTCTTAACATACTTAAGTCAACAAGTAGTTCTAAATCTTTTAATACCACATGAATCATATTTGCCTATTTCTATGTGTCATTCAACTCGTGGCATTGCATTCATAGGCATGACTCTTACTCATTTTCTCAAATTTGTAAAAGCTTCTACAATCCTAAATTGATTATCAAACAATTTAAGATAAATAAACTCAAACACAATGCTCACTATCAAATGAGAACAAGACATAAATTTATTCATATTAGCATAATGCCAAACACATAATTTTCATAAATCACCTAGGCAAAGGGTTTTAGTTACATATAATGGAAAATGAAATAAAAACAACAAAAATGAAAGAAATATAAGAAGAAACCATGAACAAAGAAAAATACACAAAGAGTTGTAGAACAATCCCAAGAGAGGTCTTCTCTCAAGTTCTTGAAGCTCCAATCCCCTTGTGCTCTCAAGCTCTAGCCTCCTCTTTCCCAATTTGGTATTCTGATGTCTGATGCTTTTCTAACGTGTTAGCCTAGGTTTTTGTGCCAATCATGGCTGCTAGAGTCAATACAAAGGCCCAGTCCACATGTCAGATTCGTAGCGTGGCTTCAGTTTTAGGACCCATGCTCCAGGATGGATTTTTATACTTCAACATGGATTTCTGACATCCTTTTAGCTCAAATTCTTACTCTTTTGCACTCCTAGCTCAAATGTTACCCTAATTCTTCTTCAAAAAAGCTACAAAACCAATAGAAAACACACTAAGATGCAAGGTTAAACGTGAATATAATCATGCAAGAATTTAGATCAAGTGTTGTAAAAAGAGCAATTGTGAAAACTAAAACTAACTATCACCAAACTAAATGTTCTAAGAAAACTAAAGAAAAACATAATTCATAAGGGAGTTATCAAAAACCAAACGCATTAATTTTATATTATTCTCACAAGAAAAAAAATTACTTTTCAAATAAGATATTTATATTAAATTCTATGTAAATATTGAAAACATATTGAAATAAGTTATTATTAACTTGTAATTAGAAGCTTTTATGAAAAAATTATTTTCTGTTAGAATAATTTGAAATAAACATACTCTATATAATTAAAAATTCGTTTATCAAAAGAAAAATAAATGAAAATTTGATTTTTCCCTTCCACTAAGAATTATGTTATTTATACTAATGGAGTGAAAGTATCAACTTACACATTCTCCAACATTATAAGTGTGTTTGTCCATGGAAGGAAATCCTCTGTCTCAATTTGATGTCTCATTTCATGTCCACCAATAAAAAAAGCAATATGTATAAGTTATGGGTGGTTATGAAAAATTGGTTTTCAAATAATGATACACTTGTTAACACATGAGTGGGTAACAAAGAACAGAAGATCTCAATTTATCTATTCACACTCATTTAATGTTGGATGAGATATCATTGACATAATGTTTTATACTTATGAATATAAATAACATTTTCCTTCCATCTATCTAAAAATGAATAAGTTAGTTTACCTTTTATCCATTTCAATATAAAAGTTGGCAAAGTTTTAAAAAATTATATTATATTTATTTTATTTGAATAAATAATTTGTAATTAGTTTTTAAATTTAAATGTTAATAAACAAATTCCTTATTGATATTATCAAGTTTTAATTTATACAACGTTTAAAAATTGAATCAAAATAATGTGTTTATATTTTTCATTATAATAAGAAAACATATGTCATTTCAATATGTAACACCTTAGAGTTGGTTTGGTTCATCTTCTAATAGAATTACTTTTGAAATAGAGAAATTACTTTTAAAATAATTAATTTATTTTTGGTTTGAGTATATCAAAAGTAAGTTTAAGAAAATAATTTTAATTTGAATAGGGCAAAATAAAATTATTTTTAGTTATTAATGTGAGAATAATAATATCTTAAAAGTATTTTTCCTATAATGAAAAGTATCTTAAGAATACTTCTCCTAAAAATACTTTCAATTACTTGAAAAGTACTTTTAGTAAAATGAAAACCAAACACATTAAGGGTCGATTTTGTTTACCTTTTTGAAGAATTACTTTTGAAATAATTAAGTTGAAAAAAATTACTTTTAAAAGGATTTACTTGTATTTAGTTTGAGTATATCAAAGGTAAATTTAACATAATTGTTTTTGTTTGGATAAGAAAAGATAAAATTACTTTTAATTTAATATGAGAGTAATAATAAGATTTTATTTCGAAAGTACTTTTCCCATAATAAAAAGTATCATTGATCTACTTTCACTAAAAGTACTTTTTCCTAACTTAAAATAACATTTGATGAGCATATATGCAAATCAAACATATTTTAATTCTTCACTTTTCATTTTCATTTGAATAAAGTCCTTTGGAATGTATCCAAACAAACATTGAGCATTGTACATTTTCATTCTCATTCCACTAAAAGCACTTCTGGGCTTGCAAACCAAACAAGCATTTACTAATTCCAACTTACTTCTATTGATAATTTTGTAAATTTATTAGATCTCACAATTTGAAAATACAAAAAAACACATATTTCAATAAAAAATTACATGCTAGAAAAACTCTTATAAAAATGATTGTTTCCTACAAGTTCCTAAGAGCATCTCCAATTGAGAGACTTAACTTGGTCTTTTGGACCCCACCAAAGGCATATTATTAAGGTGTCATAAAAAGATAAATAGAGACTTATAGTGACATTTTCCTCTTCAATAGTAGTGACTAACTTTGGTCCCATTTGAGTCTCATATGATTTGTTTAAATTTTACAAGAAAAATTAATATTATTATGAAATAATTTGTTTTAATATATTATATTATGTAATTTTATTTCTGATTTTAAAAATAAAATAAATTTAAATATTTTTAATTTTAAATAAATCTTTAGTAAATTAAATACCAAATAAATATTGTGTAATTTTTTTAAAAATTAAAATGTAAAAATTCAAACAAACATTATTGAAACTAAAACAAGCCTTCGATATATTTAAAAAACATTATATGATTAATAACAACAATCCATAAAAATAAAGTATGACCAACAACAATGCATTATTGAAATACTATATTACTAAAAACTATATTTGACGACCATTATGGAATTGTCATATATGTTCCACCAGTCGCCTTTGTCGATATTTCTATTTATCACGAAGTTGGACATTCATTTGGATAAATCTCTCATGTGGAGCAAAGTAATCATCTACTAACTCCAGTTATGATATGCCATTATCTACATCGTCATAAGAGGGAAACTAAGCAAAGTTACTTGCATACATATCTCTCTCTCATCCTCAACAATCATATTATGTAATATGATGGGCTATGCGCAAGCTTATTTTTCTCCCAAATATCGTGTCAGTTCACGTATAATTACAAAGCGAGTTTGTATTCTAATGCTTACTCTGCATCATTTTTTTGTGATTCTTGATATTGTGCAAATAATTTCCACTTATATAATAAAATTCTTGATATAAAAAAATGGCTCTTGTTATTTATTATTAGATTGTATTTTTAATTTAAAATTATATTACTTTTTAATGACTTTCGTGATATATAAAGAAAGGCATAGTTAATGCTGACTCTTTTCTAATTTTTTTGGTGATGTGAGTCTTTCTAATTAATGAACTGTCCAATACCAGCTCATAAAAAAAGAGTAATTTTTAGAAAAATTATCCAAATTTCCACTCAATGGGCCAATAACAAGACAACTAGTCGTAATCGTAATAAAAAAGAAACCTTGGAAACCCCCAACAGAAGCCGACATAACTTTCCAGCTTCCAAAAAATCGCAGTGGCTAATAACTAATGATGTCTTGCCTCCTTTTTTCTACCTTTTGTTGCCACACAAGAGCCCGTTTGGAAAGGTACGTTTGTGACTTATTTCAACTTCTGGATCGTTAAAAGTCACATTAATAGCGTTTGGATCAAAAGGAAATTATAAATTTTAACTTCCTGAAAAATTGTTTAGTAGCTTCTCCATAAGTTAAAACAACATGCTTCTACTTCCCAAAAAGTTGTATTCTCGGATTCCGTTGGCTTTTATTTTCAAATTTATTTTATTTTATTGTGATTTATACTTTTCAATGATATTTGTTTTTGTTCTAATTATTATATCACTACATGTCTTTGCTTGATATTTGTGTCACAACAGAAATGCTTTAGAAATAACTATATACTTGTAGTAGGGCCGTAAGTTTATTATAGCTTTATTCATGCACATTTATACTATTCTTCATAAATAAATAAATTTTATAATAAAACTAATAAAAGTTCAATTAAATATTTTAACATAACATCAATTTTAAATATAAGAATAATAAGTTAAAGATTCTAACAACATCAATTTAAATAATTTTTTTAGAAGAATTTAATATAAATATACTGATAGTATAAAAATATTTTATATTATTATCTAATCAAATTTTTTAATATATATATATATATATATATTGAAAGTTGTGAATTTTGAAGTGGTGTGGGAGGAGTCAAACATATTTTACAAATATGATAATATATGATTGAATGAATTATAAAAAAATTTAACATGTTAATATAATAAAATTAAACTCTTTTTTTAAAATATTGTAATAAATTTATTTATAATACCCTTATAAATATTCAACCAATAAAATTGAATATTTTCTATATAAATAAAAGCACTTGTAGAGTTATATAACCAAACATTATTAACTCAAAATAAGTACTCTTTTTATTGAATAACCAAACATAAATTAACTTATTCATAAGTTACTTTTTATATAAGACTTTTTATTAGAAGTAACTTCTACATAAAGCTTTAATTAAATCATTAGTATATGATCCGTTAGTAAATAATTTATCTGAGTATTTATATATATTTTTTCATAATATAATTATAAATAAATTATTTTATATTTAAATATATAATAATAAAAATACTTATTGAGTGTTTCAAAATATTTTTTTACTTCTAAAAAATAGAAAAGATAATTCTTAAGAAGTAAAAAAATGTAAAATCAAACAGAAACAAAAAGTTAAAAATACAAAAAATTAGAAAAAGTGATAAACAGTCTTATATTAGAATAATATTATTTATATTCATATATTATAAAATATTATATTAATATATTATTATTTATTATTAGATGAAATATATATTTTAAATAAATTGAAATTCATATTTTATCTAATAATAAATAAAAAATTGTAGGTACGGTGCCTTTGTTGTGATTAGAACAACATTTCTCCTTAATATACATTAAGTGAGGGGCGGAGTGAGACACATAGAAGAAGGCAGAAGAGAGCATGATGGAAGAGCAGGCAATAGAAGAGCTGAAGAAGCTTGAAACCCAATATCCAAATCAATATGGGTATCTCAAGAATGAGCTCAGGTCCTTCATCATTCGACTCCAATCCGAGAATTATGACTCTCACCAAATGCTTACAGAAAACATTCACTTTGACACACAAGGTTTCTTTACTTATCTCCTTTTTCCATAACCTTTTGGCCTTTGTTGATTTATTTTAACTTTAAAAGTGACTTTTTGTTTTTCAAATGTCTTTTGATAAAAAGAAAGTTTTTTGAAATAATCTGGTATTCTTATTCATGTGAAGCAGAATCCACCTGCTTGGAGCAAAGGAAGAAGAGTAACTACGGTTTGGAACTTGGCTTAGCAGACAAAGTGGTAATAGAGGGGAAGATTGATGAAGGGTGTGTGCTGGAATCTCCAAGGCCTGTTATTGTGAAGCATTACTCAAGAAGGAAGAACATGAGGAGAGATAGGGTGGATTTGGTTCTTGAGAGGGCACAAGCTTGTCTGAAAAAGATAAAGCATTTGAAGACATCACTATCATCTCCATCCTGAAAAATTGAATGTAAATGGCATACATATGCTATGCTAGTATAGTAGAAACTACTTCCTGTTGAAAGGTAACCTGCTATTGCTACTATGCCATGGTGGTCAATTTTTGGTTTTGATAGATTGGATTCATTTTGGTGCTCTTGTAATGGGAGGAGGGTGACAGCATAGTAGTGATGGTTTGTCCAGCACTAGTATTTTGGTGTTTGTATACGGGACAATGAATAAGGAGCTGTTCGGGTAGAGTTTCTAGTCCTTTTATTTTTAATTTTTTTATATTTTAAAGAAAATATTAAAAATTCTAAAATTTATAAATTTTAATTTTTAGTTTCCTATTTTTATTTTTAAAATAAAAATTGAAACCAAATATATGCAAGCATTTTACTCACCAATATCTTAAAGTAATCTAGGAAAAAAAAGTTTTAAAAATTCTTAATAGATTCAATTTATTGAAAATTTAAAAATTTATTTATTTAATATAAAATTTCCTATCCTTAATTTCTTAATTAAGAATACTTATTAAATGAATCTTAATAAAAATATAGATTGAGTTTTATGTGCGCTGTGGCACTTAATGACATATTAGTTATTGATTTTTTATAATTTTAACCGGTTGATATATGATTATATAAAATGTTCATTTGAGCCTCTATTAATATCACTGTCATTTCTGCCAGCTGTTTTCGCCTTTTGGCAGGCTAAAAAGCTGTCAATTTTTTTCAATCCACGCTCCTGGTCCTTGTGATAAAGGTGCAATCGTGAATGGGGAACAAAACAATAGGGTCCATATCCACGTTGCAGTACCCTTGATGAAAAATCTCTGCCACTTTCTTTTCTCTTTTTGGGTAGACAAAGTTGAATTTTTAGTACCGGAAGGTTAATTAACTATTCAAATGCTGACCAATGACCAATTGCAAATGCACCTTTCAAATATAAAAAATAATTTTATATTCCTCTGCCTGATAGTACCGTTCAAAATAGATGATTGCCCATGAAAACACTTAGCAATAATTGGATTATGTCGGTCTCATTTGCATGTTAAAACACTAAACATAAATTTTTACAATATTTTTGCTGGAGTACTAAGTGGATATCCACATGAAATATTGTACAAGATTGAATATTAAGAGATAAAAATCTGACAAAAGAATAAATTCAATATTAATATTGCATTGAATGAATTGACATTTTAGATGATATAAATGAATTACATTTGAGATAAAAATATTATCTGTTGTGAATAAAGGAAGAACAACATACCTCTTAGTTTCGGCAATTCGACACTTTTCTGAAACAAAGTTTTGAGTTCTAGTTGTGGATGATTAAGAAAGGCAAAAACTTAGCATCGAGAGAACTATTCTTTCACAGTAGGTTGGCCCAGGTCCAGGCAAGCTAGTTGAAGGCCACTAGCTTGGGTTCCAGAGAGTTCTTTGGAATGTGACTGTTAGGACATTATTGATGGGTTTGAGTTCAGTGAGTTGGACCTATCTTACATTGCCTTGATAATGAATAGGGCCTTCAATATTGCTCTTAAAGTTTCTTTATTTCAAGGCCCAACACGTTTCCAAGTTTTGTAATGCTGTGGCAGATAGATGGCCCATCTAGTCAAAGATAGAGTAGATCAAATTTTGATTAATGAAATTCCATCATGTATCTAGGCCGATCTTGTATTAGATTCTGATTGTTGAATATATTTGTTTTACATTAGAAAAAAAAATTGTTTGATCTATGTAACTGAATCCACTTAAGAAGCTTAGTTGATGATTTTCATTATTGTATTTTTGCCTCTATAGTGTGCAGGAATCAAGTATTGCAAGGTGCATCTATTTGTAAAAATGACATACTTGTTTTTGGAACAATTGGATTGAAGAACAAGGTGAGTAAAAATTAGCCACCTCAAGCCTTTGTGAATGATCAAACTTGCCATACAGCTTGCTAAAACATGAACCATCTTCAGCTCCTAGCTTAGAAGCCAATCGCTGATGAAAATTTAAGGTGGAAAAGATACAGTTGGCCTAATGGTTTGACAGCACCATAACAGAAATCCCCAAGCACTGGATGCTAGGGACAGATCCATTCAGTCAAGGTTCTAGCACATCTTGCATTCTCATATTAAGTTGTACCATTATTAAAATAAAAATTATGTGAAATTTCATATTATATTTATGTATTATCGTACCTCCACTACCTAGATTTTTTGAATTTGTCATTGCCCGATTGTCACATAATGCATGGAGAATAGTCTCATGCAGCTTCTTTTCTTTTTTCCAATAGGGTTTCCACTGTTGGAAAACATGACTAATTCTCATGGATGTAGAGCTCACAGACATTAATTTTTTTGCTAGGTATGAGACAATTTTCATACACACCAAAAATTGAATATTTGACTAGATGGTTAAGAAATTCAATTAGCTACCAATTATGCTACGCTTTTGTTAATAGTCTCATGTAGCCGTAAATAGTATGTCATGCCTTTAAGTTAGAAGTTTTTTTTTCCTTTGAAATTCAATTTTTCTTAGTTAAAATAAAATTAGTTAATTTGATTAAAAATGAAATATTAATCAATAGATTAAAAAGTTTATCAGTGACTATGTGATCTAATAAACATGTGACTATTAGTGTCACACGAAAAGAAAAAAAAATCGGCTCCCTTTGAAGATATTTTTATGCAGATCTTTAAAATCATTGAGAGCATTCTCATTTTTGCAAATTTAGCTAGGTGTTTCTAGATTATTTAAAAAGTTTCCAAGAATATATCTCATGTAAATATCTACGATATTTTAGAGAGATTTATTAGATATTAAATCATAACCGTACATTTAAATTAATCTTCACCATTCATTGAGGGGATCGATTGGCATAAATAGTACTTACCTAGCAAGGCATGAAATAAATTGAAATATGTACAAAGCTTTATTTTATTGAGGCAATCTTAAATACAAGTTCCAACTTTTAGGGTGTATATAAAGTTAACTATTATATCTAAATATTCGTATAAATAAATAAATTAAAATTGAGTCATATAATTATTAAAATTTAAATATTTATTTACAATATGAGTTTAATTTCTAAATTATTTTATACTATCAACTAGTAGATTTTAAAGAAAGTGTCAAATTATACTAGTTAATAATATATTATGATGATTGTCCTTCGGATGTGGCACTTTTTTAAATTTTTATTAATTATAATATAAAATTATTTTATATTGTCATTATTTTATATTGTTAATGAATAAACTAAATTATTATGCTATTTTATAAGATCATAGCTATGTTTGTATAGAATTATTTTATATTAAAAACATTAAATTTAAAGCTTTCTAACATATTTTTAATATTAATTTTACAAATATAAGTTGATTTCAAAATAAATTGAATATTTGTTAATAAGATTAAAATTTTTGTTAAAAATATAATTTGAACAACTTGTGCAACTTGTACTCAAGAACTGTGTCTATCTTAAGCTTTGTTGCAAAACTTAGCATAGCCAGTCCAAGCTGGAATAAAAAAGGAGGGTTATATTAAACCATTGACCATCATAAATTTGAGAAGTTGAGAGATAGGACTCAGGTTGACATAGGTCTTCTTAGGGTCTAATAATGCATTAAAGAAATAATCATGCAGTAGAAGCCAAAACATTGCCTTGATCTGAGGGCAGATGGACTTCATTATTATTCTTAGTTTGAAAAATGAAAAGAATATGGATATCATGACTTTATTTTTATCTTGGGAAAAAGAGATTGTTCACAGCTTATAAACTCCGGTGTTAAGGACAATAAATATAGGGTTAGTACATAATAAATTCTTTATTTGTTTTAAGAAAATTTTGAAACATGTTCGTTGAAAAAAAAAAAAAAGATGTGTTAAGTGATGAGCCCAAATCAAGAAAACGACTAATGGAATCAATCTAAGATCATATCCAAGAATTTCATGATTTCTCTAACTTGTTAAATACAAATTCAACAAACAGCTTAACTTTTTCTAGTAAATTTATAAAATGGAAGTCAACAGAATATACACAAAAAAATCTAAAGAATAAAGTTTGGTTATGGCATTACACACCATGAAAGGAACTTGTTCTTTCCTTCTATGTATGATGTGCTAGAAGCCTGGAAAAACAGAATTCTTAATATTTTGTGGTCACGCGAAGACAGCCGCAAAGCTTCTATGGAAAGCATGGAACCATAATTTTGCATTCTTCAATGTGAAAAAATAAGGTTACTTCTAGTTTTCTCAGGATGTTGTGTCAGGGTAACACAATGGAGTTAACTTATGCTCAGATATCATTTGTCCAGCCATTCTGCTGTAGTAGAGAGTAGAGAGCTTGTCAATAATTAGGATCTCTTCCTGTGAATCATACTGGTGTATGCAGAGTATTTATCCGTAAACAATCAAATTTGTTCCCTTTGTATTTACTTGGCACTTATATATCATTACGAACAAAGTAACCTTGGAAATGGAAAAGGAAAAGCAAAAAATAAAAAGAAGGTACCTTTAACAAAGCTGTAATGCTCAAGATGATAATGAGTCATGTCTTTGCTGGTTCTCTTCTTGTCCAACGTCATCATTGCTGCTGCTTCTATCCTGGAACTTTGAATTAACAGGAGGCAGACCAACGCCCGAAACAACAAGATCAAGAAGCCTTCTCCTTGCATCATACACAGGATTTGGTTCAATTAAACACCCTCGTTCATAAGCTTCCCTCAGGAAAACAGTATGCCGTTTACCCTTGGTTGACAGATAGAAGATCCCCGGGTGATCAAGGAACAGGTCCCTTATATTCAAGTCAATCCCAAACCATTTTCTGAAATGGCTGATCTTCTCAACTTCCACCATCTTCTCCACTGTCAAACTCAGGAACTCATGAACAATTGACACTGCTCGTTTCTCCATAGCCATCATTCCTGCCTTGGAGTTCTTCTTCTTGTCCCCCACAACCACCTCATAAGGTCCCACATACGGCAAACTCTGCCATTCCTTCACCTTGGCCTTGAAATTTTTGCTCAGCCTCATCCCTGGAGGGTAGCCATGTTTGAAATTGAATCGTAATTCTGTCCTGTCAACACTGCAATCCTCCTTGCAGCACTCAACAACCCTCCAATCTTCAACAGCTGATGTGAAACCATTTCTAGGGAGGCCATCAACCAACTTCACCAAATGAGTATTAGGTTCATGAGCATCACACAGCTGAAAAACACTTGGATTCGCACATATGACTGAGTCCTCGAAATCATCAGGCAGCCCAAGCTCGCTCCAAACCTTAAAAATCGCAGAAGGGGAACCGTTTTGGACGCAGACATGGACAATATCCGGACCAATCTATCAATCACAAGGGGCAAAGAAGAATTAATGGCCTCTGCTTCCTGCCTCGAAACATCAAGGGCAGCATCGGTTAGCCTGCAGAAGGGCTGCAACTTGGAGGGATCATAGTAAATGTGGAAGACACGAGGAAACTTGCGCAGGAAGGCAGTGGCACCGCGGTTGAGGTGGAGCCTCTGGGAGAGCCTGGAGAGGAAGTCAAGGGACACTGATTGGTTCTTGGGGTTTGCAAGGATGAGGTTTTGAATGGCAATGACTTTAAAGAGGTCCTTATACTTGTCCATTAGCTTCTCAAACATGGGGTCTCGAGCTCTTGATGCCACGTACTGGGAAGACGTTTTTTCAATCGAATGGACATGGAAACATCAAGTTGGTGCTTGTGTTTGATCATAAACTTCACAATGTGAATACCCATTTTTGTTTGAACAATGCTGCACAAACTGAAAACAAAACTCAGAAATTTTGACAAGAAAATAAGAATAATCATTTGACAAAATAAAATAGAAACAGAATAACCCACTTACTTATCTAAAGATTAATAAGCATGTGGATTCTGCAAACAAATTCTGACAAAATTTATGGCTATCTAGCATTTCATTTTCTTTTGTTTCTATGGTTGCAGATTCAGTTTGGCATTTGGTCGAACATTTGATGCTCAAGTATCATAAGAAGGAAACACCAAGTTGGGTGGGAGAGTAGAGAGAGTTTGATTAGGAACTCACGTCAGTGGCATGATTCCTGGAGAGAGAATGACAAACAAAAATATTTAACACTACATGCTATCGAATGTTCCAACAAAGTTGCTGAAGATTATGTTTTTGTTCGACAGTGGTCAAGCTTTGAAGACCATATAATTTGACAATGTAACTATAACCCAAATCAATAATTAATTTGACAATTGATAAGCAACCACATGCTAATATATGTTCATGAGCTCATTTTCTGTTGGGGTTAGAAAATATACTGTTCCAGAATAGCGGAGTTGACATACAAAGATAATTCAATATACCTAAACAAATCCATCAAAGTTTGAGAAAACCACTTTTAATAGTCATTAAAAAATTCTTGGATTGAATGAAAAATCCAAGATGAAAGGGAAACCAAACATAGATACGAGCATGATGATTGCATAAATCTGAAGTAAATGATAATAGAAAGTAGTATCTTTATTTGACTGAATATGAGAAACTCAGAAGCAAGCCCCTATTACAGCTGAATAGAATGCAGGAAAAATACTATGAATAGAACAATGAGAATAAAATGGTGACAATCACCATAGCCCGCAGAGTGGATCATGAAGTTCAAAATGAGGAATGAATGAATAACGAGTGATACATCACAACATTTGGGTTGTACTTGGCCCATTAAACTGGTAGCTTACAATTTACAGCCCATTAAATATTGTATCAACCTCCTTATTAGGCCCTTTCTTCAGCCCACTAAAACATGCAAAAAAAGATGTCCCCAAGAATAATTAGAGATGATCGGAGCAATAGGTGCAGACCGGGCAGTGCTCACCAAACGAATTTTAGACCCAAAATAATAATAATAATAATAAAAAAAAATAAAAAACCGTGCAGTGAGAGAGTAATGAGGCGATGGATGGAGAGGAGGGAAAGGGGAAAGGTGCCTGAGAAGGTTTGATCGTGGAAAGGTTGGAAGGGAAAAAAAAATTAATGAATGTGCAGTAGCCACGTCATTCGGTTTGGTGCAAAAATTGGGATGTTAAGCATTTTCCTTAATTTTAATGGGTAGTGAGTATAGAAGAGTTTTATTACTACCTCCAACGAATTAATCGAGTAGAGCATGATAAGATTTATATTTGATAGGTCACATGCTTAAATTCTCATTTATTTTATTAGATGAAGTAAATGTAAGTTCTTTGTAAGTATTTATGTGAATCTAAACTTCTTAGCCTAAAGACTTTACTTGCCTTAACTAAAGCATTATTACCTACTAAATTTTTTTTAATAAAAAATAGAGGAGTTTTATTAATATTATTTAATTATATATTTTTATTTATAAAACTTTTAAAATAATAAATGTTTGAGTCAAATACTTTTGTTAATTTGATAATATATGATAAGATGCTTATGTAAAAATTTTGAGTAAATGACATTTTTTTATTGTAATATTTCTGATAATATTAATTTAATCTTAACAAAATAATTTATATCAATGTGGTCCCAATATATTATATTTTAACATCAATTAAATCATCCCTAGATCTCCAATAACTTCGAAGGTAGTTGAAGGAGAGTGAAAATATAGTAGAATAATTAAATTAATGTTAGAATTAAAAAATATTAGGATTAAATTAATGTTAAATAAATAGTATCAGGCTTAAAATGATTATCTACTCAATTTTTTTTCTATTCACACCGTGTCTGTTTGGATGCACGTCTGTGCATCTTAAAATCAATTCTAAAGCTTTAATTGAGTATTGAAAGTAGTGTCATCTTGATTGGATAATTTTCATCAAAATCAATTCTTATTTTTATGATTGATTTTGGGATAAGTGAAAATTTCTTACTTTTTATCAAAATTAATTTTAGAAAAATTATTAAATATAAATAACTTTATTTTAAAATTAATTCTACAGAAGCAGAAATAAACACACACGTATATTCGTATGTATAGGTGGATATTTGTTTGTTACTCTTAATTTCAACTTGCTTACCAAACAAATTGAATGGAATGGTGGTAAAAGTGTTCTCCATGTGATTGGGAATTGTGATGATCTTCTGGAGGGATGTGGTCTCATAATTTTGAGGGTTTCATATTTTTACTTTTTCAAAAATAAAAATACAAATATATTTAATTGAATTCTAATAAAAATATTTTAAGAAAAAACTTAAAAAATGAATTATAATGTGAAAACGAAAATATCTTAATCTTAACATTTTTCAGAAACATGGAGCGAATTTTAAAATCTTTATTCGTCTTTTTCTTTTTTACATTTCTCTGGTCTCGCTTGCTAAAAGATACAAACTTAGAAGCACATATGTAACGGGAGGTAAAAATTTTACTGAAAGAATGTAAATATGTTTCTAAAATTAAACAAAACTAAACACACGCATAATAAAATATTATTTTTATCTAATTGTAATATTTCAATTTGTACATGTTTATGAATTTTAAAAATAAAAAATTGTAAAAACAAATAATAGTACGTAGAGTGTCCATAAATTTTCACTGCCAAATGCCAATGTGTTTGACACTAGCATAACAAATATTTTGAATTAGCTGTGCTTCTTTAGATGTAAAATTAGGTTTTATTAACAAGTGACTTAAGTGTATTTGCTAAAGATTTAAATCTTGTATGAAGTAGAAAACATCTTAAATAATTTTACTTTTTGTGTAATATTTTTTTCGATTTATTAACAAGTATTCTTAAGGAAGTTGTCATAAACAAATAATTGATAGATATGAAAGAGGAACTTGTCAATCACAATCAGGAGAAGGTATTGGATTTTGGGATGATTTCTCCATTTTTCTTCATTTATTTTCTACCGCCACTTGGAAAGGGTACTCTTGCTGAGCTGGATTCAGTAATGAGTTTAAATTGCTTGTTAGCATCCTAATCTTATCTACCTGCTCTTTTTCTTACACCCAACCTACTCAAGAGAAAAATTTAGGTGTATAAAATAAGAAATATTTAATCTGATCTATTTATTAATTGACACATTAATTCTACATATTATTATTGTCTCCTATTTTTCCTATATTTTTAATGCAATAATCAATTTATCAATCAATATTAAAACATCAATATTAGAACAAATATTTTATATTCTTAAGGCATATAAGAATTTATCCCCTGAATAATAGGATGGACACACATGATTTAATCAATATGTAAAAATTCAAACCGAACCATTCTACCAATTCGGTTACATTATGAATCCTTCAATTTTTTTAGCTATATATATATATAATATCTGTATGTGTGTTTCTTTTGTTTTTTTAGCTAAAAAATGGCGTAAGGATGATGCAATATAAATAATGTATAAATATAATTTGTCTTTATTTGTGAAGAAAATATTATTTATAGCCAACTCTTTGGACATTTGTTGATCTAAATAAATAACGGGAGATTTTAGTCACTTTTCTTTTATTGAATATTATGAATATATAAGAAAATTGATAATGCCCAAGAATTTTTTTTATCAATTTCTTATTACATAAGCTAAAATTCACAATTACCAAAACACTTTTTTTTCATATTTTCTTACAAATTCATGGTATAAGTAATTGAAATCCGTATTTATTTGTATATACATAATTTTACGCATTTTAAAAGAAAGATATAATCATCACCGTGTATAAAAAATAAATGTTAGCATGAATATCTAAGTTGATCTCTTAGAAGAAAAATAATGTATAACAAATTGGTTTTTTAAGAAAAGAAATATATTTTATGGCATTTTAGGATTAAAAATACAGGACACAAGTTAGTTCCTCTCCAATATTTTGATAAACGTAATTTGTTTTGCCAATTTAAACTATTTTACAAATTGTCAACATAGATAAATTTATCCTAATTTTTTTTGAAAATACTAAGAAATGAATAATTTATCCTACTTTTTTAATTACGAGAACCATAAAATATACTTTTATTAGGGACCGATTTATGTGATATTATTTTTTTTGAGTATGATGTTTACTCAAAATATTATTTATACACTCTAAAATAAATATACTATGAACATGATAGAATGAGAAAGATTTAAATTTGTGAGTGGTGATTGATTTTGAGAGAAAAATAAACAATTTTTTTTTGTTTTTCTCTCTTAATTATGCCTAAAATATGTCCAATCTTGGATGCATAAATAAAATAAACATAACTTCTATGTACAAATAAAGAGCCTTGCTCATTCTAGCTAGTTCTTGAAGTTACATTTTTGTCGCTAAAATTTAAAATAATTTAAATTGATTTTTGATTTTATAAAAGCAAGTCACATAAGCTTTCAATTTAGATCTATTAACATTCCATTAGTTAAATGAATGTTAAGAGACCTTAGCATACCATACGTCATAATGTGGTATATGAAGATTTAAATGATTCATTTATCTATAAATACACAAAATGAATTTTTCATTACTAGCTACCATAGTCTTAATAAAAAATGACTCATTTTATATAATTTTAGAGACTAAAATAAATTATTTAAATCATCATATCATATCATATGACATATGATACTTGGATATCCCTAAACGTCACATATATAATTAAAATGGCTCATTTTAAAAACTAAAACCTCTAATGAATATAATGTTCGAGACTAGAATTAACATAAATGGACAAAAGTTCCAGCCGCCCTTTCACACTCAGCTGCACGAAGTACACCCACAGCCTTTTGCATCTTTGAAAAACGTGGCTTATATATTATTGTCATGCTTATCCTCTCCTCACTTGCGGATTCGGATATTCTCGGTGTCCTGCACACTTTTCCTTTGAAAAATTTGATCTTATTCTCACGAGAAATTTCTGTAATAAAATTGGTAAAACTCCACACACTCTTTCTTGTTTTTATGTGCAAATGAATATATCTTAAATAACACTGATAAAATCCAATTTCGTATCTATTTTATTGCGACCACATATAAATACTAAGGGTGCGTCTATCTATATACAAATTTTTCTATTACCACATAAGATATTCTTATACAAATATAAATGTAACAATTTATATTTAGATACATTCATTGGTAAAAGTAGATTTCACTGACTTTTATTTAACGTATGTGGATCCTATCAACTTATACAAGTGTGTCTAAATTTTGACTTGCACTTGCGTCTGTACCATAATTATTCTTATCGCATTCTTACGGTACAAGTAGTCTTTCAATTGGATAGTGCAAAGTCGTACACCTGTCTCTATCTCTCACGAGAGTTCTATTCTGCATAGTGCTTCACTCTGAAAACCATGTACATTTTATCCTATAAATAGCTTACGGTAGCACCCCCATGAAGAAACAACCCATCTAGGCATCTACATTTCCTACTCTTATATCTACTTTTCTTAAATATACACCAAACCGGTGTTCATTGTAACCATGTTGTTGAAGCTAGCTGCAAGCCTTACAATTTACGTATGGCTACTCACTGCTATACTATCATCATCAACTGAGCCATCAAATGATGATGCAAGCCCTGCAGTGCTTGACACAGATGGGAATCCAGTTGAGACTGGTGTGGATTACTATGTTAGGCCAGCCATCACAGACAGTGGTGGCTATCTCACCTTGGTTAGTAGAAATGATCCCTGCCCTTTATATGTTGGTCAACAAAATGTTGTTGATGAAGAATCAAAGATTCCTCTAAGGTTCACACCTTTCATTGAGGGTGAAAGTGTGATAAGGGAGAACAGTGATTTCAAGGCTGTTTTTCAAGCATTCAGCATATGCGTGCAGTCAACAGCTTGGAAGGTTGGAAAGGAAGAGCCAGAGAGTGGGAGGAGGCTAATTGTCACAGGTGAAGATCAAGGTCCAGGGGGTTTCTTCAGAGTTGGAAAGGACGACTTTGGTATTTACCATTTTGAGTGGTGCCCCATAGAGGTGTGTCCTATTTGCAAACTTAGGTGTTCATCTGTGAGTGTTTTGACTGAGAATGAGAAGAGGTTTTTGGCCTTGGATGGTAATTCCACTCTTCCTGTGATCTTTGAGAGGGGACTTGAAGTATCTAGCTAAGTGCCCCCATGTGATGTAATCTCAGCAAATAAGTAGGGGTCATGTATCTTATTCACTATGTTTGGTTCTACTTTTGAAATGTAGTAAAATAATGCTCTTGGTCTTGGGATATATAACTCATTTGCATACAAGTTTCAGAAATGTAATTTGCGCCTTAATTTTAATTTTTAATTATCACTATGAGGATACTATGCCACTATGTAGACAGCATGAGTTGTAAGGTAACTGGTGATAAGTTTATAACACTGTAAAATCCAGTTCAGCTATTATCTTTTTCTTTTTTTTTGCTTTTTTAAGTATCCCTTTATCATTTCACTCTAAATGTTCAAATGACATCACTCATAAGTTATGACAAAAATCATTTCTACTTAATTTTGATGGCCAATCATGTTTTTCTCTTCTTGTCACTTATTAGGCAGAGATTGTTGCCACTTGCCAAAAATCCTGTCACTGAGGATCTACCAACTTAGCTATAAGCCTATAATAGTCTTTGAAATTTTGTTTCTAAATCCAAGCCCCCCATGTATGAATTTTACAAGGTAATCTTATCTGTAGACTTGCTAGGATTGCAATTGTGCAGAATTTAACTCCAACTGAAGCTGAATGTTTTTATAAGAAAATTAATGTTGAAAGGAAATTGAGTGGGGTTAAGAAGCATGTATCTCGTATGCAGTTGTTTGTTGTGTAATTATGTACTCTTATTTTATAGTGTTTCTCATATAATAAAATGCTACCTGTACAATACTTTAGACTTGGTCATCAAGGGACTGAATAGGAAAGGAGCATAGATAGACAATCTGAAAATATTACATTTTATTGTAAATACTGTTTTTTCAAAAATAATTTTCTTTGCTTTATAATAACATTGAGAGTCAAATGAATGACTTTATAAACTGCTTTTCAACTTATCTTGCTCATCATATTTGATTTGCAAGTCACAAAAATCAGCTAGAAGTAGAAGCACCAGGACTGCACAATTTATATATACAAACCCATGCCCTAATAAGTTGATTAGACCAATCAATTATTATCATAGCAGATTCTGAACTTGGGGCAAAAGCAAACTAAATATTGCTTAAAAGTTGTTGTCTGCTGTTTTAGAGTTAGAGGTGGATAAAAATCTAACAATATATGGTATTGAACATGTGTTATATATAGAACTATATGCTATACAAAACAAGTGACTGAAAAAATAGAATCGAAGTACAAGAACTGTATCTCTAAATGTTGATGGAGATAAAAACCTACATCTAATCCTCCATCACTTAAGAAAAATCTAAATCAGAAACCACAAAAAATGAAACAAAATAAATACTAACATAACAATGGAATATTCTACTAATCAACAATGAACAATAAATATATGTACTAATTATGAACTCATAGCCTAAGCTTGAACTTACAGCTACTGCTGGAAATTCTAATATCATTATTAGCACTAAGGCTATCCACCACAATCCTGCACCTAACCCTGAACTTGACCTTGAAGAGCTTCAACTTCCCAAGCTTAACCCTCACAGGCTGTTTGACCTTAATGTTGAGGGGTATATTGCCTGTGTTTTGGATCTGCTGCTGCAGTGAATTTTCTAGGCCAGTTGCATCCTGTGTTTGGCCAGTTAAAGGCAGATTAAGCACAGTGGTGTTTCTATGACCCTGATAGAATTTTGGCAAAGACCCTTCACATAGTTTTGTGTCACTATACCAAGCACTAATTTGGCTACCACCATCATAGTATATTCCAATCTTCTTGTTTGGGTTCCTAGCAGTGATTGTCACATTGAAAGTAACAGCAAGGCTGTTACTTCCAGAGAAATTGAATTGGCTTATTACCAATTCATCAACTGAGTATTTTGGAAGCTTTGGCCTAAACACAAGGTATAGTACCCCAACTGTGATGGCAATAGCAATGATAAGAATCAACAATATGCTGAAAACACAACAAAAGAACCTGCAGCAGCAGCTTCTTCTTTTCTTTGGTGGCTTTGAATGCATCACAGGAAAGGTTCTTTGAGGAAGAGGTGGATGATGATGATCCATAGGGTCACCTCCATCAGATTTAGCAATGTTTCCGGGCACCAAAGGTGCTGAAGGTCTATGTGGTGCCTCCACATCATGTGCAGGATAAACTCTCTGATGATCTGCCATATTGGTATGTTAGAAAAAAAATGCTCAAGAAGAAATATATGTGGTGATCACTGCTAAGTGAATAGACACAATTCTCTCGATATTCCCTCTTCCTTTTTCTTTTTCTATGTCTATGCTGTGTATCAATATATAGGAGGATCAAATGAGGTTGAACATGTACACATATAGGAGCAAGTCATGGCATCTAAGAGGGTTGAAGCTTCCAAACTTTGACTTGAATGGTTAAAACTTAAAGGGTGATGTTACAGACAGAAAAAATACGCACAACATCTTTGACAAAAGTTATAGTAGTTATACGATAAACTAAAATTATATGACACACATATTTGTCCAATATCCTATAAAATTTATGGATATCAACCTTCTAAATAAATTATGACTAAAAATTTATCACATTTCCCATTATTTAAATTTATTAATATTTTAAATATTTATAATTAAATCAAACCCTTGAATTCAAAATGATACTGATACTTTGGGTACATAACAAAAACTTTATTTAAAGGCTAACAATCATGCCATATCAATCTGCCAATAAAATTCTAGCAAAGTTTTTGACCATGGAGCATTTTTATTTTTCCAATCTGAAAGTGAAAAGGGTCACTACTTGGTTTTATATTGTCTTAAAATATGATTGATTCATCAATCACATGTGCCATATATTCAACATTGTCGATTTATAGTTTATATTAATGCAATATGTTATGCCGTCTGGCTTTCTTGCTTTCTCATTCGGCACTCGGGCCTTGTATTGGCGAGAGTGACGCACGAAAGCTCTTGCGTGTTTCTACTTTCCATCTTTGCTGATTTTTTTTTTAAGAATCTAAGCTTTTGTTGTGTTTACACTATTTTCATTCGATCATCAATTGTTACAATAGTCAACATTTTGACATCATATGAGGGTGTGATAGTTATATACACTAAAGTGACAGGTCCGTTTACTTATTCACACTCCATTTTTCTTATTCTCATTCTCATTTTTATGTTTGTCAAGTACAAAATTTGTCTATTTTTGTGTACAAAGCAAATAAATAAATTTAATTCATGCATATTGCATCGTCTATTTGACTATATCTCGTATCAATAATTGTAAGCAAAGCGCACGAAATCTTCTCTATGGGGCCTCTAAGCATGACATTTCAGTTAGAAAATGAGCACCATTGCATCAAAGTTCAAATTGTCACATCTAATATAGTATGTATGTACATACATACGTACTATTGGGCTTTGTTTGTCTTGTTTTGGGTTTGCTTTATTAATTCAGTTTAAAAAATAAAAAAAATGTGAACCTAGCAGGTTTTGTCTTCAAGTGATATATAATCTATAATCTATAATACTAATATTTAAGATTCATTTGGAGAAAATTTTTATATTTGTCACTTTAATAATTATATCCATTATATATCATATAATCTTAATTATTAATTTAATATAATTATAAATACTAAATTAACTTTAGATGATTATTATATGCTAATTTAATGCAATGATGATTTTTAATGGGAACTTGATTTATAATTAATTTAGACAAATTACAAAAATGATGATTATAAATTTGTCAAAATCCTAATTATAGCCAACAATTTACATGTTGATACTAATTTTGTAATCGGTATAATTTGACATAATAAGGCATAATTATAAATTGATGCTAATATTAATATTAATTTTTATAATTTGATACAATAAGGCCTAATTTGATATGATATGAAAATTTTTTTAAAATTTGATCATAATATTAGTAATTAGTAATAATTAATAATATCATCATTATATTTATCATTATAAAAAAACAATTGTCTTTATTACTCTTATTAATTATATAATCATTCAAATATAATCATATGTAAATCCTACACTAAATCATTTTCCTCGCTCTCCTTCAATCTTTAATATGCTAGAAATTTACTCCAAATTTGTATTAATTAAATTTATTTTTCATCCATTTTCTTATATTTGATATATTGGTGGACGGTGAACAAAGGAGCTTCTTGGAAATCAACTATTGAAGGAAGTAGTGGTCAATCACAATGAAAAGATAAAGGTGAGGGATAACTTTATTCTTTTATCTTTATTCATTATCTGAAACTATCACTTTATTTTATCCTTTTTATTTTTTAATTTCTCTATTTCCCCCCTCCTTATTTTTTTTTTAACTTCCATTATTGATTTTGATTTTCTTTTCTGATTGATATAGTTTACAGAGAATATGAGGCTCATTGTGGAGGAAGAACTTGTGAAAGGTGCTACTAGTCTTATCCTCTTTAATTTTATTTGTAGTTCTTACCAATAACCAAGATGGATGAAAGAAAAATAAAGCAAGGTGAGTGAGTGGGTACTTGATACAAGACAAGTGAATCTACCACTTGAGAGACAATTGCATCCTTAACAGTGAAAATTGATGCACAATGGCGGTTACTACAAAAGAGAAAAGTTAGTCAATGAGAGTTAGCTATATTTTTAAAAAAAAATTTTAATGAGTAATTTTATTTCTCCTATTTGTTGGCATTGTTGAAAATAAGTTTCTTGAAATATAAAAAATATTTGTATTTGATGCTTAATTTGATGAAAATGCCTCAAAAAAATCAATAGAGATAAAATAGTACATTAAATCAATAATGAAACTTAGTTATTTTTAAATATTGTTAAACTTTTGTATGTGATCTTTTATGGGTGCTCATTTATCTATATAATGTTGTTGTGAAATTTAAAAATTTATATTACCTAGAATTGATGTATATTCTTTTCTTTTCAAGGGAATATATATTTTGATTTAATAGAAAAATAGAAATATAAGAGGATAATTTTATTCATTGGTTCCAAGAGGATAATTTTTATGAGTAATATACAACTTTTTGTGTGGCATAAAATTGAAAGAAAGGAATAAAGGAGTGTCATCCATGATCGTGGGTTCTCAACATTGCACATATTTAAGGTTCCTATATTTATACAACATGTGGGAACCTCAAATATTAATTAAATTCTATACCATGTGTTATTTTATGATAATAAATGGAGATGATAATATAAATGTATAAAATTAATTTCTTAATTCATAATAAATGAGTATCAATCAGATTTAAAATGATTTGAATGTTTTTGTTTATTTTCATCTATATAAATTTTAAAATTCAAATATATTATGTCTCTTCATTTTTTATATTTTGTTCTTCATCCATTGTTAGACAATAGAAAGAATAAATTGCTTCAAAAGAAAGTGCTAAATAGGTTGGGCAACTAAGAAGGTTTTAAGATAAATAAAATCTCACCATAACACTCATAGTCATAGAGGTAACATAATGTTATTTGTTTCAAAATATTGTTCACTTTGTTTGGTTATATCTAATTTATATTTTACCATGTATTTTAAATTCATGCAATAAAACATATAAAAGAAATGTTGAATATTTAAATGCTCAAGTAGTTTATATGAAAATATTTATTTAATTTTTTACTTGATTTAATTTAAATGTCAATTGGAATTAAATTAAAATATTTTTCACGTCTATGTTTAACATTAAATAAATTAATAAATATGGAATAAAAATTTAAATATTTATTTATTTTACTTTATTTTATTTCTAGAATTATTCTAATGAGAAAATAATCTATTTTGCAAAGTGCAAAAATTTCTTATAAAATCAATCACAACTTAATAAAAAGAAGTTTATAAAGTCAAATTATATAAAATTTATTTCTTTCTAATGATATTGTAAAGTATATTTTATTATGTATTATTTAGAATAATTTTTGTTATTATACATGAGCTATATATATATATATAAAAGAGGAATTCTTATATGTAGGAGCTTATAAATAAATGGTTTTTGTTATGGTATTCCAAGGTATCGATATCCTTTTAAATCTAAGGATTGTGATTTAATTATGAGTATTTAAAATATTAATAAATTTAGTTAGTGGAACATGTGGTAAATTTTTAACTATAATTCTTTAGAAGGTACCAATACCCATGAATTTTATAGGTACTGGAGAAATCCTCTAAATAAATATTATGGATAAACTCCATGTGTATTATTTATGAAAATTTCACCTCAATTTTTTCCCAACCAAAAATATCCTAGGATATTAAAGAACATAGAATGGATGAGAAACACAAAAATTTTTTATTTTAATTATTTGACTCCACTAAACAAGTGGACATTAGATCTTATAATTTATGCATTTTAATTTTTTATTTAATTTAGTTAATCATTGTTAAGAAGTTAAATAATATAATGTGGTCAAAGAGAGAAAGGGTCTGGCGTGAATTTTTATTTTTAATAAATTAGAAAGACAAAAAGAATGAGTCCACTTTTTCAATAACATTTATTATAAAGAGAATTACATTTTCAATAATGAAGGGATAAATAAAATTGATTTATACAAATGTCATTTCTTATTTCAATAATAGTCTTATAATTATACTTTTTTAAAATATTATTTTACATCAAGTTGAGTATTTTTGTATAGATGTATCATGTAATAACATAAACCACTTTTGTTATAATATAAGTCTTATATATGGAATAAACATTAAAAATTTTATACATCTAAAATACAACATAAATTACTTTTATCTTATACTTCCAAAATTTTATATGCATATTAGTCTTAATTTTAAAACCCCATGCATCTCAGGTCAAAAATGCTAGTATATATATATATATATATATATATATATATATATATATATATATATATATATATATGTTGGCTGCTCGTTGTCGCTCGTGTAGGTGAATGCCGCAACAAAGAAAAACTTGAGTGTGTGGCAATTTTTGTGAGGAAGTGTGTTTTATTTGAGTGAGTTTTTATTAGATGGAAAAATTATTTTGTAAGATTGGATGTATTGAGGTTTTGGGTTTGTGAGAGATTATTAAATTGACGATTGTATTTTTCACAAAAAATTAGTGAATTGATTTATTGAGTTATGAACGTAGGCATTATTAGCCATACATACATATGCTTCTTTTACTCTATTTATTTATTTGGCCTGTGTGGATTTGGGATTTTTCCAACAAAACACACACATATATATATATATATATATATATATATATATATATATATTCAAATTGTAACTAATTTGGTTTGAGTTAGATTGAGTCAATAGAATCAAACTCTTCCAATGCTAAATTTAATATCCTGTTTCTTTATCTTAATGAAACTATCAATAATCAAGTCATATTACTTGGAATTCAACCCGACCCGATTAAAGTTCTTTTAGAGGAATGAATTTCCCAATGGTGATTTTTCTATTCTCGAGATTTCTAAATAAGGGAACAAGACATCTACCATTTTAACTAACCGAGTTGATAAATTCAATACTTTATTTAAAAAAACAAGGGTCCAATTATTTAAATCAACAAACGCATATTACATAACAATAGTCACCTCCCTTTGTATTTTTAGTGGACTTTACTCTCCCTTGCAAGTCTCTACACATATCATATTGTTGCTTGCGAGTTAAAGGCATCCTTATATAAATATTCTACACACACTGGGACAACGAGTTTAGAAGGTTCCATGGATGCTTTTTCAGACCCATACCATAACACAACGCGTATGTTCTACAGACCAAGTTTTAGGCATGACGGCAGATTATTTATTATTATGCAGTGAAGAAAAACACAAATACACACTCAATTAACGAATGCGTGTGCTAGTTTAGTTTTAAAATAGTCGTGAAGCAGGTGAAGTAAGTGTCCCTAATGATCTCATGGATGCCGCGTCTCTCCGCCTAATTCTTTATTATGCAATTTGTAAAACAAAAAATTAATGTATGCAATTCGTAGTATTGTACGTTTATTATAAGAATTTAGAACCTTGTCTTAGGAGAAAAAATGTTTGGTTAAGTTATTGTCTATGGAAATAGTCCGGTTCTACCTTTTCTTTTGTTTCTATGCTGAGCAATTCTTTGTTTTATAAATTATTTTTCAATTAATTAATCGCTTTTTTTTGTCAATTAATTAATTAATTTTATTTTTTATCTGAATAATTGCTTAACGCTCGAAGATGAATGAATATAGTATATTGAATTTCGACTCAGTTTTTTATTTTTGGGGGTCTGAATTTGGACTTGATTTGGCTAAAACCCTTTCCTCCATAAATTCAAACATATCAGACTGAGCCATTTGAGCCCAAAACTAAATACGTCTTCCCGTTAGACAGCTTCCTCCTTTCGACCAAAAACAAAAGAATAAAAAACTTCCTCCTGTTTACTTGATTGAAAAAAGAATGGAGACAAAAAAAAATTTTAACAAATAAAAAATGCAAGTTATAGCAATTTTTTAACTCCTTTTTCATTTTTGAGTTTGATTTTAGTATATATACACCGTAAAAGAATTTTAGTGACATATCATTTAATAGAAAAATATTTTTAAACTATTCCGTTTAATTTAGAGTCATGTGCACTTTAATTTTTCTAATTTTGAATGTATATGGAGTGATGTCTATGTTAGGTACTAGATGTATGATACAACTAAAATATAAAAGTAAGAAAATTGAAATCTACACAATATGCGGAAGAATTGAATAACTTTCTTTGAGGATTATAACTTCTATTACAAGGAGATAACGATAACACTCTTTCTTTAAAGGAGAACACATTCTTTTATATATAGGAGATCACCTCTCAAAGAAACTTTTATGTTTTCTCTCTGAATGACTTGATGGAATGGGAAAGAATGAGAGCTCAATTTATAGGAGAGCTTCTCCATTCTCATCCATCCAAAACAAGAGAATGAAAACAATTTTCTATGTTCCGTAGAAAGCTTAAAGTAGCACCATGTAGGAGCCTTACTATCTCTCCTTCATTTCCACAAGAATAGGAAACTCTTGCCATTCATTTGACTCGGACCAAAAATAGCTTTAGTTATTTTCGCAATCTCCCACTTAAAGCTAATTTTGGTCAACTTTCAAAAAACTTCATTTGTCTGATAGACCATAAGAGGATCTGCACCATTTAAACTTGTCAGTGTTGATTGGCTTCGTCATGATATTTGTTAGGTTATCTTTAGTGTGAATCTTCTACATGTCTACATTTCCTGCTTCCACTACTTCACGAATAAAATGATATTGAACACCTATATGCTTCATCCTTGAGTGAAAGGTCAGATTTCTTGCAATGTGCAAGGCACTCTGATTGTCACAATATATAGGAATTTTCTCCTGTTTGTGACCAAGATCTTCCATTAACCTTTGCACCCAAATAGCTTCCTTGCGTGCTTGAGTAACTGCCATGTATTCAACTTCTATAGTAGACAATGTTACAATGGTCTGTAACTTAGATAGCTAGCTAATAGCTCCACCTATAAGTGTAAACACATAGCCTGGAGTGGACTTCCTCTTATCAAAGTCATCTGCAAAGTCTAAATCAACATATCCTTTGACAATAAACTCTGATCCTCCAAAACATGACACAACATTTGAGATTCCTTTGATGTATCTAAGGATCTTCTTCATAACATTCTAGTGATCTTTACCTGGATTTGCCATAAAGTGGCTTACTACTCCAACCTTGGGCAACATCCGCTCTTGTGAAGATCATTGCGTACATAATGCTCCCTATTGCTATGCGTATGACACTTTAGACATTTCCCTTCTCTTTGCTTCATTGATGGGACACATGCTTGAGGATAACTTGCAATTGATAAGAAGTGGGGTAGAAATTGGCTTACAAACTTGTATGTTGAAATGCTGGAAGATTTTTCTCAAATAATTCCTTTGGGAAAGAAAAATCTTCCTATCTTTTTTGTCTTGAGTATTTGCATACCAAGAATCTTGTTTGTCGGTCCTAAGTCCTTCATGTCGAATTCCTTAGTCAATTGCGCCTTCAATGTTTGGACTTGATTTTGGTTGGGGCCCACCACCAACATGTCATCCACGTATAACAACACAATGATGAACTTATCATTACTAAATCACTTGTGATAAACACAATGATCTAGAGCTTGTTGTATTCAAGGCTAGTAATAAAGGAATCAAACCTTTTATACTAGCACCTAGGCGCTTGTTTCAAGCCATACAAAGACTTGGTTAATTTGCAAACTAAGTTCTTTTTCCCTTGTTCTTCAAAACCTTCCGTTGGAGCATATAGATCTTTTATTCAAGTTCTCCATGAAGGAAAGTTGTTTTCACATCTAGTTGCTCTATATGCAAATTAAATGCAGCACACATTGCCAAAATTACTCGAATAGTGGTTAGTCTAATTACTGGAGAAAATATTTCATTAAAATCTATACTTTCCTTTTGAACATAGCCTTTGACCACCAATCTTGCTCAGGATCTTTCCACTTGGTCATTACGTCTTGTTTGATCTTGTAGACCCACTTATTTCCGATGGCTTTGTGACCTTTTGGTAGTGGAATAAGCTCTCATGTTTGATTCCTATATAATGCTTCAATTTTTTCCTACATTGCTCCATCCACAAAGAAGTATTTTTATTGCTCATTGCCTTTTGAAAACTTATTAGCTCTCCATCTTCTGTCAGAAGACAGGACGCATCGTGGCTTGCCATAACATAATCTGAGTGTCATGACGGAAGTTTTATCTCATGGTTTGATCGATGAACTGTTATATCATTGGACTCCTCAAGTCCTTGTTCTTCATGCTCTATTCTGGTTAAAAAGATCATCTTCTCCAGATTCTATATAAATCTGTATTGTAGTAGTCTGTTTATTGTTGTCATTTCCTTATACTCCTTGCAGTTCATTTTCTACAAATATCACATCTCTGCTGACAACAACCTTGTGGGCAGTGGAAGGTGATACCCCTTAACACCGTCCCATATATCAAGAATATACATTTCCTAGACTTTGGGTCCAACTTTGTTCTTTTCTGGGAGTTGTACAACACATACACAAGATATCCGAACACATGGAAAAAGAATAATCTGGCTTGCCATTCCACATCTCCATTGGTGTTTGCAAACCAATCATAGTAGATTGATTTATCACATAGTAGGTAGTCTTAATTGCTTCTTCCTAGAAAGACTTGGCTAATCTTGCAAGTTCTCAACATAGCTCTTGTTCTTTCTAAAGAGTCCTGTCATCCGCTCTGTTACACCATTTTGAGGCATATGTGCAACTGTGAATGCCTTTGAATACCCTCTTGTTTGCAAATTTGATACAACCACCATCTATGTATTCTCCTCCATTGTAGTCCTTAAGCACTTGATCCTCGTTCTAAATTCAAGTTCTAGTCTTGCTTTGAAGTCCTTGAATATTTGAAATGCATTTGACTTCTTATTGATTGGGTACACCCATAGTCTCCTGGAGTAATAATCAATGAATGATACATCATATTTTGCTCATCCTAAGGACATTTATGGTGACTCCCACCCATCAGAATGAATCAAGTCTAACATGTGCTTGCTCAGCATTGACCTATTAAACTTCAACCTATGCTGCTTACTTATCACACATGCTCACAAAATGGTAAATTAATCGATTTGAGCCCATGAATGAGATTACGTTCCAGGAGAAACTTTTGGCCACGTTCCGACTTGTGGCCTAATTTGTGATACCACATCATTGTCGATTCTTCTAGCCTCCTGATGCAACTAATGCATTTGCCTCTTACAACATGTTTCCTAGAAGCTTGTATAGATTTACCCCAATCTTTTCTACTTTTATTATCACAAGAGCTCCTTTAACAACTTTCAAGACCCCACCTTCAATATGGGTCTTGCACCCGAGGTCATCTAATTGTCTAATAGACAATAGGTTCTTCTTCAAGCCTTTCACTTGCCGTACCCCTTGAATTGTGAGAATGGAACTATCAAACATTTTTATTTTGACAGCACCAACACTAGCAATTTTCAAAGTATGATCATTTCCTATAAACACAGATCCTTTCAAACAGGTTCATAAGTGCAAAACCAGTCATGGCATGGAGTCATATGCCAAGTTGCTTCTGAGTCCATTATCCAAACATCAATGAACTATTTACCACCTTTGGAACCAATTGTTGCTTCGCTATATAAAATTTCTCCTTCATCTAGGTACTCACAACACATCCTTGAGATGTTATTGTGTTTGAAGTCTTCTCTATGTTCCTTTTGTTATATCAACAATCTTTCTTCATGTGCCCTCTCATGCCACATTGGTGGCATTTGAAATTCTTCCTTTTTCTTGACTTTGATCTACTCTGGCCATGGCTCCCATTGGAGTCTAGTTCCATTGATCTCCCTATTATCATCGACAATGCTTCAGCTTGTCTTGAGCTCTTCAATTTATCTTTCTTATTCTTGTGCCTAGATTCATCTTCAAGAATAGCACCAGCAACATCATCAAAGGCTAAACGATCAACAATATTATTATTAGTGATATTGATAACGAATTGATTATATGAGTTAGGTAGACTTTGAAATAGAAGTTCTACACGCTCATTCTCTACTATTGTATAATTTGAGGCAGGAAGTTGGGAGAATAGCGTATTCAGATTGTTGATATGATCCGTCACTAATATGGATTCACTCATTCGAGAGAATATAACCTCCTCCATAGAAAAATTCTATTATGAAGTGACTTGACCTCATACAGTTTGATAAGTACATCCCAAATTTCTTTTGTTATATTATTCTTTGCAACACTTGACAAGACTGAATCAACCAATGCTAAATGTAAATTTGCAATAGCACTATCATCCATATATTTCTATTTGTCATCAGCTATCCTAGTAGGTTTGCCTTCAATTGTTAGTAAGCAATTGTCCTTCCTTAGAATTGTCTTCATCTTCAATTTTCCAGAGGAAGAAATTACTCCCATTAAACTTCTCAACTTTATACTTTGCTACCATTTTTTTTTTAATATGGTACTTTGCAGCGAAAAATAATCAATTAGTAACCTTAGCTCTAATACCACCTTAGGTACCAGACGTATGATGCAGCTAAACATAAAGGTAAGAAAATGGAAATTCTACATAATATGTGAAAAGAATTGAATAACTTTCTTTGAGGATTATAACTTCTCCCTATTACAAGGAGATAACAATAACACTTTCTCTTTAAAGGAGAACACAGTTTCTCTTATATATAGGAGATCACCTCTCAAAGAAACTCTTATGTTTTTCTCTTTGGATGACTTAATAGAACGAGAAAGAATAAGAGCTCAATTTATAGGAGAGTTTCTCCATTCTCATCCATTTGAAACGAGAGAATGAAAACAATTTTCTTTCTTTTGTAGAAGGCTTAAGGTAGCACCAATGTAGGAGCCTTACTATCTCTCCTTCATTTCCACAAGAATAGGAAACTCTTGCCATTTATTTGACTCATGCCAAAAATAGCTTTAGGGTTTATTTGGGTACTATAACTTCTAACTTTTCTAACTTTTTGGAAGTCAAAAGTTATATTTTTACTTTTTATCCTATTTGGCTAAACAACTTATTACTTCTCTAAAAGTTATTTTTAGTGCTTTTTGAGAAGTAAAAAATCTAGCTTTTTAAGAAACAATTTCTAAAATACTAAAAGTAAGTATTTTTATTATTATATAATATTCATAGTTTTAAAAATAATATTCATAGTTTAAATAAATTGGTTGAACCAATAAACCAGCCAGTGAGCAAGTTGAGTCAAGTATTGGATCGAATAGGTATTTAAATTGAAAAGAACCGCTTTAATTCGGCCAATTTTTCAAAAAAATAATAAAACTTGTTCATAAATTTTTACTTAAAATTTTTTTTAACTTAGAAATGGACCATAATTTCTTCAGGCCCAATTAGTGAACTCTTTGGAGACCATTTCTTAAGCTTTAAAGCTTTGCTTATCGCTTTGAGAGATTTGACGCTGCTTTCATTTTATACTAGAGCCACTCATCTTCTATTAGGTAATTCCATCGATGTGGGACTTGTGGTCAACATTGGTGCGCATAGTACTATAAACTTGGATTGATATTTCTCTTGACCTCTTTAGTCTCTATGGTTCCTATTGTCTTGGCATGTATTTTTAATTTAAAGAATAGCTTGGATTGATATTGGATTTAAATGGTTTAGAAGGTGAGTTTTGAAATCGAGATAATTGTACTGAAAATTGATGAATCTATGAGATGAAATCGTGAATAGGTGATAGCTTATAAGGGTGCATGGTATCAAGGTTCATCTAAGAACACATCGGCAAAATCATTATCTTTTAATAATTTATTCATTCACATTCAATAATAATTTTTAAAAGTCAAAATTTTATTTTGCATTTTATTTATAGTATTTAATATATTTTTATTTTAAAGTATATAATTATTATATAATTATAGTATACATATTTATACTTTTTAAATTTTTTATATATTTATTTAATTATATCTAGTTTAACCGTGCCAATGACTGTTTAACCAATTACTTGTAACCCAGATTTAATCAAGTCAAATATTGGAGTTTGAAAACTATAATAATAATAATAATAATAATAATAATAATTTATTCATAAGTTACTTTTCAAAAGTTATTTTTGTATAAGAGCTTAAATAAGTTATTTACCCAAACATGTATTTTCATAGTCTAAACTTTAATTATGTATGAATTTTCATCATTTATTCATCAAATTCTACATTAATTTTTTTTTTGTACATTGAAATTCGAATGCAATGAGATTCAAATCTATAACTTCATACATGTTATCCATGCCTTTGCTACTAGCCTAATTCTAGTGGCTTTAAATTTGAGTGACTATTATCATGATACTCTATGGTACAAACTCGAGACTACTAGTTAAGGGAAAGAACAACTTCCACTTCAACTATTTATGTGTTGGTAAATTCAACATTAAGCATTAGATAAAATTAAAAATACATTTAAAAGAAATCTAAGAATCAATACATACTTTGAAATTGAAATGTGCATGAATTTTAAGATTTTTTTATTGAATGATATCTATTATATAAATAAATATAGTAAATATATCTTGTATATTTATATTAAAGCTTAATTTTTGTTTATTGATAATGCAGAAAATTTTCTGACAGGAATCCAATCAAATATTACCACATTAAAAACGCTGTTGAGTTTTATCCATATTACTTTAAAAGACATATAAATAAAAATATTTGAGTAGATTACAGTTTAAATTTTTTTTCTAGAATATCAATATAACAAAAATTAAATTCTTGATACATTGCTTCACACTTAGATGCAGGTTGCGAGGAATGTTGTAAACATTTCCGGACAAAGAAAAAAGAGCTTCAAGTGTAAAATTATCAATAAAATTCATCCATAAAATTTTTAACCAAATTTTTTTTTACCCAAATACACCCTAAGAATTAAATTAAATTATGAAAAAGAGAAGTGGAAAAAAAACACGCGTGGTGCTAAGTAACCATGCATTGTCGGGAGAGAAATTCTAATTCCTTCTTAAGATAAAATATTTACTTTATTCTATTTAGTGATTAATAAATCAGCTATTATATTAAAAATATAAAAATATGACAATAAGTTACATAAAATTTATATGTCAATTAATAAATAAATTAAATAAGTATTATCTCTTGTCTTAATACATCTAAATATTTCTCTCAAAGAGATTGGCCGAGTCAGCTCAGCTGGGTGCAGTTAGCGGTTATAACCACCACACAAATGTGCCGTTGATATTTTTTCATTATGACATTATTAACACTAACTCACCGTTAATAACACTCAACACTGTTAACTCACACACTAAAACTACACCAGACTTTACAAAACTGATAATAATGAAGCAGTGAGTGAACGTGAAGACCCCACCAACTCAACTCAACTCACTCGTCATGGCGTGCTGGTGCTCCTCCTCCGCCACCGTAGCCGCCGCCGCCACTGGCCGCTGCTTCTCTACTAACCACTCCCACTCTTCTCAATTTCGCACCAGCTCCTTCCAATTCCCATTCCCACATCCTTCTTCATCTTCCCTTCGATTTAGGGTTCCGCGCTCCACCACCAAATCCCCCATCTCACTTCGATTCAAACCATTCACCGTCTTCTGCACCCCAACCGGCACCGACCAGCAGCAACAACTCGACTTCCAAGATTCCTCCGCCGTCGATTGCGTCGGCACCGGCCAAGACGTCGAGTGCGTCGCTGCCATCGTTCCAGGAGACGAAGAAGGAGAACAAAACGGCGCCGTAATGTTATCTTCGGCGCTGAAGAAGGAACAAGGTATCAAACTATGCATGAAAATAAAAATCAGCAGACTAATACGTTTTGCTTCCTAACAACCTATAACTACTGGCAACAAACTCGATTTAACGATGTGATGAGATCACTGAGATAATCATGCTCTTGGTTGCAGGCTAATACAATCACTTCCTAACTAATTATAACTTCTGATAACAAACTCTGGTAACTGACTGTAACTGCCAGTAACTTCCTAACTAGTTGTTATGAAACCTATGTTGCGAGTATGGGTTTGAAACGAGCAGAATACTGAGATTCGGTATAAATCAAATAAAAACATGTGAAATATAATCAGAAATAAAGTTCACTACTATACTTACCAGACAAGTACGTTAACTATTTTGAAGTATTCATAATCTGTAACTGTAACACACTCTGTTAACTAACAGTTAATTATATATCATGTGTGGATTGAAGGTGAGTCATTGAAGTGCCTTGCAGAAGGATTGTGGGAATGGGCAGTGTTGGTGTCGCCATTCTTCTTCTGGGAACAGCCATGGTGGCAATGAAGGAGGTGATTCCGAGGACAGGGCCTTTCTTTGTTTCGGCATTTCGGCTAGTCCCTGCCGGGTTGCTCCTTGTTGGATTCACTGCCTCAAGGGGCAGACCTTTCCCTTTGGGGTTCAATGCCTGGTTATCTATCTCTCTGTTTGCACTCGTTGATGCTACTTGCTTTCAGGTATGCTGTTCTGTTCTGCAACTCTCTTCTGAAAATTTTAGTCACTGCATGCTTGTTTTGTAATGTTATATGAATTGGTTACTGAGAACAATAATGATTGCTTAATTGATTGGTGTGATGTAATGTAAACAGGGTTTCCTTGCAGAAGGGTTGCAGAGGACTTCGGCTGGTTTGGGCAGCGTATGTTGGCAGTTAATCTCTTACTCATATATTATTGTTATTGTTATTATCAGTATTATTATTATTATTATTTTGTGGAGGTTTATCCAATAAATTGCCTTTTTGAAGGACAATACTACTTTAGGGTATGTTTGGTTGGGGAGTAAAAATAGGGTTAAATTTTTCATACACGAGCTTCATGTGTAATTTTACACATAGAGCTTATCTATGAAATTTACACCCTATTTTTACCCCCCTAACCAAACATAATAAGTAGTAAATATTTGGCCATGTATAGTAAGGGGGTGAAAAATATTAGATAGTCAGGATTTCTGCAGTGGCATGCTTATTGATCCTTGGGTAGTTAAGTCACACTACTTGATTCCATCCAATGAGAATACTTGATTTTTTGGCAAAAACTCCGACAATTGTTTCTGGCAGTGTAACATTGCTCAAATGGGATATGTAGCTAAACTAAATGGTAGCTACCGGTTGTACAATCAGTACAAATAAGGGGTATATTAAATAACTGGCTATCTGCTTATTTTTTTATTTTTTAACAAGGATTTTCCAAAAACATTGGTCAAGGAATTAAAAATTCAATAGTGTTACATAAAATATAGTTTTTAAAGTATTAAATATGTCAAAAACTTAAAAATACTACTTAACGTGTAACACTTTCTTTTTTATATTCCTTAAAAGGTGCCTTAAAGCTCTCTGTGGCAGCTTTGACAAGTTTTGTTTTATACGAAGCTGTCACTGATGATGTGCCTTTGCTAGTGTACAACATCTATTTAGTGGTTAGTGCATAATGGATGAGCCAAATTTCATGTTGAAAACCAGTGAAATTACTTTATAAAACTTGCTTTGAGGGAACTTTATGTTGATTCAAATTCTACCTTCCCAGTCTGACGGCAAGAATTGTTGCTTGCTTTGACTGTCTGAGTTTGATATATTGCAGGTTATAATTGATTCACAACCTTTGACAGTGGCTGTGCTTGCAGCTCTGTTATTTGGTGAGTCCATTGGGATTGTTGGGGCTGCTGGGCTTGTACTTGGTGTCGTAGGACTTGTATTACTTGAGGTAAACTTCAATTCTTCCCCTAATTTTAATTAACCAAAAAGCAGTACATTAATTATCTTACCCATTAAGAGCAAACCAAAACTAGCAGTCTTATTCTTATATCAAAAGGATATATGGATTTGTTACTGCCCAAAAATACAACTACCTAGTTTAGTGTTTTTTATTTTGAAACATTTGATTTCTCTTGGCCCATTAAATACCTTCTATATGTTGTTTAGTGAAGCAAACACTAATGCATTTAATGCAGTTACCTGCCCTGTCATTTGATGAAAGTAACTTCTCACTGTGGGGAAGTGGAGAGTGGTGGATGCTTCTTGCAGCTCAGAGTATGGCAGTTGGCACAGTCATGGTTCTGTGGGTCTCCAAATACTCAGATCCTGTCATGGCAACTGGATGGGTGGGCTTCAAATCTCTTTATGACTTTAGCTTCTGTTACTTCTATGTGGAAAATCATTATACTGAATGATTAGTATTCTTCTTCTATATATATAGTGTGTGTGTGTGTGTGATTAGTATTCCTCTTCTATATATATATATAGTGTGTGTGTGTAACTCTGTTTTGGTGCATTAGGCCTCTTTATGTTACCAGTTTTGACACGAGCAATGTTATTTTAACACCCAAAAGCTGATATCTTATTGGGACACTCACTTCATCATCCATTGGATGTGATAGGTGAGTGGGGGTTACCATCACACTAATGGTGACAAAGCAAGTGTCCAAATGAGACACCTATTTTTGGGTGTTAAAATAACATTTTTTAATATGGAATTTTACTAAACTATGAATACGGATATGCTGGACTCTATTTTATTGCTCGTGATTAGAGTTGGATCTATTTCAGCACATGTTTTTGGTATATCATATATCTTTACAACTACTTTGCATGTGGAAGTAGTGAAACTATATTATATAGGTCTTAGTTTATATCTTATTGATTGGTTTTTCAAAAGAAAACTCTTATTGTTGAAGAAAAAAGTAAAGGGCATGGGAGAAGCTATTTAGAAGACGACATCATGGTTTAAGTACTCTCTGGAAGCATAGCTCAGATGTTTGCTTTGCTATGGTATTCTCCATTCTGAACAATGATCCTGCTCTCAGTGGGAGTCTTAAGGAGTTCAGTTCAAATGACATATTGGCACTTCTTTACACATCCATTTTTGGAAGTGCTGTCAGCTATGGTGTGTTCTTTTATAGTGCAACTAAAGGTCTGTATCTCTCCTCTCATAATCTTCCTCTTTCTTTTTGTGGTCAATGAATTTCCTTTTATGATCACTTAAAATACACAAATTCAAGCTTCCATGTTAAATCCAAAGTAGGAATGGTTCATTTCTTCTCCCTTATAGTACTCGGTGTTACATCTTTAGCTATGATTCTTACAGTTACAGCTGTGAGATTTCTTTTTGTTTTTTAAAATTCATATTGACCTGTTAAAAGGTACACAGTAATTGATTTTACATTTGTGATGCACTGCAGGTAGCTTGACCAAGCTTAGTTCGCTTACATTTTTGACCCCAATGTTTGCTTCAATTTTTGGGTAAGCCTTCCTAATAATGGGAGAGAGTCAAATAGGATTTTCAATTACTTCCAGATTTTTGGAATTACATAGTAGAGTGTAGAGATAATAGCAATCAGAAATAAATAACAATTGATGGTGATATAACTCTTCTTTAGCAGTAATGTCATTAAGAAGGTCAAACATCAGAACAACAACCTTGTCCTTCATAATTTACCAAATTTTTGTGCCCTCTTATGGTCATAATTATTTTGTTGTATCTTTGGCCACTGGCATTTCCTCTAGTGATTCATATTTCATAAGTTTCCTTTCAAATTTCAGGTTTATGTATCTTGGTGAGGCCTTCTCTATGATTCACACATTTTTGCTTTGGTATTTCAGGTTTTTATATCTTGGGGAGACCTTCACACCTGTACAGTTAGTTGGTGCCGTCGTTACTTTAGCTGCAATATACATGGTTAACTTCAGAAACACTCCAGAATGAATTATATAGTCGGTTTTATACTGGTTCTCTCAAGCTGTTAACACAATGGAAAACAATTGCTCATGGAGCTAGAATTTGCCATGAACTCAAATTGGGAATGCTAGTAGCGGCAAGTTTGGACATCAAGAAGAGGAAATTCAATGAGATTCAATCTTGTGCGCTTGTGACCATACCTTATTTCTGTAAATACAATTTCGGTTATCTGTTAGTACAGGCCAAGCTGTTTGAGCCTCTCCCTAGGAACGATATACCAGAAACTTGGAAGTTACCTGGGTTGAACTCAAGCTTTAGACAGGAATAAATTGTCTCCATAAAGGTTTTCTTTGTTGGATGAGATGGCTTTATATGTTGTCACATTATCATTAAGAATGTATAGATTATGACTTTCTTGCCGCTGTATTGTGTTGGTGGAGAGATTCATATATGAATACAGTTCTAACAATTCGTTTAGATACATTCATAATAAAAGCCAGTTTTACAATTTTTATTCAATATATATTTATTTGATTATGAATTCCACTAACTTTATTGTGAATAATATGAGTTGTTAAACTTGTATTATACCATAATTTATTGTGTTGATGAATCTATTAATCACCGGAAAGAAATATACACGTAGTAGGTCGTTGACTATATTAAAAGAGGTAAAAGTGCTAAAATTAGTGATATGTGATGGGTTTATTTTTCAATCCAGAAAAAGATATCATCTATTGCATTATTGGAACAATATATTCAGAAGCTAGCATCTGCAATTCGAAGGTGATACACGGTCACTGCCATATTCACAGCTGAAATTTAATCGAATTAACAAAATATTCAGCCGCAGAATATTTGGTCAATTACATGATGAATCTTTTCGCATATTTGCAAGTATTTGATTAAGAAACCGTTCAAAGCTTTAATTAGCTGAATTAATAAAATGAAAGAAACACATGTGAATTGTATGATTCAGCAGCACTGATCAAAAGCCACAGCTACAATATGTCAATGCAGCAAACCAGTTAGCTTTTAAAGTAGCATGAGACAGAGAGTCGCATCAGCCAGAAGTTGCCTTGTAGTAACATATTGCCTTGGCTAAGACAACTTCCTACTGCCTGTGTTGTTGTGCAGTTTTGAAAGGCCTTAACTTTTGGTAAAAAAATTTAGTTGAAAGTTACTGAAAGTGACTGATCCACCTGTTTATGCAATTCCAATTTGTAGATTTAAGAAGCATAAATCCATGGTGTGAGAATGACAAACAGTTATTGTATGGACCATAATTGAATGAGAGCCAGTTGCAAGTGTGCAACTGCACTCACTTGAGTCTCAGACTATTTAAGATACAACATAAAGGTGAATTCATATATCACATCTATGTAGATGCAGCTGCTGTGACAACAGGTATGGTGTGCAGATCTCTAATGGCACCAGCCTTGCCACGCCCTATTCCACCGCTATGCTGATGATCACATTCTCTACTCTTGCTGTTCAGTTTCTTGCTGACTCCATCCCCATCACTTACTGCTTCAGATGACACACCCCCTTTCAAGCCTAATGGACTCTTCTGAACCTCTTCTGAGTAGTTTAATCTTGAAGTCAAGCAATCCCTTGAATCTGCAGAACTTGGTTCCCAAGAAGCAGAAGAAATACCCCAGTGCTGTTGTCCACTGCTGAAAGTGAAACTGTTGCTTCCAGAAGACTCTTGGTCTTCCATGTCTACCCCACAAAGTGAACCACCCCTACTAACTGTCACATACTTATGGAAGCTTGGCTCCATTACATCATCATTGACAACCACCTCAGATTCTACAAAAGGGTCCTTGTTATTTGTCACCCTCTTCCCAAAGTGATTGGTACTCAATGGAACATTGCATTCATTCCTACTAGATTGATAAGTAGGTGGGATTCTCCTGTCCTCAGTGGTAGTGGAGTTAAGATCAGCAACAGCTTCAAGAATGGAGCAAGCTTTGGTGACACAAGCTGGGAGAGAAACAGAAGGTGTGTTCTTCTGATGGAAGTTCTGGATATCTTCAAGCAGTAATGAAGTGTAGGACTGTGGAGGAACCAGTAGAGCCTCAGGGTTGAGGTCCAAGTCCTGCGATCTTCTCGAAGATCTGCTCCTTGTTAATGTTTGGTTTGGTTTCAGGTTGTCAATTCCTGGTGGTACCACTGTCTTCACAACAACATTATCAATCATGGAAGACTCTACTTTGACATCCTCCTCTTGTTGCACCTTTCTCTTGCAATTTGCATTCACACCCTTGTCTAATGAACCTCTGCTGATGGCATTTTGTTTCTGCTGTGGGGGATAGCAAAAACATCATTACATCAATCACATGACATCAATAGGACTAATTGCTAATTCTTTTTGGTCTAAACCACTAGTATTTAGAGTCGAATTTGAGCCGAGTTGATCTATTATGAGTTAAAGCTCTCCTAACACTAGTTTTTCTCATTCATAAGACTTTGCTTAAGGGAAACATTTGTTGAATTGAACCGCTCAAACTAGTTACTAAATTACTAAACAAGAAATGTCAATTCTTCCTAGCTGATAAATTTCCAAACGTTAATAAGTGAATACCTGATTAGCTTCTGTTTCAATTTCCTTCTTGGGTTTGTTCTGCACCCTACTGCTGCCATTGTTGGATGTTGATTGTGGATAAGCAAGGGAGTTAGGATCAACCTCACCCAAGGGGTTTCTCCTGTAAGGAGATTGTTCTGCTTTCCTTGAGTTGTTGCGGCTAAGGGAAGACTGCTGATGCTGATGCTGATTCTCACTCAAAAATACTCTTGCATTTGCTGCATTCCCATTTGACCTTGCAGGGGACTGAGACCTAGGTGATGCTGCACCCACATTCCTCTTAACATTAATCCTCTTGACGCCTGCGGCTGTCGCAGATTCCCTCCACTGCCACCACCAAAATTGTTACTCTTATCCATCACATGTGATGATGTAACACTAGCTGGGACAGAAATCATCTTCCCAGGCCTAGAACTGGTATTATTATTGTTACTATTATTGCTGTTGTTGCTTGCATTGGAAGAAGGTGTGGTTGCTGTCTCCGATGTTCTTCTTCCAGGAGACCTACTAACTCTCCTCTCTCTGCTGCTGCTGGCAGCATTGCTATGCTGCTGCTCCCTTTCCCTGCTTGGTGTCCGCCTCCTTCTTCCCTCAGGAGAAGGCCTCGGAGACCGGCGGTGCCGCTGCCGGTGCTGGCGGCTGCTTTTCTCACCATTAGCCAAGCCATCATCCTCACACAAACCACTATTATTGCCATTGGCATTGGCCTTCTTTTGCTCCTCATCATTGGAAATGGTGTCATTCTCACAGTGGTCAAAATCATAGCTTCTCTTTGAACCTGAGTACCTTCTCGCAGCAGCAGAAGATGTTGCAGCTTTCCCTGAAGAGCTTCTGCTTAGCCTCCCACAGTGCAACAGAATTGCATCCACCTCTTCTTTGGTACAGCTTGAAGTCCTCATCACACCCACCACACCCATGTTTGTAGCTGCTGGTGCAACCTTGTCACCACACATCGTTGATTTTGATGCTTCAATTTTTTGTGCATCGTGGCCTTTGTCTTCATCATCTTCTTCTTCTTGTAGTGGCTCATGTTTCTCTTGCACATGCAGTGTCTTATTACCGTTCCTGTTATTGTTATCCTTGCTCTTCAGTTTCACTTGTTGGTCGGTTTGTTCTTCTTTGGACGCGGTGACAGCAACAACATTCTCCTCAGGATTCTTGTTCTTCTGCTCAGGCTCAGCAGGTTTTGTTGCAGGAGAGGAGGTTGTAGAAGAAGAAGAACCTTTCTTCTTACTCAAACAAGTACCCATTTCTCAAAGTTACTGGCTTTCTTCTAATGAAGTGGAGATAATAAGAGAAAAAGGGTAAGGAAAGAAAAAAGGGATATAGCTTATAATAAGAGAGGGGAATCACAGTTACAAGAAAGGAAGAAAAAGGAGATTTTTGAATTGCAATTTGAGGTAAAGCGAGGAGGAGAAAGAGGCGTGTGTGGAACACTGCCCAAGAAACATTTCTATGAAAAGGTCATAACTTTGGTAAAGTGTGTGTTAGAGAGAGAGAGAGAGAGAGAGAGAGAAGATTCAAATTTCAAAATTTGACAAAGGGGAGGAGGGCTGCAATTCTCCGACACAGTTCCGTTGGAGGGTCATGTTCTCTTGTCTGTTCTAGCTGACCCCCACTTGACTGGTCACTTCCATTTTCTTAACCTTTTTCCTTTTCAGAAATTCTTGTGTGTTCCTTTTTACCACCACCACATATGTTATTTTCATTTTTTATTAATAATTACTCTTGAAAATTATATAATTTTAATATATTAAAATATTAATATATTTATTAATTAGTTATAAATTATAGCTAAATATATTAATCTTTTAATGTATTAAAACTATATAATTTTTTAATAGCGACTATTATATAAAAATGGAAATAGTAATTATGCCCACTCCTATTAAACGATGGTATGTAATAATGGGGCCATTAGTCAACTATGAATGAACTAATCATGATTAACTCTTTTTTTTCACTGTTTTTGTAAATTAAATATTGTGGGGTTCATGATTCACCACTTGACATAAAGCCTTGTTAAGTCCACCAGAGCAGAGTCTCCTCCTCTTCTCTTTACTCTACTGTTAGAGCAATTCTAACGCAATCCTGTCCTTCATTGGTTGCTATGATGGGACCGTTCCTTGCATGGGACGTGCATGGAGGGGCAGGCACAAGATAGGCAACAAGGGCCCAGGTCCTTGAGCAAGGAATGTCCCTTGCTAGGATTGTTCATTGCAGAAATCGTTGATCAATGGCTACATTTTTTAAAATGATTATTTTAATTATATTTTATTCTATAAATATCAATATTTTCTCAACTCTTTTCACATTTCATTTCTATTCTTTCCAATACCATTCTACTCTTACATTACACAAATTCTACTCTTCCATTACCCAAATTCTACTCAATTTTTTTCGGTAAAATGGATCAAAATCAGTTCAATTTAAATTCTTTTATTAGTTACTTGCAAAATTCCAACCACCCTCAAAATTCAAATAGCCAAAATTCACAATCTTCAAAACCTCAAAACCTCAAAATCCAAATCCAAATACTAATTTTTAATTACCAAACTTCTTCCTAAATCCAAACATTCAACATCCCAGACTCAAGTTCATTCAAATTTTCAAGTTCCTTTTTTTCCAAACAATCAAAATCCACAAACATTTCAACTTCCATTTCCTTCAGTCTTCAATCCAGTGCCTGGAAATACAAGTGCACGTCTTTCCCATTTCAAACTCAATTTGACAATTTAAGATCAGCATTTGCTAGTGTTGGGGGCTCATAACAATCTCCAGGCCTGTAGAGAGTGACTCCGAGTTCACAATTTTCAAGTCACGATGGGCTAGATGCTATCGTCCTCGATGATGAGGAACTGAATTGGTGGGAAAGATGGAAGAGAAATGTGGCAATGGGAAGAGGACAAACTACTAATAAGTGCATTGTTGAATGTGTCAATGGATACTGTGGTTGGTACAGACCAACCATGTAATGCATTTTAGACTGAATTCGTGATTATTGTAAGGAAAGTAACCCGGCTTGATCAAAAGAGGGGCAATTGCAATAAAGAAACGATGACATAGGATTAACAAATACGCTCAAAAATTTGGTGGTTGCCACGATCAAACTTGAAGAATAGGAGTGGTTCAAATGATAATGATATAATGGAGTTAGCTCATAAACTCTTTGAAGCCAGAGAAGGGAAGAAATGCAATTTTGTGAGACACTAGAACGAGCTTCAAAGGGAGCAAATGAAGATCTCAATCAACTGAGGTGGAGGTTCCAAGAGAACAAAGATAAGTGTTTTTGGAGCATACTCTTCTTCGTCAAATCCAGAAACACCACATGAGGAAGTTGGTGTAGAGTCTCCAGTTCGTCCATGAGGCACCAAGGCATCCAAAAGGAAGGGTAAGGGGAAATCAAAAGCCAATGAGGGTGGGTGCGCTTTTGAAGAAGATTCAACTGCTAAGCAACTAGCTTTCTATGACGATTATAAGACCATTGAGGAAAAGAAATTGACGCAAAGGGAGAAGATGATAGCAATAAAGGAAATGGAAATAGAAATGTAAATCTTGAATCCAGACACCTCTTTGATGAGTAAAGAACAACAATAAATTCATGCTAAGATGATAGAGAAAATGAAGTCAAAGTATTTTTAATTTATGTGTTGATTGTGATTTTAATTTACTTTTTGGTTGCATTTTTAATTTAAATTTTAATATATTTTATTTTAAATGTTCATTGTATTTTAAATTTATTCAATATTTCCATTATGCAATATTGTTTATCATGTACTTGATGTTATAATATTAATTTTTAAAAATATGAAACTAGTCGTTAAGAAAGTAGCCGTTAGAAAACTACGTTAAGAAACAAACTTATAAATGTGGGCACCATTGTTTTACACTTACCTACAACACATCTTTCCTCCTCTGGCAATAAGAACTCCTAAACCTCATTTGCACTCATTATCCCCTTTTAAAACACTTTTTCATTCACGACCACCACATAAATATTCATCACTACATATGGCTGGAAACCACAATGAACCAAATAACATGTCTTGGGATGACATGCTTGATGAAATTGTATTTAGTGATTTAGAAGATTGGGTTGTCGAAACTATATTGAACCCAATATTTCGAAAGCATGAGCAAGGCTCTTCCTCCAGATCTCGTACAAGGATAGACAGAGATCGTGAAGCAGGACGTGAATGCCTTTTCAGGGACTACTTTGCACCTAATCCGGTATACCCCCTTTGATATATTTCGACAAAGGTTCCGAATGGGAAGATATGTCTTTCTCCACATTGTCGAAGCTCTCAAGTATTGATCCATATTTCAGCAAAGGTTCGATGCGTAGGGAAGAAAGGCTTATCCCCATTACAAAAATGCACGCTGCCATGCGAATGTTAGCATATGGAGTATTAGCTGACGCCATAGATGATTATGTGCGGATAGGTGAAAGCATTGCAATTGAATGTTTAGAGAAATTTGTTGAAGATGTAATTTTGGTATTTGAGTCTAAATATTTGTGGAAGCGAACTCAAGCGACATGCAACGCCTCCTAAAGATGGGGAAGGGTGGTTTCCAGGCATGACGGGCAGCATTCGCTGCATGCATTGGCAGGGCAGGCATTGACTGCATGCATTGGCAGTGGCAAAGCAGAAAGCATGGAAAGGTATGTTCTTAAGTGGTTATCGAGGGCTTCGACTATAATATTTGAAGCTGTGGCTTCATGTGACCTTTGTATATGGCATGCATTTTTTGGGTTGTGGTTAACAAATCATCGGTGTTTGATGAAGTTCTAGAAGGTCGTGCTTAGAGGTAAATTATCCTGTAAATGGTACCGATTACACCATGGGATACTATTTAATTGATGGCATGAATGGGCAACATTCGTTAAAACAATATCCTGGCCAAGGAGATAAGTGGAAATTATTTGCCAAATGTCAAGAAGGTCAACGAAGGATGTGGAACGAGCATTCAAACCTGCAAGCTCGCTTTGCAATTATACGTGTTCTGCGTGATTCTGGGATAAGGAGAAGCTTGGGAAGATAATGAGAGCTTGTATCATATTACATACCATGATTGTAGAGGATGAAAGGGACACATGCAGGGAACTTTCCTCAGTTATCTTCTTATGATGATGTGGACAACGGATATCACAACCACAGCTAGGTGAGGAAAATTTTCCTCTATGAGAGGTATATCCAAAACAATATCCAACTATGTGATAGACAAAGTCATCGACAACTTCAGGCATACTTGGTGGAACATATCTAGCAATTCACAATGCTTGTTAAGTAATGTTTCAGTTATATAAATTTTCAATTATAAATGTTTCAAGTTATGTATTGTTTTAATTATTTATATTTCAGTTATGTAATATTTCAATTATGTATGTTTCAATTATATAATTTTTCAATTATGGATATTTTAATTATGTAGCACTTTTAAAAAATAATTTAATGTTTTAATATATTAATTGTCAATTTAAAAATTTTTACTTTTAATTTAATTTAAACAATAAATAATTGAAAAATAATATCATTAAAAATATGTGGGATCAAATGTGAGATCAAAGTTTGGGCTTTCATTGGAGTAAAAGGTCCCAACCCAATCCTTCTTTACTTTTATGATGCATTCCAGATGTGACAATTGGTGGGGTCAAAGTGAGGTCTAACTTGGGACCCAACATTAGAGTACTCTTACAAACCAAAACTCCTTCGTTAAACTCAAGGCAAACCTCCATTCATGGGAGATATAGGGAAGCAGGTTCAGCACTATCAAATATTACCCCATTCCTCTTAAAAGAATGAAATCATCATTTTCTTGCTACACCTAAAATTTCAGAAAGCTACAGGAAAGAGCATTTTATGAATTCCCATTCAGCAGGAATCATGGTCAAATTTCACAACAAAAAATAAAACAAGGCACACAGACAGCTATTTTCTGTGTATGCAGATCTATAATTTGAGTGGGAATGGGACTTCAAAATTTTGGCATCAATTAGCAATAATAGGAGTGAACGATATTCGTAGTAAATGGTTTCGTTTTTAGAGTTTAACGAGTTTTGGTAGCAGAGTAAAGAGAAGAGGAACGGACCTAATTCTAGTGGTGTTAAGAAGGCTTTATTTTTTAGGAAATTTTTATATGTACTCATTTGATATGGATTCTATCCTGCTATTTTTTATCTATCATTGAAAAGGATGCAACTTCCTTAAATGGAGTTCACTTCATCAATGTTGGATAAAGGTAAACGATGTCTAATGTAGAAGACAAATAACATAACTCATTATTTTAAGTGGTAGACCCCACACTATTTATTTTACACAAACAACAAATAAAAAATGTTAACCATGGCTAGTTTATTCATAGTTAATTAACTAGAGTGAGTATAATCCTATGTGGCGGTCCAAGACCACACAAGAATTTCTTTTTCTTTTTTCTTGGGGAAAAGTTGTTTAGTAGTATGAGATGGAAAGCCTTTATTTTTTTTAAAGCAGTTAAATTTTTAGTTTAATTTTGATATATGACTATGTAAATGAGTTTTACATTATTATTCAATAAAAATTTTCTAGTTGTATGCTTTTTTTAAATAGTGTAGGTAGAAAAATTAACATTTTTTTACATGATCGATGTGTCAAAATTTGATTCATTATCTTTTAGATTATCATTGTCTTTTGAAATTTTTTTGTATAGACACTAAGTACTATTATGAATTATACTCCAATGACATTTAAACTTCTTGATGAAATCTACACTTCTATCTAAAACATCACTTGATTATCGGATAAAGCACAATCCACCTAATGTTCTAAAAATTTCTCTTATCTCACTATCTTTTCAGTAGATCTTATCTCTCACTGTAACAACATTTTTAATTAATTGGTAAGGTGTTATTGAATGGCTTAAACTATAAAACCTTGCTCTCAAACCATGTAAAGCACCTACAAAATCTCTTTTTCTTTAAAAAAATAAAGAAATAAATTATATATGAGATACCAATCCGGATTTTGACCAGGTTGATGTCTCCGATGTAACCTTTTATGCTTACTCTCCGTAATCCTTATTCTGTCAGACTTGAAATCAGCACAATGGCTATATTGGTTGGTTAATCAGTCAGCAATGGCTATTAGCATGTTTGATTAGCAACATTTTTCCAAATGAGCTAGAAAAAAGTGAGGTGAGAAAAAAGGGAATTTTTTTTTTGTGGGTTTCAAGAGCATCATTAACAATAATATGGCTCTCAGGCTCAAATTACATGCATATGAGATTCAAAATCATGCAATAAGCGTGAGTACTGACTTTCAAAAAAGAGAACCACCTGCACAATGGACCTACTCCGCATACAAAACTGACAAGATTTTTCGGAAAATTTCGACTTTGGTGAGATTTCAGAAGCGCAAGCATGCACAACATGGAGCAGCATGTGAGTTGAGCAGCGACGCGAGCGTCCGAAGCAGCAAGCTGTCAAGTTGATGCCAGGTAGAAAAATCATGCCGATTGCGAGATTTCAACCGCGTCTCATGCATCTTAGCACAACACGAATCTCCCAAGTGAGTGAGGAATCTTGCGTGTGGCGCAATTTCAGATGGTATGGAATCTTTGTGGCAACGTTACTTCATGTCAGAAAGTGGTGCTGTATGCTTGCATGTTCAAATAGAAGCCATGAGACAAGGTCATTACCCAAAAAATCTCGCCACAGGCAAGTTCTAGTTTTTAAATTATTAAAAGTTTTTCAAAAAATCTCCCGTGTTTCAAGATTTACAACAAATTATTATTTTATTTCATTTTAAAATAACATATTATGTGAAATTTCTCCACCCCATATACCTGTAATTTTCATCCCAAACCCATTTCTTTGTATTTCATACACTCAAACCCAATATCAAAATAACTAACCCAGAAAAAATGAAGTTATTTGTTTTAAATTTTTAATTTTGATAAAATATCCCACTTTTGTAAGAGTTGATTCTAATAAAAATAAAAAATATTAACTTTTATTTTTCAATCTCATATTGCCTCTTCTAAACTCACTTTTTTAATCTTTTTCAAACACAAATTAATGATTTCAAAATCATTTTATTTAAAATGAATTCCTTCAACATCAATTATTTCAAAAATAATTCTAAATCAATCTAAACCAAACAGATCTATGGGCTGTTGATCTTACTTTTGAAATAAAATTAACACAGGAAATGAATACCTGCACAAATTTATATATGATAAATAAACTTTAAAATATTGTTTTTTTTCTTATGTTATTTATATTGAACTTTGGTATGGTGGCATGCTAAGTCCAGGGGTTGTCTTTACCAAGCCACAAAAGTGGGTCAAGAACACTGAAAGGACAGTCAAACTTCAAAGATTCTAAGATTCAAAGTTAATAGAATCCACAAAATTGAGATTGTGGTTATATCAAATGACTAATCATGCTTACCCGTATCATTGGATGAATTATTTAGAATTTGATTGGTTTCCGTTTTATTTTTTATATTTTCTGTTTTAACAATTTTGTGAAAGAAATAAAATAAATAATAAATTGAATATAAGATTTTATTTTATTTTTCAGCATTTCTTTCATAAAATTATGAAAACAGAATACATAAAAAATATAAAAAATAACCAAACATGCCCTTAGGGTATTTGACCTGTTGCGCCAGGCCATTTACAATAAATAGTTCAATCACATACAGCTTATGCTCAAAAGATTCACATTTATTAATAATTCTGGCAGCTTGGAAGTCCAAATTAGCTTCAGAATAAAACTAACTAATCACAAGCAGATAAAAACCACACTGCATGTGCATTGCCTCAAAAAAAAATAAAAATTAAGACATTAAATATACAATCTCAACTGTTTCAGAAAAAAGAACAATCCAACTATTTGGAACAATTTAGCCCAGGCCAGCCAGTTATTGTCTTTGTGGTCACTATGGAGCTATAACCTTGAGCTTGCATTGCAGTATACATCCAAGGGGAGATAAGTTTTGCAAAAGTTCCTTGGGGTTGTTTGACAGAACTAATCTCATTGCTCATCTGAAAAGGGCAAGGAATAACTTGACCAGCAAACAGCAAATGCATAAATGAATCAAGGTGAACCTGACACTCCAGGGAAGAGTTCTGATATTTTGTTGAAGACATCCATAACCTGAAATGTTTTCAAGAGGAAAAAGCAACTATCAGACATGCAACTATAAGCTTTGCCTAGGGTCAAATACAGGGATCAGATGACGCTATAGTATTTTGTCATAAATCATCATTACGTTCAAATCCCATTTGGTGTATGGAATTGAGCATGAAATTGGAGTTTTGACTTGGAATTGGATGGTCCAATCCAATTCCAATTCCAATTTTCTTGTTTGGAGTAACATAGAGAATTAGAATTATAATTTCACAATCCCATTCAATGAAATTCAAAACCAATTAAAAGGAACTCTTTTTAATTCATAACCTATACCCTATAAATTGCCAATTCCAAAATTTGTTGAATATCTCGCTTCTCATTAAAATATAGTTCTTTCTCTTTCTCACTTATTTCCATACAAGCATATTATAATTCTTTAGTAAACCAAACATGAAACATGTTAAAATTCTCCATTACAATTCCAAGTCCAACATCCAAATGGACTTAGAAATATGAGCCATTTTTTTCCATTTAAAAAGACATTATTGGTATTCATAACGGATTATTGGTAGACAAGAAGGAATTATATGAGTTATATTCATTAGAAATATTGTGAAACACACATCAATTAAAGGATTTCTTTAGATAACCCAAGACTACCAGTTGGGTGAATAATATATGAACCAAACCCCAATACATCCACAACAATTTATTTGAGCTTTTTTAAAGAAACAAGTAATTTTTTAATTAAAAGATATGTAATAAGTTTCTCAGAAACAATCTAAAACCCAAAAAGGTGTTTTTTCCACAAGAAGAAAAAGCAGCTTATAGGAAAAAATTTTTGGAGAAAAAGCTATATCATATAATCACTTAAAAAACCAAACGCATCCAAAATTTAAGTCACAGAAGTATCAGCATACCTCCTTATCATTTTGATACTTAGCAATATTCAGTGGATTTGTTGAACACTGCAAGCACAAGAAGATACATTCAGAGTTTTTCTATCAAATACGAACAAGCAATTTACTTAAGATTGAACGTACATCCATGATTGCTGCTTGAACTCTTGGATTTTGAAATGCCATCGCAATGTCAGGGTTGGCCATAATCTTTGAAATGACTTCTTCTGGACTAAGCCCAATTTGATCTGATGAAATAAAAAATGTAAAACATTCAGAAAAGAGAAAAGGGGAGAAAGTGCGAAGAAAGATTCATACTTAAGCATTAACTAAATCTGAAGCAAAAATGGATAATCACTAAGTATTTTATATTCAAAATGATCATGATGATCAACAAATTAACTAAAACACATACCCAAAGGATGGAACCCCAAAAAGAATATATTAAGATCAGAATATTTTCAAAACAACAAACAAGAGTAGCCATGAAAAAAATGAAACTATGTGAAAGCAATCAATTGCTTAATTGATCCAGTTCTCAAAGAAAACATGCCTCAATAAACTGTAAGGCAAGAAAAAGAAACCTACCAAATTGTTGCTTAACTTCAGGACTGTTGAGGTCAAAATTTTTTAAGGTGTCCATCATTCGGCTATCCCATTCAGTATTTCCACCCATGTTGCCTCTGAAATCAGACATGAACAAGAAATAGAAAGGATATATGAATCTCTACACATCGCAGAAGAGACGATTGTACACAAATAATTAAAAAAAATGCATAGGTATATCCTACTGCAGCATATAAGATAAAACTTGTAAAGGTTATAGCAATGACTGAACACTTGAAGTAATGAAGTTACAAGGCATATGAATCCCAGCAACAGAGAAGCTAAACTATAAATCAATCTAAATTTAAATAATAAGGAGAGAAACTGATGCAACCCAAGAGAACAGCAAAATCTGCTGTAGATAAGTACAGAAATTTTCCCCCATAGGTTAGATGGAAGGTTAGTGTACAAAACAGAAGGAAGACAATCATTCTCTCCAGGACAATGAAAGTCAGATTTATTTTTAGTTCATCAAATTCACCAAATGAGAGGCTAAGAACTGGACTGTGGGTTGGACAACCTGTGCAAGATGGCCACAGATAACAGAGGCTAACTACCAGTTTTATTTGAGTGACAAATGAAAAGGACAGCCTGAGACAATAAAAAGAGAGAGATAACTTTTAAGTTTCAAAGGAGGAAATCATTATCCTTGTCCGAAGATGTTTTCCATTCCCCAGAAAGCTAGTGTTTGATGCAATGCGTCAAACAAGCTAATGCCAGCAAACATTTTATTAGAAGCTTATTCTTCCAAATAAGAATTGCAACCATGGTGTATGAGAATATTAGTGGAATAGAAGTACTCTGCAGAAACAGTATAAAGAACTTACAGCATTTCTTCGAGTTGTTGACGGTACTGTGGATTTTGCAGCATCCCTATTAAAAGCAGCAGCAAGACAGCAATTATTGCCCATTGGTAAATCATATTAAGATGTCAAATAGAAATTAGTATGCACTGTCGAAAGAGGCAAAACATGATTTTTCACCTACAAACTACTTTTAAAACATAAAAGTGCTTTCATTATATGGTAACGAATGAAAAGGATATCCATATGAAAATTAGACAATATTGTATATGTAAATAGAAAGAGACAACAAGGATGTTCAGCATTGTGGTCTCATATGATTTACTTCTAAAAGGTGCTAAACAACAACAATTACAGTCTGCACAATATTATGAATCTTAAATATTTTATTGGCGCAACATAGAACTAGAAACCAGAAAACTTGTAAAACATAGTTACATTTGAAGGTAGTAGGGTTCCTCATTCCTCAGGTAAATAACTGCAACAGGATAAAAAAAAAAAGTTAACACTCATTCATTTTTGAATAAGGGGAAAAGTTTTTAAATAATCTAAACAAGCTAGTAAATGATATCTGTAATTCATCAAGCAATAACAATGCAAAACACATCGAGGATCAGAGTAATGCATAGAGAATAATAATCACATACATAGAGAATACAAACTAGCTCCACTCAATGGTTAACAATTAAAAGAGTAGCAGCCAATCAGTTACACTGTATTTTGAGGATAAAAGAAGCTTATAAGAAAGGATAGAAATAAAAATGCAAAGGCAAAGGCTTCCCCGCAAAACACTTGGGGCAATGCACCATGAGTAGTTCAATAGGAATAAATAGGACAGGAACTACTTTAAGTCCAATTCAAAATATCACAGATACTAGTAGTACTGCCAGCAACACTTCTAAGATCAAACTGAGATACTAAAAACTTTGACCATTTAAGTAAACTTTTTCAGTGAATTTAAAACAAGGATCTACTTGAAGTTTGAACCTTATCATTATCTGTATTCAAACTAACACAGCCAAAAAAACATATTTGCTATAAATGCAAAATCATAGGCATAAAGATGAAGGAACTAATATTACGGATAAACCATCTTCTGCACTGTTGGGTCTTCCATCATTTTCTCCAAAGCTTCCACTGATAAGGCTGGTTTTCCTATCCAAAAGTAAACAAGTGCACATTTAGGACTTTAAGCAATCCAGACAGCAGCTCACACGAGACAACATTCAAAGAACAATATTCATTCAAACAATACGTATTTTGCGATAACAAGCAAGGTTAAATTAATTCCAGGCCATAGCACCAATGTGATTAGAAAAGATGCGTCTTGGACCACAAATATTTATATTTGATTTATAACATTGATTCAAGTTTATAAGTTTGGTGTGTCTCCATTTCTGTGTTCATGTCAGTGTCTGTGCTTCATAGACTTTGACCCAAGGACTGAATATTTAATCTGTGTCAAAAAGTAATTGATAGTTGACAAGAAAGACTTCGTAATAAAGAGCAAAAGTACAAAGACACAAACCGTCAATGGCCCATCATAAAATCAACAATGAAAGGAAGATCAAATCAATATTTGCAATCACTATAACAAGAACAAATTATTCATTTGACAGGACTGGTCTAAAACCATGACATTGTAATTCCTTGAAGGTGAAGCTTGAATAGATGTATCACAGTACAAAAGTGTTTCCAACCATAAAGCAAAATTGTACATAGTTTCAAATTTCAACTGACTCGTTACTTACGTGTAGATTGAGAACCAGTTGAATCACCAAAACCTTGGTTAGAGGGAGCTCCATTTGGAGAAGCCTTCAAAAAATTATTCACAATTATTGCATATTAAGAACAACACAAACAACCAGACTTCTTTAACAAAACTGAATCTTAAGAAACTCACTTCTTCTGGAGCCCGGGCTTCCTTGACTGAACTTGATTCATCAACATCTTTATAGCTTTCAAAAGGGCTCTTCTGCACAGTTTCTTCTGGAGAAACATCTACAAAAGCTGTAATAGAAAATTTATTACGAATTTCAACTGGAAAAATTTCAGATATTTATGCAAATATAAAAACTGACAGCACCATACATCGTGTCTGCTACTTATAAAGATATTCCCTTAAAGTTGTCCATTTTAACTGTCTCTTAAGATTTCAAAAAACCTTTATCTACATTAATATTTGTTAAATTCATTAATAAAGGAGATGAAGTTAAAATGTACTTAAGCATTTCAAATATTTGTTAAATCCAGAATTTCAAATATTCATGTTCAAACAGTTAGGCTCCAGATTTCTCAGATATTCCTGGGAAGGCAAGTGAAGCATTCTGTGTCATGCTGAACCAGTTGACGCCTGTCAGCGAATGCTCTTTAGTTTGTCAGAGTTGATACTCAGAAACTTGCCACTGAAATTCAATGAGACACATAATTTTTTGATGCAGCATGTAGGCAAGGCCTCGAATAATAGAGTTACATACACTCATCCAGGTATTACAAAAATAAAGAAGCTTGAAGACCATAAATGGCAAAACTGATGAAGCATTCTGCAGTAGGATAAATCAGTTGACAACACTTGGTCTCAAGTTCAGCAATCGGCATAGCAATACCAATCACCCTAATCATTCGTAGCACATCAGAGGAATTATATTTATTTGAATCAGAGCTGTGATCCAGCTTAAAAGCTATCAGAGCTGTGATCCAGCTTAAAAGCCAGAACGAAATAACAGCTGTGCTCAATTCAATAACCAGGAAGGAGTTGAAACAAAGAAGTTGAAACAAAGGACTAGGAGGTGTTTTTATTGAGCAAAAACTGCAGATATATCTTCCAGCGGTTACAATTATAAATTACACAAGTCTCATCCAACAAGAAAGAAATGGGAGTGCAAAGCAGATGTTGTAAGTTACCCATTTTTTTGGGTTCAGTCTTTACTTCCACTTCATCTTTGGTGTTGGTGGTTGGGGCTGCTTCGACTTTTGTTGCTGGTACATCTACTGTAACAGAAGATTGAGATGCACTTGATGCAGAAGGTGCCCTAGAGTGAGTACCTACAGAACTAGCAGGTGCAGTAGGTCCTGATGCAGGTGCTGAAGGCATCGGGAAGGGAAAAGGAGATCCAGTAGAAAATGCAGTACTGTCAAATTGGCTACTTTGTGAATTCATCTGGCCCATCATGGTCTTGAAAGCTTGTTGCATTGCATATTTCTGCAAGATTAAAATACAACATGTCACAAGCAAAACTTATATACAAAGTTCAAGGATAGTTTGCATAATTCTAAAAACATTCCAGCCAAAATCGATGAAAAACAAGTTAGACGGAGCTTTTAATATAACTGACACAGAAATACAACTAATGCAAGATGTCATCACAAACAAAACTCAATTACTCGTATTGTCACAAAACAAGTCAAAATTCAAACTCAATAAAGTCTCAAAATGTTACTAACTGCAACTCACTACAAAAAGAATGAATAACAAGCAATGAAAATAAAAAACAACAACAATACGCATACTGTTGTTAACTAAAAGTTTGTATATACAACTTAAGCACCTGCAAATAGCCCCAATCCCTATAAATAAGGAAGGAAGACATGGTGTTCTACTGCAGTAAAACCAAGAGTTCCTTTTACAAAAGTTGAAGGTAATGTACGACTTCTATTTGTTGACTGGAGATGGATCACTCAAACTACATATTGTCCAAACCAAACTAACATATAAAAGAGTTGAAGGACTGATCTGTGTTTCATTAGTTCCTAAAATTAGATACAGGCATACAGCCAATTTGCATTTTGTTTGGGTCTTTCCAGAAGTGAATACATATCCATGGCAGATGCCTTTAAGCTTCTATGTACTTTCATAAGAAATACATCATAAAGAGTAATTTAGAGAATCCATATAACAAGGAGAGTACCATAATAATGAAAACCATTAGGTAGATTTTAAAAAAAAAAAAATTGGTTTACCATATATGACAGACATAAATACATGTGAGATAAAATTATCAAATTATTCATCCAATTTGGAATGATCGAGTCCCATTACGTCTCGTTTGGCATCTGGAATTGAGCATGACATTAGAGCTTGAAATTGGAATTGGATGCCCGAAATCCAATTTTCATGTTTTGAGTATGGTAGGGACCCTATGTTTGGTCGAGTATACACTAGGAGAGGGAGGGGGAATGGGCCAGCTGTTGGGCCCGATAGGAGTTACATGGCTGTTAGTTTTACAGCTGGAAACAGTTAGAAATGGAGGGAAAAGTAGTTAGAAGTATAGAAGAATAAAAGGGGAAAAGGGTGACTGTTGTAAGGGTCTTTGATCATTTGGCATTTTCTGAGTTTGAGGACTCTCACATTCCTCTACCTATCACTGTATTCTCTCAGAACCTTGGAGCACTTGGGAAGGATCCATTGTGAATAATGCACTTGTTCATTCAGTAGCTATTCCTTGGGGTTCTAACAAATAACATATAGAATTGGAATTATAATACCACAATCCAATTCTATGGAGTTAAAAAACAATTAAAATGGGTTCTTCTTAATTCCTAACCTATAACCTATGAATTTGTCAATTCCAAGTCTTACTTGCGAACAATTCTTTAGTAAAGTCAAACATAAAATTTAAGATTCTCAGTCAATTCCAATCCTAAAAGAACTAGAATTGAAACTAAAGTTAGACATTACAATTCTAATTCCAACATCCAAATGAATATCAGATTTGTAAGTAACCGCAGTCATATCTTAAAGGATACAAAAGAACCATGTACAGGTACCATGAGATGGCTCAGCCAATCATGTACTTCAAAGAGAATAAAAAACTATGTACATCCATGATTCCCTATATTGTAAATTGCCGTATCACCATAATATCCATTCAATGTGTCTCCAATTAGGCTTACGGTATCAAAACCATGAAGGACATCTGCTTGCTTTTTACTTGTTTTCTGATTGAGGGCATTGTATCATCTGTATTTTATTATTTTTCCTGATGAATTTGCTTTTCCATCAAAAAGTAAAAAATCTTTAACAAGGAGACACATCACAAACTAGGTCCTTCAACCCAAAAGACACCTAACACATAGATTTGTCTCAACCAAATGTTGCTTTCTTATCTATGCTACATGCATCATTCTGTCTTAAAATGGCTAGAGACAGCAATTGCATTCAATGGAAAGGAATTCCTTCATATTCAAACCCACCCATCAATACAGAATTTCCTACAAAAAGCTTCCCCATAGCTTTGACCAGGTCTCAGTTGTTTCCCAATTCTTGAACATGCCATTCCACCTTACCCTAACCAGTCCCTATTCCCAATCAAACACCCATCTCAACTGCATGTATTCCAGTTCCAAGTTACTGAGACAAAAGGTTTTTAAATCAAACAATAACACTGATTCTGGAAAATTTTAAGTAAAAGCAACAAGAAGAAGCACAATTGTTTCCTAACCCCTATTAAAATAATAATAATAATAATGAAATATGAGTATGCAAGGACAAATAACTAGGGCAACAAAAACTTTATGAGAAATAGAATTTTCTAAATAGTAAAAGATTTTATATTTTTTGCTAAAACAATACTTTGATAAGGACAATTGAGATATATGGCATGCTCTAACCCTAGACTTGGGAGCCCCTCCTCCCCCAAACTTTCATGTACTGAAAAGAAATGAGGGCAGTGAGTTACAGAACTGTGTGTCAGGAATTCAAGAAACAAAAATGCACAAAAGTAACAAAATTAGAGACCACTTTACATAGCTCAAACAAATTAACAAGAATTTATGAACTCTTAAGCTTCTCAATATTTAATCGTATAAATTTGGGATTGGGATGAATCTAGTGAATGAAAGAGGGAGATGAAAATTATGCAAAAATATGGATTTCTCTCCACCATTGAATCTTAGACTAACAAGAGGTCTTGCCCTACTAATTAACTGATCTTACATTAAACTAAGTTTTTCTCTTACATCAATAATCTGAAATTACAATTTTAATAATGTAATGCTCTTCAATACATACATATATTGCAACCTGCCATGAGTCTTTTGCAGATTATTGATGATTCCTTAATAAGTATGACGAACCTGATTCAAGCACACTCCTAGGAAGTAGAAATCCGTTAATGTTTCAATTTCACTATTATGGCTTAATTTAAAAGTAGAAACATGTCCCAAACGCAAGATATTAACTACTATATAAGGTATTGAAATAGTAACTGTATTGGGAACTAAGATATAAGCTATAGAGTAAATTTTTCTCTATTATTTTTTGGGGTACAAATAGTTAACCAAATAATGGATAATATATAAGGCTTTTTTGTAGCAAATCTAGCTAGTATGCTTTACAATGCTCCATGTTAAAAACATAACATGACAGAAATATTTCTTATATCTTACACACATGATTACAATGGAATATAACAAACGCACCAGCTCAAATCCATGCCTTGCAATAAAGTGGCACTCACCTTTAGTCTTGCTACTCCCTGCAAAGAAACACTCAATTTATTAAACACACAGCAAAGAAAGGACTAAGCAGCAGTATATGTAAAGCACAGCTGTGACTATAGGTCTCACCCATGAAAATAGAGCAGATAGCCCAACACCAACACCAATCCAGAAGAGAGGAGACCCTCTATAGCAAACAGATAAAAATAAAAATAAAAAAAGTGAAATTTTAAGCACAAGATATAAGTAAAATAAAACCAATAAAATAGAACTGATCCAAATGTCTGACGATATTTATACCAAATATTTTCTGCAAGTACAACTAGCACAAAAATATAAGAAAACTTAAAGAAAATTAAAAAAAGAAAGGAAAATCCATGAAGGATTACATGGTCGAAGACGGAGGTGGTGATAATTGCGGGTTAACTCCAACTGATGATGTTGTTTCTTGACTACTTGAAGAAGAAATGCTGGCAAAACGCTTCACTATCAGCTTCTCCTGCACTGTATACCCAATGTGTCACTTATACCTCTTAAGGGATGAGTGGAAAACATCAATAGATATTCATCTTTTATGGAAAATATTCACTAATCATAAAAGAGAAGGAAAACCAATATATATTTATCACATGAAAAATACATAATGCATTTTTTCAACCTTGAATGAACACCAAAATGCCATCATTCAACACCAATCAACCTCTTGCTTCACTCCAAAAATCAAAATACACCCCTTTCCACAAACAATAGCAGCCAAGCAGAACCAACTTCAAGAATGTTTTTCTGAATTACGAAAACTCAAACCCTTGAAAATCTCAACATAGTGCACAAAGGGCTTTGTTTGCCTTCACTATTTAATCATTATGCTCTTCTGTGTTTTCAGTCCAATAAAAGAAGCACCAACATATTCAATCCAGTTAACAACACAACAATAGCATCACAGGAAACTGTGACTAATACTTCAGCTCCAAGAGTACACATTTCATAGGACTCAATCATAACCTAATACCTTTTTTTCCTGCTATATTAAAAATTCTAACAAAAAGCAAGTATATTGAGTGGTTTATTTGTGCCACTTTTATGCGTGCGCGCACATACACACACATAAATATCATTAAAAAATAAGTACTTCTAAAGTTTGCTTGGGGTGATTGGATAAGTTTCCTTCGGGTAATGATACACATCCAAAATAATATAGACAAAATCTTCGCAGAAATCGTGGTGATTGTTGTATGAAATAAAGTAGTACAACCCACTGATATCTCCAAAAGTTAACAGTTATCACACATAGTTCTAGATACAAAATTCTGGCAAACTATGGGTTGTCTAGCATTTTCCATTTCCTTTGAAAAACACAGGCAGTAATCAATTTTTTTTCAAGATAGAGAGCTGATTCTACTTTTTACCCTCAAACATACTTTATCACATAAGCCTATCCAATTACACTCATTTTTTGTTTCCCTAGAAACAATACACATATATATAGAAGAGAGTAATCAAAAAAAAAAAAAAAAAAGAAAGAAAAACAGTATCAAAAGAGAAGTTACCAGATTTTGGGTTTTGGGGTGGTTTAGCATCAGCCCTAGTAACATGATGAGACGGAGAGAGAGCAAAAACACGGTATCTGGAATGAGAAGGAGAACCAATGAAAACCTTTCCAAGAGACAAGGGCTTTCTTCTGAATACATCTTTAGCTGTGGCATCTCTTGCACCAAAAACAAATGGTTTTGGTGAAGAAGAACACACAAGGGCTAAGTTAAGGTTCTCCATCCTCTTCTGAATTCCAAGCTATTTGAATTGGAACCCAACAAAACAAAATAGATTGAAACTGTGCAGATATCAGAAGAAGATGTGAAATTTGGAAGGTTTTAATGGGAAATTTGTGAACTTCACAGAGTTCAGTGTGATGGGATTTCAACTAGCAAGTCAAGGAGCAAGCGGCTGGTGAAGTAACACAGCTTAGTGCTGCTGTTGTGGTAGGGATAAGTGAAAAACCTCAAACTTCGCAAATATTAAAATGTTGAAATCAGCCATGAGAAAAAAGTTATGATATTTGCAACGGTGATTATTGATATTTATGTCTTATTCATCATTACATAGGTATGATCTCATTTGGATATAGAACTTTGTTTAAATAGAGTTACATTATTTAATAATAAATAAGAGATAATTTGATATGACGTCTATATTTTATGGGTGTAAATAATATTTTTTTAAAAATAAATAAATAAATGCTGCTGTGATTTGTTTCATTTATTTTGAATATGCTCTTTCTTTATTTTTTATTTCCAATCCAAAAGAAAAAAGTGAGAGATTTTTATCAAGCTTAATAGTGCGTTTATTTCCGATTATTTTAATAAAAAATAATTTTTAAATAAAGATACAATTTTTAGAAATTAATATAAATGGCTTTTGTGAAAAGTAATTATTTAAATAAAAAATCATTTTTCTGTCAAAATATTATGAAACGATGGCAATGAAATTCAATCTTATTCACTCTCAGTCCTAATTTAGATGATATAACACATTTTAATATATTTGCTGAAACTATCCCGGAAAAAAATTGATGAAATTATATTGAACTATATTTTCATATAGTTTTTTTTATCCCAAACTATGATCAAAATAGATATTAATAGAAAATAATTTTTTATTAAACCAAATCTTAATACGTAACTTATAACCTATACACACTATTGATAATTTATGAAAATTATCATTTTTTTATTTTTATATTAATTATTTTAAATTTATTCTCAATATAATTTTTATGATTTAATTTAGTGAACTTGATTTATATTGCTAAGAACACCTAGATTAGCCAGTAGAAGATTGTTGTAGTTTGACCAAATATTTTAGTTCAAGCCTTGGTACGTTAAATCTTAATAGGTATAGTTTTATCATAAAAGTTCTATCTGACTCAAATAAGATTCTTTATGTTTATTTAAAAAAAAAAAGATTTCAAAACACTAAGATACTATAAATATATTAAAAAGTAAAATCTCAAGTTAATCCTTGATAATTTTAATATTGAACAAATTGATCTCTAATAATTAAAAATTACTTACTTGGTCACTGACAATATCAATTATCACACAAAATAATACGTTAAGTCTAACAGACTAATAATATAACATGTTAATAAATATCCAAAAACCCTACATTAGTCCTTGCTCCCATCCACCCCACCATACTCCATCTCTACTCCATCCACTCCTACCCTCTCAACTACATCCACTCCTACCCTCACTACCCACATCCCATTTGCTACACCTCCACTTCCACCTCCACCTCCACCATCATTGCCCCCACCCTCGCAATTACATCAACCTGAAACCTTTGCTACCAAACACCCTTCCTCTCTCCCTTCTATAAAATTGTTGTAGTGGGGATGATGAAGATGATGGGGGTTAGGGTGAAGATAGGAATTAATATGAGATTTTGGACATTTATTAACATACCACATGGACTAACTTAAGGATTTACTCTATAATCAATTTTAAGTTGAAATATATTTTCAATTCCCAGGAAGTATTCAATTATTTTTTTGTTTTAGTCCTTGGAAAAAGTTGGTGTCAGTACAAATATTTTTAAAATTGTTTAGTTTTAGCTTTTTGTTGTCAGTTTGTCTCTGATTGATATTGAGTTGCTCATGAAAGAAAGACTACACAACTAGGCGAAGCAAGGCCACACCGATAAACTATGGGGGTATCACAAAAGTAGTGCAAACCAGGAGGAAGAGAGTGGCCCATGGCGACCATAGAGTCTACAGCACGGTTTGCCTCCAATAAAAATCGAACTTAAACTCTTATGTACATTTGCGCCAAATTACAAAGTGAATCTCAAATTCATGATATTTATCATGAATTTTTTATTATTAATTATTAAATAATTATTTTTATTAAATGATTTGATATAATAACTAATAATATAAGGTATATGATGGACCTTAAAATAAGAGGTCCACCATAAAATTAACTGTACATTTGGTGGGAGGGCATAAATAAGATTACATTTTCACAATTAAGTTATAAATATAAAATTATATATAAAATTTAATCATAAAAAATTTACAATCATTTTACCCTTCTAACCAATGAAAAAAAAAAAAGAAAGCCTTCACGTTAAATTCTTTAATTAATTTGCTGCTCGGAATATAATTTTGCAGTTTTGCCATCCCCAAACCGACACGAAACCAAACCAAACATATCAATCAAACACAGCACTGTCCAGCTGCACTGTTGCATTGTCTACCTTGCCACCTTTGACGTTCCTTCTTCTACTTCTTCCTCTCCATTCATCATTTGTCTCTCTTCATTCATTCATTCATTCTTGTCTTGTCCAATCCAATCCAAATGCAATTTAGCAGCGCAGAAGAACCCATAAGGCGAGTCCAATCCCTGTCCCAGTCGGGTCTCTCCCACGTCCCACCCCAATACATCCAACCCCCTCAAACCCGACCCAACAACCACCGCACCCACACCCACCAACAAATCCCCATCATCGACCTCTTCCGGTTCGACCCGACCCGCGATTCCATCTCACGCGCCTGCCGCGACTGGGGCGCCTTCCACCTCACCAACCACGGCGTCCCCACCTCCCTCCTCTCCGCCATCCGCCGCAATGGCCTCTCCTTCTTCTCCGACCTCCCCATGCCGGAAAAGCTCCGCTACTCCTGCCCCGCCGGCGCCGCCGCGTCCGAGGGTTACGGCAGCCGCATGCTCGCAACAACCGACGATCATCAAAACGACGCCGGTCAGGTATTAGAGTAGTAGCTTACTATGCTCTTAGTTTATAATAAGTATTACGTCTCATTTTTCATCATTAGTAAAATTTTCATTTCACTTTTCTCTTTTTCTTTTGATTATCATGAAATTCAACATCAGGTTCTAGATTGGAGGGACTACTTCGACCACCACACGTTCCCTCTCTCTCGCCGGAACCCTAACCGGTGGCCGGATTTTCCGCCCGGTTACAGGGAAACGGTGGCGAGGTACGGCGACGAGATGAAGGCTCTGGCGCAGAAGGTGATGGCGTTGATTTCGGAGAGCTTAGGGTTGGGAGCGTCGTGCATTGAGGATGCTGTGGGTGAGTTGTACCAGAACATTACCATAAGCTATTACCCTCCGTGCCCTCAACCGGAGCTTACGCTTGGGTTGCAATCGCACTCTGATATCGGTGTTGTTACGCTTCTGATACAAGATGACGTTGGTGGACTTCAGGTCCTGAAGAAGGGTGATGGTGGTGATAGGTGGGTCACTGTGGAGCCTTTGGAAGATGCTATTCTTGTTCTCTTGGCTGACCAAACTGAGGTAAAGAAAAGAAAACATAAATAGAGAGCCTGATTTTGATGTTTTGATGTAGTGAAGTGTCATTCAATCGAATTATTGTATTTGCGTGATTTTTGAAGTAATAGATATGAGAGTGATTATATATGCTATTGTATGACTATCGGTGCTTCAGAATTAAACCCGCGAATAAAACAACCTTCTTAAGGAGTTGGGAGACTATTGCTTGAGTAGTCAAAATGAGGTAAAGAAAGAAAAACAAACATGATTGGGCCATGCTAATGTGCTATGATTCCTTAGGAGTAAATTCTTAGTTGAGTAATTCTAGGTAGTCAAAATCTTTTGAATTTAATTTGATGCATTGTAAAGATAAAATATTTTTACATTGATATTCAATCCTGACTTGGCGAGAAAATTTGACTCTCAACATAGTTGCTAGCATTAAGAGGGTAGGCATAGATAGAGTGCTACTATATGACCTGGAAGTCATGGATCTAAATTCAAATAGCTTCTTTGCTTCTAGGTAAGGTTGTAAACATCTATCTCTCTAGACCTTGTAGAAGTCTCGTGTATTGGGTTGTCTTTCTTTAGTTGACAGAATTTGTCATGATTCAAAGAGGGTAGCTGGATAGATTAAAGTAGTAAAAATAAGGGTTTTTTATGCCATAATAAAATGAAAAAAAAGTTATTATTTATAAAACTCCCCTTTTGCCAGATTAATTATTCTTCCTGAATTATAAGCATTGTTTGGTGTTCTGTATTCTGTTCTACAAGCCGCAGCTTATCAGTGGATTCTGATGATTTGTGATTTCTTTGATTTTCTGATAAATCATTCATTCATGAAGTTAAGGGTGTTGATAAAGTTGGTTTCATTTCAACAAGAAAGTATAAATATCGTGCAATCTTCTAATAGAAAATTCTTTTGGTTCCAGATTATAACAAATGGGAAGTACAAGAGCTGTGTACATAGGGCAATTACTAATCCTGATCGAGCAAGACTTTCTGTGGCAACATTTCATGACCCAGCTAAGACAGTCAAGATCTCCCCTGCTTCTGAACTGATTAATGAATCATCACCAGCTAAATACCGAGGTGTTGTTTATGGAGACTACCTATCATCATGGTATACCAAAGGCCCTGAGGGAAAAAGAAATATTGATGCTCTTCTGCTGGACTCTTAGGTTGGTGTGATTCTTCCTGCTCGTGGCTCAACCTTGTTTGATTCAGCTTTGTATGTTCTGGGTGAAAATTACTTAATCATGAAAAAGTCTGATATCAATATACCTGTTTTTATGGATGTTGGAATCAAACTCAAACTGAGAATAACATGAATTCGTGAATTTGAACAATAAATTACTCAAGTACCAGAAAATTTAATTATTGTGCAAGTGCTTCTCCCCATTTGATGATTGAAGTCCATATAGTGACTCCTTATTGAAATGAGCATCAAGAATTTACTTGAATGCAAGTGACAAGGTCATATCAAAATATACAAGCAACAGTTAAGCATAACTGAGAACCTAATCAATGTATACGGATTACAACTGAGGCAGCTTAAAGATGGCCTGGATACCTGCATGCGAAATTCATCATTTTTGTGCTAGCAAGTTCAATATATTAATCTCTTTGGGTTTGGTTTATAGATAGTTGACAGCTTATAGGTATTGCAAAATAATGAGGTTCTAAATGCTGCCAATGTATTTTTGTAATGCCTTCTCAATAATGACGAGACTGCCAGTTCCTATTGGTTTAGTAAGTCTGCCCATCTAATGCATGTGAGAACCTCTTCTTTAACAAGTTCCACCCCACCAAAATTATGAGAAAAGACAGCTTCTTCTTGTATTGCAGAATCAATTTAGCTTAATTATGATATTTATTTTGAAGTGTTTTAGACAAACAAGTTTTGTAGGATTAGATTAGGCATTTGACCTCTAATTGGTGTGAAATACATTATCTCTTTAAAGAGATTTCTTTTGCAGATATGTTGAGAGATCGGAAAACTCTCCTTCATTCATAATTTTTCCTCTCTTTGTTCTTACTTGGTTTTATAAAGAGGATCTCTTGTCCTCGTATCTAGTAGTATTAATCTTCTCTTCATCTTGATAAGGTTTTTGTTATATTTATATATATATATATAAAGATATTTAGTTTAAAGTAGAAACCTTTGGACAGGTTTTAGCCATTGCCCTGTTTTACAGTGTGCACTGATAATAGTTGTTTCTTTGTGGTTCAAACCGGTGTTCATGAACAAGTTGTGTCATGTGTGGTTTTGCGTGCATACTACAATTATGTATGCAAAAGAAAGACCTGTAAATCGGATATGAACATCACCGGCCACAGTTTGTCTACGAGCCATACTCCAAGTCCTTTGCAACTAGTTATATCCACACTGTAATGTGCTTTGGTACATACCACTTACTTGAAATAAATCACATTACGAAGTAAAACCTAGAAAGATTCATTTCATAAAGCTTCAACAAAGTTCTACATTTGTCGTCGACTGCCCAGCACAATTCTCCTCTTTTATTCCTGTTTTGCTCCAGAGGATTTGGGGCTATCATGCATCACATCCCTGGCTCTCATTCAAAACAATATTGCCTGTATGTAATAATTTATTTTGTATTAGAATTTCATTTTCAACACATGCTATAATACAACATTAGGGTCAATCTAATAACCAAGCTCGCACATTGTTGACCATGTTAGTGAGACGTTGCTGCTGTCCAATGTCCATGCACGACAGGCGGTCCTTCGCGGACTCTGAAGCAACCTCTCCACCTTTCAAAGCTGCTCCTTAACTGATTCCACGCCCGCCGCCCTCAGAGAACTTGTTGAGGTCCATGCTGCTGCCACCGGCAGTGGTTGGTGTGAAAAGGGTGCGGCTGAGGCCCTCTTAATGATGTGGTGGCACTACCAGTCATTGGGGTGGCAAGAGAAGGAGCCAGAAAACAAGTCGCTCTTGTTTTCTTTTTCCATTCATGGTTGATCTGCAGAAGGAATGTGGATGGGGAAGAACGAGATAATAAAGGGTCTCTTTACTCTCTTTTTCAGTTTTAATTTTTAAAATTTTACGGAGAAAATATTAAAAACTGAAAATTAAAAATTAAAATTTGTAGTTTTTATAATTTTTTTAATAAAATCTAAAAAATTAAAAATAAAAACTGAAAATTATTGAAAACTCAAACAAAATGGACTTTAACTTTTTTTAGAAAAGGATGTTTGATAAATAAATAGTTACCTCTTAAAGGTTCTCTGCGGTACCATAGTTATATTTAGTTTAAATTAGAAACATTTAAGTCAGATGTGATTAAGTGCACATTTGATATATTTTGACTATTTTGAAGGAAATAGTCACTATTTTTTTTCCTAATAAATAAATAGTCACCTATTTTTTAAGGGTATGTTTGTGAGTTAAAATTTTGAAGGAGAGAAGAGGAAAATGAAGGGTTTATAGTATAAAATTATACTGAAAATTCTTTATTTTTATCCTCTCCTTCAAATTCTCAACTTACAAACATATCCTAAGGGTTTTTTGAGATATCTTTAATTATAAGCTGTTTAAATTATAAAATATAAAATAAATTTATATGAATTTTTTTTATCATAAAATAAATTGATATAACATACATTAATAATCTTTTATTAATAACATTTTACAATCAGTACTATTATTGGTACATATATTTTCTACATTTAGATATTATTGAAATACTTAGGAGATCTCATATATATATAAGTAATTTTGAATTCCAATTGCATTATTAATGATTTTATCTTGGGGAAATTTTGAGAAATCATATTAATGACCGATTTTTTTTTATATTTTATTGATGAATTTAGGGAAAAGATTTCGTATTCATTTGTAAATATTTTACCATGTCTCCCATTTTGATTATGCAATCAAATCACTAATTGTTTATACATTATCCAGTAGCATCTAAAATGGTCAAACATATAAATGTTAAAAAATTTAATTTTAATACACTAATAACGCAAATTGTATAGTTTTGTATTATTAGTAAATATAATTAACTCTCAATTCATATACTTGAAAATTTATACAAATGGAGATATTTATTTTATTAGCAACGTAAATATACTCTTAATATATTATAATTAAACTCTTAAAATAAAAAGCATAAGATAAAAAGGTATTTTTTATTATATATACAAAAAAAGAATCCACGGGTAAGCAACAACCAAATTAGAATTCGCAGCAGCTTCCGCTGGTGACACCTATTTTTCGACACATTTATGGCTGAGAGTGTGACTGCTTGGTTTTCTAGTCTTAAAACACTTATCATGCCCAAAACGAGCATTGACTATTAATATTTGATAAAGACTTTTCTGTGTATTGTATATAAAGCCATATGTGCCAATTTCATATTCAGAAGCATCCTAAAGGGGAAAGGAGGAGAATTCATATCACCCATTGAGAAGTCAACGTTGCAATAGATTATTTGCCTTAACTTAACCTACCGCTACACATGGAACTTTAATAGAGGGTATTGAGAATTCAAGGTGGACCTTCAATGCATGTTCAATCAAAATTTCAATAACGCTCTCTATTTTCAAGTTGTCTCTATCTATGTTGTGTATCTATAGTACTGACATTAATATATGATCCGTTGACACAAAATGCGTGCACGCATTAAAATTCATAAGGTACTATACTGTTTGGTTCAATCAGTTGGGTTTTTTTTTTTTGTGTGGTATGTATTAAATCATTTTGAAGGAAAGAAAATAAATTGAGTGTAGAACAGAACCAAAAGAAATATGTGACCAAGAAGAGAGTAAGAAAACGGAAAAGGTGTGGGTTGTTTGTTAGGAATGCAATTTGAGGTAAGAAATGAGGGAAGAAAGCATAAATGAAAACGTGGAGGAGAGGGAAAATATTGACTTACTTGAGATTGATTTGGTATTGTTATAACTTTTTTTTTTTTATCTCTATTAAGTTCTTTAGACTCTCTAAAAGCGACTTTCAAGAGGCCATAATATAGTAAAAATTACTCTTAATAAAGAGAAATAATAATAATAATATTTAGTAAATATATTATAAAGTTGCTAATAGAATCCGATAACAATAATGAATATAGATATTAAAGCAAATAATTTTTACATCCATTATTATTAAATAGAGTAAAATTATATTAGTCTTTTAAATTTAAAAAAACATGAGTCAACTCTAAAAAATACTCCATAAGATACTCTCAAAAGTATCCATGCATAGTTTTTGAAAGTTAGGAGTAAAAATATCTTCATTTTTTTGTTTATTAAATAAAAAAGATTGATTTATGCGAAGTATCTCTTCAAGTGTATTACCAAACCAAGTCTTAAAATCATGATATTTCTACTTAATATTTTGGGTGTCAATTGATCACCCAAATCAAGGTATAAATAAATAGGAAATTTTTTAACATAGCTAAAAAATTGAATAATTATAATAAAAAGTGATAATACTATCATTTGGTTTTTCACTTATTTATACTCGAATTTTCAATGATCAATTGATACCTTAAAATTATGTACAAATAATATTTTTTATTTAGCTAACATGTTTTGCTAATAGTATAAATAAGGATGATTATCATTGTAATATTGTTTGATGAGTCTGATCACTTGCAACAGGGGTCTACGACTCATAGTCCAACAGTCTTGAGCATTTGTGTGTTTTTCTTAACAATGCTAAGAACAATAGATTAAATCAAATAACTGAGTTGATTGAACTGTTTTCAATTTGAATATTTTTCTTAATTTAATTATAAATTTAATTGGTTGAACAAATCAAATCATAAACCGAAGGTCTCTTTAGTTTAATTTCTAATTCAGTTTTTTCGAAACATTATTTTACTCCCGTGAAGGATTAGGAGTGACGTTAACACGGATTGTGTAAAGATGTGTGAAACTATTGAGCGTGTGTTGTTTATTGGCCTGCCACCTTTTTTAGTGAACGTGTTTCTCAATGCAATGCAAGTTGGAATATCTGGTAAAATAAAACTTGTTCAAAAGGGAAATCCAAGTACAAGCGCGTTAACAAGACATAAATAGATTTTTTTATGGCGGAAAATACACACCAGTTCGCATTGACATAGTCAACTTCTTAATCTCATTTACATTGACAATGCATGTATATATACATATATATATATATATATATATATATATATAATTTTTACACATTAAGAAAATTTTTATTATAACTTGAATAGCTTACATGCATGTAGACATAACATCACATGTATGAGTTTTATCTCTAGTTACAAGATTTTCTTCACATCTCACTAGAAATCATAGCTCTAATTAGATATTTAAGGAGTTTACTTAGCTACTATCTTTATTCAAGTTAGTTACTTAATCTGTTACAATAAGGTGGCTTTTACTGATAAGAAGAACTAATAAATTGTGGAAAAAGCCATTCTCATTAATTAGTCAAATATTAGAATTTTTTTATTTAGTACAAAAAGAAAATAAAAGAACGGAAGTGATGTCTATTCACTTTTCCTAGTGTGGTTTAAAGTCTGCCTAGGCTTCTTATTTCTAAAATTATTTATTCGGATTACACAATCTAACTCGTGACACTTGAGTTTGACCCTTTTTTGAGAACACCGAGTGCCTCCGTAACTTTGGCTCATTTGAATTGTGTGTAAGACTATTTTTTGTTGAGAAAGTACAAATATTATGCGGTCTTTTTCACAAGAATTGTCTCCCTTAGATGTGTTTAGTTGAAAATAAAAATTACGATAAAATTTATATGAATAAGTTTCATATAAAAATTACATATAAAATTTATTTATTTAATTTTTATCTTCACTTTTATTCGAATTCAAACACACCCTTAATATTATAACTCACGTAAGATCACAGTTGCATAATAACGCAATCAAACCTGTGTCCTTTGGTCATTTTAATATGCTGTAGAAGACAAAGTCAAACTTAAGAACTAAACCACATTGCTAGTAGTATGAACACACAAACAAAGACACAGTGTCCTCTTCATATTTGGATGTAACTGTAAGCTTCTAAGTTGGCTAAGAAACTAATGCAGTTCCAACTACAAAAGTCTCTAACAAAGCTGAGGAGGAACCAATGAATCAGGAAACATAGAGGAAGGATCCTTTCCCGGAAAAAGAAAAAAAAGTCCAGGTAAAAATTATCCAATTTGGTTAAGAATTTAATGAAACCACCTTAAAGTGTCCCATAAACCTTGATTTGAAATCCTTGTCATTTTAGTCTAAGTGTCTAACCAGGATATACAAGATCTCCACAAAACCTTACTACCAAAAGTTTCCACCTCTACTACCTCTCTCTTTCTTCGATTTTTGGCCTCAAAAGATATCCGAATCTGCTAAGTCCTTATCAAATATACTTCCAGCTAAAACTACATTAATACCCTTATTTCCTTCCCCTTTATGTTTTCATGTTCTGTTTTCCTTGTCTAAGCTTCATTTAAAGTTTCTCCTTAAGGGTTTTGTTTCTTAGACCTTATAATAAGTTCTTAGTTACCAGCTTCTACCAAATTGTTGTTCTTGTTTTGATTCTGGATTTTGTTTCATGCCTCAAATTGAAAGAACAATATTTTTCCAATCCTCATATTTCAGGCCTATAGATTAGTAAACTCAATCTTATAAAGCTATTGGGAATTTTCCTAACTTTATATTGTCTATGCCACCACACAAGGATAGAGCAGCACCATGGTGATAAAAGTTTCCCTTGTCCTTGTGCTCCTTTCAATTTTCTTTGCCAGTTTCAAGGCATACACTGATGTTGATGATCAAAACACTCACAACAATGATCTTGCTCTCACCATCTCAGAATTCTCCAACTTCATGAGCTTTAATGCCATTTCTTCCACAAGAAGTTCTGGTTGTAACAAGAAAGCCAAGAGTTCAGAATCAACCGGGCAGGCGATATTAAATAAGGACGAAGATGGAGATCCTGCCATATCAGCAAAGCCTCATAAACGAACCGCACAGCTACACCTCAAGCGCAGGTCAATAAGGCCAGGAAATGAGCCTAAGACATATATAATGGACTCTACAATCAAGGATTTGGTCAGAATTCAGACTCTCCATAGAAGAGGCATAGAGAAAAAGAACATAAACAGCATGTCAATGTTGCAAGAAGTCAAGGAGCAACCCCAGCAACAATACAAGCCTGCTGTTGCTTCTATAGCATTGTTGGAATCTTCTAAAGATGAGTTTTCAGGTAACATCATGGCAACCTTGGAGTCTGGTGCCTCTGTTGGCTCAGGCGAGTACTTCGTAGACATGTTTATTGGTACACCTCCTAAACATGTTTGGTTGATACTTGATACTGGCAGTGACCTTAATTGGATTCAATGTGATCCTTGTTATGATTGTTTTGAACAATATGGACCTCAGTATGATCCCATTGACTCTAGTTCTTACAGGAACATAAGCTGCCATGATCCGCGCTGTCAACTGGTTTCCTCGCTGGACCCTCTCCAGCCTTGCAAAGTTGAGAACCAGACATGCCTTTACTTCTATGACTATGGAGATGGCTCAAACACAACAGGAGATTTTGCATTGGAAACATTTACTGTGAATCTCACTTGGCCTAATGGGGAGAGAAAATTCAAAAAAGTTGTCGATGTAATGTTTGGTTGTGGTCATTGGAATAGAGGCCTTTTTCATGGTGCTGCTGGACTGCTAGGACTTGGAAGGGGACCGCTTTCCTTTTCTCACAGCTGCAGCCTATTTATGGCCACTCATTCTCTTATTGTCTTGCTGACATATTCAGCAACACAAGTGTTAGCAGCAAGTTGATCTTTGGGGAGGACAGGGAGCTATTGAACAACCCCAATTTGAACTCCACTTCATTGCTTGATGGAAAAGAAAGCCCTGATGACACATTTTACTATCTTCAGATAAAATCCATCATGGTTGGTGGTGAACTGCTTGATATTCCTGAACAAACTTGGCATTGGTCACCAGAAGGTGCTGGTGGTACAATCATTGATTCAGGCTCTACCTTGACCTTTTTCCCTGGACCAGCTTATGATGTAATTAAAGAAACTTTCAGGAAGAAAATTAAGCTTCATCCAGTTGTTGTAGATAATTATGTCATGGAAACTTGTTACAATGTGTCAGGACAACAAGAAGTGGAGGTGCCTGAGTTTGGGATTCATTTTGCAGATGGGGCTGTGTGGAATTTCCCAGAAGAGAACTACTTCTACCAATATGAACCAGGTGAAGTTCTTTGCTTGGCAATCTCAAAGAATCCTCACTCTCCTCTCACAATCGTGGGAAACTTGCTGCAGCAGAATTTTCACATTATGTATGACACAAAGAACCATAGGCTGGGATATGCCCCCCTGAGGTGTGCTGAGGTTTAGCATCATATTAGCATTTTAGAATTGGAATAGATTCTGCTAGTGGGGTCAAGATTGGCTCATCTGGTCGATCTTATGTTCAAACATTGGTTTTGATTTGGATTCAATTACTCAGTTTTCGAGTGGCTGGTCGTATTTTTATATTCCCTCAAGTTAAATTTTTCATGTACAAAAAAATAAAAAGAAAAAGAAATGGAATAGATTATTGTGTTTTGACTCTATTTTCAAGTTCAGATAATTTATTTAGGATTGCAGGAAACAGCAAATTGTATGCATTTTCACTCAAGATAAAGGAATTACAAGATTTATTTTTATGATCTTATATCATATATGTATCAAATAGATAGTTCTCTATAGTTATAGGCAATGTGGGGTGTTGATTAAACACCATATATTTGCATCATGCTAGAAGATATTCATGGGTAGACGGCAATCGTTAGGTGTTTGACCAATACTCTAGTAAATCCGAAGTTACGAGCACAAGTCAATTTAGTAGGTAGGTACTTGACATGAAAATTATAATGACATAGTTGAAATTCCCTACTAGTATTTAACAACCTTTGAAGCTCCAAGCAAAAAATTAGTCTCATTTGGTGAGCATTATAAAGACAGCTTTTATTCTTTTCGCATTTAATATTGTTGTCGACGCAACTTCCATATCAGCTTTCTGTATCATATATTGGTTTTAACACACGATTGTTGTTTTACAAGATGGGGAGATTCTTTGCTTTCAGAAATTCTGTGAAGTAACCATTCTTTTATAGGAAGTAATTAACACCTGTTCGGTTGGACTTGGAGCATCTCCAACAAGAGTATCACTTTGGATCCTATTTTTCCCATTTTTTGCTATATCAGTGCTATCTAAAGATGGGATCTATTTTTTTTCCGGCGAAAGGAGTAGACTTTCTTTTGGTTTCTCAAGATATTTCCCATCAGGAGTCTATCTAGAGATTTCATAGGGGTCACAACTTGGAAAACTCAAGATTACTGATTAAAGGAAGGGAGCATCTACCACTTCAACTGACCATATGTTGATATGAAAGGGGTAAATTTTAATCTAAACTTTAATTCCATGTGACTAAAATTGTAGTAGAAAAAATCTGCTATGAATCATAATCGTAATTATTTTCTTCTTATTTATTGGTCATAAAATATATTCAAACCGAGATGAAGAATATGATCATTAAAGGTGCCCTTAAAGCCCTTCACTCTCTATTGTTTTGTTCAAATTGACCCCACTCAAATTATGTTGCCGTGTTTGCTTTGAAATTGCAATATCGATGAAAAAATAAATTAGTGCATATTAGGGTTTTAGATATTTCTTTATCTATCAATTCGAAGTTTTTAGGGTTTTAATTACGTGTCTATTTAAAATACTAATATTTTTTTTGGTAATATTTTAAAAACTAAAATAGTATTCATATTAGTCTTTGAGAGATATCGTGATAAGTTGGACTAAGAAATATAGTATTAGTGAAGTTAGCGGAGTCACATTTTGAAGATAGGGATAGATTTGTCAAATTAGCTTATTTTATAATATTATCAATACCATTTGTTATACTTTTTTTGGGGGGCCATGATGTATTTATTATACTTCTCAAAATGTGTCTACTTTTTTGGGGTCAGACTGATGTGTGTAAATCATTGAAAGAGACGGTTTGGGTTCAAAATGCTACTTGGATGCCGTGTTTTGGACTACGGAGGCCAATCAAAATGAGTGGGGCATTAATTAAGTAGAAAGTTAATTTTATAAAAGTAGTAAAACTATGCATGCAAATCATCTCTCATATGGTAAAGAAGTTTTACATAATATCTATCTTAATGTGAAGTGAAATTCAATAAAATAATAGAGTCAAAATATATATATATATATTCATATATTTCTAACAGATTGATCAAATGGTGGAGGCAAATGCCCCAACCTTTAATAAATAGATTTGTCCCTTTGTGACAAAATGTTTTGGAACAATGAATTTTTTTGGGTGAGGGATTGCCTTATTCATACTTTGAAAATTTTGCACTTTAGGTCAATTTTTTGGGTGATCTTGTGATTTTGAAAATGTAAATGTAAAATATTCTGGGTCACTTTTGATATTAAACGAATTTTTTTGTGAATTGATCTCTATTGTTAATCAATTACAATTTTAATGGCCAAGATGCAATGTTTATAGTAGTTCTCAACTTATGAAGATCAATATAGGAATTCCCTAAGCCTGGCCTCCCCAAATGATCTAAACTCAAGTTTAGCCAAAATTAGCAGGGAGAATTTTTCACAAAAAATAAAAATTGGTTAGTCATAATTAGTTCAAGGCAATGCTTTAACCATCATCTGACCTACGCTTCATGTGCACTTTTCCTTACATTCAATTGTCAATAAACTCAACTATTGTTTTTCGAGCCTAATATACTGAAGAAGATTAAGTATAGGCCCAATGCAAAACCGAATCAAGCCCACCCGGGCACGGACGAGACGGGCGGGGAGTGTGGGACAGGTTTCACGAGTTATGTATTAATTAATATATTGTGCCAAACAAGTCGTAACACAAGCCATATAATTGAAGGAAAAATATAAAGAGCCATGAATGACGAAATGGATAATGATAAAAGATGCAACGCATGAAAGTGGGCCCCACATTCACGATTGCTGTTTAAGTGTCACCTTTGCAGGAAGAAAGAACCAGTTGGGACAAGTGCAGTATAGTGATAAACTGAGTGTTCCTTAGGGCTCATCCGTCCATTCAATAGCCGCTGCAACCACTCTCCCTCTCTCTCTCTCTCTCTTTCTTCATCTCAGGTATCCCTTTTCTCTCTTCTTTCTCATTAGATCTCTTTCATTTTGTTGTTTCTTTTGTTACTGTTTAGAGGCATCGGCACTTATCTTTGTGAGATCAAAGTTTGAATCTTTATTCATGAATCAGCTCAAAGATCATTGCTTTATCTCATTTTGTCATGTGGGGTTTTGTGTTTTGGTGGTGTCTTACCATGTTTATTCTGTGATCATCTATTTTGGCTTTTTGGATTTTATATTATTCAAGTTTTTTTCAATTGATTTGATGATTGAATTCCATAGCTTCTGTGTCTGTTTCTTTTTTTTTTATATTGGTTTTCTTTTATTTTTCAGCTTCTAATAAGATATTGAAGAGTTTGCTTGATTGAAATTAAGTAAATGAGATGGATCCTAATGTTTGAGGCTATTCGTTGAAGATTAGACAGCTTAAAATAATGTTTGTTATTATTTTATTATTTTATTTTTCAGCTTCTAATAAGATCTTGAAGAGTTTGTTTGGTTGAAGTTAGGTAAATGAAATGGATCGTAATGTTTGAGGCTATTGCTTGAAGACTAGACAGCTTAAAAATAATGTTTAATGTTTTTGTTCATTGCAAGATGACAAAATTCTAATGGGTGTAGTGTATAATCTCTATGTCTACTTGACTGTTGAAAGGAAAAAATGCAAGGAGGATTCCGTGTGTTTTTGTCACAAGGGAATGTCATCAAGAATGCTGTTTTGCAACGAATCCGCATGGTGAATTCCCCCTATTTCAGCCTGCTGTGTTTTCGCGGTTCGAGTCATCGGCTGCACCTGCTCACATGGAGGAGCATGGTTTTGAGAGTGCAACAATTGCTGATATCTTGAAAGCAAAGGGAAAAAGTGCAGATGGCTCCTGGCTGTGGTGCACCACAAATGATTCTGTTTATGATGCTGTTCAATCGGTATACGTATTCGATCATTATCGCAATTGTTACTGGAATTTAGACAGTGTAGCGGCTGGTGTTTGATGATTTAAATTAACATCCATTGCAGATGACCCACCACAATGTGGGAGCGTTGGTGGTTGTGAAACCTGATGAGCAGAAGTCAATTGCAGGAATCATAACAGAAAGAGGTATCAGATTATGGATGCAGATGTTTAGAGAAATTGATTTTGGGTATCTAGTTGGGTCAGGAACATTAGATATGAAGGAAAACCAACATTGGTGGTCAATGATGCTAAGGATTTATCTAGTGAGTTAGAAAATTTTGATGGAAATTATAGAGAAATGAGGCTGAAATTTCTAATTTATAGAAGCAAGCACAAAAAGGGGAAACTACGGGTCTGTTTGCTCTTAGAAACTGTGACATTGTTTTCATTTTGTTATCTATTTTCAGGATTTTGTGAAGGAAATAATGCATTGTTTTCAGTCTATTTCTTGTTTTCACTGCATATTTTACAAAATCCTGAAAATAGAAAACAAAATGAAAAGAGGAAATGCTTAGAAATGCTTTTTGAAACTAAATAGGCCCTACTTTTCTAAAATCTGTTCCATCACTTTCTCCTACGTTGCTATCTAAGTCCTAAATTTCCCTTAAAGTCATAGAGAAAAGACTTTTGGTGAGATCTATTGTGTTGTAGTAGGTTATCCAAAGCTAAGTCATTAATGTGTGCATTAATGATCACCAGCAAAATGAGACTGTCATGACTGAAGAGTCAATCCGTGGAAATACAAGTTAGATAGGAGAAGCAAATCAACTATCTAAAAAATAACATGGTATAATGCAATAGGGAAAATTGCATTAATGTGTATTTGGAAACAGTTGAGCAGTCCAATACACACACACACACACGGATGGATCCATTCATAGCATCATAGGGGGACATGCCCCCCCCCCCACTAAAGTTTGTTTTTTTTTTCTTCAAAGGTATATATATATATATATATATATATATATATATATATTTTGCCTCCATTATTTTATTAAGTTTGACCTCACAATAAGATAAAAATTATGTGAAATTTCTTCTTATGCATATATATTGTCTTTGCTCCCCATTATCTAAATTTTCTGGATGTCACTGTGCACACACAGGGAGCAATGAAAGTGAATTACATTTGTCACTTGATCATTGATACTCAAATTTTGTCATCCTGTTATCCAGATTACCTCAGGAAGATTATCGTTCAGGGAAGATCATCCAAATCCACAAAGGTTGGGGATATTATGACTGAAGAGGTATAAGCTGTTTTCCTCTATTGTTATAGGAGAATATCCTCTGCTTGTGGCACTTGCTTTTCCCATTTATGCATTTATGTTTTGGAGAATTTTATGTTTCACCTAATTAGTGGTCCCCCTTGTCCAATGGTCCTATGTTTATGTTGGATCAATTTGGATGCAGAGTTTGGTAGTCATTGATACTGCCGGTTGAGTTGGCCACCAGAAATTATGAGAACCATAAAAACCTTACTTGTGTGTCTTCAATTTAACCATTTAACGACACCAAATTTTTTTATTTTGGTGCTGCAGAACAAACTTATCACAGTCACACCTGACACCAAAGTTTTGAAGGCAATGCAACTGATGACAGGTATTCAATTGTTCTTAAGGAAGAAATTGAAGTATTCCATATGACTAGACAGAAAGGGGGGCAAAAAAAGAGAGCGCAAAGTCCCAAATTGGTCCTTGATGAAAACATCACAAGATAACTTTCTCCCTAAGAAAATGTAAACCTTCAGCATAGTCCATGAGAATTAAAAATGTGGGTCAAATTATTCCTTGTAAGGGACAGATTAGTCCTTGGGAAATGTTTTCCAACCAACACATTAGTTCCCTGAGATTTAGTGACATTCACCCCAACTCCTCTCTATCTGTAAAATCTGCTTTGGAAATCTCTGAATTTGTGAAATCATTACACTAACCTCTCATGACTTTGTAAAATTATTACACTATCCTCCCCTCTATTGTATATTGAACAATACATCAGGGGAGCTCAGTGCCACCCAGGGAGTCGGGTTAATTTCATCAAATCTTAGGAAGGTCAATGTAATTTAGAGGTTTACAAAAATAAAATAAAGGAAGATAGATCAAATAAGGCTAACAATTCATGTTCCTTACCCTCCTTTTTTTCAAATTTTTTTCAGATAACAGAATCAGGCACATCCCTGTCATCAATGAGAAGGGAATGATAGGCATGGTGTCCATCGGAGACGTGGTTCGCACCGTGGTGAGTGAGCATCGGCAAGAGCTTGACCGTCTGAACGCCTTCATACAAGGAGGTTATTAGAGGATGATGAAAGGGTCCCTCATGAGGTGCACTCAAGTTGACTTTGGATTATGTAATAAAGCTTTTGAGTGCTTGTAAATATGTTACGATGGCCCTTGGCCATCGTCTTGTTTGCTTTAAACTGTAATTTGGGATTTCGGATTTTAGCAGACATTAGTACTTTGGAGCAGCATGTTAATAATTGCTGGAATGCTATTTGAAATTTTTATCATGCTATGCAAGCTGTGTTGTGGCATTGTTTGGTTTGGACTTTGGATTGATGCTGACATGTTTCCCAAATTTGGCATTATCGAGTTGGATAATCGGATCCATAATTAACTTGGTTAAGCATGTGTTTGGATGTGATTTTATATTTTTTTAAAATGTACTTTTTTCTCAAAAAGAAATTACCTTTCATATATTTTTATAATTTTTTTAAAAAATAACTAGAATCTCTAAAAAATCTGCCTTGAGCCTCTTTTTTTTCTTTGTATAGAATCTAAAAAGAATAGTTTATGAAAGATCAGTTTTTAATTTTTTTTTAATTATATATAAAGGCCTTGTTTGGATGTATTTTTGATGATGGAAATCACTTTTTTTAATAAAAGCACTTTTTGTATTTTAGATTAATTTTTAAAAACTAATTTTAATCTCAAAAACCAGTTTATATATATATATTTTTGAAACCTAAAAATAGTTTATGGATAGAATTGGTTTTATACTTTTTTAATTATATAAAAAACTTACCTCTCATAGTTAATATTTTTAGAATCAGAAACAAACACAAGAATAAGTTTCATTATATTTTTTTTTTCCAAAGATGAAATAAATGCATCCTAAATCAATTTTGGCATTAAAAAAGAAAAAAACGAAATTGTTAGAATGATCTCAAGCAGAGGCAGAATAAGTGGAGGTAGACTACGAAACTCGTGTCTAGACAAAATCATTGAAAACGACATAGACTATATTTATAAAATATAATACGTGATAGGGTGCAATTGAAAATGACTTCGATTACAATATTTTATTTATTAGTATAATTTTTCATAAGGTACAATGATGTTACAATGCTTAATGATGCTGTTGAAATTCTTGAATGTAGTTCTGCAGTATAGTTTGCACGTGGTTGAGAAACTGACTATAGGTAAGGAAAAAAACTACTCGGATTTTCACCGAGGCAAATAAGTACAATATTTAAAATGTATATTGTTATTCTATCAATTTTTTTGTTTGCATGACTTCGGCAATGAGTATGAGAGTGGACTGTATTGATTGATGTAATAATATATAATTATATGATAAGTACAAAATTTCTATACAATATCCATCCTTAAAAATTAAATCTAAAGGAAAATAAAAAGAAGCATAAATATATGATATAACGTTCAAGCAACGCTTAGCATTGGTCTTCATAAATTAACGGGAAATAAGCAAGTGTAGCAAAAAAAATGAAAAACAATAGACTGAGGGATTAATGAAGGTAACGACTTCACTTTAGTAAAAGCTGTACGTCTATTTCTAAGACAATATCAATAATCTTATAAGATTGATTTCTATGTACTGATAGTATAAGTTTTTTATACTGTTATTTAATTATGTATTGTTAAATTAGTAGAAATGGTTAAGTTTCTCATATTCATTAGTTGAAAAGTTATATAAATGAGATAATTTAATTTGATGATAGTGTAAACAAGTTTTACACTTTAAGTGCATAAAAATTAAACTCTAATATTATTTGAAGTTTCGAACATTGAATCAGTGTCTTATTTGGACATCCGTGATATTTTGGATATTCAAGTAGCATTATTGATGTCCAAAAATGTTATATTTTTCTACTATTAACTAAAACATCCTTTTAGAAATTCCAAACTATGTTATATTTATAAATATTATTTGGATTTATCTAACCAATACTCTAAGGAGTTAAAATGAAAATTTTCACATTCAGAGGTAGGGGTTTTGTATTTTTTAAGTATGAGATCCATTAAAAAAGAAACTTTAAAATTTACTTTCTCAAATATTCTTGAGTACTAGGGCATTGATTAAAAATACCCATATTGTTTTGCACCCTTAGGCCTCGGCAAATAATAGATATTGATATTTATTTTTACCTTATTATCATTACAATACAAAAATAATGAAAAAAATGGTGTATACCACATTAAAGTAGTCAAATTTAGACATCAATTATATTTCTCAATGTTCAAAATAATATTGATTATAAATTTAAATATATTGTCAGTATAAATTTTTTTTATAGTATGATGCAATCACATACTTATATTTGTATTTTAATACGGGTTAAAGTAGGCTCTTACTCTTTAAACATTTTGAAAAAAATTATATAGGTTTCTATATCTTGAAAGTTTGTTATTGGGTCCTAAATGCTTTTAATTTGTTGTCATATCAATGTTTGCTAATGTTTAGTGATCTAATAGTAATGGTAATATCTTGACATTTCTTTTCAATTTAATAGTTATATAACATTTAAGATATTATTTTATAATATTTTATTTCATCTTTATTTAAAAACTTAATTACAAATATGTGTTGTTTGTTAGTTTAGTTGGTCTATATACATAGTTTTGTACACCAAAAAAAAAAATACAAATGTTTCATAAGTTGCAGAAATTAAATTACAATTTTTTAAAAATATTAAAACTTAATTTTTAAAAAATTAAGTAACTAACAAATTAATTTAACCTTTAAATACTTGAACGGATCTCATGTGTTGCATTATGTTGTATCGATAATAGCAGAAGTATCTGGGACAACACAAATATGACATTGACACATTAGTATAATACGTATTTGTATGAGTACTCCACTATTTCCAAATATTGGTAGTCGATTGGAGGAGCATTTTACCGCAGTAACGACACAAAACCCTCAAATTCGTTAAATTTTGTTTAGAATAAATTGGCCCTCCTAAGAAAAATAAAAAAATATTGTGTACTCACTTAATTTAGGATACTATATTGACTCATTTTTTTATCTATTATTGAATAGAATATGAACTCTAATTAAATAAAATTTACACTTCATCCAACGTGGATAAGAAGTTAGTGACACGATATCCTTTATTATCACGTTAATATAAATAATATAACTAAAAAAAATAAAAAAAGTCAATCCTCATTAATTTTAAACGTCGAATAAATTGATCCCTAAAAAAAAAAGACAAATTAATATCTAAGAATCATAAAAAAATATCAAATTAATCTCCATAAGATGAATTAACTGACTTGTCTAACCACAAGGTCCATGTGGTGAAGGCACCTTGTCTCTTAATCATGTGATCAGGGTTCAATCCACACTTATGGGAATGAGCGCTTCGTGGTAGTCGTTTGGCTTCTTGGGAGAGCTTCCGCGTTAGGGGATTAGTTATTATTATCGTGGATACTCTAATTTCGATAAAAAAAATTTAACTAACTTGTCTAGTATTTTTAAGACTAAAACCTCAAACTGGTCCTATAGATTTGAATTGGAGGACAAATTAGTTTCTTAAATTTTAAAAATTTCAAATTGGTTCTCACATTTCAAAAAAGGGACAAATTAGTCCCCCTGTATAGTTAAAAAGGAGGATAAATTGGTCCCTTTACACTGGACAAAACTGTAGGGAGAACCAATTTGTCCCATTTTTTGAAATGTGCAAAATTTGAAATTTTCAAAATATGAGGGACTAACTTATCCTCTAATATAAATTTGAGAGACTAATTTGGATATTTAATCAATTTTTAATTAGCAAAGATGCTTTTAGATTTATTTTTGATTAAATACCCAAATTAATCAATTTGTATCAATAGACAAGTTAGTCTCTTAAATTTTAAAATCTCAAATTGGTCCTCGCATTTAAAAAAGGGACAAATTGGGTTTGTTTCATTTTTAACTGTATGGAAGAATTAATTTATCTCCATTCTTAAAATGTGAGGGATTAATTTTAGATTTTTAAAATTTTGGGATTTTAGTCTTCTATTTTTTAGAAGATCAATTTGTTTGATTTTTTTTTTTTTTCACGGAGGAAGCAATTTGCGGGGTTTTGTAATAATAATAATTTAACCAATGATAAGCCAATGACCAATGTACAGAAAGTCAGTAAAACACCACAGAAGGACAGAGTGAATGTATAGTAAAGGGAATCTAATGTATAATGAAGGGAAGAGAGTGATAGTCACTCTCTCTCTCTCACTCCCTGTCACTGAATCTCAATAAGCAAAGCAAGAGAAGAGTCTCTTGTATGGTTGCGTACGAATGGCAGCTTAGCATTTTACACATTCTTCTCCTTCCCTCTCTCTCTCTCTCTCTCTCTCTCAGGTTTCTCTCTCTCTTTCTCTCTCTAAAGTTTCAACCTTTAATTGAATGCTGCTTTGAGTAGTTATGGGTACCGCCAAATTCCTTTTTTTTTTTTGTATTTTTGTTTAATTTTCCTTTTTTCTGCTTCACTATTTCTTCTTTTTTCAGCTATTGATTTTCATTTCTTTGCCTAAGCTCTTCTGTAGTTCTGGTTGTTCTTTGTTTAAGCAGTGGCACTTTGTGGCTTTTGATGTATAGATACTGTTATTATCATCATTGCTGTTATCATTTGTGATCAAAATTGCCCTTTTCCCTTTTGTCCTATTTTGATGTTTTTCTCTGATGGGGTTTGTTTGTTTGTTTTCCAAGAAAATAATGTTCAACTGGGTCAGCTTCTGGTGAAATGAAAGTCATATGTAATGGACAAAAACTGAAAATGACTATTTTATGACCCTTTCTCTTTGTAGTTACGTTTTCTATGGATGGTGGAGTTTTTATTTTTTTATTTTGTATTAATTATTAAGTTATTATATTTCAATAGATTTATTATTAGTGTTTTTGATGCAGTTTGATCTGATTTAGTGATTTTCTCAAGGAGGAGATTGAATGGCACTTACGGTTTCTTCTGGTTTCTCGGCTGGTTCTGTTTTCTCTTATGACTTTGCTAGTCAAAGAAAAGAAGTTCAATGGCTGGCATCTGTGTTCACTGGCATCATCTTCTGTGTTATTGTAAGTCAAGTCAAATGAATTGTTCATGAATTTATGAGTGGCTTTTTTTTGTTGCAAACGTCTCATTAAAATCAAACTACGATTTTCAAGTGTTGATGGAGGAGGCAGAAATGTAGAAATATTGTTTTCATAATCATCAGAAGGAGGAGAATTTCTTTTGGTGGTAGATGTATTCCTTTTCTTGATTTGAACTTGGTTAACTTGTACAAAGGATCAAACAGAAGAAATATTAAGGAATGGATATTCTCCAAAATTCAAGATCTGTATATTCGTGTGCATTTTTGTGGTGAAGATGTTTGTAAAGGCTTTGTATAGGATGCAGGATCAAGTGGGAAGTTTTGGGGTATCCTTTGCCTGAAATTGAAATAGGGTTTGCTCTTGTTTGGGAAGAAATATTTCTTTTTGGTTGCTCTGTTAGCTACTTCAGTTCAAAGAAATACAGTATTGGTCTTGTTCTTAAGTATTTTTCTTTTATTCTGTAAATAAATTTCCATAGATGATGACACCATTCCTGTAACAATTCCAAAGAAAAATTTAAGGTGCCACTAATTGGCAAATGATTTGATTAAGTCATCAACATAACAATTGAAGATGATATTTAGCTACACTGTGTAACACCTTTACTACATCCTCATAGTTTTTCTATATACTTAATATTTTGAACTTCCAGTGACTGAGTGTATATTCCTTTATGGCTTTCATGTCCCATTGGATTTGGACTTACTAACAGCCCAGAAAGTCTAAGTTACTGTGTCTTGGTCAAGGATGACATCAGCTTCAAATATTTGTTATTGTAGCTTCAAATCCTGAAGTCTTCACTGTTTGATTATTTGAGTTGATGAATTAAGAATGAAATCAAATGCTAAACCTTTCGGTTTATGTAGATACAACAAGTGTGCCTTCAATCCGTTTTCAATTTGTTCTTCTCGTTAAATACATGTCCACTTTTATGTGAGTGAGGATATAATGCAAAAAAAATTGTAGTTGTAACTCATACTAAGATTATATTTGGATCAGCTTATTGTTTAGGTTAAAACAATTTATAATCAAAAGGTTTCTGAGACAGCTTTTGAAAAATAAAAAATGACTATTTCCCAAAATAATCAGTTACCAAACATGAAATAAGATTACTTTATCTAACAATGTTGAAAATTGTTTATCTTCTTGAAGGTTTATGGATTGACTGCTATTATGAGTTCTCTATTGTTCACGGGATATGGCAAATTGAGCAGTGTACAGAAAATGGAATGGAATAACCGGTAAAATCCCTTTGCATAATGATTTTAATTATTGATTTTTTATCCATAATGGATTTTTTTACTTGAACAATAACACATTTCATAATGCAGGGGATTCTCAACATTTCATGCTCTTTTTGCATCATTTGTATCTTTTTATCTCCTTATGTTATCAGATCTCTTTAGTGAGGATTCACATGGAGAGCTAGTTGTTAATAGATCATCTACTTTCTCAAATTCAGTATTGGGGGTAAGTTTTTGTTTTTGACAGAAGTTGATTTTACATTTTATAGCAAGGTGAAATTTGTTAATTAGTAGCAGTGTTAGGGATAAGTGTGTTATACATAGCTGTTTATGGTTCAATAGAAAAGGTGGCCTAGTGCACAAGTCTCCTTACCTATTGGGTCTGGGGAGTGTGTATGTATGCAACCTTATCCGTGCAAGTGGAAAGGCTATTTTCAAGATATGAATTTGCAACCCTGTGTCACAAGATAACAACCTTTTCGTTGCAGAAAGGTTCACCCTATAGCTGTTTATGATTCAATATTCATTAAATTTTATTTCTTAAGCTTCTTGAAGAACCCAGGAGAAAGGACAGTACCAAAACAAGAAGGCACTTTTTGCTTAGGCTTTAGTTCTTTCAATAATGAAGTTCCCTCTTTCTTGTGGAGCATCCATTTTTAGGTTGTGTAGCTCTTGTGAGGAGTGCAAGAGGCCTACAAAAGCATTTTCCGCTATTTAAAAAAGATTCTTGTTTACACATGGTACGCCACTCAGTTGGGCAGTTGGCATTGTGAACAGTAGAAAGTATATTGCATGTTGGGGCCCAAAATTAGAAATGTCAAGCCAACTTTTAGTTACTTGGTCCGGTGCACTCTCTGATGGTGCAATCTTTAATGTCCTTTTTCTCTTATGCTTTAATGTTATTGCTAAGGATTATTAAAACACTAATTGTCCAATTGGGTTATTTGTTCGTTTTTTTTATTTTTTTCTTCCTTTTACAGATTTCTATAGGTTACTTTCTAACAGATCTGGCAATGATTCTTTGGCATTTTCCAGCTTTAGGGGGTCTTGAATATGTAAGTTGAAAACATATTGTTTCTTGCTATACATGATGTATTATATGATATCGGATGATGTGTTTTTTTTTTTTTTGGCTCATTTTTACTTTCATGATGCATTGAACTCAATATCCAAGTTATGTGATTTAGAAGTGGCAGACCAATCTCATTCATTTAATTCAGGTTCTGCACCATGGGCTATCCATGTTTTCAATTATCCAGTCTTTGCTAAGCGGTCAAGGACTGATCTACATACTAATGGTTCTTTTCTCTGAGAGCACAACTCCTTTCGTAAATCTAAGATGGTAAATCTGTTCTACTGAAATCCTTTTGCTTTTATGTACATTTGGATATTGATTTATTACTTTAATTACATATATACACAGGCACTTGGATGTTGCTGGTCTTAAGAGCTCCAAACTTTACATTTGGAATGGCATTGCATTGTTCTTCGGGTGGTTGGTACTGTCTGACATACTCTTGATCTCAACTATAGTTCTGCTATAGTGCTATCTTGAATTACTTTGTGTGTGATAGGTTTCATGAGTACCTTAAGGAATTGCTTATGGCCATGTGTGACTTTAATTTTGGTGCTTTACTTTTGTAATTTTCTCTTTAGATTCGTGTTATTCAGGCTAAAGGTGCAAGTTCGAAAGTAATGGTGACAAAATAATTAAAAGGGATAGTCAAAAGTGTTCTGACAAAATGAAAAATGCATGTTGAATGCCTGTGTATGAATCCCTATGGAGACATTTTTCCTCATTTTTTTCTCTGAAAATAAAGTTCACAAAATGTTTGGGTGACTCACTTGACTACTTGACTACTTGACTATTGAAGGCTTCTAAAAGAGCAAACACCATTATATTAGGTAGGTTATTTATAGTGCCTAGAATACAAATATGATAATGATATATGGTTTTCTATGTCATTCAGCTAAGAAACACAGCATGCTTTGAATACAGATGGAAAATGAGTCGTTTGATTCAAAATAGATGTAAGCAAGGGCATCAAACTTTGCTGTGACCTTTGACTTGCGAGGTTTCTTTGTTCGAGAAGTGAAAATATTAATTTTTAGGTTGAACATGTACAAATAATGGGTCGCATAAGATCCAATTAGGACACATGTAAACAGCATCGAAATTTTTAATGGAAGTATCTAACTATTTTTCTTGGTAGTTCTTGTTACAGGTCTTAATGAGCTTAATTCCTTTATATTTTTTTTGTGCTGCAGGTTGCTAGGATTTTCCTGTTCATGTTCTTATTTGTACACATGTGGATCCATTTTGATGAGGCAAGCATTTCTGTGTATTTCTAGTCACACATAACTTCACACTTCCCCCTCTAGTTGTCATTTCGTGAATGAATCCAAACTTTTCTTTTTCCAATTTCAGGTCAAGCAGATCTTCCCATTGGGTTTTTACAGCTTGCTTTTGGTGCCTCCTGTGTTGTCTATGATGAATGTATTTTGGTTCTGGAAGATTGCCAAGGGCATGGTGAAAACTCTTTCAAAAGCAAAACATAGCAAGTGAGCCTATTACACGCCCAACCATGGTAACCTGATGCATGAGATGGCCATTTAATTGATTTAGTACAGTTGCAACCAAATATTTAATTTGTAAGATTCAGTACGGTTGTATGTAGTATATTTGGCATTGCTCAATGCCTCAATTGAATATAATTTTGGTGACTAAATTCATTCTGAATCATTGCATTCTAAGGGTATGTTTGGTTTGGGGTAAAATTGGGGTATAAATTTTTCATAGATGAGTTCAGTGTAAAATTACACGCACTTTATCCATAAAAAATTTACCCTTATTTTACTTTCTAACCAAATATATGCTAAGTAATAATAGGGATTTAGCCTTGACGCAACATAAAGATTGCTACCTTTTGGCTTGATGGTCATGGGTTTAAATCCTATGAATAGCCTTTTAGCTTGTGAGAGTAAGATTGCATATATCAATCACAACATTAAAAAGAGGACATTGAAAGCAAACTTAGGTTATTCTGATCTATTACTGTTCCCAAATAGAATCATATAATCAAGTGTTCTAATTTAAATTTCCGTAGAATTTTTTTCTTATTAGAACTGCAACAAATATTCTCATGTACAATTATGAATTCCAATGGAATGAATACAACTTAAGCTTTTCGCTTTCATTCCTCGAATGTTTGTCTACAAACATGATATGGTAATACCTAAGGAGCATTGACACATCAATTTGGTGGTGTGTTCGTGTGCACGTCCACACAACATGTGTGGGCATATGTTCATATGTGTCCAATTAAAAAAATGATTTTTTTGAGCTCAAATACACACGGACACGACTTGGATACGCCGGACACGTTTGAATTGGTTTTTTTTATTATTTTAAAAAAATTAAATTTTTTTAATATCAATATGAGCTCAAAATTAACCCTAATTATTTAGTTGGACTTGTGCTATTGGGTCATTTTATTTTAAAATTTTTTCAATTGATCACAAAAAGAAAGAAGAATTAATTAGATAAAAAAATTATACAAACATGATAAAAAAAATTCAGAAAAAAAATCATACAACAAAATAAAAAAATTATATATATATATATATATATATATATATATATATATATATATATATATATATTGTATTTAAATGTTTTGAATTTGGTATGTTTCTGTGTCAATGTTTATGTTGTGTCCTGTGTCTTTGTTAGTGTACGTGCTTCATAGGGTCTCAGCCAAAAAGTTTTCTTTGTATTTTTCTGTTTTGGGGCTTTGTTTTTGCTCTTCTTGATCCTTGAAATATAATTTTGGTTAAACTATCCGTTACCACAATAGCCTTCCTGTAAAACGAGGCTAAATGAATGTTCAGAGCTTCTACCCATGCCTGACTTGCTATGAACAATCATGTCACTGCAGTAGATAACAAACTAAGAAAGTCGAAGGCCTAAACTCTATGCTACTGTGAAAAGTAAATTACATTTACCTATGGTGAAATTCATCCATACTCTCCCTTATTTGTTCAAGTGATATTGAATATTTCTCTAATGTGCAATTTTTTTTTTAGGGGTACATGGTAATAATTTCACAAATCATAAAATGATGATATAACTTTATAAATTTATGGGAGGACAATGTAATGATTTTATAAACTCAAAGATCCTTTAAGCAAACTTTACAATTAGATAAAAGTCAAGGTGAATTTTAATAAATTTAGAGGAAGTCAATGTAATTTACCTTGATATAAATAATAAACTTGGAAATCAGAAGGTTCTTTTTTCCTTTTTTGTCCTTTTCTTTTATGTACATAAAGTATTGTATAATTCGGCCTTGATAGGTCCTTCTGTTGGCACATATTTTGCTCTTATATTTCATAAATGTTTACAATAGTAGATGAAGAAAATTTGAGTGAAAAATAAAGATAGTAGCTCATAACCAACTACTTGACAATAGTTGCAGACCTAAGATAGACGTTCATTATCATATACTTGGAAAAAGTTGTAGCACGGTTGAGTTTATAATAATTTTGACTGCCATTAATTAAATGGTCTAAGATGTCATGTTTATCATATGATGAAAGCATAGAATAAGAAGTTAATTTTGACTCTTAAAATTGTGTGAGTGTGTGTGAATGTGTGTTTTATTTTAATCTCTAAAATTAATAATTCAAGTTAGGGATTATAAACAATTGTTAGGGAGTAATTTAGTGAATTGGTGAAAACTAAAAATAGTAAAATAAGGGTCCGCTAGTACATTAAATAGGATAAGAACTTTTTGTATAAAATTTGATAAGATTGGTTAAGATTTTAATTCTAATAATACAAAATATTTAATACAATATTATATAAGATATTATGCTCGCTATTATCCATTCACTATTATAAATAGTTCTAACTTCTTCACAAAAAAATTCTAATATGAAATAAATAATTTAAAACAATAATATATTATAATAACAATGTTAAATAACCTTTTAATACAATATTATACAAGATATTATAACAATGTGCTATTATCTTTTTACTATTATATAAATATAAATAATTCTAATATGAAATAAATAATTTAAAAAATAATATATACTATAAATAACATGGAAAGAATGACGTATTTTCCTACTATGGTCAAACGTTCGACAGGTAACACGAGTATACAGCGTGGCTGTACCGTTCGTCGCCAATCTCTGGTTGTTGGGACCAAATCAATTCCTCGCACACGTATCGCCGTTAACAACCGTTAACGACCCGTTTCACACAGCAACGTGAACTAACTACCGCTAAACTAACACACAAGAAAGTAACGGAGCACTTGGTCGGTGGAACTCCGTCAACCAGCACGTTCCCTGGGTAATGCTTCTGCTCCCTCTTCTTTCCGCCTCATATGGTTTTCCCTCTCTTTCCTCTCTTATTTATCTTATCTCTTCCGTTTTTGATTTTTCTCAGCAATAATAATTTGTAATAATTAATGTACACAAAGTTTCCTTTTTTTATTATCATTTTTCTATATATTTGTCTATATCATTTGAATTGAGCATCAATTTCAATGGCTGGTAGGTTTTGGGAAGATGGGTTTTGGATATATGGGGTTTTCATGGTGATATTTGTATTGGGTAGTGTTGATTTTTGGTGATATTGAGGTTTTTTCACACAAAGTTCTTTTTTTTTTTTGGTTCTGGGTTTTGTTAAAATAATATGTGGGGTAGGTGTTGTTGGTGTGGTAGTGGTGGAGGTTTTGAATCTTTGAGGAATAGGGTATATTCAATTGTTAATTTAAACTATGGTTATGTGGAAAAGCTTCAACCTTTTGATCCTGCTTTGTTGGGTTTGAAAGGCGTTGTTGGTGCAGAGGAGTGTGGTGATAAGAGAAGAGGGTTGGCATCTTTGTCATTTGTTGTGATGAATCATATCAAGAAGAGGGGTATATCTTCTTCAACATTTGTTTCATCACCTGATCATGGAAACAACCAAAGCTCTTCTGGTGATGGGGGTGGTGTTACTGTTAACAATGGTAAGGGAACAGAAGATTTTATATCATTCTCTGAGGCCAGGAAGCTCTTGAGATTGGTGAATGTGGAGTCACTGAAGATGAAGCTTGGTGTGGAAGGGAAGGAGGTTATTCCCTACTCTGAGCTTCTACAAGCATGTGAGAGCGTTGGTATTGCACGGAATCATGAGGAGGCTACAGCATTTGCAAGGGTTCTTGATGAGGCTGGTGTTATTCTACTCTTCCGGGACAAGGTGTATCTGCACCCTGATAAGGTTTGAATGGCCTCTCTTTTCCTTGTTTTACTTTTGAATTCTTTATGTTTATACTTGGCATAACAATATAATTTGTGCTTGTGGGGCTCACGAAAAGCATGACCAGATCTAAATCTATTTACTTAACATGTTAGTTGCAGGAGATTCTACTTACTGTCCCTTTTCCTGCTTTTTGGTGAGAGGGTTCTCTCTGACCAACCCCCCCCTTTTTTCTTTTTGTATTACACATGCCATTTCTAATAGGGAAATGTTATATGGTTTGATTATATGTGGATTTGTGTAGAAAAGTATGGATGTGAACCAAGGAAAATCAAAGGGTCCAAAAAAATAGTGTTTTTAGGGTAAAATTTGTGTGTCATCAACCTCTTGAATGATAGTCCTGTAGGAGATGCATGGTTGTGCCATGTAAGTTTATAGTTTAATCCTGCATCTACACTTTGTCACGCTTCAGATCCAACCTGTGATGATTTCATGAATCACCCTTTCAGCTTAGCTCCATGCCTCCATGGAAGAAAAGCCAGAGTAATTCTGTTCTCATTTGTTCCATTTATTTATTAATGATATAGATTTGAATTTCCATTTGGTATTTCAACTGTAGTCATAGCACAAAAGGTTTTCATATTTTATCCCCTATCTTTTTCATGGTAATTATCGGTAGGTGAGCTGATCAAGTTTCAATATAGGTAGAACTTTTCCCCATACTAGATAGAAAGGAGAACAAAGTGAATTTAGAAACTTTAAGGGTTCAGGACCTCTTTTTTCTTTTTTCCAGATTATTTCATTGCATTTTCTCTATGACTATCTTCACTGTTTTAGATTCTATCTCATTTCATTGTCATTCTTGAGATTATAAGTTATCGGATTGTATTGGCGAGATAACAAAGCTTCCCAATCCCTCAAAACATCATTTGAAGAAACCCTAGGGAAAACTCCTTAAGCTTTGCACCAAATTGACTCTAACTGCTGAATCTTATCCAAAATCTAGTGATGTGTCAAAGATATCTCCTTAAAGATACAAGAGTTTTGCTTTAGCTAAATACACTGTATTGTAGCATAGGCTGCATTGCCATAAAAATGGCCATTAGCTATCATAAATTAGCATATGGCGTCATTCATTTCTGAAGAATATTGATGGCAAAATAGACCTTGCTTGCGTCTATGGAGATCTTATACCGGATTCCTTTCTAGTTTCTATACAAAAGTATGCAAATGGTCACTAGACAAAGTTATATCATAATCTCTCTAGATTATTCATTTGAACAACTTTTCTGTTTTGAGGCTGAAAAATGCAACAATGAGACATACTTGGAAGTAGTGTTCATGAAAACTTTCAATGCCAGTGTTAGTAAGGGGAGCCATCTTTCAAAAAGTGACATTAGGATTTGGTGGTTTAGCTGTAGAAATAATATACATGTCTGTGATGCTTCGATTTTCAGACTGTTAAATTCTCTATGGTGTGTTTTGTAGGCTGTCTTCCAATTGCAAGGTATGATGCCTGGGTGGTACAAACTTTCTGTTGAGTCCTAACAGTATGCTTCTTTTTTTCTTTTTATGGATAGAGTCCATTTTGTTGCTCATATAAACTTCTTTAGGAAATGGTTTCAAAGAGTTTGTGAAAGTAACATGCAGTTGAATTGTCTGTTTTAGTGTGTGCTGGTTTCTTGAATTACTCATTCCTTTTCTGTTTGGATATTTTCCATATCTTTAGGTGGTGGATCTGGTTCGAAGAGCTATCCCCTGGCACTGACTTCCGAGAATGATCCTATAAGGGAGGAGTTAAAGAAACTGCAGGAGAAAAAAGAGGAAATCGATGTGTTGGCACATAAGCAGGTCCGGCGCATTCTCTGGTCCGGACTAGGATTCGGTGTCATTACCATCGGGTTATTCTTTCGGCTAACGTTCTGGGACCTTTCATGGGATGTAATGGAGCCTATTGCATTTTTTGCCACAACAAGTGGATTAGTTATAGGATATGCCTACTTTTTATTCACTTCAAGGGACCCTACTTACCAAGACTTGATGAAGAGGCTCTTCCTCTCAAGGCGGAGGAAGCTTTTTAAGAGGAATAACTTTGATGTTGAGAGATTCAAGGAGCTCCAATGCAAGTGCAAAACACCTCTAGATGCTAATACTGTTTTGAAAAATCGCATTGGGGTGGAACTTGATCTTGAAGATGCTTTACATAGGGATTAACATTTTTCAGGTAGGTTTACTCATTTTTTCTTCTGGGAATATATTATAGTTAACCTTGTTCCCTCTATGTTTTAGTGTTGGTGGGAGGAAGTTTAATCTAACTGTTGTTCTGGATTATGAGTTATATACACATTTTCCTTCATTTTCTTGACCTTTAATAGAAAAGATGGCATCATCTTCGTCCAATTGTTATTGTACGGCAATAGCAGTCATGCGTATGCTACTTGGTCAACTAGGTCTACAAGCTTTCTTTGCACTTGCTAAGTAAATTTGTAAATGTGGGGCAAGTTATACGTAATTGTCAAAATCATCTAAATAGCTATTTCATTTTTTTTTTTGGGATTGATGAAAGATTTAAGATTGGTCAGTTAAAACTTCTGCCATGATTAGTGTGACCTTTTCAGACTGTTGCTGACTTGGTGGTGCGCTTTCTTTGCCCCAGAAATGTTTTTTCAACGACCCAAATGGGTGTAAACACACGGATGGAGAAAAAGAAATTGAAAGAAAATGTAAATAATGGGTCTCATATGTTTTATGAGTATGATGTTTGAATATTTAACATAAATGAATGTTGAAGTAACTTTATTGTTCTTTTCCCCTTATATGTATAAGGTGAGGAGATTCACTTACTCTAAAATTTGTTACTCTCATTGATGAATCACTCATCTCACACGTGTGTATAGAGAAACTCAAGTAAGAGAGTTAATTTATTGTGAGTTAAATGAGTAAATCTAAATTGTATAACTATATATGAATTGTTAAAGTTGAAAATTTATTAATGATTGTGTGGATACTTTTAAAAAATTACATAATTTTATGTTTTAACTTTACTATTTATATAAGATTTAATGATAAAAATTTATTTATTTCACTCTCATAATAATAATAATAATAATATATAAACGTTTCACTTCTTGAATTATAATAAATCAGTCCCGGAATATTCATGTTCTTAATAATAGTTCTTGTGGTGGTTGAAGATTGACACATTTTTCTTAGTAATTTATATTAATCTTTTTTGAGATTTAGTTTAATTACACCTGTCTTTTTTATATTTTGTAAAATTATCATTGATTTTCCTTGAGATTTACTAAAATTATATTGATATCCCTTACAAATATTAATTCATCAATTTAAGTGACAAAAAAAGATGACATATACATGTTTATTAATTATAAAATTATAATATTTTGACAATATTTAACATGTATGCTAACCAAAATACCTTTTTTTTTAATCATAAGTCATAATTATAAGTTTCATTTTTATAGGATAAAACAATATTTTATTCAATTAATATGTTAAATATTATTAAAATATTATAATTTCATCATTAATAATCATGAATATATCTCATATTATCTTTTTTGCCTTTTGAATTAAAGAATCAGTATCTATATAAGAGAGATTAGTGATAGTTTTATAAAATTGAAGGGTGTCAAGTGAAATTACATTAAATAAGAGGGTTAGTGTAATTTTTTTTTTTTCGTCAAAGTTGAAGATTAACACATGAATACTGAAATAAGCGCATACTAAATAAAAAGTATCCCGCTAATTGGTCTATCCTCTCGAACTCGCAATGTCCCTTCTACATGCCGACAATACATTCATTTTGAAAATGACCTTTCATTATATCATTAAAACTTTATCACCTGCCCAACCGGTGGTTGTTCAATTAATGCATATTCAGTAATTTACCTGTTTGTTTCTCGGAATGTTCTACGTAATTGGACAGACTAGTGTGTACAACAATGTTTGCAGTTAGAATACGCCATCATATCAGTGTAAACTTCGCAACAGCTTCCCCCTGTGTGGCTGAAGTCAATGATTTCACACAAAGTCAGTGCTTTCTCATCACTGCGTAAAAGCAGACAACTAAAAATCCCATTAAGGTAACTTGGCAATAGCTTCTCATCTCTGAAGCTTTTTAGTTTACAAATCCGACAGAGAAACAAAAGAGATTTTCTAATGGCTGAGGCTGTTGTGTCCTTTGTGGTTGAAAGGCTTGGGGACCTGTTACTGGAGAAAGCGGGCTCCTTAAGAAGCGTTAGAGACAACATCCAACGCCTTCAGAGAGAGCTCATATGGATGCAAGGCTTCTTGAAAGAGGCTGATGCTTGGCCACACCGCGATAATAGAATCATACAGAACCTGGTTGCTGAAATCAAAGACCTCGCTCACGATGCAGAAGATTTTATCGAGTCTCATGCCTTCGCAGCTAAAAAGTCCAGAGTGAGAAGAATGTTCAATTCATGGAGTGCTGCCTCAAAAATTGATGAATTCACAGGCAGCATCAATGAACTAGGAAGGAGGCTGCAGACATATGGCATCATAAGAGAAGCGGCTGACAGATCAGGAACCCGAGAGGAATTGCAACCAATGCGAAGAAGGTCTTACTCTCATCTAGCTGAGCAACATGTCATTGGACTTGAGGAAGATGCTGAGAAAATAGCCACACAATTAATCGATGGAGCATTGCGATCCCGGGCAGTTTCCATATGCGGCATGGGCGGGATAGGGAAGACAACTCTTGCCAAGAAGGTTTATCACAACACGAGAGTTAGGAACGATTTTAGATGCTTTGCTTGGGTATGTGTATCACAACGCTACAAGATAAGAGATATATGGGAAACAGTGTTGATTAATCTCAGATCACCAGGTGGAACAAAGAGAAGGTTCTTTTATGAACTCAAGGATGACGAGATGGCAAAGGAGCTTTATCAATTGCTGATGAACGAAAAATGTTTGGTAGTACTTGATGACATTTGGACCAAGGAAGCTTGGGAATGCTTGTGTGCTGGGTTTCCTGAGGCTAACACACACAGCAAAATATTGCTCACGACAAGGAACAAGGATGTGGCTTTGCATGTGGATCCAGATTGTTTCATCCACTCGCCAGGATGCTTGAATGAATCCCAAGGCTGGGATCTGTTTCTTAGTGTTGCAATTCATCACAGGGAGGAAGGTATAACTCTTCAACTTCCAATGGTATTTTTTTTTCCCCTTCTATTTCCACTGGTATTTGAACACTCATGACGTAAATTAATTAGACAAAGAAGGTTATTTATGATTCATCTTCAAATTAAGCTAGAGAGTGGGTGAACAACGATTTGAAAGAGTGAAATCGGTTTGATTAACTAATAGATATGCCAAATGGTTATTCAGTGTAAAAAAATGCACATTGAACTATTGAAGTATTACTCCAACTAGCACGGACGCGCACATTTGCGCAGATAATTAAAATAAATAAATATTTAATTTGATGTAATAGATTTATTTTGATTATAAAATAATTTAAACAATGAAATAAATTATCAATAAATTATACTAAAAATACCAACTAATAATCTTAATCAACATATATTTTTTTGGGGATTAAAATCAACATACAAAAATATTGTTTATTTCATATTGATTAAGATTATTAGTGCAAAAAAAAAAAAAAAAGATTGAGAAAAAAAGTGCAAAAGAAGAAAGAGGAGAAGAATTGTATACCGAGGGGAAGAACAAAGAGGGAGGAATGAGGAGCTCCATCTTTTATTATTTTAACTTCATGGAGGGAGACTTCTAGAATGATAGCTCCGTCTAGTATCTTATCTGCAATTGTATAAACAATTGAAAAATAAATATCCAATTGTTAAATAAAACATTTTCACCAAAATTTTTTATTATATAATCTATGATCTGATACCATATTTTAAAAGATGCTAATAGACAACAAAAATTGAATCTCATCTAACTCATTTGCTTTCCATTTTTGCCCGGCTACTTTTATAAACACTATTGTTAGAAGTAACTTCGACAACTAAAAAAATCATGAAAGCATTACTTGATTCTAGCAATAACAAAGTAATAAATGGTGGAAATATTCCATGGAATAAACCTCACTTAATTGAACACTTAGCATCAAGCCAAGAGATAATGTCATCATATACATCATACATTATGTCATTGGACTCCCCTTCCAAGATGCATTGGTAACCATCATCATATGTCTTTAGGGTTTTATCCTCGGTTGATGCATCCTCACAAAGATGTTGACTCATTAATTAATTAGTCATATTATCTTTTGCTCCATAAAGAACCAAAATAGAGCTGAAACCTGAAAATACACACCAATCTTAAAAAAAATATATTTTCTTGATGATATACAAAAATTGCATGCGAAATAATGAAAACCAAACATAAGTATCATTCCTCTTAAACTAATTTTTAAATCAAACTCATATTTTTTAAGTTTAAGAAGAAATGTATTTTACATTCCTTTCTCAATTGAAAGAGCCATGAAAATGAACAAATTAGTACTAATTAATATAATCCTAGATAGTAGAAACAATAGATAGTGGATCCAGCAAATTAGAATCTAATATTGCATAGTAATAGCATCAAGTTGAATACCTTATTCACTGAATGCTATCATATTCACTGAGCATAAACCCCTTTATACAATGCCTAAATAAGCAAAATGAAAAAGCCATATAAATCGATTGAGGAAACTATCGGAAAAAAAAAATTTGAGACTAATACAGATTGTTGATAAAGGCTGTAAATGAGCAACCAAAAAAAAAAAAAAGCATGTTTGAGTAACATTGTCAGCACCTAAATTGATTGATTAAGCCTTATATCAGTAGTATGTACAACCATCATAAGTATAATGTACAAAACATATTGTACTGAAAAATTCACAAAATAAGCATTAATCTAAGTAATAAAGTTTAGAGATTAATACCTAAACTGAAAGTTTCATACTTGCCTTAGTAGTATCTAAACTAATCATCAACTTAGAATGGTTTCAAATGGATATATAGACACAATAAGTAGTTACGGTGTAATGCCTATCATTTCCAGTTTAAACACAATAAAAGCACCAAAGGTCTCACCTTAAGAGATATTCAACTTTGCTGAGAGTCTTCTCCAGAATTTCTAAGACATAATGTGATTCTTTCCCTTTTTTCTTAGTGTCGTTGTTTTCTCGTTGTTGAAGGGAAGATTTGGTAATCCCCCACTATTTTGCTACTGTCCATATGGACACTTTTTTGTAGTCTCTTTTGATTATGCAATGAATATGCCTATCATTGTTATAAAAAAAGGGATAGAAATGCCAAAGACAAGGACAACATTTTTCAAAGAAACCCCTATATCAGTCCTCCAAACCTGAAGATACTCAATATCAAGTTAGACCTCCAAAAGTGCAGGACATCAATTTGGTCTATGGATGTTCAAAATGGAGATCAATCTAGTCCTCTAATATATATCAAATATCAGAATCACCATAAATACCAAAAGAATGGTTTCTTTTCAAGTAAAATGGCATGACATACCTGTCATCCCTAGTACAAAATAATTCTTCCTTTGCAAGTAAGGTTGGCATAGCATAAATACCCAAGGGAGCTTAGCCACAGCTCTCCAACATTCTTACATTTGCTGCCAAAAAGCATCATCTCGATGGATCTTCATTAAGAAAAATACGGCATTAGCTTTTGGTAGCCAAGTATATATAAAAACAAAAATCCTAGATTAATAGTCAAGCCTCAGTTAATAAAACAGGCACTTATTTTAAGAAATATGATGTAAAAAGTTCAATATATTACAAACATATATTAAAACATAGACCTTAAAAGCATCAAGCATGACTTGTATTAGTCTTCAATAAGGAGAAAGAACCAATACTCAAACTCACCATTCATCAAGAACCACTAAGCAAGCAATAAAATACATGTGTGACATACTAGGACTTTAAGGTAGCATTTGGTTCCTGTCCTGGACAGGAAATATAGGGACAGGAGAGACAGTGAAGATGGAGACATAAAAAATACTGTCTCTGGATCGTGTTTGGTTGTGGAGTACAAAACATAATAACTTTGTATTTTGTTTGGTAACATGGGAATAATACAATAAATATATGGTACAAGACATATGTACCCCTAAGGCGTTCGGCCATTGACCACCCCTGTCGCTGTTGATTGGCACCAATCGTTGACTGGTGTTGACTTTCTATTGACTAGGCCATTGTTGACGGCACTTGGCCGCGATGTTGACTTTCTGTTGATTCAGGCCATTGACCGACGTTGACTCTCCATTGATCGGTGTTGACATTTCGTTGACGCGGCCTGACCATCGTCAAAGATTACTATCTAAGGGGTATTATTGAAAAAAAAATATTAAATTTCTGTTTTTATATCATGTGCCCACTTTTGGAGGGACAGAAATACAAAAAAATTTATCTTTGAGAGAAAAAAATTTCTTTCCCTCTACCCCTTCTCCACCACCAAACATCATCCGAGATAAAATATCCCTCTATCTTTGTCTCAAGATAGAAAACAAACGGGGCCTAAGTACCCAACCGAATATAAATCCATAAGTATCCATGGCTTCCTTGAAAGGAAATTGTATGCCTACATTAACCTCTTCCTGTTACAACAACTTTAGCTTACTCATACACTCATCAAACTTCAAGGTAGCAACCAACAAAGTATGAAATTACAATCATCAACAAAGTTAAATATAATAAGATAAAAAGACAATAGGATGGAAAATGTGAAGAATACCTTGGCCGCCTCTTCCTTCCCCTACAAGTCAAGTATCTTGTGCCTCCAAGTTGATGCCGCCACGGCCAGCTGCCTTGCAATGAATATTTTAATCTTGATCCAAGGAAAGGAAAATTCCAAAAAGAGCAACCAATTCAAGAAGAAATTCTTCAAAAATTCATTCAAAAAATTCTTTCAATTAAATATGATTAATACAATAATAACTATGGGGAAAAAAAGACCTGAAGAAGATGATGGAGGAGAAGGAGGAAGACACTTGCGGAAGAGAAGCCATTGTGACCACCACTCTTCTATGCTTCTCCATCACCACCATCACTACACATCGTCTCCAGCGTTATTTGCTCCACCACTTCCCAGTCCATTTTCCATCTGAGGAGCAAAGGAAAAAGAAAATTGTGAAGTGAAAGCTGAAAAAATGAAGCTGGGCTTGTCCTGAGATGGTACCTTTCTAAATCCACTTGCTACGCCTACTCCCTCTTGTGAGGCCACTGGCTCTGCCTCTAGCGCCTCTTCGACCTTTCCTCCTGAGTCGAAAAAGATTTAGTTTTGAAATCTGTGTGTGCGACTACCTTAATGAAAGAAGGAAGTGGGAGGTGAAAGACTCAATTGAAAGACCCAAGTGTGTGTGAAAAGTACTCCAGTTTGGCTTTCTGATTTGAAATGGCAAGTAAATCTCATAATATCAAAATATCGTTCGAAATATACTTTTTGTTTTTGGAAATTGTCATTGTGCCATAAATGAGAAGCAAACCAAAAATTCATCCAATAGGAACTTGGGGAAATGAATGCGCAAATTTGGTAAACATGAAAATTGGGCGGCAAATTGATTACTCACAATAAATCAGTTGATTTCAATTAATTCCCTTGCTATCAAATTGACCATACCTAATAAGAGAATGCTGTCCTTGCAAGTAATTGACAGTTGGTGAAAAAAAAAATGAGCAAGAAAACCTGGTGTGAAAAGGCTTAATCCTGACTAAGACTACATGACTTTTATATATTATATGATATTAGAATCAATATTTATGAATTATTTTGACACTTGTCATTGAAAGATGAAAATGATTTTACTCATCTTCATAAAGACGTTTTACCAGAATTATGTGACATCATTCTTCACCCTCATATTACTAATTATCCATCCTATATTTTATCCAACCACAATTATGTTTCTTTTCTTAGAAATTTTGATTATATTTTTCGTATGCATTGCTCTTATATAAATTAAATCTCAATACTCTTTTTTATGTTTTCTTACTCCTACCATATGTAGATAGGTGTACTATAATGTCCTATTATTTACTTTTGTGGTACAACAATCAAATATATTCACTTTAAAATAACAATCAGTACTTAATTTGCACGTTCATGTTATATGGTTTTCATTCTAGATACCCTAATTCAGGATTCACATTTGATGAAAATTTGGAGGAGTTGGGGAGAAAAATTGTTAATAGATGTGGTGGACTGCCATTGGCCATTAAAGCTTTCAGAGGAAATCTTCGAACCAAGTCATCAATTCATGATTGGACTATGGTTTATAATAATATGCTTTCACACTTGAGTGGCATAGATAATGGAATGACAGAGCTTGGAGTAATGAGTTTGCTGGCCTTGAGTTACCATGATTTGCCTTATCTATTGAAACATTGTTTCCTCCATTTTAGCCACGTTCTAGAGGATTTTATTATATCTGCTAATACTATCATCAATATTTGGGTGGCCGAAGATATAATTCCAAAGGGAAACATTGGGGAAGAACCAATGATTGAAGTGGAAGACATTGCTCATGCATACTTGGAGGATTTGGCATCAAGGTGCATAATTCAAGTTGAGAAATGGAGTCCAACTGGAAGGATTAAATGTTGCCGCCTTCACGACCTTATGAGAGACCTTTGCATCCAAGAGGCCAAGAAGGAGAACTTTTCCCATGCTAGGTATCTTGAAGACAAAAATGATGAAGCATTAACCCAATCAACCTCAACCGGAAAATATCGCCGACTTGTCCTTTATATGAAGAAGTCAAGCTGAGACCTTTGCTTGAATTATGAAAGATATGCTCACATACGAAGTCTTTTGTGGTTCTCTATTAATATGAACCAAGTCATGATCGATGACTCACAACTAGTTTCCATGGCCAGACATTTGAAGTACCTTAGACTCCTATATCTTGATGATGTCAAGGTTTGTCCCAAACTAGCTGAAGAGATTGGTGACTTGGTGCATTTAAGGCTGTTGGATATGGGACCAGGTTTGGTGGAGGAGTTGCCATCATCTTTAGGTAAGTTGATTTGATTGTTAACGTTGAAATTGGATCGAATTGATTAAGTTCAAAGGGGTGTGAAGTGCCAAATATTCTTGAGAGCATGCACCAATTGTGTCACTTATATCTTCCACCAAGGATATTATGTTTCCAATCAAGGGACATTAAGCTGAGTCACCTTAGAAATCTCCAGACATTGGTGAACTTTCCATTAGATTATGTGAAAATAGAGGACCTAGTAAGGCTTCCAAGTCTTAGGAAATTGAAGTTAAGATCATCATATAATTATCAGTTCAAGCGTCTTGTTGAGATGTTGAATACACCACCCAACATAACATTCACCAAGCTTCAGTCTTTATCAATGAGCTTTGGGCATTGGAGTGAAGATGCCATTGAGATAACAAAAGTTTCAACAACTTGTCCCCATCTTCACAAACTGAAACTTTCAGGGCCATTGGTGTTGGATTTACCAGGAAGGTCCCAAATTTTTCACCATCTGAACATGTTAAAGTTATATTACTCAATTTTGTTGAAGGCCCTATGCCCCATCTTGGGAAGCTTCCCAACTTAAGGGTGTTGCTCTTGCATTTAGCGTTGAAAAGAGATGCAATCATGTTCCCCAAGAATAGTTTCCCATGCCTACAATCTCTTGTCCTTAGCCAGGAAGAGCACCTCAAGGAATGGATCATTGAGGAAGGAGCCTTGCCTCGTCTTGGCTTTTTGCAACTCTACTTTTGTGTCAACTTGAAGACACTTCCCGAACGACTAAAATTCTTAGATGCACTTCAAGAACTCAAATTAGTGACATGCCACCAGCATTTACAGAGAGGATCAAGAGAGGTGGAGAAGATTTCCATAAAATCGAAAACGTGCCATCAATATTGCTAGAAATAAACCTTGAGGTAGCATAAATAACCACAAACAAATGTTAATTAATTAAAGGATGTGTCTTGATTAGCCATGAGATTAAAATTATTTCAACAATTGATTATAAGTATAATTTTATATTTGGATGTATTAATTTAAAATTAAGTTCAAAGTGATGTGTTTTGTTTAAATTGTAAAAAAGTTGTTTTTGTAAGATAAATTATTAAAATGGGTATATGATATATTTATATTATGTAATGTTTGATATTTAGCGTTAATTTGGTAAAAATATCATAATTATAAAATAATTAGCTTCTACTTATGGCAAAAAAATTTCAAAAGGTTGCTTATAATTGCAAGCTATTGTTATGCGTATATGATTACAATTATGATTTTCATTTATAATCCATTTATTTATTTCTTATTCAAACATTACAAATTATTTCTAAGTAACTTTTATTCTAAAAACAAAAACTCTTTTTGGATTATAAGCATGGTTGCCAAAGGCGCATTAAGTTGATTGCAAGACATCATCATTCAATAATTTATCATTAATGTTTCCTGATTTAATTTTTCTGTAGAAATAAGAGATGAAGAGGGAAATATCATGGGCATGGCTACAACTTAATTGACAATGAGGCAGGACATGCAGAGGGCTAGAAGCGCAGAAGCCATTAGCTTGATTGAAGATGGGAATGACTGAATGAACCTTTCATTGGCCTTTTGTTCAACACCAAAATATGTAAAGGGACGATGATACATGTATAACATCTAGGGATAATAAACTTATATCATAAGTGTAGATGGGAAAGAAGACAAAACATGAAAAGTGAACTCAACAACATTAATGTATTAAAATGGAGAAGAAAAATAATAGTGGTGTAAGTTTATTATGAACTTTTATTGTACAATAAACATTTTTCTTTTGGGAGAAGTAACTATTTTTGTTATCTTGTAAAAAAGTGCAATAGGATTTTTTTTTCTTTCATTTTGCTTTTGGAGAAAATGTAAACCAAATAAGCGTGTAATCCTATTTTGATTTGCTAGTTTATGATTGTATTTGCCTAGAATATAAGTTTTAGCACTGGGTTATTACACTAGTCAAAAAATGTGGGCATCAAAGTTTTGTTACAACAGAGAAAGAAACTATGAAAAATTTGGTACACCTATGTGCAACCAATCGTCTTTCTTTGCCACTGTAAAATTCACTTTTTCTTCTCAAAAGGCCACAAGGAGAAAAAAAAAAAGGCAATCCAGAGACCAAAAAAGAACTCTTGATAAAATGTTTATCATCAAACACAGAATCACCATGTGTTTCTTTATTGTCTATATTTTTATCTAGACTTTTGGTAATTTTTCCTATTTTATTTCTCCTGCCATTTAAATTATCAAATGACAAATTTTCTGTATTCATTTGCCTCTTGAGCCATTTCTTCAAGGCTCATTTCTTTCCTATCTTTATCCACCTCAAGCTTTCTTTGTAATTCCTTCTCTTTTTCATTTATCTGCACCATTAACAAACATCCCCAACAAAGGACATACATCAAACCAAAGTCACAGTATTAGAATTAGCAACATAAAACAGCCAAATCATTATAGACTAAAGTAGAAGTTTCCATCCTACATCATCATAAATGTCATCATTGTTCTCATAATCACCACTTTGCTGGAAGGATATGGATATGAACATGAGGTACTGTCGCCCGCATGAGGTCCATCCTAAGGTTCAGAAACATCATTTGGTTAGGTATAGGTTTGCCACTTGTAGAATCATAGCATCCAAGGGAGTTTTGTTTCACTTTTAGATAATCACATTAAAGAAAACACCTCTATGTTCAAAGATTAATGTTTCACAACAAGAGTTATCCGATAGAATCGTTAGAACTTACCAAGATGTAATAAGAATGGTGGATACACAAGTCAAAATGGTGGTGATTACTCATCAATCCGTAGGTTAAAAATGACCTCAAATCATTCTAGCAACAAATTAGGAAGTTCTGACTATCTAGTATTTTTCATGTTCAAATAATTGGTATATTTAAAGTTAAAACAGAAAGAATATAACTTTAGTTAGTTTGTACAATCACATCATTAAACTCTCCTTCAATTGACTTATTTGGATGCAAAATGTAAGTGATGATGCATTATGGTAGCTCTCAAGCTACCTACCGACTTTCTGTGCTATGAACCACAGTCAGTAATTTCATTAGATGACGCGCTTCGCTTCTCGCTTTGGACAGATAAGCACATGTACATAACGTTAAGTCAACAAAATTAAGCTTCATAGCCAACTAAACTAGACTTTACATTATGTAAAATAATTCGTGATCCTAAAATGCATAGACTTTAGGCTTTTGATTATGCAAGTAACAATGTGAAACCAGCATTATATCAAGTGTGGCTGCTTCTTTCTCTGCATATGGGTATAGAGTGCATATGTAGGCCTTGTTATGTTGATTCTCTATGGAAACAAGAAGTGTTAAATATATGAAACATCACTATATCAATGAATACTATCATGGATCATCTCTCAAAAGTTTAAGCTGATGGGTGGAGACAAGTTAATGGTTTTATATCAAACAAATACTAATCACACAGATCTTCTATCAAAGTTGTTAATTAGCAACCATTGCAATTATGCTGATATGTAGATTTCAGGGAGTTGTTACAACAAAGCTAGCTGTCCTGGATCGGAGTGTCATAGCATATGTAGTGCCATCTTCTTTTAGGCATTAATTTGATTTTAGTTCGCCAAACAAATCAGTGCCACAATTTGAAATTTACTTAAAACCCAGTATGTATAACACCCCATTAAGAAGGATATGAGCTGCAAAAGGGGAAAAAAAAAAGAGGAGAAATCAATCAACAATTGGGCTTGAGAGGCATGAGAAAACAACAATTTTACTGTCCTTGGAATTGGAACTTAAAGATGGGAAGAATTGTCAGAGAAAAAAATTAAACCAAGGATACCAAGAATCAAGGTGATGAATACTTCAAAATATCCGGTTTATACTATAAGTATAATTATTTTTTTATATAATAAATTATGTAAAAGTCAAATTTATATTTGGATGTATTAATTTAAAGTAATTTCAAAGTGATGTGTTTTGTTTAAATTGTAAAAAAAATTGTTTGTTGTAGGATAAATTATTAAAATGGGTGTATGATATATTTATATTATGTAATGTTTGATATTTAGTGTTAATTGGGTAAAAATATCATAATTATAAAATAATTAGCTTCTACTTATGGTAAAAAAAATTTCAAAAGGTTTCCTACAATTGCAAGCTATTGTTATGCGTGTAGGATTACAATTATGATTTTCATTTATAATCCATTTTTTTTAATTCAAACATTACAAATTATTTCAAAGTAACTTTTATTCTAAAAACAAAAACTCTTTTGGATTATAAGCTTGGTTGCCAAAGGCGCATTAAGTCAATTGCCAGACATCATCATTCAATAATAATTTATCAATGTTTTCTGATTTAATTTTTCTGTAGAAATAAGAGATGAGAAGGGAAATATCATGGACGTGGCTACAACTCACTTGACAATGAGGCAGGTCATACGTGCAAAGGCTAAAGCACAGAAGCCATTCACATGATGATGGGAATGACTGAATGAGCCTTCCATTGGACTTTTGTTCAACACCAAACTATGTACACTAAAGCATGTTTGTTTTAACTTTTGGAAGAGCTAGTATTTTGGGAGAAGTAACAATTTTTGTTACCTTGTAAAACAGTGCAATGGGAAATTTTTTTTCCTTTCATTTTGCTTTTGGAGAAAATGTAAACCAAACAAGCGTGTAATCCTATTTTGATTCGGTAGTTTATGATTGTATTTGCCTAGAATATAAGTTTCAGCACTAGGTTATTACACTAGTAGAAAAATGTGGGTATCAAAGTTTTCTTACAACAACAACAATAAAAATAAAAAAGGAGCAAGAAACTACGAAAAAGTTAGTACACCTATGTACAACCAATCGTTTTTCTTTCGCGAGAAACGTTATTGTACTCATAATTTGTGGACATTATACCGGTACACTCTCATTATTCTTGGATAAGACGTGAATCTCACTTAGTTTGATCTATATCTCATCCAAAGATATATAAGAGTGTATTGACATAATGCTAATGAGGACAAATAATTAACATTATCCTTCTTTGCCATTGCCAAATTCACTTTTTCTTCTCAAAACACAATAGGAAAAAAAAAAAAAATCAATCCACGCAGACCAAAATGGAAATCCAAAATTTGGGTATCAAAGTTTTCTTACAACAATGGTAAAATAAGTGATAGAATTAAAGTCACAAAAAAAAAATGCACATTATCGCTCATCTCCTTCTATGAAAGCAAATATACAAAGGACGCAATTGAGGTCTAGAAGAGAGTAATTAGGGTACCTTGTGCATAGTGTCCTTGGTGGAAGGGAAACTGCACACTAATCAAAACCTAGAAGCTGCTAAATTAGTGACATGATTAATCCGTTTACTATGGTACACGGATATTGCTCCCACCACTTCTTCCACCATGAGACAGGCTTCTGGGCCTGGGCCTTATATATGGGCCTCAGCTCCAGCTGAGCTAGGCTTGACTTCACATGATTGGCCCGTTATTGGTTTTATTTTGAAGTGAAAAATTGGAAAAGAAAAATAAAAATTATTATTTAAATTTATTAGTGACATTTCCACTACCAAAAATGTTAAAACAACAATGAAAAAACAGGAAAATTGTGGTGAGCGTGGAGCAAACACGCGACCTTCAGATCTTCAGTCTGATGCTCTCCCAACTGAGCTATCCCCGCTTGATGGCACGATAATTCAGTTTGATAGAAATCTAACAACTGCATCTCCTTGGTAAGCTGAAATTGCTCTTTTATAAACTTCGAAATTTAATTCTCCAAGTCACTAGGCCGCTATATTGGTTTTATAAAATCCTTGAGCCTACAAACTTCTTATTTTACATATGATTGATTCATTTACTTAGTCCCCACATATATATATATATATTTTTCCTTAGAAATTTTTATGATATCCTAAAAACTTACTCTCATTATTTGCATTGAGACTTGGTAGGAAAAGTGATTGAGAAAGAGATAGGAATAGGGATAGTAGAATCATACAAATGAGGATTGAAAATGGAAAAGCCCATCTCTTTGTCAAGTAAGAATTCTGTTATTAAATAGTGATTTGATAATCTCTTTTGATAAAAAAATCACGTGAATTGAAAATGAAAAAAAAAAGAATTCATATCAATATATGGTTTTTCCAATACTCCTTTAATTGCATCTCTAGCAGGGAAATACCAAGTGTAACATGAGATAGAAAATAATAGTGCCATGAGTTTCATTTCGCCACACAATAGCAAACATTTAAATATAAATCATAAGAAATTTCCAAAAGACTTGAGTTTAAAAACTTGCATTAAGGTCCAGTACAGGTGTACAACCCAAAGTTCCAAAGCAAGAAACGATTTCTTCTTTGATTGCCAAGAAATACATGAGATTTAGGAAGACTTCAAGCAACAAGATTTTATTGAGAAAATCACCAACAAAGAACTCTTGATAAAACGTTTATCATCAAACACAGAATCACCATGTGTTTCTTTATTGTCTATATTTTTATCTAGACTTTTGGTAATGTTTCCTATGCCACTTAAGTTATCAAATGACAAATTTTCTACATTCATCTGTGTCTCCTGAGCCATTTCTTCAAGGCTCCTTTCTTTCCTCTCTTTATCCACCTCAAGCTTTCTTTGCAACTCCTTCTCCTTTTCATTTATCTGCACCATTAACAAACATCCCCAACAAAGGATATACATCAAACCAAAGTCACAGTATTAGAATTAGCAACATAAAACAGCCAAATCATTATAGACTAAAGTAGAAGTTTCCATCCTACATCATCATAAACGTCATCATTGTTCTCATAATCACCACTTTGCCGCGGAAGGATATGTTTTATTAATGTAAGATTTAATGGCAAAAGTTTATCCCTTTCACTCCCATAATAATGGTAATAAGAGAAAATTACACTAACCTCCTTTGAGATTTTGTGTAATTACACTTAGCACCCTTTTATTGTGTAAAACTATCATTGACCTCCTGAGGTTCACTAAAATTATACTTACCTCCCCTATATATAATAGTTCGTTAATTTAAGTGATAAAAAAAATAATATGTTGTATATATATAATTATTAATGATGAAATTATAATATTTTAGCAATATTAGCAATAAATATGAACTAGAATACCTTTTTTTTTATCATAAGTTATAATTATTAGTTTTTTCATGTGATAAAAAGTACCATTTTTTCTATCATAAGTTATAATTATAAGTTTTTTTTATGTGATAAAAAATATTTTATTCAACTGATGAATTAATATTATCAAAATATTATAATTTTTTATTAATAATTATGTATATATTCTATGTTATATTTCTTTGTCACTTAAATTAATGAACTAGTATTTGCAAGGAGGTCAGTGTAATTTTAATGAATCTTAGGGAGATCAATGATAGTTTTATAAAATAAAAGGATCCAGAGTATAATTACACTAAATCTAAAGAAAGTAGTATAATTACTCTAATAATAATAATAATAATAATAATAATAATATATAAACGTTTCACTTCTTGAGCTATAATAAATGCAAATTCAGGTTCTTAATAATAGTTCTTTGTGGTGGTAGAAGATTGACACATTTTTTTAGTAATTTATACATATCTTTCTTGAGATTTAGTTTAATTACATTCGATTTTTTCTATTTTGTAAAATGATTATTGACCTCCCTTTAGATTTACTAAAATTACATTAACTTTCCTTACAAATATTAATCCATTAATTTAAGTGATAAAAAAGATAACAGGGGATATATATACATGATTATTAATTACAAAATTATAATATTTTGACAATATTTGACATGTATGCTAACCAAAATACCTCTTTTTTTTTATCATTAGTCATAATTATAAGTTTCATTTTCATATGACAAAAAAAATATTTTATTCAATTAATGTGTTAAATATTATTAAAATATTATAATTTTATCATTAATAATCTCTCTCTCACAAACACAAACACATAGATATATATATATATATATATCATATTATTGTACCTTTCATCATATCATTAAAATTTTATCACCTGACCAATCGTTTGTTGTTCAATTAATGCATATTCAGTAATTTACCTGTTTGTTTCGTGGACTATATTCTACCTAATTAGATAGACTAGTGTGTAAGTTTCTTTCCCACATCTTTGGCTTTGAGCAAAAAATAAGCCATCATATCAGTGTAAACTTCGCAACAGCTTCCCCGTGTGGCTCAAGTCAATGATTTCACACAGAGCCAGTGCCTTCTCATCTTTGCGTAAAAGTAGACAACTAAAAATCCCATTAAGGTAACTTGGCAATAGCTTATTATCTTTGAAGCTTTTTAGTTTACAAATCCGACAGAGAAACAAAAGAGATTTTCTAATGGCTGAGGCTGTTGTGTCCTTTGTGGTTGAAAGGCTTGGGGACCTGTTACTGGAGAAAGCAGGCTCCCTAAGAAGCGTTAGAGACAACATCCAACGCCTTCAGAGAGAGCTCATATGGATGCAAGGCTTCTTGAAAGAGGCTGATGCTTGGCCACACCGCGATAATAGAATCATACAGAACCTGGTTGCTGAAATCAAAGACCTCGCTCACGATGCAGAAGATTTTATCGAGTCTCATGCCTTCGCAGCTGAAAAATCCAAAGTGAGAAGAATGCTCAATTCATGGAGTGCTGCCTCAAAAATTGATAAATTCACAGGCACCATCAATGAATTAGGAAGGAGGCTGCAGAAATATGGCATCATAAGAGAAGCGGCTGAGAGAGGAACCCGACAGGAATTGCAACCAATGCGAAGAAGGTCTTACTCTCATCTAGCTGAGCAACATGTTATTGGACTTGAGGAAGATGCTGAGAAAATAGCCACACAATTAATCGATGGAGCATTGCGATCCCGGGCAGTTTCCATATGCGGCATGGGTGGAATAGGGAAGACAACTCTTGCCATGAAGGTTTATCACAACACGAGAGTTAGGAACGATTTTAGATGCTTTGCTTGGGTATGTGTATCACAACGCTACAAGATAAGAGATATATGGGAAACAGTGTTGATTAATCTCAGATCACCAGGTGGAACAAAGAGAAGGTTCTTTTATGAACTCAAGGATGACGAGACAGCAAAGGAGCTTTATCAATTGCTGATGAACGAAAAATGTTTGGTACTACTTGATGACATTTGGACCAAGGAAGCTTGGGAATGCTTGTGTGCTGGGTTTCCTGAGGCTAACACACACAGCAAAATATTGCTCACAACAAGGAACAAGGATGTGGCTTTGCATGTGGATCCAGATTGTTTCATCCACTCGCCAAGATGCTTGAATGAATCCCAAGGCTGGGATCTGTTTCTTAGTGTTGCAATTCATCACAGGTATAACTCTTCAACTTCCAATGGTATTTTTTTTTTCCCTTCTATTTCCACTGGTATTTGAACACTCATGAAGTAAATTAATTAGAAAAAGAAGGTTATTTATGATTCATCTTGAAATTAAGCTAGAGGGTGGGTGAACAACGATTTGAAAGAGTGAAATCGGTTTGATTAACTAATAGATATGCCAAATGGTTATTCAGTGTCAAAAAATGCACATTGAACTATTGAAGTATTAATCCAACTAGCACGGACCCGCGCGTTTGCACAGATAATTAAAATAAATAAATATTTGATTTGATGTAATAGATTTATTTTGATTATAAAATAATTTAAACAATGAAATAAATTATCAATAAATTATACTAAAAATACCAACTAAAAATCTTAATCAACATATATTTTTTTGGGGATTAAAATCAACATACAAAAATATTGTTTATTTCATGTTGATTAAGATTATTAGTGCAAAAAAAAAAAGAAAAAGAAAAAGATTGAGAAAAAAGTGCAAAAGAAGAAAGAGGAGAATAATTGTATACCGAGGGGAAGAACAAAGAGGGAGGAATGAGGAGCTCCATCTTTTATTGTTTTAACTTCATGGAGGGAGACTTCTAGAATGATAGCTCCATCTAGTATTTTATCCGCAATTGTATAAGCAATTGAAAAGTAAATATCCAATTGTTAAATAAAACATTTTCACCAAAAAATTTTATTATATAATCTATGATCTGATACCATATTTTAAAAGATGCTAATAGACAACAAAAATTGAATCTCATCTAACTCATTTGCTTTCCATTTTTGCCCGGCTACTTTTATAAACACTATTGTTAGAAGTAACTTCGACAACTAAAAAAATCATGAAAGTATTACTTGATTCTAGCAATAACAAAGTAATAAATGGTGGAAATATTCCATGGAATAAACCTCACTTAATTGAACACTTAGCATCAAGCCAAGAGATAATGTCATCATATACATCATACATTATGTCATTGGACTCCCCTTCCAAGATGCATTGGTAACCATCATCATATGTCTTTAGGGTTTTATTCTCAGTTGATGCATCTTCACAAAGACGTTGACTCATTAATTAATTAGTCATATTATCTTTTGCTCCATAAAGAACCAAAATAGAGCCGAAACCTGAAAATACACACCAATCTTAAAAAAAATATATTTTCTTGATGATATACAAAAATTGCACGCGAAATAATGAAAACCAAACATAAGTATCATTCCTCTTAAACTAATTTTTAAACCAAACTCATATTTTTTAAGTTTAAGAAGAAATGTATTTTACATTCCTTTCTCAGTTGAAAGAGCCATGAAAATGAACAAATTAGTACTAATTAATATAATCCTAGATAGTAGAAACAATAGATAGTGGATCCAGCAAATTAGAATCTAATATTGTATAGTAATAGCATCAAGTTGAATACCTTATTCACTGAATGCTATCATATTCACTGAGCATAAACCCCTTTATACAATGCCTAAATAAGCAAAATGAAAAAGCCACATAAATCGATTGAGGAAACTATCGAAAAAAATATTTGAGACTAATACAGATTGTTGATAAAGGCTGTAAATGAGCAACAACAAAAAAAAAAGCATGTTTGAGTAACATTGTCAGCACCTAAATTGATTGATTAAGCCTTATATCAGTAATATGTACAACCATCATAAGTATAATGTACAAAACATATTGTACGGAAAAATTCACAAAATAAGCATTAATCTAAGTAATAAAGTTTAGAGATTAATACCTAAACTGAAAGTTTCATACTTGCCTTAGTAGTATCTAAACTAATCATCAACTTAGAATGGTTTCAAATGGATATATAGACACAATAAGTAGTTACGGTGTAATGCTTATCGTTTCCAGTTTAAACACAATAAAAGCACCAAAGGTCTCACCCTAAGAGATATTCAACTTTGCTGAGAGTCTTTCTCCAGAATTTCTAAGACATAATGTGATTCTTTCCCTTTTTCTTAGTGTCGTTGTTTTCTCGTTGTTGAAGGGAAGATTTGGTAATCCCCCACTTTTTTGCTACTGTCCATATGGACACTTTTTTGTTGTCTCTTTTGATTATGCAATGAATATGCCTATCATTGTTATAAAAAAAGGGGATAGAAATGCCAAAGACAAGGACAACATGTTTCAAAGAAACCCCTATATCAGTCCTCCAAAGTCTGAAGATACTCAATATCAAGTTAGACCTCCAAAAGTGCAGGACATCAATTTGGTCTATGGATGTTCAAAATGGAGATCAATCTAGTCCTCTAATATATATCAAATATCAGAATCACCATAAATACCAAAAGAATGGTTTCTTTTCAAGTAAAATGGCATGATATACCTGTCATCCTTAGTACAAAAATAATTCTTCCTTTGCAAATAAGGTTGGCATAACATAAATACCCAAGAGAGCTTAGCCACAGCTCTCCAACTTTCTTACATTTGCTGCCAAAAAGCATCATCTTGATGGATCTGTTCATTAAGAAAAATACGGCATTAACTTTTGGTACCAAACAAAAATCCCAGATTAATAGTCAAGCCTTAGTTAATAAAACAGGCCCTTATTTCAAGAAATATGATGTAAAAAGTTCAATATATTGCAAACATATATTAAAACATAGACCTTAAAAGCATCAAGCATGACTTGTATTAGTCTTCAATAAGGAGAAAGAACCAATACTCAAACTCACCATTCATCGAGAACCACTAAGCAAGCAATAAAATACATGTGTGACATACAAGCACTTTAAGGTCGCATTTGGTTATTGTCTTGGACGGAAATATAGGAGGTAGAGGCAGTAAGACGGAGATAAAAAATATTGTCTCTGGATCGTGTTTGGTTGTGGAGTACAAAACATGATAACTGCTCTTGGATTTTGTTTGGCAACACGGAACAATACAATAAATACATGGTAAAAGACATATGTACCCTCCTACCGCGTTGACCGGCACCTGCCCACCGGTGTTGACTTTCTGTTGACCGGGCCATTGACTGCGTTGACTTTCTGTTGATTTGGCCGTTGGCATTGACTTTCCATTGACCGATGTTGACATTTCGTTGACTACGGCCTGACCATTGGAGATTACTACCTAAGGGGTATTATTGGAAAAAAATATTAAATTTCTATCTTTGTCTCCCCACTTTTTGGAGGGGCAGAAATACATAAAATTTTTATCTCTGGGACAAATTTTCTCCCCGTACCCCATCTCCACCACCAAACATCATATAGAGACAAAATGTCCCTGGATTTTTGTCTCATGATCGAAAACAAACGGGGCCTAAGTACCCAACTAGAATATAAATCCATAGATATCAATGGCTTCCTTAAAAGGAAATTGTATGCCTACACTAACCTCTTCCTTGTTACAACAACTTCAGCCTACTCATATACTCATCAAACTTCAAGGTAGTAACCAACAAAGTATGAAATTACAATCATCAACAAAGTTAAATATAATAAGATAAAAAGACAATAGGATGGAAAATGTGAAGAATACCTTGGTTGTCTTTTCCTTCCCTTACAGGTCAAGTATCTTGCGCCTCCAAGTTGATGCCGCCAAGTTGCCAGCTGCCTTGTAATGAATATTTTAATCTTGATCCAAGGAAAGGAAAATTCCAAAACAGAGCAACTAATTCAAGAAGAAATTCTTTGAAAATTCATTCAAAAAATTCTTTCAATTAAATATGATTAATACAATAATAACTATGGGGGAAAAAAAGACCTGAAGAAGATGATGGAGGAGAAGGAGGAAGACACTTGCGAAGAAAAACCATTGTGACTACCACTCCTCTATGCTTCTCCATCACCACCATCACTACGCATCGTCTCCAGCGTTATTTGCTCCGCCACCTCCAGTCCATTTTCCATTTGAGGAGGAAAGGAAAAAGAAAATTGTGAAGTGAAAGCTGAAAAAATGAAGCTTGGAGCTTGTGTTGAGATCATCGGGTACCTCTCTAAATCCACTTACTACGCCTACTCCCTCTTGTGCGGCCACTGGCTCCGCCTCAAGCGCCTCTTCGACCTTTCCTTACTGAGTCGAAAAAGATTTAGTTTTGAAATCTGTGTGTATGACTACCTTAATGAAAGAAGGAAGTGGGAGGTGAGAGACTCAATTGAAAGACCCAAGTGTGTGTGAAAAGTGCTCCTCAGTTTTGACTTTCTGATTTAAAATGGCAAGTAAATCTCATAATATCAAAATATCGTTCGAAAGATACTTTTTGTTTTTGGAAATTGTCATTGTGCCATAAATGAGAAGCATACCAAAAATTCATCCAATAGGAACTGGGGAAATGAATGCGCAAATTTGGTAAACATGAAAATAGGGCGGCAAATTGATTACTCACAATAAATCAATTGATTTCAATTAATTCCCTTGCTATCAAATTGACCATACCTGATAAGAGAATGTTGTCCTTGCAAGTAATTGACAGTTGGCAAAAAAAAAAAAAAAGAGGAAACCTGGTGTGAAAAGGCTTAATCCCTAACTAAGACTACATGACTTTTATATATTATATGATATTAGAATCAATATTTAGGAATTATTTTGACATTTGTTATTGAAAGATGAAAATAATTTTACTCATCTTCATAAAGACGTTTTACCAGAATTATGTGACATAATTCTTCACCCTCATATTACTAATTATCCATCCTGTATTTTATCCAACCACAACTATGTTTCTCTTCTTAGAAATTTTGATTATATTTTTTGTATGCATATAAATTAAATCTCAATACTCTTTTTTTATGTTTTCTTACTCCTACCATATGCAGACATGTGTACTATAATGTCCTATTATTTACTTTTGTGGTACAACGATCAATTATATTCACTGTTTAAAATAGCAATTCAGTACTTAATTTGCACGTTCATGTTATATGGTTTTCATTCTAGATACCCAATTGGAGGATTCACATTTGATGAAAATTTGGAGGAGTTAGGGAGAAAAATTGTTAATAGATGTAGTGGATTGCCATTGGCCATTAAAGCTTTCAGAGGAAATCTTCGAACCAAGTCATGAATTCATGATTGGACTATGGTTTATAATAATATGCTCTCACACTTGAGTGACATAGATAATGGAATGACAGAGCTTGGAGTAATGAGTTTGTTGGCCTTGAGTTACCATGATTTGCCTTATCTATTGAAACATTGTTTCCTCCATTTTAGCCACTTTCCAGGGGATTTTATTATATCTGCCAATACTATCATCAATATTTGGGTGGTCGAAGGTATAATTCCAAAGGGAAACATTGGGGAAGAACCAATGATTGAAGTGGAAGACATTGCTCATGCATACTTGGAGGATTTGGCATCAAGGTGCATGATTCAAGTTGAGAAATGGAGTCTAATTGGAAGGATTAAAAGTTGTCGCCTTCATGACCTTATGAGAGACCTATGTATCCAAGAGGCCAAGAAGGAGAACTTTTCCCATGCTAGGTATCTTGAAGACAAAAGTGATGAAGCATTAACCCAATCAACCTCAATCGGAAAATATCGCCGACTTGTCCTCTATATGAAGAAGTCAAGCCAAGACCTTTGCTTGAATTATGAAAGATATGCTCACATACGGAGTCTTTTGTGGTTCTCTATTAATATGAACCAAGTCATGATAGATGACTCCCAACTAGTTTCCATGGCCAGACATTTGAAGTACCTTAGACTCCTATATCTTGATGATGTCAAGGTTTGTCCTAAACTAGCTGAAGAGATTGGTGACTTGGTGCATTTAAGGCTATTGGATATGGGATCAGGTTTGGTGGAGGAGTTGCCATCATCTTTAGGTAAGTTGATTCGGTTGTCAACGTTGAAATTGGATCGAATTGATTTAACTTCAAAGGGGTGTTAAGTGCCAAATATTCTTGAGAGCATGCACCAATTGCGTCACTTATATCTTCTGCCAAGGATATTATGTTTCCAATCAAGGGACATTAAGCTGAGTCACCTTAGAAATCTCCAGACATTGGTGAACTTTCCATTAGATTATGTGAAAATAGAGGACCTAGTAGGCTTCCAGTCTTAGGAAATTAAAGTTAAGATCATCATATAATTATTAGTTTGAACGTCTTGTTGAGATGTTGAATACACCACCCAACATAATATTCAGCAAGCTTCAGTCTTTATCAATGAGCTTTGGGCATTGGAGCGTAGATGCCATTGAGATAACAAAAGTAGCAACAACTTGTCCCCTTCTTCACAAACTGAAACTTCCAGGGCCATTGGTGTTGGATTTACCAAAAAGGTCCCAAATTTTTTGCCATCTGAACATGTTAAAGTTATATTACTCAGATTTTGTTGAAGACCCTATGCCCCATCTTGGGAAGCTTCCCAACTTAAGGGTGTTGCTCTTGCATTCAGCGTTGAAAAGAGATGCAATCATGTTCCCCAAGAATAGTTTCCCATGCCTACAATCTCTTGTACTTAGCCAGGAAGAGCACCTCAAGGAATAGATCATTGAGGAAGGAGCCAAGACGAAATAAGAATTTTAGTCCTTCTGGAAGTGTCTTCAAGTTGACACAAAAGTAGAGCTGCAAAAAGCCAAGATGAAATAAGCGATTGTAGGCATGCCACCAGCATTTACAGAGAGGATCAAGAGAGGTGGAGAAGATTTTCATAAAATTGAAAATGTGCCATCAATATTGCTAGAAATAAACCTTGAGGTAGCATAAATAACCACAAACAAATGTTAATTAATTAAAGGATGTGTCTTGATTAGCCATGAGATTAAAATTATTTCAACAGTTGATTATAAGTATAATTTTATATTTGGATGTATTAATTTAAAAGTAAGTTCAAAGTGATGTGTTTTGTTTAAATTGTAAAAAAGTTGTTTTTGTAAGATAAATGATTAAAATGGGTATATGATATATTGATATTATGTAATGTTTGATATTTAGCATTAATTTGGTAAAAATATCATAATTATAAAATAATTAGCTTCTACTTATGGCAACAAAATTTCAAAAGGTTGCTTATAATTGCAAGCTATTGTTATGCGTATATGATTACAATTATGATTTTCATTTATAATCCATTTATTTATTTTTTATTCAAACATTACAAATTATTTCTAAGCAACTTTTATTCTAAAAACAAAAACTCTTTTTGGATTATAAGCATGGTTGCCAAAGGCACATTAAGTCGATTGCAAGACATCATCATTCAATAATTTATCATTAATGTTTCTTGATTTAATTTTTCTGTAGAAATAAGAGATGAAGAGGGAAATATCATAGACATGGCTACAACTTACTTGACAATGAGGCAGGACATGCAGAGGGCTAGAAGCGCAGAAGCCATTAGCTTGATTGAAGATGGGAATGACTGAATGAACCTTTCATTAGCCTTTTGTTCAACACCAAAATATGTAAAGGGACGATGATTCATGTATAACATCTAGAGATAATAAACTTATATCATAAGTATAGATGGGGAAGAAGACAAAACATGAAAAGTGAACTCAACAACATTAATGTATTAAAATAAAGAAGAAAAACAATAGTGGTGTAAGTTTATTGTGAACTTTTATTGTACATTAAACATTTTTCTTTGGGGAGAAGTAACAATTTTTGTTATCTTGTAAAAAAGTGCAATAGGAATTTTTTTTCTTTCATTTTGCTTTTAGAGAAAATGTAAACCAAACAAGTGTGTAATCCTATTTTGATTTGCTAGTTTATGATTGTATTTGCCTAGAATATAAGTTTCAGCTTGGGTTATTACACTAGTAAAAAAATGTGGGAATCAAAGTTTTGTTACAACAACAGAGAAAGAAACTACGAAAAATTTGGTACACCTATGTGCAACCAATCATCTTTCTTTGCCACTGCAAAATTCATTTTTCTTCTCAAAACGCCACAAGGAGGACCAAAAAAAGGCAATCCACAGAGACCAAAAAAGAACTCTTGATAAAATGTTTATCATCAAACACAGAATCACCATGTGTTTCTTTATTGTCTATATTTTTATCTAGACTTTTGGTAATTTTTCCTATTTTATTTCTCCTGTCACTTAAGTTATCAAATGACAAATTTTCTGTATTCATCTGCCTTGAGCCATTTCTTCAAGGCTCCTTTCTTTCCTCTCTTTATCCACCTCAAGCTTTCTTTGCAACTCCTTCTCCTTTTCATTTATCTGCACCATTAACAAACATCCCCAACAATGGATATACATCAAACCAAAGTCACAGTATTAGAATTAGCAATATTAAATAGCCAAATCATTATAGACTAAAGTAGAAGTTTCCATCCTACATCATCATAAATGTCATCATTGTTCTCATAATCACCACTTTGCCGCGAAGGATATGGATATGAACATGAGGTACGTCTGCCCTCCTGAGGTCCATCCTAAGGTTCAGAAACATCATTTGGTTAGGTATAGGTTTGCCAATTGTAGAATCATAGCAGCCACGGGAGTTTGTTTCACTTTTAGATAATCACATTAAAGAAAACACCTCTATGTTCAAAGATTAATGTTTCACAACAAGAGTTATCCATAGAATCGTGTTAGAACTTACCAAGATTTAAGAATGGTGGATACACAAGTCAAAATGGCGATGATTACTCATCAATCCATAGGTTAAAAATGACCTCAAATCATTCTAGCAACAAATTAGGAAGTTCTGACTATCTAGTATTTTCCATGTTCAAATAATTGGTATGTTTAAAGTTAAAGCAGAAAGAATATAACTTTAGTTAGTTTGTACAATCACATCATTAAGCTCTCCTTCAATTGACTTACTTGGATGCAAAATGTAAGTGATGATGCATTATGGTAGCTCTCAAGCTGCCTCCGACTTTCTGTGCTATGAACCACGTCAGTAATTTCATCAACAGTGAGATCAGCTACACGCTTCGCTTCTCACTTTGGACAAATAAGCACATGTACATAACGTTAAGTCAACAAAATTAAGCTTCATAACCAACTAAACTAGACTTTACATCATGTAAAATAATTCGTGATCCTAAAATGCATAGACTTTAGGCTTTTGATTCTGCAAGTAACAATGTGAAACCAACATTATATCAAGTGTGGTTGCTTCTTTCTCTGCATATGGGTATCAGAGTGCATATGCAGGCTTTGTTATGTTGATTCTCTGGAAACAAGTTATATAACTAAGTGTTAAATATATGAAACATCACTATATCAGTGAATACCGTCATGGACCATCTCTCTCAAAAGTTTAAGCTGATGGGTGGAGACAAGTTAATGGTTTTATATCAAACAAATACTAATCACACAGATCTTCTATCAAAGTTGTTAATTAGCAACCATTGCAATTATGCTGATAAGTAGATTCAGGGAGATGTTACAACAAAGCTAGTTGTGCTGGATTCGGAGTGTCATAGCATATGTAGTGCCATCTTCTTTTAGGCATTAATTTGATTTTAGTTCTCCAAACAAATCAGTGCCACAATTTGAAATTCACTTAAAACCCAGGATGTATAACACCCCATTAAAAAGGAGGGGATTCTAATGTTGGTTTAATGCCTACGCTGTTATTTGCGACAGGAAATGAGAAGTTGACACCTAGTGTGGTGGGCCATGATGGGGTGTGCTAGAAGACGGGCTGAAGTGAAATTGTTGGGAAGAATAAGGGAAAAAGAAATAATCGTGACAGGATATCATGCACCTATATTTGTACTTAGATCTTCAATATCTTTTTCAAATCATTTTCAATGTTAAACTAATATTTTATCACATTGAATCGGAGTAACATGTGCACATATTTTAGGAAATGACAGAATAATCGAATTAGTTTGACAGCAAAATTTGAAACGTATTAGGGACCATTGAAAACAATTTTGTAAAATTATTTTATAATAGTGGATGTGGAAAAAAATTACCATCATGTTATGGAAATCACAATTAACAATTAAAAAAAAATAAAAAAATAACAAATTAAAAAAATTTACAAGTCAAAATTAATTAAACTTATAACAAAATAAAAAAGTAATACAAAAGAAAATTTAATAAAAATATAAAAATATTAAAAAAAAAATTTGGAAGAAAATTAAACTTTAAGAAAAAGAATTAAAAAAGTAAAATTTAAAAATATACCGTACACAACAAAGAATTGGACAAACCAAATTATTTAAAAAATAAATAAAAATAAATATTAAAAACAATTAAAATTACCAAAATAAAAGTCACAACAACCAAAAGAAAAAAAATAAAAAAAGGAACTGTATGCTTAATAGAAGTTCTGCAACCGACTTCCAAAAAATAAAAAAATAAATTTAAAAATATAAATATAAAATATAAAAAATGACTAAATTACAAAAAATAGAATAAGATAATATGAAAGCGAAAAATTAAATATAACACGGTTAACTTAACAGGTTTCGGACAAAACAATTAAACAAAAAATAAAAAAATTGAAATAATAAATTAAAAAAAACTTTACAAGTCAAAATTAATTAAAATTATAACAAAATAAAAAAGTAATATGAAAGCAAATTCAATAAAAATATAAAAATATTACAAAACAAATTTGGAAGAAAATTAAACTTTAAGAAAACATAATTAAAAAAGTAAAATTAAAAAATATACTGCACACAACAAAGAATTTGAACAAATGAATTCTTTAAAAAATAAATAAAAATAAATATTAAAAACAATTAAAATTACCAAAATAAAAATCACAACAACCAAAAGAAAAAAAATAAAAAAGGAACTGTACGCTTAATAGAAGTTGGGCCAACCGACTTAAAAAAAATAAAAAAAAAATTTAAAAATATAAATATAAAATATAAAAAATAACTAAATTACAAAAAAATAGAATGAAATAATATGAAAGCAAAAAATTAAATATAGCACGGTTAACTTAACAGATTTCAGACAAAATAATTAAACCAAAAATAAAAAAATTGAAATAATAAATTAAAAAAACTTTACAAGTCAAAATTAATTAAACTTATAACAAAATAAAAAAGTAATACGAAAGCAAATTCAATAAAAATACAAAAATATTACAAAACAAATTTGGAAGAAAATTAAACTTTAAGAAAATAGAATTATAAAAGTAAAATTAAAAAATATACTGTACACAACAAAGAATTACAAACCGAATTCTTTAAAAAATAAATAAAAATAAATATTAAAAACAATTAAAATTATCAAATAAAAATCACAACATCGAAAAGAAGAAAATAAAAAAGGAACTGTACAAGTAATGGAAGTCGGACCAACCGACTTAAAAAAATAAAAAATTTTAAAAATATAAATATAAAATATAAAAGATAATTAAATTACAAAAAATAGAATACGTTGCTATGGAATATGAGCCAAACACAATGCAAATACCTAAATTATCCTCCATATGTCTTTTTAAGAAACACAATGCAAACAACAACGTGTTATATCCCACATTCTCCACGTTTTAATTCCATCACATGCATTGACCAATGTCTGTATGGGAGTAGGCACCTAAAAAGGATATGAGCTGCAAAAGGAAAAAAAAAAAGAGGAGAAATCAATCAACAATTGGGCTTGATAGGCATGAGAAAACAACAATTTTACTGTCCTTGGAATTGGAACTTAAAAGATGGGAAGAATTGTCAGAGAAAATATTAAACCAAGCATGCCAAGAATCAAGGTGATGCATGCTTCAAAATATCCGGCTTACACTATAGGGCGTCCTACACAGCCCATAAAGCTAGAGAAACAAAATCCAAAGCATGAAAAAAATATGATTTATGATTTAATATAGCATTTAGTGGCCACCTGGATAAGTCAATGTGGTAGTTGTTTGTTTTTGTTTTTTATTCATGTTTGTAGCCTATAAAAGGCTTCCATTTCCACATGCTTGTGTGTGGTCAAGTCAGTGAGAAAAATTGCCAAGTTTGTGTGTGTAGTTATAAGACTAATGAATCGAATACAACACACGAGTTAGGAGGCATTTTAGATGCTTTGCCTGGTTGTGTGTATCATAAGGTGGTTGATATATGGGAAAGAATATTGATCAATCTCCTACCTCCAAGTGGAAGAAAGAGGTGGTACTATTCTGTACTCAGTGAAGATGAGATGGCAAAGGAGCTTTATCAATTGCTGATGAATGAAAAATGTTTGGTAGTACTTGATGACATTTGGACAAGGAGGCTTGGGAATGCTTGTATGCTGGGTTTCCTGAGGCTAACACACAGCAAAATAGTGCTCACAACAAGGAACAAGGATGTGGCTTTGCATGTAGATCCAGATTGTTTCATCCACTCGCCAAGATGCTTGAATGAATCCCAAGGTTGGGAGCTGTTTCTTAGTGTTGCAATTCATCACAGGGAGGAAGGTATAACTCTTCAACTTCCAATGGTATTTTTTTTCTTCTATTTCCACTGGTATTTGAACACTCATGAAGTAAATTAATTAGACAAAGAAGGTTATTTATGATTCATCTTGAAATTAAGCTAGAGAGTAGGTGAATAACGATTTGAAAGAGTGAAATCGGTTTGATTAACTGATAGACATGCCAAATGGTTATTTAGTGTCAAAAAATGGACGTTGAACTATTGAAGTATTACTTCAATGTTAGAATTGATATTTAGGAATTATTTTGACATTTGTTATTGACAGATGAAACTGATTTTACTCATCTTCATAAGACGTTTTGCCAAAATTAATGATGTGACATGATTATTCACCCTCATATTACTAATTATTCATCCTACATTTTATTCAACCACAACTGTGTTTATTTGCTTGGAAATTTTGATTATATTTTCCCGTATGCATTACTCTTATACAAATTAAATCTCAATACTCTTTTTTTATGTTTTCTTACTCCTACCATAATGTCCTATTATTTACTTTTGTGGTACAACGATCAAATATATTCATTGCTTAAAATAACAAGCTGTACTTAATTTGCACGTTCATGTTATATGGTTTTCATTCTAGATACCCCAATTTGCAGGATTCACATTTGATAAAAATTTGGAGGAGTTAAGGAGAAAAATTGTTAATAGATGCGGTGAATTGCTATTGGCCATTAAAGCTTTAAGAGGAAATCTCCGAACCAAAGCCATCAATTCATAACTGAACTATGGTTTATAATAACATGCTTTCACACTTGAGTGGCATGGATAATGGAATGATGACGGAACTTGGAGTAATGAGTTTGCTGGCTTTGAGTTATCATGATTTGTCTTATCCATTGAAATGTTGTTTCCTCCATTTTAGCCACTTTTCATGGGATTTTATCATACTTGCCAATACTATCATCAATGTTTGGGTGGCCGAAGGTATAATTCCAGAGGATTCGGCACAAATACTCTCGGGGTATTCCTTCGGCTAACATTCTGGGAATTTTCATGGGATGTAACGTAATCTATTGCATTTTTTACCACAATAACTAGATTAGTCATAGGATATGTCTACTTTTTATTCACTTCAAGGGGCCCAACTTTCCAAGACTTGATAATGAGGCTCTTCCTCTTAAAGCAGAGGAAGCTTTTTAAGAGGAATAACTTCGATGTTAAGAGATCCAAGGAATATGGGCAAGTGCAAAACACCTTTAGATGCTAACACTGTTTTGAAAAATCGCATCGGGGTGGAACTAGATCTTGAAGATGCGTGTTTTACATAGGGATTAACATTTTTCAGGTAGGTTTACACCTTTTTTATGGATAAATTATACTCATCTCCTTGAGATTTGTCAAAATTCAACAAACTTTTCCTCTAGTTGTCCACCCTCAGTCCCCTAATTTACTAATTTTTAGAATGAGTTACCAAAAATACCTCTTATCTCTTCCTCCCCCAACTCTCCAATTCCTCCCCACCCTTGAACCTTCACCTCCCCCGCCCCTACCCTACCCCACCTCCCCCTCTCCCTCACCCAAACCCAAACCCAGACACTCTTCGAAATGATTTCGGACGAGCTCTCCCGCGACTCAAAGCTCTCAGAGCACAACCACTGCAAAATGCGGGATTGCGTCCAGAAGCTTCTAGAAGAAGCCCCATCGCGGATCAGGCTGCACTTTATCGCCGGTCTGGTCGTGTGCCACCGTGGGTCTACTCGCACAGCCTCGCGGATCTGGTCGCGCTGTGCTTCATCGCAGATCTGATCGCACTTCATCGCCTGATCTGGTCATGGTTCTAGTCGCGCTTCATCGCGGGTCTGGTGGCGCTTCCTCGGGGGTCCAGTCGCGCAGCCTCGCGGATGTGGTTACACTACGCCGCGAGTCTTGTCGCACCGCATCATCGGTCCAGTCGTATTGCATCGCGGGTCTTGTAGCGTGGCGTGTCCGGTCATGCTGCTGTTGGTGCGAGGATTCGCCTATGCAAGTGGAGGTGGTTCTGGAGGCTGCTGGTGTAGGTTAGCGTGGGTTTATTTTACACAGTGATGGTGATGGTGGTTGGGAGGGATGGGTTCAAGTTGTTGATGGAGGTGCACAGGAGTGTGTTGTTGGAGAAAATCAGGCTCTTCACGGAGAAGCTTAAGGTTAAGGGGAAGGTGGGGGAGACTCAGGTGGGTGAGGGAGGGAGGAAGAGATAAGGGGCATTGGGGAGGAAGAGATAAGGGGCATTTTTAGTAACTCATTCCAAAAATTAGTAAATCAGGGGAGGTTAATGTATGATGAATAACTAAAAGGAAAGTCTATTGAATTTTGACAAATTTCACAGTGTTAATTGCCCTCTTTTTTATTGGAATATATTATAGTTAACATTGTTCCCTCTATGTTTTAATGTTGTTGGGAAGAAGTTTAATCTAACTGTTGTTCTGGATTATGAGTTATACATACATTTTCCTTCATGTTCTTGACCTTCTTCCATTTGTTGACGGGCATATTGTTGTTTTTATATCAGTCATGTGTATGCTACTTGGTTGATTAGTTCTACAAGTTTTAGTTGGCAATTTTCTTTGTATTTAACCAACTAAATTTGTACACGTGGGGCAATTTATATGTAATTATCAAAATCATCTTCATTGCTTTTTTCTTTTCCTAATCGGTTTAATGATCAATAGCTTTGAATAGATGAAATATATAAATTGGTCAATCAAAACTTCTGCCATGGCTAGTGACCTTTTCAGACCGTTGCTGGTGTGCTTTCTTGGTATACAAAGTAAAATACATTTTACCTGCCTAAATTTTAGATATGTGTAGTTTATACATTGACTTTTTAAAATATATATTATAATACCTTGAACTTTGTAAATAGTGTAAAATATCTTTTCTATTGAGTTAACATCTATTTCACCATTAAATAATTATGTGCATGTTATGCATAATTAAATAGACAAAAACATAATTCATTTTAATCAAATTTCTCAACCTTAAACCCTCCTCCACTAAAATGAACAAAAATAACCTTTTAGATGCTAAGGTTCGATGGTAATAAAAGGATTTTTTGTCTGATCTTAGTAGGGTGATTTAGGTTTAAAATTTGATTAAAGAAAAGTATTTTGTCCATTTAATTATGCACATAACATGCATACCACTATTTAATGGTGGAAATGGATACTTACAGAAATGATTGTTTGGTACTGTTTGAAAGTAAGTGTCACAATGCTCATTTTAAAAAACTGTAAACATAATAAAGTTAATCAAATAAATACATTTTACCCTTATACACACACACACACATACACACACATATATACATGATTTTATATTTTAATCTTTACCGTCATGTAAGATACAAAGATCCATATTTGCTCCTCTCACTCATATAATAAAATATCCAAGTGAGAGGGGTGGTTTATTGTGAAAGTGAGATGAATAAGTATGGGTCTTTGAATCTTATATGACAATATTAAAATATAAAATCATGTGATATTTTTAAATGATAATGTGATTATTAATTATCATTAATAACTTTCAAATCCTACCATCTATATATAATTATACAGTCTGATTTGCTCTCTTGCTCTTATAATAATATTCACTATAGTCATCATATATATATATATATATATATATATATATATATATATATATATATATATATATATATATATATATGTATATATCGCCAATATTAAAATATAAAATCATTGATATTTTTAAATGATCATGTGATTATTAATTATCATTAATAACTTTCAAATTCTGATCATCCATATATAATTATACAGTCTGGATTTGCTTTCTTCTCTTATAATAAATCATCTTTTTATAATCATAATATATAATAATAATAATAATAATAATAATAATAATAATAATAAAGAGAAAGAATTATATAGACTTCATCAAGGATACAAATATTTGTTAAGAATTGGAATTGACAACTCATGATGCATATGTTAGGAATTAAGAATAACAAATTTTAATTATTTTAAAATTTCATGGAATTGGATCGTAAAATTATAATTTCAATTCTAAATTTCAATTTCATGCGCAATTTCTTATGTTAAATGAGATAAAGATTCATTACACCTTTAGATTTGTTACTTTCATTTTCATAAGAAATCGTGAGATAAATTCATCTCACGTGATATGCCCCTGCCCACACATTATTTCTAGGGTCAATTACACTCACCTCTCTGAGGTTTGTGGAAATGCAATTCACACTTCCTCTATTTGTTCAACACTCATCTCCTTGTCAAATTTTAAGTATTTATATTAAATTTCACTCTCATTCACAGAGCACTATAATAAACTTAAAAAATTACATTTTTATGATATTAACTATTTTTAATCAATAAAATTATAAAAATACCCTAAACTTAACGGAGTGGGTACATGTATTTTTTATAATTTTATTAATTAAAAACGTTAATATCATAAAAGTGTCATTCTTTTAAGTTTATTAACATATTTTGTGAATAAGAGTAAATTATAATATACTTAAAATTTGACAAGCGAAAAGTGTGAGTGGTGGGCAAATAAGGGTGTGAGTTACATTTCCACAAACCTCAAGGAAGGTGAGTGTAATTTACCTTGTTTCTAATATAAAAGTTTCTCTTCTTGAATTATAATAAATCATCAGTCCAGGAAAATTCATGTTCTTAAATGCTTAATAATAGCTCTTCGTGGTGGATGAAGATTAACACATGAATGCTGAAATCAGCATAAACTAAATAAAGAATATCCTGCCAATCCGTGAATATGCCATCACTGTAAACTTCGCAACAACTTCCCTATTGTTGAAGTCAATGATTCCACACAAAGCCAATGCTTTCTCATCACTGCGTAGAAGTATAAAACTAGAAAATCTCATTAGGGTAACTTCACAGTAGCTTCTCATCTTTGAAGTCTTTAGTCTGCAAATCCTAGAGAGAACAAAGAGACCTTTCGCTCTTAATTTCTCTTTGCAAGAAAGAGTTTTTCTAATGGCTGAGGCTGCTGTTTCTTTTGTGGTTGAAAGGCTTGCGGACCTGTTACTGGAGAAAGCAGGCTCCTTAAGAAGCGTTAGAGACAACATCCAACGCCTTCAGAGAGAGCTTATATGGATGCAAGGCTTCTTGAAAGAGGCTGATGCTTGGCCACACCGCGACAATGGAATAATACAGAACCTGGTTGCTGAAATTAGAGACCTTGCTCACGATGCAGAAGATGTTATCGAGTCTCATGCCTTCGCAGCTAAAAAGTCCACCCTGAGGAGAATGTTCAATTCATGGAATGTTGCCTCAAAAATTGATGAATTCACAAGCAGGATAAATGAACTAGTAAGGAGGCTGCAGACCTATGGTGGCATAAGAGAAGTGGGTGACAGAGGATCCCAGCAGAACCTACAACCGCTGAGAAGAAGGTCTTACTCTCATCTAGCTGAGCAACACGTTATTGGACTGGAGGAAGATGCTGAGAAAATAGCCACACAACTGATTGATAAAACACTAACATCCTCCGCAGTTTCCATATGTGGTATGGGTGGGATAGGAAAGACAACTCTTGCAAAGAAGATTTACCACAACACAAGAGTTAGGAAGCATTTTAGATGCTTTGCTTGGGTGTGTGTATCACAACACCACAAGATAGTTGATATATGGGAAAGAATATTGGTCAATCTCCTATCTCCAAGTGGAAGAAAGAGAAAGTTCTTTTCTGAACTCAAGGACGACGAGATAGCAAAGGAGCTATATCAAAAGCTGATGAACGAGAAATGCTTAGTAGTACTTGATGACATTTGGAACAAGGAAGTTTGGGATTGCTTGTGTGCTGGGTTTCCCGAGGGCAACAAAGAGAGCAAAATATTACTCACAACAAGGAACGAGAACGTGGCTTTGCGTGTAGATCCAGATTGTTTTATCCACTCTCCAAGATGCTTGAATGAATCCCAAAGCTGGGAGCTCTTTCGTCGTGTTGCAATTCATCACAGGGAGGAAGGTATTATTCTTCAACTTCCAATAATATTTTTTCTATTTCATTTTCACTAGTATTTGAACACTCGTGAGCTAAACTAATTAGACAAATGAGGTTATTTATGATTTATCTTGAAGGTAAGCTAGAGAGTGGATGAAATAACGATTTGAAATAGTGTAACCTGTTTGATTTAATAATAGATATGTCAAAGGGTTCTTCAATGTCCAAAAAATCGGACATTAAGCATATAGTTATCAAAATCGGACGGGATCATCCAGTTCTTCGAACTTGACACATGGGTATGATAATGTCCTATTATATACTTTTGTAGTAGAACAATCAAATATATTTTGGTCACTGCTTAAAATAACGTGCAGTACTTAAAGCTACACGTTCAGGTTCTGGTTTTCATTTTAGATCCTTCAATTTGCAGGATTCGTATTTGATGAAAACTTGGAAGAGTTGGGGAGAAAAATTGTCAATAGATGTGGTGGATTGCCATTGGCCATCAAAGCTTTTGGAGGAAATCTACGAACCAAGTCATCACTTCAAGATTGGGCTATGGTATATAATAATATGCTTTCACACTTGAGTGGCATAGATAATGGAATGACAGAGCTTGGAGTAACAAGTCTGTTGGCCTTGAGTTATCATGACTTGCCTTATCAATTGAAACAATGTTTCCTCCATTTTAGTATATTCCCAGAGGATTTTATCATACCTGCTAATACTATCATCAACATTTGGGTAGCTGAAGGTATAATTCCGAAGGGAAATAGAGGGGAGGAAACAATGGTTGAAGTGGAAGACATTGCATATGCATACTTAGAGGATTTAGCATCAAGGTGCATGATTCAAGTTGAGAAATGTACAACCAGCAGGATTAAAAGTTGTCGCCTTCATGACCTTATGAGGGACTTATGCATCCAAGAGGCCAAGAAGGATAACTTTTTTCATGCTAAGTATCTTGAAGATGGAAATGATGAAGCATCAGTCCATTCAACCTCAACTGGAAGATTCCGTCGACTTGCCCTCTATATGAAAAATTCAAGGCAATATCACTGTTTGAATTATGACAGATATGCTCATGTACGAAGTCTTTTGGGGTTCTCTATTAATTTGAACCAAAGTTTGATAGACAACTCACAACTTCTTTCCTCCATGGCTAGGCATTTGAAGTACCTTAGACTCCTGTATCTTGTAGGAGTTGGTGAGATTCCCAAAGAGATTGGTGACTTAGTTCATTTAAGGCTATTGGATATAGGATCAGCGTGCACAAAGTGGTTGCCATCATCTTTAGGCAATTTAACTCGGTTATTAACGATGAAATTGGATCACGTTGATCTTTCTAGAGAGGGGTCTGATTTCGATGTGTCAAATATTCTTGAGAACATGCGCCAACTACGCCAATTGTATCTTCCACGAAAAACATTTTTCTTATCAAGGGACATCAAATTGAGTCACCTCAAAAACCTCCAGACATTGGTGAACCTTCCACTAGGTTATGTGAAAATAGAGTGCCTACTAGGGCTTCCCAATCTTAGGAAATTGATGCTAAGAGTATCAGACGGCTATGGTTTCCAGTGTCTTGTTGAGATGTTGAATACGTCACCCACCACAGGACTCAACAAGCTTCGTTCTTTATCATTGAGCTTTGAGCATTGGAGCTTTGACCACTTTAGAAGAGAAGTCACTGAGATAACAAAAATAGCAACACTTTGTCCTCACCTTCAGAAATTGAAACTTTTAGGGCCATTATTGAAGTTGGATTTATCAGAAAGGTCCCAAAATTTTTGTCAGCAGAACAAGTTAACATTAGAGAACTCAGATTTTGCTAAAGACCCCATTTCCCATCTAGGGGAGATTCTCGAATTAAAGAGCTTGTGCTTGCATTCAGCGTTGGGCAAAGATGTTATTATGTTACTCAAGAATAGTTTCCCTTGCCTAAAATCCTTTCAAGTCTTTGAGGAAAAGCACCTTACGAGATGCTTGTTAGTTAGATTTAGATTAGAATAGGCAATATAATTAGTCATCAATGGCCCTGAAAGGCTTGAGATGCTGCTTGTTTTATCTTGAAATGTTGCAAATTACGTCATACAGAAAAGAAGATTAATAGCATTAGCAAGTTAGTCTGAGATATTTCTAAATTTGAATGGCTAATTCACAGTTTTTAGGAGCATTTTTACGACTTGTTTTTGCGTTGTATACAGGGAAAACAATAATACTTTCATGTGAATGCACGTTTGCATTCATAAGATTTCATATAAACACAGCATAATTGTATCTAGATGGACTAAATAAATTGTTTGGCTTGCATTAATAAAACATTGATCGTATAAAAAAAATGCTCAATGATATGATTAATCGTAAATGAATTGATGATATTTAATTAAATTATAAAAATAATATAATATTAGAAGGCATGTCAAGAAGATAATTGTTATAAGATTTGAAATAAGGAGAGTAACCGTCCCTATATAAGCCTTTTGAGTAGTGTATATCTCTAAATACATGAAATAATATAATTTTCATTCTTAAAACATAAATAAATCTAACTCATTATCAATTTTTCTATTCAAAATATAATATCGGAGCTTGTAAATTGATGTGTTTTCAACATACATAACTTTGAAATTTGGTCTATTACTTGAAAACTAAATCATAACTACATAATTGATATGCTACATAATCTAAATCAAAATCTCTAATTCAAATCCATACTTAACTTCTGAGACATATAAGGATATACATAAATTCTGAAAATAAATACATGATTTTAAAATAATTGCATGGTTGGGATCTTGCCTACACAAATTTATTGAAGCACTCTAATTGTAACATAAAATTAATCTAAGCCTTATAGTAATGTAAAGTTCATCACTAGAACATCTGCATCAACTGGAATGATGACTGAGCAAAACTGGACATGCAACTGTGAGAGGAAGAGAAAGGTGAGTTAACAAATTAGTGGATTATCACCCACCACCAACATAGGACAACAATCATACATAGTATATATACATGCAACTAGTAAAAACATTTCTAATATTTACATACGTAGCTATTGTCGCAATTGGAATCATGATAGGGACGCGAAAAAGAATTGTTTGAAATTAAGTTACCACCAAGTTTATTTAAATTGGAAAACATGGAAAAATCCATTTTAAAAAAGTCCTTGTAATCAATTTTAGTTTGGAGTCGTTATGCATAGAGAAGGGTAGGGATTTAATCCTACACACCCACACCGTCCTTAGACGTACCTATTGATTTGTGCAAATTATTAATAACATTTCAACATATTTATTTTACCATATTTTTTATTTATAAGAAAATTACGAAAAAAGAAATTTAGGAACACAAGCTGTCACAAAGTGTTCAAAATATTAAGTTAACGTCACCTAAATTAACATCTTTATTTGAAATAAAATATTTGACCAATAAATAACAAATTTAAATTAAATACATTAAAATAAAAATCTCTTATAAATTATAAATAAGAAAAAAAATTATTTTGGCATTTTTATAAAAAAATTAAAAATAATTTTGGGAAAATTTTTGGAACATCAAGTTGTCACAACTTAATGCTCAAAATATTGAGTTAACAAGTCGTCGCAGCTAAATTAACATTTTTATTTGAAATGAAATATTCCCCAAATAAATGAAAATTAAATAAAATATCTCATAAAAAAATTCATTAGAAAAAAAATTATTTACAATTAAAATAAAAATTATAAAAATTTAATTTTGATTTGACAGGGATCTAATTGCATGCTCCTACGTATCCTTGGTGCAATGAGGAACTCAAAGTTACATAGTTTTGTATAAAATAATTGTGGATTGGTTGATTTTATTTTATTATTTTTTAAAAAAAATTTAGAATATCAAGTTGTCACAGCTAAATATTCTGGAAATAGAATTAATAAGCCGTTAAGCTAAATTAATTCTAAGAAAAAAAATTTATTGACCAATTAACATTTTCTCTTTTTTTTTTTGTTTAAATTGGATTTTGAATGGGTACAAGCCAAAACAAACTATGAAGGCAAGCCCAAAATTTTGTTAACACAAACTGAATTGTAAATGAAAAGGACAAACAAAATATAAAAATAATAAAAAAAAGTCATCAAGTGACAAAATAAAACAACATGCTCGTGACTTGGAAAAGGTATGTGGGTTTCATTTTTTTATATTTTATTTTGATTCCTTTGTCAACAGACACAAGGGCCCATGGAGAGAAATAATTCACTAACACATGCCCCAATGCACATACATCCACAAAGAGAGAGAGAGAAAATCGGGATAGAGAGAGCAAGAGAGACAAGAGAGAAGAGAGAGAAGGGAAGAGAATCCAGAGAGGAAGAAAGGGAGATGCCCATGGCGGTGCAAGGCGGTGGAGGCTGGTGGACCATGGTGTGGTGAACCGCGATCTCACGGTGGTGGTCACGTGGCGGTCATGAAGGTCCACCTCCCTTCCTTCTTATTTCAGCTTCCTTTTTCTTTTTTTTTTGTTTTGAAAAATTCTGAATCTAGCTTGGTTATGATTTGGAATTGGGATTTCAGGTGGTGATGGTGGTGGTTGACTTGGTGGCTTCGTGGTTGGCAGGAAGGAGCCGGTGGTGAGGAAGGAAAGGGAGGAGGCACTCTTTTTTTAATTTATGTTTGGCTCTTGATTTAGGAACTGAAATTTTTTGTTATGGACTGTTGATGATGATGGTTTTTAATCTACTCTGTGCTTGGTTGTTGATTGGTTTTTTTTTTTTTGGCTGTGATTTGTGGGTATTTGTTTTGATGGACTCTGGAAAATAGACACTAAAAAAAATGAATCAACTATTGAAAAATAGTTTACCTGTAATCCTTGCTGATTCTCTCTTTTTTTTTTTTGGCTTCGGAAAAACAGGAATCCGCCGTTTATGTGACTTTCCTTGAATTTCTCTCAAACTCTCAAGAGATAAAAAAATGGTGATCCCCCTGTGTCTTTCTTTCAACTAATCTTAAAGATTTCAGAAAATTTTTTCCAGCACCCTTCTTTTGTGAACTTTGTTCCCATTTAAGGGAAAAAATCAATTTACCCCTGTACTCTAGGTCATGTACAGATTAGACCCTGATTTTTTAAAGTGTGCAATTCGACATCCTAGACTTTCTTAAGTGTGCAAAAAACCCCTTCCGTTACACCACCGTCTAGTCCCACTGTTAAGTGATCACGTGACACCCACGTGATTCACTTTTTCCAAAATTGCCCTTCCTTTATTTCCCATTGCCAAGCCCCAACCCATAGAAAATGCCTTCCCTGAAGAATGCTAGTAATCCCAACCCCAACCTTCGAACACGAACCTTCAAGAAATTGCAGCCACCTTCAAGAACACCCCAAACCTTAATCTCTTGATCGCAATCTGAACCTAGCAAGTTTGTGCCCAAGTGCTGTAACCCCAACCCCAACCCATTGAAAATAACCCCAACTCCAACCCCAACAAAACCAGATCCCACAAAAACAAAAAAAACAAAAAGGACAAGCTGATGAAAAAAAAATGCATATGATCTCAAATTAAAACACAAACCAAATCCCTAATTTCCCAATTTCCCAATTTCCCAAACCATTGTGATACACAAAAAGGAACAAAGGCAGTGGCCAATGGAGGCTTCTAGAGGCGCACAAGAGCAAGGGAAGAGGGAGCGCGGCGGTTGACTGGAGGAACAACACAGCTTCGCGGTGGCGTGGCACGGTTCTTGGAGAGCTGAGGCGACGCGGAGACACAATGATGAGAGGTGGAGGCGTGACGCGGTTGCTCTTACACGTAGGGAACGGGATTTCATGACTAGGCTATGTGAAGCCGCGCCCCGTGTCGGAGCTCCGATATGGTGGCTGGGCTCGTGATGCGTGACCTGGGCTACGTGGTGGCGGTGTTTCAGAGCAGAGGTGGGCTCTAATGGCCCCGTCTCTTACTCTCTCCCTCCCCCTCTTCTCTGTTTCATGGTGGAATGATGCAAATGGTGGAATGCTTGTACAGTGAAAAGGAAAAAAAACCAAAACAAGGAACCAACTTGTGCTAATTAGAGGATTAAGGGAGTGAATCATAACAAATGATACCCATGGGTATTCTGATGAGTATTCCTTTGCTGTGATCTTCCTTTCTCGCTTAGTTTCTGAAGGGTGGAGAAAGGAAAGGAGGCATGTTTCATGGCTGTTGAGAGAAGTGTTTTCTTCATATTAGGAAGGGGTTAGGTTAGGGTAGGATTAGGGTGGGAAATTTCTTTTAAGGGAAGGACAATTTTGGAAGAAAAGTGAGTCACGTGGGTGTCATGTGACCACTTAACAGTGGGACTGGATGGGAGTGTAACGGAAGGGGTTTTTTGCACACTTAAAAAAGTCTAGGGTGTCAAATTGCACACTTTAAAAAGTCGAGATCTAATCTCATATGACCTAAAGTACGGGGTAAATTACTTTTTTCCCCCATTTTATACACAGTTGTGGATTAAATTTTTCAAACATGGCAGCTGATCTTGTGATTTGGTTTGAAAATATTATCCTAGATGATGCTTGATTTTAGGGATCTAATTCGCCATTCTTTCTGAAATTTACATTGTTTGTTTGTTTGGCGATCTTCTTTTCTCCCACGTTCCTCCCAACTTTTGCTTGCATGCCTGCTTTCTTTTTGTCTTTTGTTCAAAAGGATCAATTTTTTTTATTTATGAATCTGACACAATTGAAAATGGTACACCACATCTGTTATCTTTTCTTTTTCTTTTTATTCAAAAAGGAGAAACAGTGGTTAAGACAACTATTTTTTAGAAGAGGACAAATTTGAAAACGGTGCATTGGAGCACCAGAAATCAATGTGTACCATTATCATATTTTTTTTGTTTAAAAATAAAAAACAACTATCATAGTTTGAACTCACTCACCATTTGGAGCCGAGTGTGTGGGTACTATCCATTTGATCTTGGAAGTTAGGGATAACACCATCAACTGCCATAAAATCACAAACAACGCATGAGACCTTCTAAATCATGATAGGACAAGTTTGGGGAAAGGAAAATCATGCCTAAATTCATGCATAAAGGAGCCCTAGCTCTAATCATGGAAGAACATAGAACAAATTGACATAAACAACGCAAAAACAACTTACCCAATGATTTGGGAAAAGGAAGAAAGCTTGGAGTTGTTTGCGAGGAGAGGGAGATCACACCTTGGAGGGTTAGGGTTCGAGTTTCTGTGTTTGGGGCCGAATATGGGTTGTATTTATAGAGAAAGGGGACTGTTCAGTAAATCGTATTGTTTACAATGTGCTGTCATGGAGGTCTGCACTAGCCTAGCAAACATGTCTGCACAAAAAAATGCATACTTAAGTAAAAACATGGTTTTTGGAAATCTGAAGATTTTCAAGGTTCTCAAAGACTGTGCTAGGTTTAGCCGTCACGTGGACCTGAGACATCATAATAATAAAAGTAAATAATGATATTGTTTATTGCGATCTTTTTGTTACATTAGAATTAACAAATTGGATTTCAATTCAAGAAAGGGATCATTTCATCTACATGAGTGCTCAAACGCTTTATGTGAAGCCATGAAGCATGCTTACTCCATTTATGCAAAAGTAGGTATTTTCTATGCACATGCACGTGTCAGGTACACCTGTGTACGTATATGATAACTTCATTTTTTGAGGGAAAAAAATTGGGCATGGTAGGTATGACTTGGTCTGTCCAGGGTACACATTCCTAAGTATGAGTACATTAGTTTAATAATTTTTTGTATATTTATCTATTGTTTCTTTTCTTTTTTTATTTCTTTCTTTTCCTAATCTTATTAAGCTCTAACATTTCTCCTTTGCATTTGTTTTTTAAATTTTGGAATGTTATGCTGAATAATTTATATCTATTTATTTTAAAATTATAATTTTTATCACATGAAATTTATGAAATTCTAATAATTATATATATATATATATATATATATATATATGACGTAGCTGTAATCCATTTATTTTTTAATTTTTGTATAAGCACGTCCGCACATTTCTGATTTGGATTAGGATCGATTCAGTGTAATTACTGTCAAGTTATTCTTTCGGCTAATGTTCTGGAAATTTTCATGGGACATAATGAACCTATTGCATTTTTAACCACAATGACTACCCAATAACTGGATTGGTCAAAAGATATGCCTACTTTTTATTCACTTCAAGGGGGCAAATTCTACCACACGCCCTACTAAATATGGTGTGTGGTACACCTATTAATCCAATACCAAAGATTTGAGGGTGTATGCTTGCTCCAAATAAATGTTTACGAAAGAATGTGCGTCTCTCATCCTTCCCCTCACTTCTCTCTCTCTCTGCGAGATATCATCATCAACCATAGTTGATTCCCCACATGAGCAAATCTCAAATTAACAACAAACCATTCAAAAATTCCAACCACAACACCACCACCAACCCTTCACTGCGCACCTCAAAATCTCTTATTAACAAAAACTGAACTTAAAAAATAAAAACAACAACATCAATCTCTTGTGGTAATCGACAAGAAAGAGCGACACTGGCCTATACCACCTACCGATGCCAGGAGAGTCAATGATTTGTAGCCCAAGCTAGTAGATGTTGATGATTCAACTAGTGTCTTGTTGGGATGTTTGGGTGACGATTGTAGAGTTTGCCGTGGATGGTGTCGGAGAGAGATGCAGTGAGGGCGATAGATGTGCATTCTGTGGTTAACATTGTCAAACATTTATTTGCAAGCATACACCCTCAAATCTTTGCGGTAGGATTAATACGTGTACCACACACCATATTTAGTAGAGTGTGGAGTAGAATTTGCCAACTTGCCAAGACTTGATGAAGAGGCTCTTCCTCTCAAGGAGAGGAAGCTTTTTAAGAGGAATAACTTTGATGTTGAGAGATTAAAGGAGCTCCAATGCAAGTGCAAAACACCTTTAGATGCTAACACAGTTTTGAAAAATTGCATTGGGATGGAACTAGATCTTGAAGATGCTTTACATAGGGATTAACATTTTTCAGGTAGGTTTACACCTTTTTTTTTCTTCAGGGAATATATTATAGGTAACCTTGTTCCCTCTATGTTTTAATGTTGTTGTTGGGAAGAAGTTTAATCTAACGTTGTTCTGGATTATGAGTTATATACATATTTTCCTTCATTTTCCTTGATCTTGAATAGAAAAGATTGCATCATCTTCTTCCATTTGTTGATGGCACATTGTTATTGTATATCAGTCATGTGTATGCTACTTGGTTGATTAGTTCTACAAGCTTTCTTTGCACTTACTAAATAAAGAATATCTTGCTAATGTAATATCCTCTGCCTTATGGATCCGACGTTCCCACAAATCAACACTGTCCTTTCAGCTGCTTTGTCCTCACTCACACGCTTCCTGAAAACTTCAGAGGTCACCCATCCCAAAATTAACCCAAGTCAAGCACGCTAACTGAAGTTCTTTCGTGATGGGCTACCAAAAGAAAGATACATCTTTGTGGCATAGGTAGTACCAATCAATTCATATAAGCTCCTTAACTGTATAGTCCCATACCTATACAGACTCAGGATCCTCTCATTCGGGTGTGTAATCGGTTCATTCATGTACCCCTCCGCTTGGAGGCAGGAGCCGCTCCTTGTCCGTGCCTCCTCGCATCCGCACTCCCTCCGTCCCGCGTTACAGCTAACAGGTCTATCCTCGAACTTACAATGTCCCTTCCACATGCACCATTCATTTTGAAAAGTATTTAAGTTGATTTATTGTACGATTCATTATTATATAATTAAAATTGTACACCTGTTTATTCGTTGTTTGTTCAATTAATGTTGTTTGGTGAATGAAGTGTGGTGCGGGAAGTAATGAATTCGGTCCATATTTCCAAAGAATTTTTGTTTAACTTCTGTTGACTAATGTAATACCTCTATTTATAGATAATCACTTAAAATCACTTGTCAAAGGATCTAGGAGCTGTGCTATAATTTAGTGGGATGATTAGTGCCAAACGTACCTAAATTTTCTACAATAAATAAAAGTAATATACGTTTTTTGGACTACACTACCTAATTGTATGGACTAGTGTGTGCAATAATGTTTGCTTAATGATCTTTACAAATTTTGTTACCATCAATTTAATCATAACAAATTTTTGGACATCAATTTTGCTCTAACCTTTTCGTTTTAACATTACTATAGTTTTAATATTTTTAATTTTGATATCAATTTAGTCATAATATTTTTTTATTTCAACATTAATTTAATTATTTCATCCAAGTTGAAATTGAACAAAATGACTAAATTGGTGTTGAAATTAAAAATATTAGGACTAAATTAATGTTGAAATTTTTATTAAAACTAAATTAATATCAAATTGTAGATACTAAGATCAAAATGATTATTTACTCTTTAATTTTTAATCCGTTGCAGTTAGAATATGCCATCAGATCAGTGTAAACTTCCCAACAGCTTCCTCTATCTGGCTGAAGTCAATGATTTCACACAAAGCCAATGCTTTCTGCGTAAAAGTATACAACCAGAAAAATCCCATGAGGGTAACATCGCAATAAACTTTCATCTTTCAAGCATTTAGTTTGTATATTGTATTATTAATCTTTGCAAAAGAGTTTTTCTATTGGCTGAGGCTACTGTCCTTTGTTGTTGAAAGGCTTGAAGAGTTGCTAATGGAAAAAAGCAAGCTCCTTAATTAAGAAGGGTTAGTGACATCATTCAACACACACAGCTGTTTCATAATTAATGCATATTCATTATCCCCTCCATTTTATTTTTACCATCCACTTTTTTTGTTTAATATTTTTTTCATTTTATCTATTCATTTATCGTATTAAGGAGGTATTATTTTTTACCAATTATAACCTTAATATGATTCACAATTTTACACTATTATCAAGGAGATATTAATATTTTTACCAATTAAATAGGGATAATCTTATCTATTAATTTAATTTTATACTATTATTAATATTTATTCATTGTTTCCTTAATATTTCATTTTTTTTTTGAATTGTTAGAGTGAAATTGAGGGAGTAGTTAAAATATTCTGTCGTGTTTAGAATATGCCATCAGTATAAACTTCGCAACAGCTTCACTTCCCTAACTGAAGTCAACCATGTCACACAATGCCAATGCTGACATCATTGCGCAAAAGTTTCTACCTGGGAAATGCTATTTGGGTAGCTTCGCAGCAACTTCTACAAAAAGCCAATGCATGCTTCCACAAAAACCTTACCACACAAGCATTATATTTATTTACGATGATGCACTCAGTAAATGTATTATATATGTTTAACGAGTAATCAGAGCACCATGCCCAAAAATGAAAAATAAAACTAAAAATAATAGAATAAATAATCCCCGTGTAATTACACTAACACCCCTTTATTTGCAAATGCTCACGGGGATTCCTGAGTGTTGCCAAATTATAGTTACAAATCTCTCCTGCAGATATTGGCAAGTTAGATTAAGTGAACAAAAACACAATATATAGCATGCACACAATCTCATATTATTTCTTTTTGTCACTTAACTTAAAGAATCAGTATTTATAGGAGAGATCAGTAATAATTTTATAAAATGAAGGAGTGTTAAGTTTAATTACACTAAACCTCAAAAGAGATAAAGATATTAGTGTAATTTTTTCTTTTTGTTTTATTTATTTTATTTTTGTGGTCAAAGTTGAAGATTAACACATGAATGTTGAAATCAGCGTGTACTAAGTAGAGCATCCTGCTAATTGGTCTATCCTCTCGATCTCGCAATGTCCCTTCCACATGCTGACAATACATTCATTTTGAAAATTAAGTTGATTTATTGTACCTTTCATTATATCATTAAAATTTTATCACCTGACCAATCGTTTGTTCTTCAATTAATGCATATTCAGTAATTCACCTGTTTGTTTCATGGACTATATTCTACCTAATTAGATAGACGAGTGTGTAAATTTCTTTCCCACCTCTTTGACTTTGAGCAAAAAATAAGCCGTCATTTCTGACAATAAGGTGCCATCATATCTGTAAACTTCGCAACAGCTTCCCCCTGTGTGGCTGAAGTCAATGATTTCACACAAAGTCAGTGCTTTCTCATCTTTGCGTAAAAGTAGACAACTAAAAATCCCATTAAGGTAACTTGGCAATAACTTCTCATGTTTGAAGCTTTTTAGTTTACAAATCCGACAGAGAACAAAGAGACCTTTTGCCCTCATTGCTCTTTGCTAAAAGAGTTTTTCTAATGGCTGAGGCTGTTGTTTCTTTTGTGGTTGAAAGGCTTGGGGACCTGTTATTGGAGAAAGCAGGCTCCTCAAGAAGCGTTAGAGACAACATCCAACGCCTTCAGAGAGAGCTCATATGGATGCAAGGCTTCTTGAAAGAGGCCGATGCTTGGCCATACCGCGATAATAGAATAATACAGAACCTGGTTGCTGAAATTAAAGACCTCGCTCACGATGCAGAAGATTTTATCGAGTCTCATGCCTTCGCAGCTGAAAAATCCAAAGTGAGAAGAGTGCTCAATTCATGGAGTGCAGCCTCGAAAATTGATGAATTCACAAGCAAGATCAATGATCTAGGAAGAAGGCTGCAGACATATGGCATCATAAGAGAAGCGGATGACAGAGGAACCCGACAGAAATTGCAACCAATGCGAAGGTCTTACTCTCATCTAGCTGAGCAACATGTTGTTGGACTTGAGGAAGATGCTGAGAAAATAACCGCACAATTGATTGAAGGAGCGCCACAATCCCGCGCAGTTTCTATATGCGGCATGGGTGGGATAGGAAAGACAACTCTTGCCAAGAAGGTTTACCACAACACACGAGTTAGGAGGCATTTTAGATGCTTTGCCTGGGTGTGTGTATCACAACACCATAAGTTGGTTGATATGTGGGAAAGAATATTGATCAATCTCCTATCTCCAAGTGGAAGAAAGAGGCGGTACTATTCTGTACTCAGTGAAGATGAGATGGCAAATGAGCTTTATCAATTGCTGATGAACGAAAAATGTTTGGTAGTACTTGATGACATTTGGACCAAGGAAGCTTGGGACTGCTTGTGTGCTGGGTTTCCTGAGGCTAACACACACAGCAAAATATTGCTCACAACAAGGAACAAGGATGTGGCTTTGCATGTGGATCCAGATTGCTTCATCCACTCGCCAAGATGCTTGAATGAATCCCAAGGCTGGGATCTGTTTCTTAGTGTTGCAATTCATCACAGGGAGAAAGGTATAACTCTTCAACTTCCAATGGTTTTTTTTTTTTACCTTCTATTTCCACTGGTATTTGAACACTCATGAAGTAAATTAATTAGACAAAGAAGGTTATTTATGATTCATCTTGAAATTAAGCTAGAGAGTGGGTGAATAACGATTTGAAAGAGTGAAATCGGTTTGATTAATTAATAGATATGCCAAATGGTTATTCAATGTCAAAAAATGCACATTGAACTATGTGTTAGTGAAAAAAATAAATAAATAAAGAGTGTGAATAAATCTGAAAGAGTGTAGGGTGTGTGTATATATATCGAAAATATTTTAGGTATTATCTTTGTTACTTCTCAATATTATAGTATTGGAATAGGATAGTTCTACTAGAAACACTATATTTATTTCTTGGGTGTGAGAGTGTGGAAATAATATTTTGTAATTATTCTGAATATAGTGGAATATTTTAAACCTGTCCTGATTTTCCTCTGATATTTGGTGCCCCTTTTTTTTGTTTTGCACATATTTAATTCTATTAAACTTATTTTGGTGCTTATTGCCACACGTCAATATCATCTAATTACTCTGAGAATTATTTCCTAAGCCCAACATTTACTCATCTTCATAAGACGTTTTACCAGAATTATGTGACATGATTCTTCACCCTCATATTACTAATTATCCATTCTGTATTTTATCCAACCACAACTTTGTTTCTTTGCTTAGAAATTTTGATTATATTTTCCGTATTCATTGCTCTTATACAAATTAAATCTCAATACTCTTTTTTTTATGTTTTCTTACTCTTACCATATGTAGACTGGGTATTATAATGTCCTATTATTTACTTTTGTGGTTCAACCATCAAATATATGCACTGCTTAAAATAACAAGCAGTACTTAATTTGCACGTTCATGTTATATGGTTTTCATTCTAGATACCCCAATTTGCAGGATTCACATTTGATTAAAAATTGGAGGAGTTGGGGAGAAAAATTGTTAATAGATGTGGTGGATTGCCATTGGCCATTAAAACTTTCGAGGAATCTCCGAACCAAGTCATCAATTCATGACTGGACTATGGTTTATAATAATATGCTTTCACACTTGAGTGGCATAGATAATGGAATGACGGAGCTTGGAGTAATGAGTTTGCTGGCCTTGAGTTACCATGATTTGTCTTATCCATTGAAACATTGTTTCCTCCATTTAAGCCACTTTCCAGAGGATTTTATCATACCTGCCAATACTATCATCAATATTTGGGTGGCCGAAGGTATAATTCCAAAGGGAAACATTGGGGAAGAACTAGTGATTGAAGTGGAAGACATTGGTCATGCATACTTGGAGGATTTGGCATCAAGGTGCATGATTCAAGTTGAGAAATGGAGTCCAACTGGAAGGATTAAAAGTTTCCACCTTCATGACCTTATGAGAGACCTATGCATCCAAGAGGCCAAGAAGGAGAACTTTTCCCATGCTAGGTATCTTGAAGACGGAAATGATGAAGCATCAACCCAATCAACATCAATTGGAAAATTTCGCCGACTTGTCCTCTATAGGAAAAAGTCAAGCCGAGACCTTTGCTTGAATTATGAAAGATATGCTCACATACGGAGTCTTTTGTGGTTCTCTATTAATATGAACCAAGTCATGATAGATGACTCTCAACTAATTTCCATGGCCAGACATTTGAAGTACCTTAGACTCCTATATCTTGATGATGTCAAGGTTTGTCCTAAATTACCTAGAGAGATTGGTGACTTGGTGCATTTAAGGCTGTTGGATATGGGATCAGGTTTGGTAGAGGAGTTGCCATCATCTTTAGGCAAGTTGATTCGGTTGTTAACGTTGAAATTGGATCGAATTGATTTTAGTTCAAGGGGGTGCATGGTGCCAAATATTCTTAAGAGCATGCACCAATTGCGTCACTTATATCTTCCACCAAGAATATTATGTTTTGACTCAAGGAACATTAAGCTGAGTCACCTTAGAAATCTCCAGACATTGGTGAACTTTCCATTAGATTATGTGAAAATAGAGGACCTAGTAGGCTTCAGTCTTAGGAAATTGAAGTTAAGATCATCATATAATTATCAGTTTGAGCGTCTTGTTGAGATGTTGAATGCACCGCCCAACATAACATTCACCAAGCTTCAGTCTTTATCAGGAAGTTTTGGGCATTGGAGAGGAGATGCCATTGAGATAACAAAAGTAGCAGCAACTTGTCCCCATCTTCACAAACTAAAACTTTCAGGGCCGTTGGTGTTGGATTTATCAAAAAGGTCCCAAATTTTCGCCATCTGAACATGTTAAAGTTATATTACTCAGACTTTGTTGAAGACCCTATGCCCCATCTAGGGAAGCTTCCCAACTTAAGAGTGTTGTGCTTGCATTCAGCATTGAAGAGAGATAGAATCATGTTCCCCAAGAATAGTTTCCCATGCCTACAATCTCTTGTCCTTAACCAGGAAGAGCACCTCAAGGAATGGATCATCAAGAAAGGAGCCTTGCCTCGTCTTGGCATTTTGCAACTCTACTTTTGTGTCAACTTGAAGACTCTTCCGAAGGACTAAAATTCTTAGATTCACTTCGAGAACTACAAATTAGTGACATGCCACCAGCATTTACCAAGAGGATCAAGAGAGGTGGAGAAGATTTCCATAAAATCGAAAACGTGCCATCAGTACTACAGAAATAAATCTTGAGGTAGCATAATAAAAAACAAATGTTAATTAATTAAAGGATGTGTCTTGATTAGCCATGAGATTAAAATTATTTCAATGATTGATTATAAGTATAATTGTTTTTTTTTATATAATCAATTATGTAAAAATCAATTTTATATTTGGATGTATTAATTTAAAGTAATTTCAAAGTGAAGTGTTTTGTTTAAATTGTAAAAAAATTGTTTTGGTAAGATAAATTATTAAAATGGGTATATGATATATTTATATCATGTAATGTTTGATATTTAGCGTTAATTTGGTAAAAATATCATAATTATAAAATAATTAGCTTCTACTTATGGCAACAAAATTTCAAAAGGTTGCTTATAATTGCAAGCTATTGCTACGCGTATATGATTACAATTATGATTTTCATTTATAATCCGTTTATTTATTTTTAATTCAAACATTACAAATTATTTCAAAGTAACTTCTATCCTAAAAATAAAAACTCTTTTTGGATTATAAGCATGGTTGCCAATGGCGCATTAAGTCGATTGCCAGACATCGTCATTCAATAATTTATCAGTGTTTCTTGATTTAATTTTTCTGTAGAAATATAAGAGATGAGGAGGGAAATATCATGGGCATGGCTACAACTCACTTGACAATGAGGCAGGTCGTGCAAAGGCTAGAAGTGCATAAGCCATTAGCTTGATTGAAGATGGGAATGACTTAATGAGCCTTCCATTGGACTTTTGTTCAACACCAAACTATGTAAAGCGTGTTGATTTTAACTTTGGATGAGTTAGTATTTTGGGAGAAGTAACAATTTTTGTTACCTTGTAAAAAAGTGCAGTAGAATTTTTTCTTCTTCTTTCATTTTGCTTTTGGAGAAAATGTAAACTAAACAAGCGTGTGATCCTATTTTGATGTGCTAGTTTACGATTGTATTTGCCTAGAATATAAGTTTCAACACCAAACAGTTTTACCTAAAAGGGATTTAGTAAAATTGTTGTAAATTTTAAATTAATAACATAGAATGCTGACTTGATTTTTCAGTGAATACCCAAATTTCTCCCTAAAAAATAGTGCAGAACAGATTAGTCCCTCAAGAAAATAGATATATTTCATGGTCTTTCACAATTAAAAATTTTGGACAAGTTAGTCATTTCTTAATATTTCACTCAACTTATTTGTGTTTTTATTACAGACTATTTAAAAATATTTTACAAATTACTAGGGATCAATTTGTCCTAAAATTTGTCCTTAGTATTTCAGTTATGATTTTTTTTTTGGCTAAAAACAGTTATGCTTAATATACAATTTTTTTTTTGCTAAAATCAGTTATGATTAATATATACTTCCTATGTAACAACACGATGAGCCTCATTTCCATTTCTATCATAGGGATCTGTGTCTGGTTCTTGCATTGGATGGATATAAAAAAGACTTATGTATTGTAATTTCGCAAATAGGATTAGTTCATCACAATTACATAATTTTTTTAGATTATCGTTTTTTGGAAAGGAAGTATAGCATGCCTCCAAAACTAATTCCTAGAAAATCCACAAAAAAAAAAGAATTGAATTGAAACGCTAGTGACAAAAAACCAAATGGAATTAGTTAACTATTGAGATTTTTCTTATCATACGTGCTGAGGAAATTGTTAATGGAAATATGCCTCATGCTCACTTCAACAAATTAGGATGAAAAAAAAAATTTCAAAGTTTTAAAAAAAAAGGGTCACAACTATGCCCTTTCTTGTAATTTGATTTTTTTTAAAAAAAGAATATATTTTTTATTTTTTTATCCACACATATTATAAGTAATTTTAATAATTAAAAATGCTTGTCAAATTATTTATCTAAACATAAAACAACTTTTTCCTAAAAATAAAAGCTCTACTAAAACAAATTGAATAAAAAATACCTTTTTAAAAAAAGGCAATCCAAAGGCACCATTAGAGTGTGTTTGGTTGGGGTAAAATTGGGATAAAAATACATATAATGTTTATCAATGAAAAAACATACCTCAATTTTTACCCCAAATATGGTATGTTTGGTTAAGGGATAAAATTGAGAGTAAATTTGTCTATCCATAAAAAATGTACCCTTAATTTCGCCTATTAACCAAACACACCATTAATCTGTTAAAATAAAATTTTTGTTTGTTGAAGGCGTCATCCAAGTTTTTAAGAGAAAAGAAAAATTTGAGGTTGGCGCCAAAGTCATCTAAAATGTTTCAATCTTAACTGATAATGGTGACTATTTGGAGTTCACGCCAAGTAATGAACGCTCATACTTCTCTCACCATTAACGCTCCACAACCCAAAATCCTTATTCCTGGCTTCACTTCAAAGAGACGTCGCCCTCCTCCCTTCCCTCCCCCTCCCTCTGTCCTCTTCATGAAAATTTCAATGGCGTTGTGAAGGTTGTGGTAGTGCCATTCAGATCCTGTTAGGGCTTCACAAGTCACAACGACGGGGACATCCAAGCACTAGGAGCAACAATAGTGTTCGAAGTGTGCAAGATGCCGTCAAAGGTGCTTCTCCACCAAGAAGATAGGAAAGTGTTGAATACAAGCAAATTTTTCATGTTTAGTTTGCCTGTAATGAATTTAGTTCACAAAACTAGGTTGACTAATTCAGATTTGCTATTTGATTTATTCAGCACCCAAGAATTGGAGGACCTGGACTAGTTGGTAGCTGAATTTCCTGACGGATATGTGGAGTAATTGTTTACCCAATTACAAATTTTAAACTATAGAGATTTATTTAGAGAGTCAACAAACTAATAAAGACTAACAATAATTTAATGGGAAAAAAATCATGCTTTTGCCAATTTTTGGTGCTGCATCATTGTCTTTTTTTCTATTTTTTTTTCACGAGGAGTGGTTTACGACCTGGTGAGCAAGACATATTTCAGATATTTGATCCATCATCCTCTCGGTGCAATTGGATCTTTCATCGCTAAATTTGTTTGGGTCTGAATATACCTTAAAGCTATTCTCGTGAGATGGTTAGCTTGGATCTATGTTTACTTCACTATTGACAATTGCCATGAAAGGAAGCCAGCAAATATTTTAAATCTTGGCTTGTGGCTACAATCTGGAAAGTTAAGAAAGCATGAATATGACTGCTTGATTTCCATGTTACAATCTGGATTCTGATCATTTGAGAATTCTCTTACATTTGAGTTAATTTATGTATATCCTTATGAGAGAAACTAAAGAAGTTGGTGGAGATGGATACGATTCTTTTGCTGAGTCTGCTTTCCAAATATTATTGTTGCCCCCATTTTTGTATCTATATGCATGTATTGTCATTTATTGGGTTTGTGTATGTGCAGTTTCACACTGCTTTTCATTTTCTTATATGTTCTCGTTAATCAAATTTCATTAGTTAGAGCACACTTGGTCAGTGGGATAGAAGCAATAGTTTGAAGCCTGGCCAGGACATTTTTCATTTTATTGTGCTGGCAAGGCCTACATTTTACAACTTGACATTTTAGTTTAATAGATATTAATTTTTTATAGGAATACGTTGTGGGAATTTATTAATTTTGCTTTCAAAACATAAACAGTATACTATTCATATGGAGTATATGAAAATAAGAATATTGCAATTATTCGACTGGAGTAAAAAAAAACATTGTTGATGAAATCGTTTCGAATATGATGAAATGTCAATCTTACAAGTATTAACATTCAAAATAAGCATATCAATTACACAAAAATGAATCATCAATGGCCCTGCGGTTGCAATTGTGATTTCAAAATTAGTGGTGAAGATAAACTCCCAAGTTATCAATTGCATTGACCGAATTGACCGCAAAAGACCTTTAAACAAAGAATAAATTCACAAAAGAATTGACCCAAAAAAAAAAAGAAATCAGAAAAGAAGACATCTCAAAGCCATTTGAAGTTGAATAATCTTGAGGCGGCTCTGTGACTTATCAATTGCACAAAGGATTGTTGTTCTTGTGCTACTTAATTTATGAGTTATGAGCCAGATTCTTTTACACATCGGCTACTTCTGCAATTGTTTTTTTTCCCTTCCTCCGTTAATTCTATACCTAGCTAATACCTTAACTCTATAAAATGCATCTAAATATCATAATTTTCCCAAAAGCAAGCATAACTCGCCTCAGGGAGACAAGCCCATCAAACATTTGAGAATTGCTTTATTCTCCATTTGCATAACCAAAAGCTACCATCCCAACAATGCCATCATCAGAAAACCAATTCATTCTCACATCACCTAGAGGATTATTAGCTGTTGGCCCCATCACGTCCATCATATTCAGCCGCTCCAAGTCATCAATAGAATGGCAATCGTGGCTCTAAACCATTCTGCTGCTTCTGCTTCTGCTCTTGCTCCAACTGTATGGAAAATCCAAGCCAAATGTATCAGTTACCAAAGAAAAGATAGATAAACAAAAATTTCCTCAGCTAAGAACGAGCTCCAACACAAGTATAATTTATTGAGAGCAATTATTTGTTAAGAGAGATGGCTGTAAATTGTAACATCTGAATAATACTCAGGAAAAAACTAGTGCCCTCCAAAACTTTTGACCCCAATGTACATTATCATAAGAAATTGAAAATCTTGAAATATGTTAATATGGTAATCAAAGCCAAAATTTGAGGACAAGACTAATGAAAAGTATAACATACATGCAGTTTGACATAAGATTTGCACATGAGAAGAAAGGTGTTTTCTGAAACTTCTAAGATTGGACATAAACTTACTTGGACACTAGAAAAATCATCTCATTGAGCATGAAACTAAACGAATTGAGTGAAGAAATGAAGTATCTGTTCATTGTTTCCCATAATGGCAGCAGCACCTAGAGCAGCCCCTAATCTACAGCACTGATATAATGACACTGCTTGGTTATATGCAAGCCATGGTACAGAATTTTCTGCCATTTTAACACTTATTTTATAACCCCTCAAGTTGTAACCTAAACTCATGATTAGTGTCTCTTCATATGAAAAACAATAGATATAAACAGGAGCAGTTAGATGAGTACTATTCTAGAAACTGCCAGCTGCATGTGCTACAAAAGGGTCTTCATAAGCAAGGCAAGCATGACCCTCTAACATGACCACAATGATTTGCTCTCTAAACTAATCTAGAAGGAAAAATATAGATCACACAGTTCCCTAGTTAGGCCCTCTTAATCAGCAGAAAGCTGGTTCCAAGGAATAGGGATTTACTATCAACAATCCTAGGCTCTACCATAAAGACACAAAAGAAACTAGTGAGACTTTGAACACTCAATTGAAAGTTATTTAAACCAAACCTTTCTGCACATCAACGGAGTAAAACAATTTAACCTTTCTTTAAGCCCATAAACCAAAAGCACAATTTGTATCATAAAAGTTATAAACATAAATCAAATATCAAAAGCATCAAAACAATGGGGATAAACTGCAAAGTCAATGAAATTTCGATACTCTTTTTGGCGAACTTCAAAGGTGGAGCAGCATCAACCTATTGTTTTACGCGTGAGGGACAACATCAAAGATAGTGAATTGGTTATTACTCATGAGGCTATTGCCTTGGGCTAAACAAAATTTCCTTATTCCTCAACAAACTCGAAAACTTCTAAGTTCTAACAATTTATACCTCAGGCGCAATTTGCTCTTAATATTAAGCTTCATGCTTGAGCAGACTTGCTACTGCATCAACAGAACCCCATCAACGACTACTAGCAGTGCAACCCAAAGTGGGCGGTGAACCGGCAGCGCCTTGTTGACTGCGCGACATTGAGTTCAGTTTCGACGCCATGGGCAGAAAGGGTGGCTAGATCTATGTCGTAACTGACTCCTCCGACACCCCAAGCCTGGATTTATGGCGCATATTGTCACCACCTCCCACTACTCCGTCACCGACCACGATGAAGGTAGCAGCAGCCGCTGCATAAACGAGTCCCAAAAACTCCACCTTGATGGAGCAAAGAAGAAGCACCGACGACTACCATGACTAATTAATAATTAATCAACATTATTAACCTTGTTAAACAGTGTTAAATAATCTCAGTAAAGAAGTTTAATAACTTCAATAAAAACGGATAAAATTTCTTTATAACATTTAACCCAAAAAATGGGCTGAAGTAATATTCACAGATTTTAAATAGATGGGAATGTTAGGGAACATTTGTAATTTTAAAGACCATGAAATGCTTTTCGTCTCAGCGATAGGATAAATTTTTATGTGGCTGAGATTTTGGATAGATATGGTCCCAATCATATCAATGACCGCTTAAGAACTCTCCTGCCATCATATTAGTGTAAACTTCGCAACAGCTTCCCCCTGTGTGGCTGAAGTCAATGATTTCACACAAAGCCAGTGCTTTCTCATCATTTGCGTAAAAGTAGACAACTAAAAATCCCATTAAGGTAACTTGGCAATAGCTTCTCATCTTTGAAGCCTTTTAGTTTACAAATCCGACAGAGAAACAAAAGAGATTTTCTAATGGCTGAGGCTGTTGTGTCCTTTGTGGTTGAAAGGCTTGGGGACCTGTTACTGGAGAAAGCAGGCTCCTTAAGAAGCGTTAGAGACAACATCCAACGCCTTCAGAGAGAGCTCATATGGATGCAAGGCTTCTTGAAAGAGGCTGATGCTTGGCCACACCGCGATAATAGAATCATACAGAACCTGGTTGCTGAAATTAAAGACCTCGCTCACGATGCAGAAGATTTTATCGAGTCTCATGCCTTCGCAGCTGAAAAATCCAAAGTGAGAAGAATGCTCAATTCATGGAGTGCTGCCTCGGAAATTGATGAATTCACAAGCAAGATCAATGATCTAGGAAGAAGGCTGCAGACATATGGCATCATAAGAGAAGCGGGTGACAGATCAGGAACCCGACAGAAATTGCAACCATTGCGAAGAAGGCCTTACTCTCATCTAGCTGAGCAACATGTTGTTGGACTTGAGGAAGATGCTGAGAAAATAGCCGCACAATTGATTGAAGGAGCGCCACAATCCCGCGCAGTTTCTATATGCGGCATGGGTGGGATAGGAAAGACAACTCTTGCCAAGAAGGTTTACCACAACACGCGAGTTAGGAGGCATTTTAGATGCTTTGCCTGGGTGTGTGTATCACAACACCATAAGGTGGTTGATATATGGGAAAGAATATTGATCAATCTCCTATCTCCAAGTGGAAGAAAGAGGTGGTACTATTCTGTACTCAGTGAAGATGAGATGGCAAAGGAGCTTTATCAATTGCTGATGAACGAAAAATGTTTGGTAGTACTTGATGACATTTGGACCAAGGAGGCTTGGGAATGCTTGTGTGCTGGGTTTCCTGAGGCTAACACACACAGCAAAATATTGCTCACAATAAGGAACAAGGATGTGGCTTTGCATGTAGATCCAGATTGTTTCATCCACTCGCCAAGATGCTTGAATGAATCCCAAGGCTGGGATCTGTTTCTTAGTGTTGCAATTCATCACAGGGAGGAAGGTATAACTCTTCAACTTCCAATGGTATTTTTTTTCCTTCTATTTCCACTGGTATTTGAACACTCATGAAGTAAATTAATTAGACAAAGAAGGTTATTTATGATTCATCTTGAAATTAAGCTAGAGAGTGGGTGAACAGCGATTTGAAAGAGTGAAATCGGTTTGATTAACTAATAGATATGCCGAATGGTTATTCAGTGTCAAAAATGGACGTTAACTATTGAAGTGTTACTTCAATGTTAGAATCGATATTTAGGAATTATTTTGACATTTGTTATTGAAAGATGAAACTGATTTTACTCATCTTCATAGGACGTGTTACCAGAATTATGTGGCATGATTCTTCACCCTCATATTACTAATTATTCATCCTGCACTTTATCCAACCACAACGTACTATGTTTCCTTGCTTAGAAATTTTGATTATATTTTCTGTATGCATTGCTCTAATACAAATTAAATCTCAATACTCTTTTTTTTTGTGTTTTCTTACTCCTACTATATGTAGACAGGGGTATTATAATGTCCTATTATTTACTTTTGGGGTACAACAATCAAATATATTCACTGATTAAAATAAGAACATTGTTATTCTAACACTTAAAAGTGAGTGTTTGATTGGAACACCCACTCCATTACCTTTAGATGTGATGAATGAGTAGAAAAAATTAAGGCTAATATCACATCCAATAGTGATAGATTTGACATTCACTTTGGGTGTTGGAATAATATTTTTGATAAAATAACAAGCAGGACTTAGTTTGTATGTTCATGTTATATGGTTTTCATTCTAGATAACCCAATTTTCAGGATTCACATTTGATGAAAATTTGGAGGAGTTGGGAGAAAAATTGTTAATAGATGTGGTGGATTGCCATTGGCCATTAAAGTTTTGGAGGAATCTTCGAACCAAGTCATCAATTCATGATTGGACTATGGTTTATAATAATATGCTTGCACACTTGAGTAGCATAAATAATGGAATGACAGAGCTTGGAGTAATGAGTTTGCTAGCCTTGAGTTACCATGATTTGCCTTATCCATTGAAACATTGTTTCCTCCATTTTAGCCACTTTCCAGTGGATTTTACCATACTTTCCAGTACTATCATCAATATTTGGGTGGCCGAAGGTATAATTCCAAAGGGAAATATAGGGAAGAACCAATGATTGAAGTGGAAGACATTGCACATGCATACTTGGAGGATTTGGCATCAAGGTGCATGATTCAAGTTGAGAAATGGAGTCCAACTGGAAGGATTAAAAGTTGCCGCCTTCATGACCTTATGAGAGACCTATGCATCCAAGAGGCCAAGAAGGAGAACTTTTCGCATGCTAAGTATCTTGAAGACAAAAATGATGAAGCATCAACCCAATCAACCACAACCGGAAAATTTCATCGAATTGTCCTCTATATGAAAAAGTCAAGTGGAGATCTTTGCTTTAATTATGAAAGATATGCTCACATACGGAGTCTTTTGTGGTTCTCTATTAATATGAAGCAAGTCATTATAGATGACTCACAACTAGTTTCCATGGCCAAACATTTGAAGTACCTTAGACTCCTATATCTTGGTGATGTCAAGGTTTGTCCTAAACTACCTAAAGAGATTGGTGACTTGGTTCATTTAAGGCTGTTGGATATGGGAACAAGTTTGGTAGAGGAGTTGCCATCATCTTTAGGCAAGTTGATTCGATTGTTAACGTTGAAATTGAATCACGTTGATCTTATGTTAACGGGGTGCATAGTGCCAAATATTCTTGAGAACATGCACCAGCTACGTAACTTGTATCTTCCACCAAGAATATTATGTTTCGAATCAAGGGACATTAAGCTAAGTCACCTTAGAAATCTCCAGACATTGGTGAACTTTCCATTAGGTTATGTGAAAATAAAGGACCTAGTAAGGCTTCCAAGTCTTAGAAAATTGAAGTTAAGATCATTAGATAGTTATGAGTTCAAGCGTCTTGTTAAGATGTTCAATGCATCATCCAACATAACATTCAACAAGCTTCAATCTTTTTCAATGAGCTTTGGGTATTGGAGAGGAGATGCCATTGAGATAACAAAAATAGCAACAACTTGTCCCCACCTTCACAAACTGAAACTTTCAGGGCCACTGGTGTTAGATTCACTAGAAAGGTCCCAATTTTTTTGCCAGCTGAACAAGTTAAAGTTATATTACTCAAATTTTGTTGAAGACCCTATGCCCCATCTAGGAAGCTTCCCAACTTAAGGGTGTTGCGCTTGCATTCAGCGTTGAAGAGAGATGCAATCATGTTCCTCAAGAATAGTTTCCCATGCCTACAATCTCTTGTCCTTAGCCAGGAAGAGCACCTTAAGGAATGGATCATTGAGGAAGGAGCCTTGCCTCGTCTTGGCTTTTTGCAACTTTACTTTTGTGTCAACTTGAAGACTCTTCCGAAGGACTAAAATTCTTAAATTCACTTCAAGAACTGCAAATGGGTGACATGCCACCAACATTTACAGAGAGGATCAAGAGAGGTGGAGAAGATTTCCATAAAATCGAAAGCGTGCCATCAATACTGCTAGAAATAAACCTTGAGGTAGCATAATCAAAAACAAATGTTAATTAATTAAAGGGTGTGTCTTGATTAGCCATGAGATTAAAATTATTTCAACAATTGATTATAAGTATAATTATTTTTTTATATAATCAATTATGTAAAAGTCAATTTTATATTTGGATGTATTAATTTAAAGTAATTTCAAAGTGATGTGTTTTGTTTAAATTGTAAAAAAATTGTTTTTTGTAAGATAAATTATTAAAATGGGTATATGATATATTTATATCATGTAATGTTTGATATTTAGTGTTAATTTGGTAAAAATATCATAATTATAAAATAATTAGCTTCTACTTATGGAAAAAAAATTTCAAAAGGTTGCCTACAATTGCAAGCTATTGTTATGCGTATATGATTACAATTATGATTTTAATTTATAATCCATTTATTTATTTTTTATTCAAACATTACAAATTATTTCAAAGTAACTTTTATTCTAAAAACAAAAACTCTTTTTGGATTATAAGCTTGTTTGCCAAAGGCGCATTAAGTCGATTGCCAGGCATCATCATACAATAATAATTTATCAATGTTTCCTGATTTAATTTTTCTGTAGAAATAAGAGATGAGGAGGGAAATATCATGGGTATGGCCACAACTCACTTGACAATGAGGCAGGTTGTACGTGCAAAGGCTAGAAGTGCAGAAGCCATTAGCATGAAGATGGGAATGACTGAATGAGCCTCCCATTGGACTTTTGTTCAACACCAAACTATGTACACTACAGCATGTTTGTTTTAACTTTTGGAATAGCTAGTATTTTGGGAGAAGCAACAATTTTTGTTACCTTGTAAAAAAGTGCAATGGGAATTTTTTTTTCCTTTCATTTTGCTTTTGGAGAAAATGTAAACCAAACAAGCGTGTAATCCTATTTTGATTTGCTAGTTTATGATTGTATTTGCCTAGAATATAAGTTTCAGCACTGGGTTATTACACTAGTAAAAAAAAATCAAAGTGGCAATATCAAAGTTTCTTACAAACAATCTCAAAAAATAGCATAAGCAACAGCAAAATAATATAGTGATAAAGCCACTTTTGTCAAAATTTTCACAATATTCTTTCATTTCAAAAATATGTATTGATCACGAGTTATTGTGCAAATGAACTATACATCACGAATTATTCATTTATTAATATACTGATTCATTCATCATCAGATTCACATATATAGTTTTCTCCGATGCAATGAACTCTCCATTTTTTTTTAATAGTTCTTTTTCTTTCAACAGGAAAAAAAAAAAAAAAATCCACGCTGACCAAAATGAAATCCAAAATTTGGGTATCAAAGTTATCTTTCAACAATGGTAAAATAAGTGATGGAACTAAAGTCACAAAAAAAAAAATGCAAATTATCGTTCATCTCCTTCTATGAAAGCAAACAAACGACGGACGCAATTGAGGTATAGAAGAAAATAATTAGGGTACCTTGTGCATAGTGTCTTTGGTGGAAGGGAAACTGCACACTAATCAAATCTCGAAGCCGCTAAATTAGTGACATGATTAATCGATTTACTATAGTACACGCATACTGCTGCCGCCACTTGTTCCACCATGAGACAGGCTTCTGGGCCTGGGCCTTATATATGGGCCTCAGCCCCAGTGGAGCTAGGCTTGACTTCACATGATTGGGCTGTTGTTGGTTTTATTTTGACGTGAAAAATTGGAAAAGAAAAATAGAAATTATTATTTAAATTCATTGGTGACATTTACAGTACCAAACATGCTAAAACAACAATGAAAAAACAGTAAATTGCGGTGAGCGTGGATCGAACACGCGACCTTCAGATCTTCAGTCTGACGCTCTCCCAACTGAGCTATCCCCGCTTGATGGTACGGTCATTCAGTTTGGCAGAAATCTAACAACTGCATCGCCTTGGTAAGCTGAAATTACTCCTTTTTTTTTTGTGGGATATAATAAACTTCGAAATTTAATTCTCCAAGTCACTAGGCCGCTACATTGATTTTATAAAATCCTGGAGCCTACAAACTTCTTATTTTACATATGATTGATTCATTTACTTAGTCCCCATATACACACATATATATATATATATCTTGGGAATTTCTATGATATCCTAAAAACTTACTTTTATTATTTGCATTGAGACTTGGTAGGAAAAGTGATTGAGAAAGAGATAGGGATAGGGATAGTAGAATCATACAGATGAGGACCGAAAATGGAAAAGCCCATCTCTTTGTCAAGTAAGAATTCATTTATTAAATAGTGATTTGATAATCTCTCTTGATAAAAAATCACGTGCATTGAAAATTAAAAAAATAATGAATTCATATCAATATATGGTTTTTCCAATACTCCTTTGATTGCATCTCTAGCAGGGAAATACCATGTCTAACATGAGATAGAAAATAATAGTGCCATGAGTTTAATTTCGCCATACAATAGCAAACATTTAAATATAAATCATAAGAAATTTCCAAAAGACTTGAGTTTAAAAACTTGCATTAAGGTCCAGTACAGGTGTACAACCCAAAGTTCCAAAGCAAGAAACAATTTCTTCTTTGATTGCCAAGAAATACATGAGATTTAGGAATACTTCAAGCAACAAGAGTTTATTGTGAAAATCACCAACAAAGAACTCTTGATAAAATGTTTATCATCAAACACAGAATCACCATGTGTTTCTTTATTGTATATATTTTTATCTAGACTTTCTATTTTATTTCTACTGCCACTTAAGTTATCAAATGACAAATTTTCTGATTCATCTGCCTCTTGAGCCATTTCTTCAAGGCTCCTTTCTTTCCTCTCTTTATCCACCTCAAGCTTTCTTTGCAACTCCTTCTCCTTTTCATTTATCTGCACCATTAACAAACATCCCCAACAAAGGATATACATCAAACCAAAGTCACAGTATTAGAATTAGCAACATTAAACAGCCAAATCATTATAGACTAAAGTAGAAGTTTCCATCCTACATCATCATAAATGTCATCATTGTTCTCATAATCACCACTTCACCGCGGAAGGATATGGATATGAACATGAGGTACTGTCTGCCTGCTTAAGGTCCATCCTAAGGTTTAGAAACATCATTTGGTTAGGTATAGGTTTGCCAATTGTAGAATCATTGCATCCAAGGGAGTTCCGTTTCACTTTTAGATAATCACATTAAAGAAAACACCTCTATGTTCAAAGATTAATGTTTCACAACAAGAGTTATCCATAGAATCGTTGTGAGAACTTACCAAGATTTAAAATGGTGGATACACAAGTCAAAATGGCGGTGATTACTCTTCAATCCATAGGTTAAAAACGACATCAAATCATTCCAGCAACAAATTAAGAAGTTCTGACTATCTAGTATTTTCCATGTTCAAATAATTGTTATGTTTAAAGTTAAAACAGAAAGAATATAACTTGAGTTAGTTTGTACAATCACATCATTAAGCTCTCCTTCAATTGACTTACTTGGATGCAAAATGTAAGTGATGATGCATTATGGTAGCTCTCAAGCTGCCTACGACTTTCTGTGCTATGAACCACAGATCAGTAATTTCATCAGCAGTGAGATCAGCAACACGCTTCGCTTCTTGCTTTGGACAGATAAGCACATGTAAATACTGTTAAGTCAACAAAATTCAGCTTCATAGCCAACCAAACTAGACTTTACATTATGTAAAATCATTCGTGATCCTAAAATGCATAGGCCTGTCTTTTGATTCTGCAAGTAACAATGTGAAACTAGCATTATATCAAGCGTGGCGGCTTCTTTCTCTCTGCATATGTAGGCCTTGTTATGTTGATTCTCTGTGGAAACAAGTTATACTACAACTATTGCACTAAGGGTGTTGTTAAACACATGAAACATCACTATATCAGTAAATACTAATCACACGGATCTTCTATCTAAGTTGTTAACTAGTAACCATTGCAATTATGCTGATAGTCAGTAAGATGTTACTTTAGAGCTAGCTGTGCTGGATTGGAGAGTCATAGCATATGTAGTGCCATCTTTTAGGCCGTAATTTGGTTTCAGTTCTCCTGACAAATCAGTATCACAATTTGAAATTTACTCAAAACCCAGTATGTGTTACTTCCCATTAAAAAGGATATGACCTGCAAAAGGGAAAAAAGAGAGAAATCAATCAACAAATTGGGTTAGCTAGGCATGAGAAAACAATAATTTTTGGAACTTAAAGTTGGGAAGAATTTCCTTAATCATATTGACAAATATATAAGAAAAAATAACAAATGCATTATATTTCAGAAAATGACCTTATTTCCAATGAAAACTAGTAAAATTTGGAAGAGGACAAAAAAAATCTAGAGACAAACACGAAGTTAGATTAAAAGTTCATATATTATAAATCACATCTTTAAAATTTCATATTAATCAGAAGCCATTTAATACAACTTTTATATACATTTAATCAACGTAATAAATGCTTCTTAAATATATATATACATAAGAACTATTACATATAAACAATGAAAAAATAGAAAGATTAACTCACTTTGAATAATGGAGATATTAAAACATGATCATCACAGAAGTGAGGATAAAGATAGCTGAGCGAGCACCATACCTGGCACAGCAGGACGCAGGTTGACAAAGGCAAAACAAAGATCACTTGTATTGAACACTGAACTACTGTGGATCTTGTAAGGACCAAAATCATAGTATTCAGGAGCCATCTCTATTTGTAGCCGAAAAGAAAAATCTTAATTCTCCACATGCGTGAAGAAAAAAAATAACACATGTTGTCATGTAATGTTTTGATTATTTAGTTTAGTTGTTTACTCACCTTAATGGAAGGAGCAAGAGAGGAGATAGTGCTCTTGATGAACAAGAAATGAGGATTGGTAGGGGCAAATGATTTACAATTAGTATTGTGCTTTGAAACTCATAGATGCAGACATTCTATGTCCTTGTTTTCTTTGTCATTTCCTTAGCTCTTTCTTTTTAAGTCTCTTCTTACTTACTCCATTCGTCTTTGTCTTCATAAAAATATTTTAAAATGTGTGAATGATTCACTATATGAATATTTAATTAAGTCAAGAAGAAATAACTTGTTTATTGCTAAGTAAATTGTCTTGTTAATTGACCTTATCTTAAAATGTTGTTGTTAACTAAAAATAATTCAGATCAAGTACATTTGTAACTCATGATGCCCCAAAGAATAATTTGTTTTAGTAAAGTTTAGGGTCATTTACCCCTCACTACAAGGATTTTGGAAAATTGACAACAACTAATCTCGCAGTAATATTGTACAATAAAGAGACCTTTTCCCTTTTAAAAATATGATACTTCACTTTCTTTATTCTACCGTTTAGCTTCTCGAACTGTTGATCGTAAATTACAAATTGGTGTCCGAGGGACTAGTTTATTGAGAAAGAGAATGGAAGACAGGGAATGTACAAAGGCATTACAAAATTGCAAATAATGGACCAGCAGTCCTTCGTTAGTGCATAGAAGTTGACATGGACGTAAAAGAAAAAAAAATTGTTAATTATGATTGGTTTGATGATTATTGACAATTGTATTAATATATGATCTTGGATGGTTCCCCTTGTACATCTTTGATTCCATCACTGTCAAGCTGACCAAGGCGATACACCTTGAGCTTAAGGTTATTTGTTCTACGTATGAACACAAAAATCATAAATTAATCATGTTTATGGAAAAGCATAAATTAAATTTTATTTGTTTTATAATATTTGTATAATCCTCCCAAATAGATTACACTACTTATACGGGTTGATTCTTATCACCCCATTTCTCTAACTACAAAGGGTTAAATTTTAACACAAAATAAAGTGGACATGCGTACTATGCACATTTTAAACCCAAAGCGACTCTTGCATGAGAGAACTTGTTAAAATATAAATCTATTTGTGATTATACCTAACAAAACTTTTAAGAGAAATGGTTCATGATACCAATATTATTAATAGCAGGCAAACCTGGGACTAGAAAATAAGGGAAAGAGTTGTTTGGGCCGAGCCAAATTGTCATTATCCCTTGAAATTTTTGTACTTATAGCTAGAATTTATGTGACTAGTATGGTCTAGTACAACTTCAAGTTCTAAAGTGGAAAAATTATCTGTAGCTAGAAGGAAGTGCACTAAATAGTCTACACTGGGACAATCAATCAGAGTGTCAATTGAAGCAGACAGAATTCTGGTTCTGCTTCAAGATAAATGTTAATATGTTATCAGAAAAGTTTCCTATACTCTTCAGCCTCTTGCGCCATCTCTTGTAGGCTTCTGTCCTTCCTTTCCTTGTCCAAATCAAGCTTTTCTTTCAACTCCTTCTCCTTCTCATCCATCTGAACCAAAGACAAACAGCAAATAAAGAATATATATCAAATTGATCACAATATTAGAGTCTGAAGCATAGTCATGAGACGAAGATATCCTACTGCATCATATATCTCATCATTCTTCTCAAATCGCCACCTTTCCGGGGACAACATGAATATGAACATGAGGTACCGTCTGTCCTGCTTGGGGTCCATCCTAAGGTAAAGAAAGATATTTCAGTTGGTTTTGTGAGACGCAAGTAGCATATCATGCAAGAAGCATAGTCCGTAAAGGTAGGAAATTTCAACCACAGAGCTCAATTACAGAAATTTAGACAAGTTATAACTTCAACACACTTGTCCAGAGAAAAGGATACGGACAAGTATAATGCACCAATAAAGCTCAGTGAAGGATAACTAAACAAGACCTAAGATTGTTAAAACAATTATAGCTATCACGAATCTTTGCTGGAAAGAACTGAAAAGATAACTAAACAGTGAGACATCTTGTAACGCTAATCTTAGACATTAAGTTCTTAAACCTTAGACCATTTTGAAATGCCAGAATGCAAACATATGAAAGCATCATATTATTCATATAAAAGCATAAGGATGTAAATGAGAGTCAATAATAGTGAAAAGGAAAAATATAACAACTTGAAGGAAAGATTAGGGAAAATACAAAATAGGTCAGAATCCATCTGATTTCTGAATTCTGATTTAGACAAATATAAAAGGTGTGTGTGTAACCAAAGACATGATTGCAAGTTTGCGATAAAAAGTACACAGCTAGAACTGAACAAGAAATATAAATTATCTTCCACAAATAAAATATACAGGCTAAAGAATAAATTAAATCCAAAAGTTTATTAAAGAAGGACAAATTTAATCCAAAGTAGTCAGCAAAAGAAACAGTTAAAAGAGCAAATTCCACTTCAATCTTACTTGGATAGCAAATGTAAGTGATGAAGCTTTATGGTAGCTCTCAAGCTGACTCCCAACTTTTTGTGCAGTGAGCCATAAATCAGAAGTCTCATCAGCAGTGAGATCAACAAAACGCTTTACTTCACGCTTTGGACAGATAAGCACATGTGAATACCATTAAGTCAACCAAGTTCAACATTGACGACTGAAATAGACCAAGTTTCTAAGCAAGCCGGATTAAAATAACAACATTACATTATGCGAAAAAGAAAAAAAAAAAGAGAAAGATCTTTCACCTATTCCTTGAAATTCTTTGGGAATATTTAGAGAGACCCTCTAAACTCTCCTAGCCTTTTTCTCACTCAATTCTTAACTGCCTAACTCCCTGTCCTTCCCAAATTATATACTAATTCCTAACTCATCAAAGGCCCATCTCAAAGGCCAAGCCCCTATCAGGAACAAAGATATATGTCATGTATAGCAGTAGTTCCAACATCTTCAAACCAACAAATGCAGGACAAAAATGGTTTCTCTAAATGGTATATCAAACAATTAACCACATGGCTATTCTATCAACAGTTTAATGACCTGTGGAGTTGTGGTGACCATGATGAAATCATGATACATGAAGAAGATCCATGTCTGCAGGATTTCAAGAGTTTTGTATAAGTATGTGCGGCAGTTTGCAACCAAACCAAACTTAACATAGCTAATTTTGCTCTCATCTCTGTTCTCCAAACAGCAAACGGGAAATTGTTGCATGCTCAGGGAGGATCTATGCCATTGATTTTGAGTTGCCTAAATTTATTTATGTTCTTTTAAAATCAATGGTAAAGATCTTTTCTCATAGCATGCATCAACTTCTACCCCAAAAATTTCTTCTTTCCAAACAAAAGAATGACAAGCTATGAAATTCACCTACCCAATCACAACTTACAAGTTTCATTGCATCTTGAACCACAAATTAAAATGTTCGCTTTGAAAATTTATTGGGTGGGTGTGTTTGGTTGAGAGGTAAAACTGAGCTGAAAATTTCATGAATGACCTCCATTTGTAAAAATAAACATGAAATTCATCAATAAAATTTTCATTTCCATTTTACCTCTCAACCAAACACACCAAAGGAAAATTTTCATGGATAAACTATCCGTGAAAATTTCATCCCATTTTTACTCCTTAACCAAACACACTCTTGCAATAGATGGACTTACAATGCCAGGTAAACTTAGAGTCATTACTTTAGGATGAGTTTTAACTAATTCACTAATCTACCCAAAATTGCTGCTTTTAAAAAAAAATTATAATAATAAGAAGCATCAGCCATACCACCCCAGAAGTTTGTCATAGATAGGCATAAAAAAAGGATATGACCTGCAAAGGGACACAAAATAACAAAATTTATCACAATGGGTGTTTTTCAATCTCAAGGAAGACAACAACTTTGTAAACAATAAATGTGAAGGGAAATGCAAAAAAAAAAAAAAAAAAAAGAGCTGAATTGATTTAATATCAGGAAAGACAACGATTTCGTATAAACAACACAACAGTCATTTTTTTCATTGAAAAAAAGGCAAAGCGAGCTAATTAAATTAAATTATTGATATTTGAAGAATTAGGCATGATGGGTATACCAGGGAGAAGGGGACGGAGGTTGACCATGGCATAAGAGAGACTGGTGGAGTAGAAGACTTCAGTTTTGTGTATCTTGTATGGCCCAAATCTGTACTCTTCTTGTTCCGCAGCCATCTGTTCTGCGTTCAATTTCATTGGCTTCAGCTTCAACACAAGAAGAAGAAGAAGAAGAAGAATGAGAAAGTGTTGGTTGATTAATGATGTGATCATCACTGACCTTAATGGTGCGGGTGGGGGTGGTGAACGACGAGATTGAGATTGGTGGACGGATTCGTAGCGTAGTCGAAGCAGAGGAGTGTTGGAAGAGGAATGAACGGGGAATCTGGACAATGAACGAGGGCACTGCCTGCTTTAACATTTGCACCTTTCGACTTGTTCGAGGAAAGACAAAAAGATAAAAATTGTTTTAACAAATATTAATAGAATGAATTTATTATTTTTGTTTTTGACGTGTTTAATTGAATGAATTTAGCTGTAGCTGTACCAAAATAAAATCATGAATCTGTAAAAGATTAGAGGAAATTAAGCTCGTAACTCAAAAAGGAGGAAATTAAGCTCACAAAAAAAATAAAAATAAAAATAAAAAATTTTCTCTAAACTTTTATAAAATTAATCCTCTAATCTAATCCAATGATAAACTAACCCGATAAGTAGAGTGAAGCATAGGCTTTCGTACATAATAGGTCACGTATTTAAATCCATACCCATCCCTTTGTTGTAAGATAAGTATAAATTACCTAAATTTCCATATAAGTGCCTTCTAAATTTGGAGGATTTTCCTGTCTTAAATCGAAGTGTCCTCCTTTTACCCTAAAATTTTCTTAAAAATTGTATATCCGATGATAAGTTATTATACAACCTGTTACTTTTATAATCGGGACATTGTATCACATTATAATATTAAGTAAATTATGTTGAGGACATATCTTAATATTGTCACTTCAATAAAACTTATTAAATTCCTATCTCACTATAAAGTCACTTATATAAGAAAATTTAATTCAATGATTAGATAAAACAAATTTATGCTGTTCTATATCAAAATTTAACCAATAGATTATGTGTGTGGTTTTTTGGACATGTAATTGATTAGAAATGTTATTCATACACCTTTCTTTTCTCTTTTCTTTTTGTTTTGTTTTTGAAGATAAGGGTGTATTTTTTTTTTACAATTTTTAGAATTACACTAATTGTAATAAGATTTAAATTTAAAATATCATATATATTATATAAATTTTTCGTTATTAGATCAATCATAGTGGCCTAAATAAAAGTGTGTTTGAATGAACTATAAAAATTGAGTGAAAATTTTTATAAATTAGTTTATTATAATTTTATATATGAAACTAAGGGGCATAAATCAGGTGAAAGTTTTTATATATAAAATTTGCATATAATTTTATACATTATCAAAAAAATTCTATCCCATTTTTATTCTTACCAACAACAAAAGCCTAAGAAATATCACTAACGAATAGATAAAAATTATCTGTTCTCAAATAATATTCTCTTCTTTCTTTTTAATTATTTATTGATATATGAAATATATATGTTATATATTTAATAATTTATAAATTTATTCTGATTTTTTGTAGGCAGAAGATTTCCATCCTGCGGAACAGCAATAAAACTTGTGAGACGCCAAAGTAAATAAGTAATGCAATTAAATATTAGGAAAGTAAGAAACTATGAACAGGAGTAAATTTGGTGGATTTAGATAACTAGATAAGGTTGTCATTGATATCTTAGGACTTGTTCCACTGTCCATGCGCCAGTTGCTATCTCTCGAGGGGGCACACTATATGCTTCCTTCAGTAATGTCCTAAACACACGCACATACAATACAAGCAATCTCTAACAAGAAGATAAAGAAAAAACAAAGTTGGAATTTCTTTTGTGGGTTGTCACTACAGGAAGAAGAAGGAGATGATGATGATGGGTGTGGCTACTCTAACTTTAGGTTCATCCACTGCAATGGTGGTAACTAAGAGCCAAGCTCAACATGCCACCACTTTTTCCTCTACCACTGGCAAGATGTTAGGGACCAGAAGGCAAAGCCTTTCTTCTTTGCCTATGATGGGTTTGGTTCCTTCTTCCACTAGCCAAAATTGCAGCTTGTTCTTACCCTTCAAGGAATCAAGACCTGCTGCTAGACCCTTTACCACAGCTGTTGCATCTGTTGATTCTGACCAGCTCAGTTCTTCTGATGCTGCCAGCAAGGTCTTCTTCCTCTCTTCGACTACAACCCCATTTTAGAATTTGTCTTCTATGTTAACTTTTTAAGCAATTTGGGTGCTCTTCTTAGTTGATTGTCAATTTAGTGAAGTTATTGATTAAGAATAATTAAGCTTTGCATTTACTTGTCTAAAGAACAGCACAAGGTTTTGTTGTTCAGTGGTTTTTCACACATTTGAGGATGAGCATTGTGAATTGGTTAGGTTGTTGACTTGTAATCTAGAGGTTGTGGTTCAAATATTGGAAACAGTCTTTTCTTCGGTGGGGATAAGATTGTGCACATTGGAAGTCTTGTGCAATGAGTCACCCTTTTAGTGATTTTTTACACATTTTATCCCAAGAGTAAGGACTAAGGGTGTCGACAAATGTTTTCTTTATTATGAGTTATGACCATGCTATGTGAATAACCCTTGTCCCGATAGAAAAGGGTTGATGATCTATAAGCAATTTGTGAGTTGGGTTTTGATGGTAATTAGTTTGTTCTTTGTTTTTGGCTCATCTTTGCAGAATGAATCCAACAAGTATTATTTTGTTGTTGCCAATGCAAAATTTATGCTGGATGAGGAGGAGCATTTCAAAGAACAGTTATTCGAACGGCTTCGTCTCTATGGGGAGCGTAACAAAGAACAGGATTTTTGGCTTGTCATTGAGCCTAAGTTCTTGGATAGATTCCCACAAATTACCAAGAGGTTGCGGAGGCCTGCTGTTGCTCTTGTGTCAACCAATGGTCCCTGGATCACGTAAGAACATCATTTTGTTCATTTTTCATTGATTGATTCTACAATTCCCTTAATACTAGAATAGAACACATGAAATTATAATGGTTCAGTGATGCTTGGAGTGGCTGTCATAAATATTAAAGGAGGGGAATTCCTTCATGTGATCCGCCTTAGGGGCCATGACCAAATGTGTATGTGTATTTATTTCTGTACACTGGAAGACATTTGTTCACAAATCCCTAGGGTGATAAAGGCATGTTTGGTAACCGATTAAATTTATGAAATAATATATCTTTTTTTCTTTTTCCTTATAATTGGAAGCTGTTTTGAACCCAAAAAAGCTAACCCAAATACGTGCTAAGATTAAATGTCTTTGTGCATGTTTGTATTGCAAGGATTCTGATTGATTTCTCAAGCAAGAGTGAGTCATTTGCATCATTGTTCATGTTTATTTGGAACTGTCCATTGTTGAGTGTGGAAAATAGCTTCATATATACTTGTTCTTCTCTACTTTTAGTGTCATGGTCCAGTTGACAAGGAGCTCCACCCATTCAAATTATATAAACATAGCAACAATGATGAAAGAAAGAAGAATTGTATGTTAAACAAAATTGCTGCAATAAAAGTTGTCAGCGTAACATCAAAGCCTGCTTTTCATGTTTTAGACAACTTTTAACTCTGTCCCTATGTGTTTTGACAGATTCATGAAGTTAAGACTGGACCGAGTTTTAACAGAAAGTTTTGAAGCTGAGAGCCTAGAAGGAGCATTAGCCTCCAATCCTACCAATCTTGAGTTTGAGAAGCCTGAAAAATGGGTGGCACCTTATCCTAAATATGAATTTGGATGGTGGGAACCCTTCTTGCCTCCTGGACAAAAGGAGGTGAAGTCTTAAGATATTTCTTTCACTCTGCTTCAGTACTTAGTATTCATCTATCTTTTTTCTCAAGGGTACTTGTTCATGTATAACTGTAAGGTAGTTGAAGACTTGAAGTTGGTTAAATTTGCATTCAGTTTTGTAATTTTTAGAACGCAGTGTATTTATATCAATTTGAAGTGTTCTCCATAGGAGGAATTCTAGGAATTTCATTTATGTCTCTCAAATGAGTAAATTATATATATTACTATGAAATCAGTGTTCTCTTTTGTAAGAATTGTATGTGAAGGCCTGCAGCTTCATGGATTTTGTCTTGCAAATAAACTGACTCCAGAGGTACTTAGATTATATAAGGCTTTCAGGTAAGGGCTTGAAGAAAGCCAACTAAGGGGCATGATTATTGAATTTCATGGAAATGTGCAAAAAGGTGTTGATGTGATCCTGCACAGCTTCACAAGTAAATTTGCTAATCTAGAAATCGGCATGGATTTTTGTCTGTTGTATATCTAGCACTACCCTTTCCCTAATCTAGATACCTTTCTATAACAGAAAGAAAATAATCAGAAATGTGGTGAGAATTTCATAATTATAACAAATGAAGTTATGCATCAAAGAAAGGGCCACTAATTTGTTGTCCAGTTCAGTGAAGTGGAACAATGGAACATGTTTTCTGCATTTCTTGATGGTGTTGGTCTTTATCTTAATTCTGCTCTTCAATGTGTCTGTATCATACTTCAACTACAATCTGCCATCATTTATGGTCTACTAGGCATTGTTGGTCAAATTCCCCAACCTTAGACCATATTCTGGTAATGGTCCTGCTGCCGTGTGCTATAGGCTTTGCAAGTTGTGACATGGCCACATCTAAACCCTGCACCCTGGATGACAGTCAATTGATCATTATCCTTCCTTCCAAGGAGTCTCTTGACTTGTTTGCCAATCGAATACTGAAAATTTTATCTAATGTGTATTTTCTCAAAGAAAAATGCTACACAGCCGGAAAATCCTTGTCAGGAGTTTAACATTGGTATATACAAAGATTAGTTCAAAATTACTTAACCTGATGAGTATATTGCACGGATACTGATACAAGTATTTGGTAAGACACAAGTATGATATATCGATACAATATAAATCAAATTAAAAATATGTAAAATATAATTAAGTGTATCAAAAAATATTGATAAAGTATCCAATATGATATGTATCTGGTATTGGTATGTCGTCTATTTTGAAATATCATGCATCATATTATAATACTAGTTAGCTTGAACTATTAGCTAGCTTAAGTACAAGAAGCAACAATCTTTTGTGCACATCTTGATTGCAATCTCAATAGAAAAAGCAAGTAGAAGCTAATCCACATAAGCAAAAGGAATTGCATTACCTCTATTCTGGACTTCAGTCATGTAAGTGTTTGGAGTATCAAAAACTTTTTTATCAACTCTGCATATCTATTATTTAATTCAATCAATGCTTTATCAACAATGATGTCAACAATATCCTCATTCCTTTCATATACAGCTGGCACTGTTAGCAATATCACGGACGCTACACCAACAAAGCAAAAATAAGCAGATGAGTATTGTTATAACTTGCATTTCAGAAGGAATAATTTTGTACATAAGTTTTCTACACAACGTTTTGATGCAAAGTTACTTGTACATAAGTGCTCAAGTGTCAAAATGGTGGTTGCAAAACTTTTGTAAGGAAAACAACACTTGCTTGGAATAAAACTATTAAATACACATGTATCCTTATACGTGTCTATAACTGTATATAGTTCTATATATCTTGTGGGATATGCCATTGTTATGAGAGATAGTTGTGTGAATTAGACTATTGAAAATTTATAGGTATTTGTCTTTTGCCTGTAGGGGGCTAACCTATGTAGAAGACGCTTGGTGCAGTGAACAAAATATCAATAATGGAGATAGCTCCCAATGTCACTGTAACCTGCATATTACTTCCTTGTCAGAGAAAACAAAAAATCAAATGACACTCTGACATGATCAGATTACTAAGCAAGCTTAAGAGGATGATGGAAGGCACCAAGAAAAATTTCTTCAAATCATGTCCGGAAGCTAGGACGCCAAATGTTATGAGT